>CP025644.1:3096166-3177948 GCA_003576665.1 Ipomoea trifida
TATGGATAAATTTTCCAAATTCCCCCTAGAAATGGAAAAAATAAAAAATTAATGTTGGAATACCATTATGAGCTATGGAGTATGATATAACAATAAACAAAATCAATCCTGTAGTTGTTTATAGTTAAAATCCTTATTCTACTTATTCTTTTCTAAGAATATTTAATGTACCACTGAAGCTCACCTCACTCCTTTATATTGTTTTTCTTTTTGACAGTTCAAATGCAAAACCACCATTTTGGATTCCCATTCATATTGTGATCCAGAGCGACCTACTGAGTGTACAGTTTTTAATGCTGTAGCAGGTATAGTAATACTGATTTTTAGTGTCATTGCATGATTCAGCTGTTTCACTTAGCTAAAATTTGGTACAATGATAATATGTTAATGTGCCAAAATAAATTTAAGAATTGTATGAAAATTTTTCATTAGTAAAATTGCTAAAGGCTTTCATCTTTGATATGCTGTGCTAAAAAAGGAAAAAAACCCTGTTAATAAAGACGCACTGTGGTTTGATGTCAGTAAGCAATTTATCAAGTGTTAGTTGGTTTAATCACCATTGCCTGTCACGTTATACACTTGCCTGCATTTAGTTTAAAATGATGATAACTTGTATCTTTGCCCGTCTTAGGTCAACTAATCGATCTCATCGTATTAATTGTCGATTACTTAATAAGCTGTGTTGAATTTTTTGCAGACTCACCTCGCGATTCAGTTCAATTTATTGAATGGTCCCCTACTTCATGTCCTCGTGCTCTCCTTGTAGCTAATTTCCATGGAAGAGTAACTATCTGGAGTCAGCCTTCTCAAGTATGCTATTTTTTTTCTGGTGTTAATCTGAACTGCATTCCTCATTTTATTTGTGGCCTTTCACAAATGATCTTTCCTGCATGGTCATCCTTGGTGCAGCTTTTCTAGCTTCTATGCAGAATGTATTTATTAGCATGAACCCATCAACCAACAAACTTTTCCTTTCAAAAAACTTTTCATCTCAACTGTTCAATTAATTGGCTTGGTCATTTAGGGTCCAGCAAATGTTGTAAGAGATGCTAGCTGTTGGGAGAAAGAGTATGAGTGGCGGCAGGACATTGCAGTTGTAACAAAATGGCTATCAGGAGTGTCTCCGGTATGAAAATTTCATCATATAATGTGCCAGTTTAGATTCAAATATGTCGCATTTGCTGTTTGATTTAATTTGACCTCCTTTTACATTAAATAGTATAGATGGCTTTCATCAAGGTCTGGTAGTGCCACAAAGTCAACTTTTGAAGAGAAATTCCTCATGCAACAACCAGAATCTCCAGGTTAATGGGTTTGGTTTTTGCTGTTTGATTCATTTTATAATGGGAACCTTGGCTTTCTTCTACTTCCAGCTTCCATTAACATGAAAGCTTACCCTTTTTCCTGTTTGTTGTTGTTAATGTATTATTGTCAGTTTCTGCTGCACTAAAAAGAATGTAGATATATGGGTACTCTTTCTTTTAAATAAATAATTATCTATTTGGTTGTTTTATGGGCTTATTTTACTTGAATTTTTTACTCCAGCACATGTGCCCCTTTTATGTATATGTTAAAGAAAATCAAAGAAAGACTTCCATTTTCTATTTACACATGCATGCGCGCGCGCGCACACACACACACCTTTCTTCTCATTTTCACTACCGCATGCTAGCAGGCGCATGGATTGTGGTTAGTAGTTGAGCTATTGTTGGCCCTATTATCTAGGTAAACACATTGATGGGGTGCTATATATTTCTAAAAAATTTATGTCTAACTGGCTCTAGTAGCTTAGACCTGTAGCAAACATGGTTCTTATGTTAGCTGTGTATATAATTTGGGATGTTGAGTATTAAGCTGAGATCTTATGCAGTTATGCATTAGTGTGGTGGTTCATTCTTGTTTGTGCTGTTGCTGCTATTTTAGTCTTTACTGTCTTTGATGTCCTATTCTTCTTTTTTAGTTATGTTTGCTTATAATTGACTGATGCATAATCCATTAATCAATAGAGTACTGTTGGTTTTAATACAGCTGGATGGCCAAATTTTCTGTGTGTCTGCTCTGTCTTCTCAACTGGATCTCTTCAACTTCACTGGTCTCATTGGCCACCTAACCAATGTGGTGTGCCATCAAAATGGTTTTGCACAAGCAAGGGGCTCTTGGGAGCTGGGCGAAGTGGGATCATGGCAGCTGATGCTATTGTAACAGAATCGGGATCCTTGCATGTGGCAGGTGTTCCAATTGGAAACCCATCAACTGTAGTCGTTTGGGAGGTTTCTCCTGGCCCTGGCTATGGGTTTCAAGCAAACCCAAAGACAAGTGTTAGAAATGGGGTGCCACCATCACTAAGTCCTCCTTCCTGGTGTGGTTTTGCTTCTCTACCTGCATACTTGTTTAGCTGGCAGGAGTATTTATTACAAGAAGCAAAGCAAGGGAAAACACAAACAGAACAAGATTACAGTGAAATGATAGTGCTTAATTGTTCACCGGTTTCCAACTTTTCTGCATATGTGAGTCCTGAGGCTGCAGCTCAATCAGCTGCTACCACCACATGGGGTTCTGGTGTCACTGCAGTTGCCTTTGATCCCACTCGTGGTGGTTCTGTCATAGCTGTTCTGATAGTTGAGGGTATGATTTGTATTTGCACTGGTCATTTTAAAATTACTTTCTTAAATTGCGTTGGATGACAACGCAACTTTTTAGAAGAATAACCCCCTTTTTTTGCATGTAGAGTCATATAAAGTGCTTGTTCATTTCTATAGCATTTTGGGATGAGCTATGACTGTTACTGTTGACGCAACATCTATTACGTTCAATTCAAATGCAATGAATGCATGTAACCTCCCACTCCCTTTCTTCACACACTGCTTGTAGCAACAAATTTCTTGGAATGATATCATGATTTGACCAACTTAGTGATATGCCTCTGATTATCTCTTTGTCTGGAGTTTGTTATGAAGTTTTAAGTTGGGCATTTGGCATTTCACAATTATGGGTATTTATAAACAAAGGGCTACTACTTTCTTCATTCGCCATAATATTGAGAATACCAATACCTATTGAACTCATTATCTTGTTCTTTTCTTTTTGATTCCTTTTTTGTGCTACCTTGTCTTTATGGTGACTTGGTTTCATGTTGAAGTTGTGATGGAGCTAATTGCGCTATAGTATAACATCAAAGGAATGTGTGTACTGTGTAATCAGTATTTAATTTGCCTTGTAGAGAGTTTTTCCTGGACTCTTGTAAATTAACAGATCACAATTTCATTTGTGTAGGACAATACATGTCTCCTTATGATCCTGATGAAGGCCCTTCAATCACAGGATGGAGGATTCAACGTTGGGAATCTTCTGTTGAGGATGTTGTTCTCCATCAAATATTTGGTAATCCAACATCCAATTTTGGTGATCAGGCACCCAAGCAGACGGTGTGGGTGAGTAAAGTAAACAAATGTATTCCAGCATCAAGTGGTTTTAAAAAGCCCAAAGCAACAGGAACTGTGCCAGTATCTGATGGATGGAATGTGTCTGATACTGGTGTTGAGATGGCAATGAGTGTCTTTTTTGATCCATTTGATCTGCCAAGTGATATTAGAACTCTTGCAAGGATTGTTTATTCTGTTCATGGGGGTGAGGTTGCTGTTGCATTTTTACGAGGTGGGGTCCACATATTCTCAGGTCCAAGTTTCACCCCTATTGATAAATACCAGATTAATGTTGGCTCTGCTATTGCTGCTCCTGCTTTCTCTTCAACAAGTTGTTGCTCAGCTTCTGTTTGGCATGATAACGGAAAGGATTGCACCATATTGAAGATAATCCGTGTTCTTCCTCCTGCTGCTTCAATTAATCAGGTGAAAGCTCACTCTGCAACATGGGAGCGTGCAATTACTGAGAGGTATGTATTGACTTGTGGAGGTACATATCACCTTTTATTCTGAAACTTTGGTAGAAGTCTAATTGTGCCTTGCTTTTCAATTGTATGCTAAGTAAATAGTGTGTAGGAATTATGGTGGTAGTTTACTAATATCATTTTGCTTCACATATAAATCTGTTCTGTCCTTTAGATTTTGGTGGAGCCTCTTAGTGGGAATTGATTGGTGGGATGCTGTTGGGTGTACACAAAGTGCTGCAGAAGATGGCATTGGTAAGAGCTAAATCAACTTGTTTATTTTTTAGGTTTTTGTCCTCCTTGGCATTCCATAAACATTTTCCCATTATCCAGATGAACGATTTTTTTCCTACACACCTGGCATCTTCACACTTTTTAAATGACCAGCCTTAGCAGTTAGTACTGATCATTGTGTTTAGTCTTTATTGATGCCTGGGTGATGATTGAATTTCACTAATTAGATATGTCTGTTCTGCTGTATTGTTCCATGCTATAACTACTTAGTTAGATGTTTGGTTGCAGGTGATTCTAATTTATTCCTGCATTTTTCTCATTACTATGAAAGCACTTACAGAACTTAGATATATAGTATATTACATGTTTCAGGACTACTTCCCTCAGAATTGCCTCATGCTTAACATAGTGCTTCTTCATTGCAGTTTCATTGAACAGCGTCATTGCTGTATTGGATGCAGATTTCCACTCTCTTCCTTCTACTCAGAATAGACAGCAATATGGACCTGTATGTTTCATTCAATCATTGCCATTTCCACACTATAAATAAATGAATACACACACACACACACAGACATACATATATATTACTATTTCCCTAAACTAGTGTTTGTAAAAAAATTGACTTTAGCGGTTTAGCCCAATCACTTTTACAAACTTGCTTACTTGTTTTAATCACTTAAATTACTATGTTTATTTCTTCCCTCTAAAGTTCTTCATATTCACTGAAATTTTATTTATTGGTCTTTGTTGTTTTCATAGATCCTATTTTCATTGTGTTCTTATAGTTTTGTTTTGAACAATTAAGAGTCTAGACAGGATAAAATGTAGGCTTCTAGAAGGAACACATGCTCAGGAAGTCAGGGCAATGGTTCTTGACATGCAAGCGAGATTGCTGCTGGATATGCTTGGCAAAGGAATTGAATCAGCTTTAGTAAATCCTTCAGCTTTGGTTACAGAACCATGGCAAGCATCCAGTGACACGCTCTTTGGTATTGATGCTGAGGCAATGGCTGTTGAACCTGCATTAGTCCCAAATGTCCAGGTGCCAATAATTCAGCTGTTTTAAAAAATATATATATATATATATATATATATATTGAAGCTCATTTGTCTGCATAAATCATCGTTTCCTTTTTATTCAAACTGTGCTAATATTCTGAGATTATCAGCTCTCTAATTGTCAAAGCAATGCAATTCAGGCTTATATTGATGGAATACTTGATCTGGCATCTCATTTTATCACACGTTTGCGGCGTTATGCAAGTTTCTGCCGCCAGTTAGCTACCCATGCTGTTACTTCTGGCACTGGTGGGAACCGGAATGTGGTGACTAGTCCTGTCCAAAATTCCGCTCCATCTGCAACTAACCCTGCGACAACTCAGAGTCAGTAGTCTCTTTTCTGGTTAACATCTTCTGATTTTATATTCTCAGAAGGACTAACCTCTAGACATGAATGTATTCATACTAGAGCAAACCTGGGGCTGGGAGCAGTGTCAAGCTCCTTTCTATGTTCTGTTCAATCATTCTTGATAAGTTCTTTATTATTATTATTATTTTTTAATTTTATTTTAAGTATAGCATCCTGAAGAAATGACCACTTCTCTTTCAACTAATCTGAGTCTGTGTGAACCTCCTTCCCTTGCATTCTATTGAATCATTCATATATGTTGATCCTGACCTGTCCTTTTCAGGTGTCCAGGGTGGTAGTGCAAGTACTCAGATGCAAGCATGGGCACCAGGAGTTTTACTAAAGAGTAGTAACACAGCTGATAGTGTTTCAAGTTCTGCTCCAAACCCCATAAATGGCCCTTCAACTTTTATGCCTATAAGCATAAATACAGGCACGTTTCCAGGAACTCCAGCTGTAAGGCTTATTGGAGATTGCCATTTTCTTCACCGTTTATGCCAACTTTTGCACTTCTGCTTTATCTTCCGTCGAACACAACTAGCACGTTATAATGGGCCCAATCCTCCCAACAAAGTAGAAGAGGCCAGCTCTGCTGTGAAACCAATAGCTGGTGGTCAAGTTGGTGCTGGAGGAAAGGGATCTGAAGAAGGTCCATCTAACAGGTCCAGAATAGGTTCTGGTAATGCTGGACAAGGATATACATATGATGAGGTATATTCAATTTATACTTTTTTCAGTGTTATCGCTGCTTCAAATTTCTTCATTGAATTCTGGCACATGGATATATGATATATGTGTATGTATTCATATTGATTTGCTTAGTTTTTGGCCTAGCTTATATAACTGTGAGGTGAATATTAAATAAGAATCATGAAGTAAATGGCCTTTAAAACCTTGTTTTGGTACAAGTATATATAGATTGCCTGGTCAAAAACCAACTCCAGTAGACATTGGTGACTGGTTAAAAAGAAACTTTTATGGTAGGTTGAGCCATTAAAAAGATGAACTTTTACTTGTTAGATATATCTAATCTGGAAAAAAGATGTATAATCTATGTGCTCTGGCTTGTGTATGATTTAACTACATAAACCTCTGGACTCGGTCTCTTCTAGTTAGACCTTTGCCCTTTTTCATTGTATGATTGTATGCTCTCTTGTTTTCCCTTTCAGAAATTTATCAGTGAGCCGTTCAATTTCTTATTTATTTCAAATGCAGGTGAAGGTCCTCTTTCTTATTCTGATGGATCTTTGCCGTCGGACAGCTGGTCTGGCACATCCATTGCCGGTTTCCCAGGTAGGGAGCAGCAGCATCCAAGTCCGTCTTCATTACATTGATGGGAACTACACTGTTTTGCCTGAAGTTGTAGAAGCTTCACTCGGTCCTTATATGCAGGTACTTCTCGTACAATGGATGTAAAATTTATTCCTGCTTAAGTTAAATGCTTTTATTGTAGTGCATACCTGAAATTCTACTGGAACATTTTTGGAGTTCAACCAAAAAATATCTATCAAAATTTCTAGCTGGCCATGCATTTGGATTTTGGAACACTTATATTTAAAAACACACACATTAATTTAGAAATGAGGTGTAGATTGTAAGCATTGAAGGATAGTTTAATACTATAGCTAATAATATTTCATAACTATATATCCAGAATCATCTGATCCGGTAATTGAGTGTGTATGTGCTTACTAATATGGACAGTTCTTGATCTTACGTTGTATGCCAAAAGTCAGGAGTTGATATTTCTGATCTTCATTTCATGGCATCTTAATAAAGTTGTAATATTTTAGTTGTGGATGGGGGAAAAACATCTACTCATTTATTAGTTATTACAGTTCTACTCAGAAACAACATTAAAACAAGCTTTTAATTCTAGCAGAATATGCCCCGGCCTAGAGGTGCAGATGCTGCTGGCTTGCTGCTTCGAGAGTTAGAACTGCATCCTCCAGCTGAAGAATGGCACAGGAGGAATATGTATGGTGAACATTGGTCTGATCCAGAGGATATTGATCCAGTTGATGATAATTCTAGGCTTAGCCATACAACCGACTTGCTCAAGTGTATCTCGTCAGATCATTCCGATGATTGCTGTGTTGCTCGCAGCTCATGGCCAAGGAAGCGCAGAATGTCTGAACGAAATGCAGCTTTTGGCTTGAACAATTCAGTTGGCCTGGGTGCATATCTTGGTATAATGGGATCTCGAAGGGATGTTGTGACTGCCATATGGAAGTCAGGGCTCGAAGGAGTTTGGTACAAGGTCGGTAACGTGATTCATTGCTCAGTAGATCTTCACTTGAACTAGCTTAATGTGAAAAACCTTGATTTTCAACCAACTCTTCCCTTTAACTAAGGCGTTCTGTTTCTTATGCAGTGCGTGAGATGTTTGCGGCAGACTTCAGCTTTTGCTCCACCAGGCGTAAACCCTACTAATCAGAATGAGAAGGAACAATGGTGGATCAGCCGGTGGGCATACGGTTGTCCAATGTGCGGTGGAACCTGGGTTCGAGTTATATAGAGCAAAGTGGCTTCAGCTTAAGCATCCATCTCAGATGCCCTCCGTTTTAGGTTATATCCCAGTACGTCAAACAATTTATTTTAAGATTGATGATCTCGCTAGTGTTTTGATATGGCTGCACTTGGATGACACCCGTAACTAGAGATGAGTTGCTGCAGGGTTTTTGGGTTAGTACTGAAGATGACTGGTAAACTCCTAGCTGGTTAGTGGCATGTTCTGAGCTTATATATAGAGAGATCTGTCTTTAACACTTAAAAATAGAGAAGCATAACCCTAGATTAATGGTTAGGATTGCCTTTAGCCATATGAAAAGGCACCCTTAAGCTGTATAATTCTCTGTAAAATAGGGGAGAATTCTTCCCCAAATAAATGGTATCTTGATATATAGAAGTGAACTAACATATCAGACTTCTTGAATTAATAATCTAATGAGTTAATTCCCAATTTGGTCACTCAAATGTAACATAAGCAAAAGTTATTGATTTACCCTTCAGTTTGATACTTTGTCCTCTTTAGTTTTGTATAATTTATAGTTAGGAAGTTTCCATTGTCCTAAAAAAAAAGGAACTCTTTGTTTGGGCATAGTTGAATTTCATCTCTTAACTGTTGTCTTTTTGAAGATAGAGATCAAAGTAGAATTTCATACAATTTACGAAACTTATCATGTTATTCGTAATTAACTTACGATTTAATTTGACCAATAAAAAAGATCATATTTCTGTCTTTTAATAATCTCAACTTTAAATATGACATTGATATTTACTACGGAGTATTATCAACCACAAAAAAGTCCAAATCTCAAACTACAGCCCTTGTCATTGTTCAATTAGGCTGATTAAAATCTGTACAGTTTACAGTGTCAGGGGAAATACATCATAATTATTCAATGACTGTAAATAAAATTTGACATCAAATTCTCCATTAGGTAATGCCCCAAGCAAAACACAAACTCCAAAGAGAAAAAAGGAGAGCAGTAAAAGAAAGCAAAGTTTAAAGAGTTTCAATCTCATTAAAGCTGTAGTGTAAATAAAAGCATCTTCCTCAATTATCAAGCGATACTAAGATTTGGTTAATCGAATTTGTTGATTAATTTTTGAGTGTATCTCTTCTAACAATTATATTGGCCTTTTATCTACATCTTCCTGATCGGAAGGAATATGCTTTGTTTGGGATGAACTCATAAAGACTTGACTCGAGGACTTTCTTCGTAGAATGACGTCTTTTCTTATTGACGAATATTTTAGTGAAGCTAAAAAAAAGTTTGAACTCTTTTGACCTACTATTAACTAAGTGGAGTTGCAGGGGGCTATCCGCATATGTTCCAGATCTAATTAAGGTTAGGAATTAATTACGATTTTAGATTGTACAAATAAAAAATACTTTGTATTACTTATATATGTATGCACATGTACTATATATACACATGAAAAAATTACATGGACTCCCACTTTTTACTTTCAACTTATACTCCCTCCGACAAATTCTTAAGGTAGACATGTTTGTTACATCATGAAATAAAAGCAAGGGAGTATAATTTGAAAGTACATACCATCAAACTCATATACACATAATACACTCATCGAATTTGGAACTTCAAATTTAAAATTTTGAAGGTCAGAAATAAAGAAAATTCAAATTTGTAAAATGTCAAAGAAAAAAAAAAGTGAAATCGAAGGTTCAGATTCCGGGTTTAACTGAAGTCTCAAAACATGAACTGCCGGTTCAAGATGGGGATCGAATCGTGATCTTCTCTGTTAATCCAATCCAGGTGATAGAAATTAGAAATTACAGAAAATACAAAAAACAGGGCTAAAATTTAAAGCGGGGAATTATATTAGTTGTACCGTACTGGTCTGCAAGTTCGATTACCATTTCGAAGCCAAAAAGCTTCCAAATCAGAGCTGAGGTGAAGGGAGAGTGTGAACTCAGAGAGAGAGAGAGAGAGAGAGAGAGAGAGTTTGGAGAAGATGAGTAGCAGCACCGCTCCACAAACTCCACACTCGCTTGCCTTCCGGGTGATGAGGCTCTGCAGGCCATCACTTCACGTCGAAACCCCGCTTCGATTCAACGCCTGCGATCTGCTTTTCGGCGAGGACTTGTTCGACGACTCCCTCGCCGCCGATCATCTCCCCCGTCTCCTCTCCGGCGACTCTGTCAACGCCGGCGCCAACGTCGTTGACCCCTCCGATCTCTCCTACCGCTCCAGATTCCTCCTCGAACAGTCCTCCGAATCCGTCGGCCTACCTGGCCTCCTCGTCCTTCCTCAGTCCTTCGGGTTAGTTTTCCATCCTCGCTTTCTCTATAGCATATACATTGCCTGACAGTATCCTGATTTAGTAGTGTTTTTGTATTTTAATTAATGAGAAATTGGGATGTCCTTGCAGGGCAATATATTTGGGGGAGACGTTCTGCAGTTATATAAGTATAAACAACAGTTCGAGTTTCGAAGTCAGGGATATTGTAATCAAGGTGGTTTGACGAATGATTGATTGATTTGTTCTTTGCAATGAACTGTTGTCCATATTAGGCAGCATTTGGATCAGCTAAACTTTAGTATTAAGCTATAGTTTTGAATGCTATGGAATTTTCAACATTAATGTAGTTAATTTCTACTTCTAGGATGGGGGTAGAATAGTTATCTGACCATTAATTCCTACTTCTAGGATGGTGGTAGAATAGTTATCTGGCTTGTGAAATGAGTAATTCGCCCAGACACTTTAGGAACCTTTCAATTCAAACTTATCATACTGATAGTGCTTTGCACTTTGGGATATTTTGAGTGGGCAGGAAATAGTGTGCTTTGAGATGCTATACTCAAAAGTAGTTTCCACGGTGTATATGACTCATGTAAAGAGAATTTTTTGAGTAGACATAGCCATACTTCCAGAATCCAGACCCCTATACAAATTGAAAATTTATTTTGCTATGTGACAAGGTCGTGTCTGGAATACATTTTTAGTATTTTAGACATCCACATTGTCTAATTGATGTGAGCTTCTGTTATTGAGATGTTTGTATACTGTAAGCAACTTTTATCAGTAACACAGTAGCAGGGAATCAATATAGAAAACTCTGCATTGTCTGAAGAAAGAAAAGGAAAATCTTATTCTAGTGGCATTTATCTTCAATCACAATTGATAAAGCTCTATTGTGAAACAGTTTATTTTGTTTATTTCATCTTTTATGTAGGTTGGCTAAATGCTTGTTGTGAAATAAAAATGAACCCTATATCTATGGAGTAACATTTAATTCTATACAGGCAGAAATCCAAACAGAAAGGCAGAGGATACTTCTCTTAGATACATCAAAATCCCCTGTTGAATCAATACGAGTGGGAGGGCGATATGATTTTATTGTAGAACATGATGTGAAAGAACTTGGTGCACATACGTACGTTCATGATATCATTGTTGTTTTCTGTTAATAAATACCTTGTGTGGTATTATAGTTTTGCTTAGAGGTTGTTTGCTTGGCTTTGTAGATTGGTATGCACTGCGCTCTACAATGACAATGATGGTGAACGTAAATATCTACCACAGTTTTTCAAATTCATAGTTGCAAATCCCCTATCTGTTAGAACAAAGGTATCTTCTAGAATGCTTCTAATCCATGTTTCAACGAAACATGCATATACTGCAAGGAGTAGTTTCCAATTGCTATTTTTACTTTGTGAGCATATTTCTTTATGATCGTTTGCTATCCTTGTTCGTATGTAACAGATACCTTTTTCTGTTGTGTAGGTTCGCGTTGTTAAGGTAGGTTTCTTTTAAGCTCGCCAACTTTAAGGTCATCATCCTTCCAGAACTGCATTTTGTTTATTCATTAACTTATACAGGAATTGCCACTCAATCTATCCAGTTTTGTGGAAAGTTCTTGTAGGGTAGGAGAGAGTAAATTTGGTTTATAATATTAACAGAATTTGTAATTGGCCGGTCCTTTACTCTGGTAATGACACCAGTAGTAAGTTTCCCAAATCTCAACTATTCATGGCATCCAATTCTTATTTCCCAGGAAACTACGTTTTTAGAAGCTTGTATAGAGAACAATACAAAATCTAATCTCTATATGGACCAAGTTGACTTTGAGCCAGCACAAAATTGGAGTGCTACAGTACTAAAACCTGATGATCATCATTTGAAGGACAGTCCATTAGTAAGGTGGATTAATTTTTTCTTATTTATAGCTCTACTCATAACTCATTGTTACTTGAGTTGCAAATGTCTCCACTTTCTCAATTGTTGTCAAGGTTCATCCCTAATATATTGAATTACGTATTTAAATCTGTCAGAGAGTTATTTAAGCCTCCAGTTATCATAAGATCCGGGGGAGGCGTTCATAATTTTCTCTACCAATTGAGTGTATCATCAGACGGATCTCCACTGCTGAAAGTTGAGGGTAGTAATGTCCTAGGTAAACTTCAGATAACATGGCGGACAAATTTGGGTGAACCTGGGCGTCTTCAGACACAACAAATTCTTGGTAGTGTAAGTGAAAAGTTGGCCTTTCATTTCTATGATGTTCTTGATGGCTTATCCTTGAAGGTCCATTTGTATTACTACTGTGTTATTATTCAGGATTATCTTGTGTTGATGATTTGGCATAGGCTGTTCTTCAAATAAGAACTGGGTGTTTCATATATATGGAAAATGCAAACAAAGATGGCTATGTTGCTTATGATATGAAAAACCGATTGATTGTGAATAAGAGCTGAATATTATACATATGGCTAATGAATATACAGATGCTGCATTACTTGCAGTACTAAAAAAGCAAAAAGATTTTATTATATCTACACTGTGCCTTTTGTTTTGTTTTAGTTCCTTATTCCTTATATGACATCTCACCTTGCACAGCCCATTGTTCACAATGACATAGAGTTGGGGGCAGTGGAGGTACCACCTATAATCATCATTGAGAAGCCTTTTTTGGTAAGAGTCATTATTATCCAGTCAAATATGGGTGTGGGCCGTATTGCCCCTCCAATTTAACTAAAAGTCAAAGTTGATTTCTTCAATTCGCCCAGCTACACCAAACACTTTAGTGATTCATCCAAATGAAACCTGATGTCTTTCTCGGTAATTTTGTAGGTACGCTTCAAGCTCACAAACCAGACTGATAGGATATTGGGTCCTTTTGAAGTTTGGTTGTCACAAAGCGAATCTTTAGATAAGAAATATGTGATGGTTAATGGTCCTCAAACAATGGTGAGAGTTTAAATCACTTTGGATAATCATGATTGGCTTTATATCTGCCAATCAAATGATATGTAATTGATTCTTATTGAAGCTCAGTGTATTTTTGTTCGTCACAAAGAATTTATCTTTAATTGAGTTATGTTTTCTTGTTGCATTATTATGTTTTCTTTGATGATGACATTTGAGTTTCATGGAAAATAGATGAAATTACACATGTTTTTCTTTTAGTCAGTTCTATGGATATATCTTTCCAAAGCCCTAACCTGTCATCCTTGAACAGCCTTTGCCACAGCTTGAAGCATTTGGCTCTTCAGAATTTCGTCTGGTGAGGATCACCTTTCTATTTAGTTTTCCTAAATGAAGTAATTTTAGGATTTGACTCTAATCTTCAACCTTTAACAAGTAAATTGGGTAACAGTTGCTAATATTAGTATATCTCTAGGTTCAAGAATCATTTTGACATGAAATGGGCAAAGTAATTTGGTTATGCTGCTGTTATTTTTATTCTTCTTAAATTGAAAATTTAGATAGAGTTGAAGTTCCAATTCTTTCCACCTTCCATTCAAAATAATGATAGGTGTCACATTCTTTTTGGGAGGTTCCGGTGGGAGGTGTTTTATAACATTGAAGAAATATACATGGGTTCTGTAGTGTTAAAGAGTGGAAATTGTCGAGCAGATTAGTTTTTTATTGATGGATTCCTGGAATCACAGAGCTTAATCTAAAACAGGGTCAGTACTTACTACGGAGTATATTGAAATATTTCTTGATTTGATCAATGGTCCTTCTGCCTGCAGAACTTGGTTGCTGTAAAACAAGGCATACAGAAAATTGCAGGCATTACAATATTTGACACGCGTGAGAAGAAAACTTATGATTCTTTATTAGAATTGGAGGTAAGTAATCTATAAATAACAACCAATATTAGAATTGCTTTAACCAAATGATACCATTTAACTGAGTATCCTTTATGTTCTTGATTGATTGCTGTTCAATATCCAATCAAAAAAACTGAAGCTGGTCCAGCTATATATCTATGCCAGCATTTGTGACTTCATAAGTACCTATTATATATTTATATCTGGTTGCTTATCTCCCATGTCCTTCCAACCACCAGCATACACATAGTGTGTCCTGGAAGATTAATTGACAAAGGAAAAGATTGAAAGATTTCACATATCTATAGAAGTAAAAATGCATGTGCCAGAAAAAAAAAATAGTGGTAAAAATGTTTCATGTTGACCATCGAAGCATTGAAAATTGCATATTTTGGATGATGTGCTTCATATATCTTGGTTCTTATGGCATTTTGTTGGGTGGTATTCTGCAGATATTTGTCGATCCAGAGTAGTACTAAGCAATTTTTGGCTGCAATATCCTACAGAATCTATATTTCCTGCTTTGTTTGAAGGAGCCTTTTCATAGTCCAAGTCTCCAAGAATACACGAGCAGATAACCCCAATTCACACCCCCACCATGTATTGGTTGGGAAAATATAAGCAGGAGATTTTCATATCAAGATGCTGAGTTCAATCTTCTGGGATTGAGTTGCAACTGTATACTACATTATTTAGATGTTTGGATAAGTAATCAATATATTCTTAATCTTCAGTTTTGGCATACCTTTCATTAGTCAAATTGGATTGGTTGATGTCTTTAATTAGATAGATAAAAGTGTCAATGCATAGTTGCATATATTGTCTCACTTTGATTTGATCTTGTTATGAATACAAGCATTTGGGAACCTATAAACTAGTTAAGACACATTTCAAAATTTATCTCTTACACTAATTTTCAAAGTATGAGAGGTGAGGGGTTCAAGTTTGAGATTTAAACTTG
This sequence comes from Ipomoea trifida, assembly GCA_003576665.1. NCBI lineage: Eukaryota > Viridiplantae > Streptophyta > Magnoliopsida > Solanales > Convolvulaceae > Ipomoea > Ipomoea trifida. The sequence continues at coordinate 3,111,250 of CP025644.1, forward strand.
TAACGAAGTAATTTTATTGTATGAAAATAAAGGACAATTGAAAAATTTTATCACTCATGCAAAAAATAACTATAATAAATAAAAATCAATTTATCTGAATTGTGTTGTCATGCTAGTTATACTTTTTCCTCCCGTCTTTGTTACTTTGATAAAGAATTTCTTAATATTCAAATTTGAAACTCTCACCACTACCATCCATTTGAATTGGTAATTAAGATGTCATCACATATAGTGAGCAGAAGATACCATTACTTTACATATATATACTCCAATCCAAAAATAGAAGAAAATATCATTATCATATACAGTTATACACATACACTCCACATAAATGTATTATCATAAGCTAAATATATATATATATATATATATATATATATATATACACTCCATACAATTAAATAATTTTAGGACAAGAATTTATTATAGTCAGCGAGGAATGAATCCTCAAAAATATCAACAGAGATTCTCCTACTTAAAACAGATATTTCCTTTGAGGACCCGACATTCCAACCTTGATCTCCGTACGGTTGTGGAAATGGACACCTGTCCTTTTCCATTAACGGCACCGCTTTCACGCCGCCAAATATATAAACGCCGTAGCAACGACTATGTAGACCAAAAAAAATCCCTGCCACGAAAAATAACACCCGATTCCTGTGGACCCCACCCCCAATTTCGCCGCCTATATAATTCCCGCGATTTTTTCCCCTCTCATTTCCACCCGGTCGCCGTTTCCAACCCGTCAGAATTCTCCCATTCTCTCCCTCTCTCTCTCTGTTTCTCTCTCTCTCTCGTATATACCAATCTCTATTCTTCTTCTTCTCTTCTCCGGCGAGCTGATTTCTTGCATGGCAGTTAGCTTTCTGAGCCGGGATGTGTCAGACCTGTGCTTGGGGAAGCCGGCGTTGAGGCCGGTGAAGGCCGACACCAGCGTGGCGGAGGCGGTGGTGGAGTTGAAGAGGTCCGGTGAAAGCCATGTGAGCGTTTGGAGCTGCTGTTCGGATCATTCTACCAAGGCTCTAGAAGGCCACAATAATTGCCGTTGCATCGGGAAAATCTCTATGGTTGATGTGATTGTATTTCTGTGTAAAGAGGAGAATTCGAGAAACCTTTCCAAGGCTCTGCAATCTCCCGTCTCCCAAATTTTGCCCTCCAGAATCGATATTGTCAGGCATTTGAACCCTAATTCAAGGTTTGTATTCTTCTTCCAAAAATATATTAATTTTCTCGTAATTCATTCATTTTTGGATTTTGTATTTGTTTAATTTGTTGATTCGGTTGAAGATCTTTTCTGTTACGTTGAAATTTTTTGAATTTTGTGGCTCAAAACTTTGAAAATTTAGAAGTTTAATAATGATTTTGTAATTTAATTTCTTTCGTATTCTTGTTTAGCTTGTTGGAGGCTATAGATTGCATTCTTGGAGGAACGCAGAATCTGGTAATCCCAATACAGAACAATACCAATAACAATTCAAGGACGAAGCCTGCAAGCAAACCTGCATCTCCGAGCTCCACCGATCACGGCGGCGTTGAGTATTGCTGGCTGACACAGGAAGACGTCGCCCGATTCCTTCTGAATTCCATTGGCCTCTTTTCGCCATTGCCGACCTTCACCATTGAATCGCTCAACATAATCAATTACGACATCATGACAGTCGGCTACCACGACCTTGCTACCTCCGCATTAGGGTTCATCTCCCGCGCCAACGCCGAACAAACTTCCGTCGCTGTTATCGACGACGATAACAGACTGATCGGCGAAATCTCCCCCTCCACCCTCGCCTACTGCGAGGAAACCGTTGCCGCGGCCATCGCGTCTCTCTCGGCCGGCGATCTCATGGCGTTCATCGACTGCGGTTCCCCCACCGATGACTTGCTTGAGATGGTAATGTTAGCAAAATTTACTCTTATTAAAAACGTCTCCTCTTCTCAACTAAAAGTCTCTCTGATATTCAGGTGTGTGTTATGTGTGTACCAATTAATTTTCTCAACGAGCTATATAGTAACATTTTTTACTTTTGATATTAAATTAAAAGATGTGTCATGCCTCATTTGACTAATTACGTATCGAGTAACTATATTTGAGTATGTTTTGTGTGAGACGTTTCATGTGACACATGGGGTAAAATCTAATATTTTTTTATATATCAGTATAAAAAATTAAAAATGTATTACTCTCTCAGTCTCAATTTATCTGTTTTACTTTCTTTTTAATTTGTCCTAGAATAATGTCATATTTTTAAAATTGAACATAACTATCATTCTATATTTCTTAATTTACCCTTTCTTACTTCTTTTTTTTTTTTTAATAATTTCTAGACAATTAAAATGGTAAGTTTGTACAACTGACACTTACTTTTAAGGGGCAAAATTGAATAGTAACCTTTGTTTTGTTGCATTAAAAATTGTTCAAAAAGCAAGCTAGGGAGAAGGGAGTACCATTATTTGATAGCATTACTCTTACTGTATTACATCAAGTTCATTTTTAATATATTGCAAGATAAAATGAACATATAATGTCAAATACCTTATGATTTGATAGCCTTACTCTTGCTTTTCATAAGAAATGTAACATGTTTTCCATTATTATTTGTGAACAGCAGGTAAAAGCAAAGCTGGAAGAGAAGAATCTGGTGGCGCTGTTGAGACTAGTGGAGGAAGAATATTCCGCAATATTCTCCTCCTCATCATCCTCACCGCTATCACTGTCCTCGTCGGCGTCCTCAGCCGCTTCCAGTTTCTCTTCCGACGAAGAATTAGGGCTGAGCAGGAACAGCATCTTAGGACGCTACTTCGCGAGGAAGACGGAGGCGATCACGTGCTATCCATGGAGTTCACTGGCGGCGGTGATGATCCAAGCGCTGGCTCACCGCGCCAACAACATCTGGGTGGTTGAGGAAGACCAGAGCGTGGTTGGTACAGTGACGTACAAACAAATGTTGAGTGTGTTCGGCAGCATTGCCAATCCTCGGCCTAATAAGCTTCCTGCAGGGTTGCCGGAGAATTCATTCAAGAAATAACCAATGAATCGAATGAATAGGGAATTATCAGTTCTGTATGAATTATTGATGTTTGTGTTCTGTGTACGTACTGTTGACTTGTCGAGTGTAATATTGTAACGCTGGATTATGGACCCAATTTTAAGAAAATTTAAGTAATATGAGGTGGAGGAAAGAAATTATGGAAATAGAGGAGGGAGGTGCTCCTGCAAATTCAAAGTTATTGACAAATTGTGGGTCCCATTGTAAAAATAAGTCAGTTGTGACAGCCACGCGTGATTGTCACTACTGTGCCCAGCAGGCGCGTTACTGGCAGGTTGTAGTTTTTTTTTTTAATATTTAAATAAGCTTTATTTTATGTTATTTTATTTTATTTTTTCCTTTTTTCTCTTTCCTCTCACGTCCTCTTTCCTAATCACACTTCTCAAAATTCACAAAAAGAACCTCAGTATTGAGGATGATCTAAAAACATTTGAAAATTTTGGAATTATGTTTTGTGAGGGTTTGTATAATAATGAGTCCTTTTTGACACACATGGAATTTAAATTGTTTGAAGTAATTAAAACATCAAAATTTTATTACTTGTGATCAAGAATGTTAGTTATTTGGCTGTTTGAATATATGATACTCCGGTAGTAATTAGTAGACTTTGAGTTTTGAGAATTGGAAGAACTTCTCCAAACTCTAGATCTTGGTATCGGATAATCTAAAAGGTCTTTGGGAATGGAAAATCGGAAGATTCTTCTAAACTGTAGTATATCTTGCGATATCGATAGATATTCTAGACTAATAAATCCTTTTCGAAAGATCTTTGAGAATGGAGATAAGATATTCTGGTAAGATCTGCTAATGAAGTTCAGGTGATATTAAATTTAAATTGAAAGTTTTTTTAAAAACACTCCATAACCACCCATGATCTCCATATTTGAGGGTAGTTTTACTATCAACACCTATTTTCAAAGCTTGTAGCATTATATTTGCATATACCTTCAAGAAAATCCTTGAGATATTTTCCTAACTTTAATTTTTCTCTCCCGTAAAATTATCTAGTTACAATTCAAGTTAACTAGTTCTTGATTATTTTGTTTCCTTGTGTTTCTTCTAAACTTAGGATTGTTTTCCCAACACGTTTTTCATGTAGTGTGTATGTTGTTGTTTGACATTCTTCTATTCCGCTTATGAAAATTCAAAAAATCCGCTTGATAGATTTTGTTATGGTATATACAATGCCATGTGACAAGAAAAGAAAAAAGTACTTTGATATATACTATATACATATAGTTTCACTTTTACCTTTTTTTTTAAAAAAAAAATTTCAAACACACTTTCATTAATTCAAATCAACATAAAGATGTTAACAATGAAAGATGGAGGGGTGGAAACCCACTCCTGGCATATAGAACATGCTTCCCTCGCAAGGTTATGGGTAACTCTGTTCGCAGTACAACTAGCATGGGAGATAACTACGCTAGTAAGTGAACGAAGCATATCTTTAACATTAAGAAGCCACACTAAGTCACAAAAAGGCACAATTGGTTCAGGGGGTGGAAATCATTCCTCTTTATCCAGCTCAACGCTTCCCTAAAGACCATTGCCTCAACCTCCTTCCGTGTGAAAACTCCTCTGCCAGGAACACTGGAAGCTGCCACGCCAAAGAAAGTTGTGCACACATAAACTATTAGTATAGAATATATTAACTGCAAATACATAATGTTAACTACATACACATAAAATGGTAACTACTAACTACAATCATATAAATTGTTAACTACATGTACAAAAATATAACAATTGTAGATATATAATCTGAAAATTATTTTTAATTAGGGTCAATAATATAAGGTAAATCCTAGTCAATGATATAATTTGCATTTTTTTATTCACCATACAAACTCCAAGATTTTAGAATTTGTTGTTCAAGAAAAGGGTTTAACCCACTTAAACGTTAGGTACCTTTAATTTGACTCTTTGAGATATAAGCCCATTCAACATTTTAGACCATCAAATATAATTCAAGTAGAAGGATGATGGTGGGTGGTGGGCCGACCCAACACAATTGATTAGGACCAGTAAAAATAAATGCATAAAGCCCACTAAGATGAAGCTGGGTTGTGTGATTTGATTTACGAGAAAGTTCGCAATTACTACACAATAGTGCATTTTGAGTGAAACACGTATTGTGACGCTAGCTAATAAAGGACCACAATAAGGTAAAGTAGCATAGGTTGCACATAGCAAACTAGCTTGAACGGAGAAGGTCAATAGACTGCCCATAACTAAATAACTCAAAATAGATTGTCCATAATTGACTAACTCAAAATAGGTTGTCTATAGTTAATAAGTTACAATTTGACATATTAACATATTAATTTAGTGCATCAAGGTCAAAAACCTTAATTGTGACCTGCTATAGCAGGTCAATAATGCATCGACGGAGCTCCGACAACATTATGGCGAAAGCATGATCAGTAAGTCATCGAAAAAGCTGATCAAATTGGTCGTCGTATCTCCGTCAATTAGAGAAGGCAACCAATTGGTCGCCTTCTCCGGTCGACAGAGACAGCAACTAGCTTGGTCACCTTTTTTGATGATCTGTTGGTCACGCCTTTGTTAGAATTTCGCTGGTGCATTATTGACCTGCTATTCCATGTCACTATTAGGGTTTTGGGTCTTGATGTACTAAATTAATATGTTAATATAATAATATGTCTAATTGTAACTTTCAAAAGATTGAAGGCATAATTGACTTCTTACATAAAGTTGAATGGTGTATTCAACCATTTTCCCATTAAAATTCAGTTTATACTATACATAGTTTACTTCAAATCATGATCATATATACCTATTTGTATTGCTTATTTAACAATATATAAAACTGAGATTTATATGATACTTTATGAATAGACATTCTTGGTGAATGAAAGCTACCAAAAGTCATTGGCAATTTGGACTTACATTACATTTCATAAATTTCGAGCATGCATTATGACCCACCAAAGATCATATCTGCTTTCAATCCTTAATCTTGACTTTTGTTCCACTTTCCTCTTTATGTTGTACTCTGTGTGTGCGTGTGTTTTTTCCTTCTAAATCCATTTACCCATTTTGGGTGTTGGCCTGGTCCCTTTCATAGAGTTGGTGGTTTTATTTTCGGAATAAAAATTAAATAAGTCGGTGAATTATACACGATGTTGTAATTGGGTCATTCAATTTAAAAAATTATAATTAGCCTATCAAACAAAACAAAATCGTGTAATTGAACTCAAATCGACATGTTATATTAGTATTTTCCAGTCACATGTTGATGTGGCATTTATTTATTTATTTATTAATTTTTATTTACCCATAAATATCTAGGTAAACCAAAAAAAAATGATTTCTAACACTTACTATGATATCAAATTCAAATTTGGATCTTCTTTTTTTCCAAGTAATGACGTAAACTAACATGAGTTGTTCATAGCTAACTGACTCAAACTAATAAAACTAATAGACAATTTATGTTGAGAGTTGAATTTGTAACCTTATGATTACCAAGACAACAGACAAATTTGGCTGAGATTGCCTCCAATAATATTCTTTATTATATTACTCCGCTAGAATAATTTTAAAAAAAAATTGAAATTTTATATAAAACACGAATTAACTTTTAAGTACATTATCGAATATGATTTAATAAAAAAAAAATTATGAAATTGCTTTGAAGTCATTACTCCGTATTTGATATGACCCTAATTAGGACCATATGGGATAGGGACATAGGGTAGCCGAAGGCGTATCATTACTATTACTATACGTTCAAAAAATGAAATTATAGAAGTTCTAACAATGAATATTTTTTTCCCAAAAAAAAAAAAAAAACTTTTAAATCCCATCTCTTATGGTCTCCTACCAAAACAACATGATTTTAATAAATAGAATTAAAACATTATATTAAAGAACCCCTCACCCCACCCCCCACCCCCCACCAAAAAAAAAAATCAACTTATGTATCACTTATTAGAGTTTTCTAGATTCCATTATCTTTTTATCGTATGACCTAGCATTGGGCCCCACTGTTTTTATAAAAAAAAAAATATTTAAGAAAATTACATTTTTCGTCCTTAAGTGTTGATCATGCTCACTTTTTGTTTCTAAATTATCATTAGCATTGTCGTCTTTCCGTGCTCGCTTTTTGTCTATGAGTTATACTAAAATTGTAAATTTAATCTCTAATATTTTATTAGTAAATGGACGAAAAACACAACATCAATGATAACTTAGGGATGAAAAGTAAGTATGACCAACACTTGACAAAATCTACAATTACCATATAACTTAGGGACGAAAAGTATAATTTTCTCTAAATATTTTATGTGAACAAGACCCATTGTTTTTTTTTTTTTTTTTTTTGTTTAAATAAAGAGCATGATTTAATATATAGAACTAGACATTAATCAACTTCGTTAACAGGATCAAACACATAAAATAGAAAATTAATTAATTAATTAACGTTAATTAATAATAATAATAACTTGAGCTATAAATGAAATAACCATATCACCCTTATCCAGAGTTCAAATTTGCAAAATCAAATTTATACAGTACAAAAAAAAAGTAATCTAAAATATCGAAACATTGTTTAGTCAATCAACATTGATGTGACATATTATTAATAGATGATTATTATATGTGATTCATAAAGGGCATTATCATAACATTAGATGATAATCTTAACATAATCCAAAAGAATTTTTTGCCTTTTTTTATTGTGCATTTGGAAAATAATTGATAGTGTTTACGGAGAAAAGTTTATAAATCCACAATCACACATTATAAGATGCATAATCATAATTGCAAAAGTAATTACAGAAATACCACTGCGTTTCTTTAAATACTTGACAAGGCGTTTGGAGAATGATTCTAGATACACAATTAATTATCCACAAATGTATAATCAGTCATTACAAAATGTACAATCATAATTATAGAAATGCTGTTGTGCTTGTTTTCGATCATCTTAGATGGACAGATGAGATTTGATAGTAGTTATATATAGTTCTTTTGATATTTGATTGATGAGTACATATCTTCCTTTCTTTTTTCTTTTTTTTTTCTAAGGGGTAGGATTAGACAATTCACGCTCACCAACTCACATTGATAAAATTAGTAGTGGTGTTACGTTGTAATTTTGAAAGATTAAGATTTTTTTTAGATGACGAGGATATGTAGTAGTGACTACTCGAGGGTATGCAATGTTTATGTGTTATAACCTGCAATACATAAGAGGTAAACAACATTAAGAATACCCTGCGTAATGTGATTTTGTGACACAATAAATATGTTCCACCTACTTAGCCATCCCTTTTGGGTAACAGATTATGGATGATGAATCTTGATTATAAATATAATTAATTAGTGTAGGATTAAGTAATGATTGACCTGTTTGGTAGTGCATGTGCGTTCTAAAAATTCCCTAATAATGATAATATGTGGATAAGGTGATTATTGATTTGTCTTATGATATGGACACAATTATTCCAATTTTCTTTTTAATTTCTTTTAAATTTTCATGTAAAATAGTTATGATAAATCAATCATTCACTTACATGAAAATATTATTTAGAATGACTTAAATTTGACTTACATAATTTTTAGTGAGTAATATGTAAATTGCACTATAAATAACTTGGGTATGGGTATTTATACGTGGTATTGTAATTTCGTAGTTCTGTAGTATATCAGGAAGTTAGGACCAAAGGTCGGAGGTTTCCGAATTTATAGGACTAGAGAGAGAATAAATTCAAAAGTCCTTCAAACAAGCGTTTAGTGGGGATATTTATAGGAGGCCAAAACAGGACACATGCTGGGAAGTCAACATACCCGCCACGTGTCTTACATGCACTTGGAGATCTCGGGGCGAAGGAAGAACGTTCACATGTAGTGAAATATTTGAGTCACCAATAACCATCAAGGTCGGTTTTAAGCGTCGAAAGGTACTCCTTTGACGGCTTATCTCATTGTTGGTTTTAAGCGTCGAAAGGTACTTGGGTCAGGACCGCGCACAAAATAGTTAGTACAGAAGCTCATTGAGCTAGTAAAGGCTTCCGCCCTTCCGGTCGGGTTGGTCAATAGTACTCACCCAAGGTCGGATCATGTCGAGAAGGATTCCTCAATACATGGTCAGTCGGTTCAGGTCAAGTCCTCGGACATATAGGTCGATATATCTCATTTTACTTGTCTTATTTAATATTCATTGATTAAATTAATTATTTTTTATAGTGGGAAAATAAAGAAAATGAAAATCGTGGGAAAATGGAAACAAAGAATAAGAAATTTGGTAGTTTAAATAAATAAATAAATGCAAGGGGCCAAGATGAAAATAAAAGAAATGGGAGGGCAAAAATAAAAGCTAGATACTATGTATCAATCAACGCAGCGTGGAGGGAAAGCTACCAAAAGAAAGGAAAAAGTGACCAACGAAAGTGCGAAAAGAAAAGAGAGTAGAAAATTGGAGGGCTAAAATTGAAAGTTCAAAGATGATTATAAGTTTACAACAACAACAACAACAACAACAACAAATGATCCTAGTACAATTGTTACAAGCAAAAATGGCAACATATAAAGATCGAATCTTTCTTTGGGCATCTCAATTCGAGTTTTTTTTTTTTTTTTTTTTAATTTTTGAGATAAAATTGATAATTTAAAAGAGAGAGGAGAGAAGATAAAAGAAAAAGAGATAAAAACTCATGTCATATGATATATTTTGATTTTTGTTATATGAGAGAATTGAAAAATAGAAATAGTAGTAGTAGCAGCGGCAGCGGCAGCACACCCACTTAGCGAGCGCGTAGAGGTGCATTAGGATAGTAACCAGTTGGCAAAAAAATAAAAATAAAAATAAAAATAAAAATACAATTAGTACTTTAAAAAAAAATAGCATAAAAATGAAAAGCAAATAGTACTTTTTTAGGGAAAAAAGCAATTAGTACTTAAAAAAATATCAATAGGGTTTTTCACTTGGCAAAAAGAAAGAAAGAAAAAAACTCCAATAGGGATTTTTGAATAGAGTTTGCTCTTAATGTAGAATTTATTATTTATATAAATGTATTGTTTGGATAATAATAATGGTTACAAGATAAAATTATCACACTTTGAAGAAAACAAGATAATTTTCTTCTTATAGTGTGGAGAGGTTGCTTAAGTGTAAATGTATTAATAGTGCATGATCTCAACGGTACGATGTCAAGATTAGTTGAGGTTCGTATGTAACCCTAAACTACCTCATGGTAGAAATGATTAAGACTGAAAATTTTGCTCACAAAAAAAGTGAGCTTCACAATCCGTGGTCTTGCATTTTTTTAAAAGATAAAATGTTATAGACACATTCTTGTATTTATAAATTGATTACTTTTAAAAGACTCTTACTTTTAAAATCATATCATGTACTATTATTCATTTTATTTAACAAAAAGTAGTACACTTCCATATTCAAATAAAAAGTGTGTTTCCTCTTTGATTTTTAATTATTCATGAATTAAATGATTTTCTCACAAATGAATTGAATGCACATATATGTCTGATTTTGCACCACTTTTAATTTACCATCACATTTGATAATAAAAAAAATTGAAATAAATAATTCATTTAAAACATTAATACAAAGTGACAATCTAACAAACTTTTTTTTTTCCGTGCGTGTTACCTCTTTTTTAAAAAGTTTAAATTCTAAACTTAAGGGTTCATTATCACCTCTACCCTAAAGGTTAGTGGATTAGATAAATCAAAGGATGTGTCTTGACTAGCATATACCTCCTTTGTGATCATTAGTAGGATTTGAACCATGCACTATGTAGCTATTAATAAAGTAAAACTTATAAAGTTATTTTAGGTTGATTGACTTGTTGAGCTGTGCTTAGAGTGCCTCTTTCTCTCTCTTTTCCTTACAACATTCAATATCTCACTTTTGTGAAATCAATCTAAATTATATCTAAGACACGCTTCGGATCTTATTTGGGGAAAAAACTTGACCTTTATAATTATACTAGTAGTTTTCTTATAAAAAATTAAGAGTAAAGAATGAAAGTTCATATAGTATTTTCTTTAATTTATTTTAAAGACAAGTCACTAATCAACCTACTTGAAATAAACAAAAGGGAAAATATTATGTGTACTCTCATTTTCTACTTTCAACTTTTACTCATATATACAAAATCTTGACGTACACACTTGTATTGAGATTCAAATAAAAATAACTTATCAATATCTGTCACATCAGAGATTAAAATTTAGAGAGTAAGATTTGAGAATCCATTGAGTAGAACTCCAAAAAAAATTGTATTTGCAATTAGAGTAATTTTGAATAATTTAAGGTGCATTTCTGCAAATTTTTCGAAGTTAGCGAAAAACTTAAGTTTGATATTCCCCAAAATATATTAATTTTTTAACTCCCGAGGCTCATCAGCTCATGTACACGCGGCAACTGACAACAGCCTCCACTCTCTCTCTCTCCCTCTCTGCATTCAAGAAAAGAGAATAGAAGCACCCAGGACTCTATCTGCGACACAGTTTGGGAAAATTCTTTCATAAGAATAGAAAAAAACAAAATCTTGGGATTTTTGGAGAAAATGGTGATGTTGTTTAAGGTTTCGCTTTGAGGGAATTTTTTCCAAGTGGGTTTAGAGAGAGAAATTAAGAGAAGAACTGAAAGAAAGAGAGAGAGAGAGAGATGTATATGGGGGTAGGGGGAGGGGGAGGAGGAGGGGGTTTTGCAGGCCCAATGCGAAAGTCTTTTAAGGATTCTCTCAAAGTTCTCGAAGCTGATATTCAACATGCCAATACCCTGTAAGTCAACTCATCTTCTTCTTCTTCTTCATCATTTAAGAAACTTACTCTGTTTTCTTTTTTCTTAAATTTTTCTGTTTTGGGTACCTGCGAAATCACTTGTTAACATATATTTTGTGTTTTATTTTCTGTTTCTATTTATGGGTCCCACCCCCCTTTTGATTTTACAGTTCTTGAATCATGGTATGCATTATATTCTGGTAATTTGGTTTGTTTTCCAGCTTGATTTAGTGCATAAGGAGTATCTGGTTTCGAAATTTCAAAAAGAAAAACGGAAAAGAAATATCTGGTTTGGGATTTTTTAATAATATTAGAGTTTTGGATTAATATGGAGCATCACTGTATTAAATATATTGTAAAAAATTGGGTTTGTTTAATCCTATCTGTTTGTGAGGTTTAATGTTTTGGGGCATTTCATTAAGGAAGGTTGCTATCGAGGTTTGTTTGAACATCACTTCACTGCTTGCTTGAGTTGCTGGTAAAGGTATCTATCCATTTTAATACTGTTCTGATGGTTTGATCAAGGCATTTTTTGTTAATAATATCGTACAAATTAATCCTAATTGCCAGTTTTCTGGCACTATTAAGTGTGTGTGCGTGTGTTTTTTTGTCTTGATTTTTTGGTTAAAATAGTGGGAAAATCTGGGTGTTATTGGGAAACCTTGACCGATTTGTGCTTAGAGTGTACAAGCGGGGACTGAAAGGGTGACTCGCTATTTACCTCCCTCCCGGCTCGGGGTTAGGATTAGTTTGGCGTAAGCTAGAATACCTAATCTATCAAGAAATAGAAGAAATAGTGGAGAGCCTTGCGAGTGTAGCTCAAGTGGTAGACTATCTGACCTCACGACTACCTAATGTATTAAAAAAAATAGAAGAAATAGTGGAGAGCCTTGCGAGTGTAGCTCAAGTGGTAGACCATCTGACCTCATGACTACCTAATGTAAAAAAAAAAAAAAAAAATAGAAGAAATAGTGGAGAGCCCTGCGGGGCTAGCTCAAGTGGTAGACCACCTGACCTAAAGTCACCACTCCAGTGGCAAGGTGGGGTTTTGACACCCACCAACAACATATTGGAGCTCGTTGGCGTAAGTGTGGAGATGGATCCCTTGTGCGCATAAACTGACTAGGAGGGCTCCTTGGGCGACTCGCGAAGCTTTAGGAAACCTAATGTATCAAAAAATAATAATAGTGGTGGAATCTGTTTTATTTGCCTTTTGTTTTTTTTCCCACATTTGGGAGGGGGGGTGGGTGGTGGGGTTGGTTTTTTTCCCACATTTGGGAGGGGGGTGGTGATGGGTTTATGCTTGTGACTTGTAACTTATAAGCATATACTTGCTTGTGCTAGTCCTCTTGTGTTCTTGTCCTTTTTCAGTCTTTGCATCAGTGGGGTAGTTTTGTTATCTGTTTGGCAGCTGGTGTTAATTCGTTCTTTGTGTTTTCGGTGATGCGAACGTGGCAATGTGGTTGTAGGGCATCTGACTTCCCGAGGGAGTACGATGGCGCTTGCCTACAAATGCGAATGTCCTACAGTCCCGCGGCGCATCTCTTCATGTTTTTAGTTCAATGGACCGACTGCCATCTAGCCGGAGCTCTTGGACTGCTGAGAATTCTAATTTACAAAGTCCGAAATTTCTCATCCCTATCCGTATCTTCCAAGAAATCTCGTCACTTTCTTCGTAATCACATATGTGCTCCTTTGTTTCAGGTTTATGTTGATGGCACCACTACCATGTCCACTCACGAAAGAAAAGCGAGCATTAGAGAATTCTACGGTGAGTTGCTAGAGCTCGTCTTAGATTTATCCGACCTCGTACATAAAATAACGGCCCCTACAATATGGTATTGTTGCTAATGGTCCTATGTAATTCGATGGACAGCCGTTATTTATCCCTCTCTATGTCAACTTCAGAACGGGGTTACAGATTCCGAAGACAAAACACAGAAAGCGGTCTTGCTGGAGAGGTACCGGAGACGAGACGACGAGGATTGCAGACAGTCCTCGGATTTGGATATCGAGAGGGAAGAAGAATGCGGGATATGCATGGAAGTGAACAGCAAAATCGTGCTGCCTAACTGCAATCATGCCATGTGTTTGAAATGCTACCGTGAATGGTGTGTTTCCCTCTCATCGTGTAACACTCTCACACTTTATCTCTGCCCCATACATACATATGTGCATGTCTTTGTATTTCCACATGTGTATCAGTGTATGTATATATGCATGTGTATATTTTTATGCTTGTATACATCGAATTCTTGGAAAATATGGAGCACACAGATAGGACTTATTTACATAAATTGCAGGCGCTCGAGGTCACAGTCGTGCCCCTTCTGCCGGGACAGTTTGAAGAGGGTAAACTCCCGGGACCTCTGGGTATATATGGACAGCAAGGACGTGGTGGACATGGCAACGATAACGAGGGAAAACCTAAGAAGGCTGTTCATGTACATAGAGAAGCTGCCTCTGGTCGTGCCCGAGACTGTTTTTGAGACTTACGATACTCACATAAGGTAAGAGCGTTTCGACACACACTTGGATGGATGGTTCATTTCGACCGCCATTTTTCTCCCGTTGATCACTCCAAGGCCAACCGAGAGGGTTGGTCCGAACAGATATATTTAGCAACGCAGAGTGTTTTTCCTAAGCGTTTCTATTTATAAGAACCCGGCCTGAATTATTGTGGCACAGGGGTTTAGCTACATATTCTTAATTGTATGTTCTGAATGTATGTATACATGCTGCTCTCTTTGATTTACGAGAGAACCCGCAGCTGCACCTTCGCTCTTTGAGTTACGAGAGAGTCTGCAGTCGCTATCCGAAGGTGTGCTTCTGCTTGTACAGTTATGGAGTTTGTCTTGTAATAACTCAAACCTTCTCCCCAAATATGCTCTGAAACTCGCGAGCTTATTTGATAGTATTGTTGTGTGAATGTTTTTAATCAACTTTTAACCTTGTAACCTCTTGAGTAATGTATGACTGAATTTCATATCTGTCCATGATTTTTTTTTATTTTTTTTTTGAAAACTGTCTGTCCATGATTTGATCTTTTTGTCTTGAGGCTTTGTTAGGTGATTTTTTTTTTCCAAAATTTTGAGAAAATAATCTTCAAATTTATTTTTTAAAATTAAAACTTGAATATCTATCACTCATAAAACAAAAATGTTGGTTAAACTATTGATTTGCTATAGGCTTGGTAATTACAAGTTTCAGGTTAAACTAGTTTCAGGATCAACTTTCTTGAGAACAGTCTATTGATCTTTCTTGATTTGAACCAGTCAACTATGAATAATTTAAGTTGATTTATCTTTCTTGTGGTCTTTAGTTGGCAAAAGTCGCAAGACATAGTGTCACTGGGAAATTTTCTCTTTGTCGTTCAAAATGTCAAAAAAAATACTCCGTAATACTTTTGAAAATTAAACCCATTTTTATATAAATTAAACCCATTTTTATATAGCCAAATACAATCGGGAAATTTCTCTCTGTCATTCAAAAAAAGTATTCCGTAATACTTTTGAAAATTAAACCCATTTTTATATAGCCAAATACAATTTTCATATTCATAATCCCGATTCATGATACGATTTTACAAAAGTATGAGTACATATTTTATAACTTTTTGATAGTGGAAACGATCAATAGTTCATAACTTAGTTGTGTTTGCTATTTAACTAATTTTTCACTATCAAATGATATGTATACATGGTTATAACATATATGTCTATATATTATGTTATGTCGTATGTAGACTGTCAAAATTCTCACATACTTCAACTAGAACAAAACATTGCACAAAGAAACAATCTAACCTTAAACTCTCATAAATATTGAGGGAGAAGACACAACTGATTATTGCTTTCGACGAAGGAACTCTTTCATGTTAGCAAGAATCTCTGCCTTCACCACGATTCTCATTCGCTTAGAGTCCTCCCACAGCAATCCTCCATATTCTCGTGCAAAATCGCAAGCAGCCTCGAAGGCGTCCTGCAGGAAGATGAGATAATCTGTAACCGCAAATACAAAAAAATTGTATGTAAGTATGCGTTGTGGGCGGAGCTTACTCTGGAGGGGAATTCCTCGTAAAGATGTGCTGGCATCATTTCAACCCTGTTCAGGTCGGATTCCCACAACCTAATCTGCCATGTGAAATTGAATCTTAGACTCTTAGTACATTTGCAGCATGTGTTGGCTAATGGTGTAATAAGATCAAGACATGAACCAAATCATTGTCTAACGCGTGGGGATTTACTCTTCGTTAAGAAGGAAAGTATGATAAAAACCGATAAAGCATTACGAAAACTACCTACCTGGTCAGTGACGTTTTCTGGAACGGCTGGTATTCTCTCAGCAACCCTTGGATGTGCGTTCTGCTGAAGGAAAGAAACTATCTGTGCAATTTCATACACAAAATAAGAAATCTATCTTGGGAAAATTCGAAGGTTAAACCCGCTAGCTTCATATGAAATTGCAGTGTAGCAAATGATGACCAAAATGAGGTAAATATACATATCATCTCAACCCAAGTTGATCGCTCAAAAGATGACAAAGACCTTATAGAGGGGCTTAAACCACATAGGAACCCGATACTGGTGTATTCTTTGGGTTACCGGGATCTTGCAAGAAAATATATGACAGCATATGATTAAGTTCATGAAAACGGACAACACTGATCCGTGAATGAATTATTCACTACTTTCTTTAGTGTGAGAATTATACATTTTTTAGAGTAGGTTTAGTAATTTACTTGAAGAAATGACATAATGTTATAGTGCAGAGAAAGAAAGCTATAACTTGCCTGCTCAGAACTTATGCCGTTTTGAAAAGCTTTGTACAAGCTTTCTTTTGAAATAGCACCAACAATGAGATTTGGAAGCTGGTACTCCACTCTGTTTCCAGCACAAATTGTTATTTACAAAATTAACAGTAGAAACAGACTTTCACGTGATTCAATAATATTTAAAGAGTTAATACCCAATTTAGTCTTCGACTATAGTGGTTTTTCTCGATTTAGTCCTAAACTACTTTTTGTGCTTAATTAGGTCCTCGACCTCGATGGTTTTACCCAATTGAGTCCTTGGATGTTAGAATCAAGGACTAAATCGAGAAAAACCATTATAGTCGATAACTAAATTGGGTAAAATCACTATAGTCAAAGACTAACTTGAGTAAAATTACTATAGCCGAGGACTAAATTGGATATTAATAGAGGTGAAATTACCAAACTATCTTAACAAAGGACTCAATTGGGTAAAATCATCAAAGTTGATGACCTAATAAAGCACAAAAAGTCATTTAGGACTAAATTGAAAAAAACCACTATAGTTAAGGACTAAATTGGGTATTAACTCAATATTTAAAACTTGAATAGACTATGTAACTTAGGAGACAAAGCTAATAGACGCAAAACTAGATTCACCCCCAGCCCCCTCTTTTCTTATTCTGTTCTCTTTATGGATGAAAGGAATCCTTGAAATTGTAATTCATTCACCAACAATATGACCAAAAATCTTTAAAATCCAGCAAACCTTGGCAGTGGTGCCAGTGAACTGGAAATGAAGACTTAAACTTCCAATCTGCAGAGTAACCTCCTATAGCAACTATTCAAGTTGCCAAATGTGGCCCTAGTTGGGCAGTTGTGACAAGGAGATGTAATTTGGTAACAAAAAGGGCACAGAAGCGAGGTCTAGGTGCTGTATCTTGCAGTTACAAAAGGCACTCCCTTTGTTTCACTTCAATTAACGTTTAACTCTTTAAACAACATTCTTTTTTCATGTGTGTGTGTGGTGTACGTGTGTTTATCTATATTATTTATCTTTTTAACATTTAGAAATATGGTTTTCGCTCTTTAACAATAGGTAGTACATTATATATAGTTTAAAACAAATTAGTACCTATTTGAAGCCAAACATGGCTAATTTGACTCTCAAGAAGTGGAATACAGCAATCAAAATGAACAATAGGGAGTAAGACCCCAGTGTTTCTTCATATATATCCTCAACAGATGGTAGGAAATATGAACCAAAATATCTTACCTAGCAAAAAGGCGCAGGATCTCACAATGTAATTTTGATGAGGAATACGCATACATCCTGAAGTTTGTTTCCACAACAACAAATCCCTGGTGGCAAGAGTAAAAAAGGATAGGAATGTAGAAAAAAGAAGGTGCGCTACATTATTAAAAATATAAATCCTTTTTTTCACCACAACTTCGGAATTAAATTAGTGGTTGAAAAGAATGCACATATGTTTATGCTACCTGTTTCCTTGATGATGTATCTGCCAAGCTAATTGAGAGGTTGGTAGCTAATTTGGTAGGTATAAACCAACTCTCTTTCCGTCCCTGAACAGGGTTATTTTACGAGTTAGAAGAAATTACTAGTCATCAACACTTGGAAACTATACCCATAATTATTAGCATTCACCTGCTGTAGCTTGACCAGCCCCAGATCTCCAAGGTCCCTAATTATACTTCGCTGGACCTCAGTTAATGTGTTTGTGTTGTATGCCTACATCATAAGAAAATTCATGATTGAGTTACTACTAATAGAGTGAAATCACAGAAATTGATTCAAAATTTCTGGCTCTTTGAGCTGTCCTAAACTTTTTCCCTCAGATAGACATCTATTACTTAAAAATTCAAGTATGCGAAAGTTAAAGAAATCCCTTGGCAGTTGGCAGTTAAACAGTAAGAAAGCTGGCACTTGGAAATAATGAAACTAAGAAGAATATGGTACCTCCCCTGCAACATGGAAGCTGAGCTCCAAAAGAAATGCAATAAGATCTGCAGAATCCACGCCACTCTCCTACATTAAAATGTGGGTGACTGATATGTCAAGAAAATATTGGAAATGATAGTAACCATTTTTTATCAGAATAGGGATTCCATTTCCATGCCAACTCTATTACCCACCCAGAACCCCCAAGGCAAAAGGAAGATCCATTTTCATGAAAAAAGGTGGATGTGAAACTGTGAAAGCATGGCCAGCTACTCTCCTGCAGGTTGAACAAAGGCTGAATGCCTGGCCAAAGGCTTTTTTTTATGTTACCTTCCACTTTCACACCCACCCTGGGGGCATGTTTCTTTTCATTTTTTCTTTTTCCTTCACACCAAAAAAGCTTTTGAGGATAGGTGAAAGAAAAGGAAAAGGAGCAACAGAAGCCAACAAAAGTGATACCTCTGCATTGGTTATGTACTCCCTGATGATATACCAAAGCTGTGCATTAGTATCCATCAGCTGTCATAGACAATAGTTAATACAGACTTCAATTAGGAATGGTCGAAGTAATTTATCAGCTCATACCAAAAACTGAAATCCACTTTCAGTCAACTTTGGTGGCTCTTTGTCATCTCTGTCAAAAGTCAAGAAGAATACATAGTTCATTACATACTTCTTTATTCCATGCATGAAATGAAAAGCATAATTTATATTTTTTTTGTAGATAAAACATAAAGGAGAGAAAATACCTTTGACTCATAAGACCACGCTGGAAAACTTTCATCATAGAAGGCCTTATGTTTATTGTCTTGCCAGCTTCACTGGAGCTTATAAGGTGCAGCAGGAAGCACTGGTTTGCCACAGTTGAAGGTCATAAAAAGAGTAGTCAAAATCATTGTCAAAGTGAAGATTGATTTATGTTAATACTAATAATAACCGAAAGTACAAGTGTTTATAGCAATATAACAGGATGATCACATCATCTTCAAAACTCAACCGTACTGATACGAAAAGTACATGCAATTCATACCTCCCACTGTTCTGAGGCATAGGCATCTAACTCCTCCAACTTAGGAAGCCTCACGGTGATATTTGAAGGCATTGGTTCTCTTGGTAAAATTCCACTGCAGGTTTTAAATTTCATATGTTATGATGCATTCCTTAGTCCTTACACATTTAAGCATTCTCATAGGAATGATTATCTCCTTAAAGTATATAGTAGTCATTAAAAACTTATTACCCTCAGTATTCAAAAAAAAAAAAAAAAAAAAAAAAATTACCCTATCTAGTAGTTTAATATGATTCAAAGAGTGAAATTAGTGGCAAGGCAGAAGTTCCAACATCCAGAGTGGACAAGAAAACAACTAGCCAACATTTGTCAATGATAAAACCATGGGGCAAGTTAACTATGAAGAAATCATAAGAAAAATAAGTAACACAACGCCCACGACTCAACATGGTTAGCAGAAATTGATGCCTGAACCCTCAACAGTCAACATGACTAAATCACCTCTTCAGCTCTCTATAACACATACACTCAAGAATTCCCAGAGTAAAATAACACCATTAAACAGTACAGAAAATAAAATGGAAAGTCCTATCAGGTTTATCATAATTCATGTGCAAGGTAATGGAACCTAGCTTACCCATGGACTATGTGCTTTCGAAGATTGTATTGGAACTTTGGATTTAATTGATAAGAACTATCCTTTTTCCTGTCAAGGCCAATTAGAGCATCATCAGCACCAGGAAAACAAGACATCTAATGAAATAAAACCAAACTATGACAGATTGACATCATAACCATAATTATCAGGATAAATAAAAAAAGATGTTCACATTCAAGGTGGACAAGTTGTGAACCCTCACCAGAATCCAAAAGTTAAGACTTAACTAAAGAGGGTAAGAGAGATGGGGAGGACAGATGACTAAGTCACTTCAAGAAGTGATTTTGAACTAAGCAGCCCTTTTAGATTCTTTTGTTGCCAATCCTCTTTGTCTTCTCTCCAATTGAAGTCCTAATGTAGAACAAAGCCCAACTCTTAACCCTCTAGGTTCATCTTCCCCATTACCCTAAATGATCAAATTCTCTTCAAGTAGTCATACTGTTGTGGGCTCGGGGTCTTGAGAACGCGTCACTGGGCGATGTGCGGGGGGGAATGGGTGCTTTGGAACCTCTCCTCCCTATGATTGCTATTAATAACACAAAGACTAGAAAAGAAAGTTGAAGAAGTTTTGGAGTTCTTCCTCTCCCAATTATCATTAACTCAATTCTCAGAATCCCCTTGCCAAGTTACTGGGCCACCATACGTAAAGGTCATAGTTAAGGCAGTAAAATCCCACAGAATCGCACCCAAAGTGCGAAGCCAATGCACCCTAAATACAATTTCGAACCCTAACGGAATTACAAACAAATTAACAGGGAAATAATTAGAGTCTTTCTGTAGCAGGACGTCCTCGCAAATCCCGTTATTCTTTCGCCATTTGCCACCGCTACTTGCAGGAATGGACATGCTCGAATAAGCAGCCCTAATTCTTTAGCTGTAGCAGAGTCCACAAAATTATGAGTGCTTCCAGAATCAATTAAAGCTGTAATAGGACGATTATTTAAGCATAGGTTGACGCGCATTGTGTTTCCATTCCCCGTGCCGTAATCGCGTGCAAGGAGATCTCTGGACTCGCGAAATCCACCTGCTCAGTTTCGAAAGGCTCGAAACACCGCCGTTGGGTTGCAATCGTCAATCACAACATAAACAGGTGTCGGCAATTGTGCGCTGGAGTCACCGTTCGTCGCAGTGGAAGCAGAGCCCACTGGCTCGTCGCCGCTGGTACTCACCCGGGGAAGGCGACGCTCCGGGGGTTGGCTGCCGGACGAGGCCGCGCCTCCAGCACGAGGCACGGAGGTCGTCGCCTGGGGCCGCGACTGGGCGGCTACCGGCCGAACTCGCGAAAGAGGTCGCCGGCGCTCGCGTCTGGCCTTCTCGCGGTGCATGGGCTGCGACTGGCTGGTGAGCGGACTGGTGCGGCTGGTGCGAATACTGGTGCGGCTGGTGTGCGCGGACTGGTGCGGCTGGTACGAATCACCTGCGAAGGAACGGAAAAAAACGAAGGGTCAGCGGCGTACGGGTGCGAAAACCAGCGCTGCTTGCGCGCGGAAGATCGGGCAATATTCATCGCTACATCCAGGTTGGGAGGATGCATATTTTCCACGTCGATTCGCAACCACTCGTCAAGGCCTGCAGTGTACAAATCGACCTCCTGGTCTTGGCGGACCGTTGTGGTGAGGCCGAGAATTTCCTGAAACTCGTCGGTGTACTCTTCCACCGGGCGGCCATTCTGACGGACGTAGGTGAGCATGCCAAGGGCGTTTCCCCGGAGGCCCGGACCGAAGCGAAGGTAGCACCGCTGCTTGAAGTGCCGCCACGAGATGGCTGGATCTTCCAACTCCAGGCGAAGGTGCCATGTTTGCGCCACACCCGTAAGATGAAACGCAGCCAAGCTCACGAACTCCCGGGCCGGGGTGTTCTGTGCCTTAAAGAATTGCTCGCAACGTTGGAGCCAGGCCGACGGATCCTCACGCCCATCAAAGCGTGGGAACTCCAATCGGGTGAACTTCGGCGCCGTCGCGGCAGGGACATCCGACGACACTGCTGCCTGCGCCTCCTCGGCCGGAGGACGACTCCCGTGCTGGCTGCCGGAGTCGTCAGTTGCTGGTCCTTTCGCGGCCAGCAGCTGCCGGAGCATCTGCCGGATCTCGCCCTGCTCTGTCTGCATAGCCGTGACAGCAGCTTGAAGGGTCTGGACAGATTCAGCTGAGGCGTACTCGCCCATGACGTCAGGCTTTGATACCAAATTGACGATTGACGGAGAGCTGACGGTAAGGATGGAGGCGAAGCCAAACCCATTGACCGACGGAGAACTCAACATGTCGATGAGTCTTGTTATAAAACTTAGCCATACGCGACTGAGCAGCATGGAGATGAGCACGAACTAACTGCAACAATGTATCGCGATCCTGAAGCGCAACATCGACAGCGTCAAGCTTGGATGCCCCCGGCTCATAGGATAAAAGACGCGGAGGGTCACGACCGTAGACCACGCGGAATGGGGTCGTCCGGAGAGCCGAGTGATAGGATGTGTTGTAGCAGTATTCAGCCCATGGAAGGCAATCAACCCACTTGCGCGGGCAATCCCCTACCAAACAGCGCAGGTACATTGCAATAGTGCGGTTAGTGACCTCAGTTTGGCCATCCGACTGCGGGTGATAAGACGAGGAGAACGACAGGGTGGTTCCGCTGAGGCGAAACAATTCCTTCCAAAAGGAACTCGTGAAAGTCACGTCCCTATCACTGACAATGGTTTCTGGTATGCCATGAAGCTTGACCACGTTGGCGAAAAACACGCTCGCAACTGAAGCCGCTGTATAGGGGTGGCCGATTGGAATGAAGTGCGCCGACTTGGAGAGACGGTCGACCACGGAGAGAATGACTGATTTGTTGCGGACCTTCGGCAAGCCTTCAATGAAGTCGATTGAAATGTCGGTCCAGATAACAGAAGGAATCGGCAATGGCTGGAGGAGGCCGGCGGGGTGTAAGTTCTCCCACTTACAGCGTTGACACGTGGGGCAGTGTCTCACGAACTCGCGAATAGCCCTTCGCATCCCGGTCCAGAAAAACTCACGGGAAACGCGAAAAATCGTCTTCTGTGCGCCCTCGTGCGCAGCGTCGTGAAATCCTGAAATTATAACCGGAATTAGTGTGGAATTTGGAAGAATAAAAAGCCTACCTTTGTAACGGATCAAACCGTCATCCAATGCCCAGTTCGGGCCCTCGGAACCATCCCGAATGTTTTCCATTAAGGCACGGGCGGTGTCGGAAGCGGCAAGATCCCCACGGAGGGAATCCAGGAGCGGAGAAACCGGGGCTGATAGTGCCATGAGCGTGCAAGAGTCTTCATCCCGACGAGATAACGCGTCCGCCACGGTATTGAGATTACCTGCGCGAAACTCGACTTCGAAGTCATACCCCAAGAGTTTACTGATCCAATGGTGTTGGGGCGACGTCGTGAGGCGTTGTTGTAGCAAGAATTTCAGGCTATAGTGATCAGTTCGCACGGTGAAATGGCGACCCCATAAATAGTGCCTCCAATGGCGAATTGCCTGTGATAGGCCAATTAACTCCTGCTCATACGACGCTAGTTTCTGATGTCGAGCGGCGAGTTGTCGATTGAAGAATGCCACCGGGTGATTTTCTTGGTGCAGAACAGCACCGACTCCGACACCCGACGCGTCACACTCGACGACGAACGATTTTGAAAAATCCGGCAGTTGCAACACCGGGGCCGTGGTAAGAGCAATTTTGAGTTTTTGAAAGGCCTCAGATGCTGCGTCAGTCCACAGGAAGCTATGTTTCCGGAGTAGAGAAGTTAAGGGAGCAGCAATCAACCCAAAATCCTTTATAAACTTACGGTAGAATCCCGCGAGGCCTAGAAAACCCCGGAGCCCCTTCACGGATTGGGGTTGTGGCCAATCTAACACTGTCTGGACTTTGGTTAGATCCATCGAGACACCTTCTGCATTTATAACGTGGCCGAGATAACAAACCTTTTCCTCGCCAAAAGAACATTTAGACCGCTTGACTAATAATTTATGTCGGCGTAAAAGGTCCAAAACCGTCCTCACGTGAGCAATGTGTTCCGCCCAAGACCTGCTATAAATCAAAATATCGTCAAAAAAGACCAAAACAAACTTACGAAGGACCGAGTGAAAAACCTCGTTCATCAGTGCCTGGAAGGTAGATGGTGCGTTGCAAAGGCCGAAGGGCATCACTAGGAACTCGAAATGCCCGTGATGTGTCCTGAAAGCCGTTTTCTCGATGTCATCGGCATGCATCCGAATTTGGTGGTAGCCGGAGCGTAAATCCAGTTTCGTGAAGAAACGGGAGCCGTGTAATTCGTCCAACAATTCGTCAATTACAGGAATAGGGAACTTGTCCTTCACAGTTGTGGCGTTCAATTCGCGGTAGTCAATACAGAAACGCCAAGTGCGGTCTTGCTTGAGCACCAATAACACCGGGGACGAATACGGCGATCGGCTGGGCCGAATAATGCCAAGGGCCAACATGGACTCACATTGGCGCTCAATTTCATCTTTTTGCGCCTGGGGGTAGCGATAGGGCCGCACGGCCACGGGGTCCGCGCCCGTAACCAACGTAATGCGGTGATCGCACTGACGCTTGGGCGGCAGTGCCGTAGGTTCCTGAAAGAGGTCAGAGAAATCAGTCAGGAGGTGCTCCAAGGCATTAGAAACGTTCACGTGGGGCTGTATGGCATGCAAAAATTGACCGGGGGAAACTTGGTCCCCTTGCCAAGTTACTGGGCCACCATACGTAAAGGTCATAGTTAAGGCAGTAAAATCCCACAGAATCGCACCCAAAGTGCGAAGCCAATGCACCCCTAATACAATTTCGAACCCAACTAACGGAATTACAAACAAATTAACAGGGAAATAATTAGAGTCTTTCTGTAGCAGGACGTCCTCGCAAACGCCAAGTCCCGTTATTCTTTCGCCATTTGCCACCGCTACTTGCAGGAATGGACATGCTCGAATAAGCAGCCCTAATTCTTTAGCTGTAGCAGAGTCCACAAAATTATGAGTGCTTCCAGAATCAATTAAAGCTGTAATAGGACGATTATTTAAGCATAGGTTGACGCGCATTGTGTTTCCATTCCCCGTGCCCGTAATCGCGTGCAAGGAGATCTCTGGACTCGCGAAATCCACCTGCTCAGTTTCGAAAGGCTCGAAACCACCGCCGTTGTCCACCGGTTGGGCTCGCAATCGTCAATCACCAACATAAACAGGTGTCGGCAATTGTGCGCTGGAGTCACCGTTCGTCGCAGTGGAAGCAGAGCCACTGGCTCGTCGCCGCTGGTACTCACTCCGGGGAAGGCGACGCTCCGGGGGTTGGCTGCCGGACGAGGCCGCGCCTCCAGCACGAGGCACGGAGGTCGTCGCCTGGGGCCGCGACTGGGCGGCTACCGGCCGAACTCGCGAAAGAGGTCGCCGGCGCTCGCGTCTGGCCTTCTCGCGGTGCATGGGCTGCGACTGGCTGGTGAGCGGACTGGTGCGGCTGGTGCGAATACTGGTGCGGCTGGTGTGCCGCGGACTGGTGCGGCTGGTACGAATCACCTGCGAAGGAACGGAAAAAAACGAAGGGTCAGCGGCGTACGGGTGCGAAAACCAGCGCTGCTTGCGCGCGGAAGATCGGGCAATATTCATCGCTACATCCAGGTTGGGAGGATGCATATTTTCCACGTCGATTCGCAACCACTCGTCAAGGCCTGCAGTGTACAAATCGACCTCCTGGTCTTGGCGGACCGTTGTGGTGAGGCCGAGAATTTCCTGAAACTCGTCGGTGTACTCTTCCACCGGGCGGCCATTCTGACGGACGTAGGTGAGCATGCCAAGGGCGTTTCCCCGGAGGCCCGGACCGAAGCGAAGGTAGCACCGCTGCTTGAAGTGCCGCCACGAGATGGCTGGATCTTCCAACTCCAGGCGAAGGTGCCATGTTTGCGCCACACCGTAAGATGAAACGCAGCCAAGCTCACGAACTCCCGGGCCGGGGTGTTCTGTGCCTTAAAGAATTGCTCGCAACGTTGGAGCCAGGCCGACGGATCCTCACGCCCATCAAAGCGTGGGAACTCCAATCGGGTGAACTTCGGCGCCGTCGCGGCAGGGACATCCGACGACACTGCTGCCTGCGCCTCCTCGGCCGGAGGACGACTCCCGTGCTGGCTGCCGGAGTCGTCAGTTGCTGGTCCTTTCGCGGCCAGCAGCTGCCGGAGCATCTGCCGGATCTCGCCCTGCTCTGTCTGCATAGCCGTGACAGCAGCTTGAAGGGTCTGGACAGATTCAGCTGAGGCGTACTCGCCCATGACGTCAGGCTTTGATACCAAATTTGTTGTGGGCTCGGGGTCTTGAGAACGCGTCACTGGGCGATGTGCGGGGGGAATGGGTGCTTTGGAACCTCTCCTCCCTATGATTGCTATTAATAACACAAAGACTAGAAAAGAAAGTTGAAGAAGTTTTGGAGTTCTTCCTCTCCCAATTATCATTAACTCAATTCTCAGAAAATACTTGATGAAAACAACTCTAAATCCTAAGCTTTAAATAATAAAAAGAGCAACAGTCATAAACGGTAACTTGCAAAGAAATAGGATCCTAACAGAAAGAATTCAAAAATATTACTGATAAATAGTTTGCTAAACTGATCATGGAGTTGCCTTGCGTCTTTGATATGTTCTTCCAACGAATGCATCACATACACTCTTCTTCTTCGACTTTATCAGACCTGGCTCCTACAAGTTCTCTGATCACATCCACTTCTGGACTTTAATGGGGCATTGGCAATCAGTAAGATATGTAATTATGTATGGCTAATAATGGAGACTTGAGCCATCAATTGTATTGCTGCACTAGGTTGGTTTTGAATTTATCTTGGTTGGTATAAATTAAAATTAATTGCAACTTGAAGATATTGTCACTTGATAGTATATCATTGAGACATGGCTCCAGTGAAATGAGATGTTTAATTTAAAGGGCAATTCAATTACAAGGTTTAACCAAACTCAACAAAACTAAGGGTGCTTCAGTTCAGTTTCAGTTGTGATTATCCAGTATCCAAAGTTTTTGAGTGCCACATGCTCTGGCAAGGCCAGTTTCAACTCAACCAAGTTTCCACCCTTAGATGCAGAAATCTTAAATAAAACACATATTAATGCATTTTGCTTAGCTTAGATTTACTTATCAATGAAAGGAAAAGATCCCACTTCATTAGATTTACAAGTTGCCCCAGCCCTTCACTACAAATCACCAGTGCCAGATATCTGAAAAGCACTCTCTTAAACCTTCCTTTGTCACGACTCCCACAAGTCATTGTCTATTTTAAAGACATTGATATCACTAGCTAAAGAACAGAAAAGGTAATCACTAGTCAATCACTCCTTATTGACTAGGGAATTTCCTAACATAGAAAGAAAAACAGTGACAAAAAATTGTAGTGTAAGTGACTAACCTGTCAAAAGTTTCACTCAATAGTCTCAACTGTATTAGTCTATCAATGGCTACTTTGTGCTTAGTGGATCCATCTGCAAGTACCCATTCCTCAATAGACTTGGCGGCGATTGGCGAATCGATGTATAGCAGTTGCAGTACGTACTTCTTTGCCAATGGAGGCAGTGATCTATCACAGGAAAACAAAGGCATCAGACGCATAAATACAGAGCATAGCCGAGAAATAGAGGGAGGAAGAGAACCTGAGAATAGCTTCACAGATGAAGGGGTTATCATAGAGACTGTCGAGCTTCATGGCGGGCAATGAAGCCACCATGTCCATGAAATTCTTCGCGACGATCCTCACTTGCGGCATTGTTCCCAATTGAATGTCTCTAAACTCCCACCAATTTAGGGTTCCCAAAAAAATCAAATTCTTCAGACAATCAGTACAGAACTCTGTGTGTAAAATGAACCCGAGCTCTCTTATTGAGAGATTTCGTTAGAATATCTGTATTTTGATCATTTGTTCGCAGAGAAAAAACACAAATTTAAATTGCTGAACTTATATATTTATGCAAACCAATCATCAATCTACGGAAAAACATAATGAAAGTATGAAAAACCCAATGTGGTTTTGGGCTCTATAAGGATTCTAGGGCTTTTCCAGCTCAAGACTGAGATAGCTGGACGAGAGGAAGATTCTTCTCACGTTGTTACTCCGTTCGTGAGCTCACAAGTCACTTCTATATTACATTCGCATAGTATAATAAAGTTTCTTATTCATTTCCTTCTTTTTAAGGGACCTAGCCTCGTTTGGAGCAATATTGATTCTTTGTGTTTCGATAAGTTGAGAAAGTATTTACGGATAGATACATTATAACAGAGTCTATAGTATTAAAATAAAATAAATAATTAATCGAGTAATTGGTTTGATAATTACAAAATAAATAAATAAGAATAATTAGTTGGATAATTGATTTGATAATTACAAAGTCAAAATTTGATTCTTTGTAAGAGTCCGTCAACTATGGATAACATGACTAATTTACCCTTTTTGTGGTGATTTTTTGCTAATCTTACAAGACATGTCATTGTAATCCTTACCCGAGATAAAAGGACATGATTTGATAATTACAAAGTTTTAAATCTGTTTCTTTGTGCGAATTGAATAGTTATGGACAACCTGATTAATTTATCTTCTTGTATTGGTCTTTTGCGACTCTTACGAAGCAACCATAATAATTCTTATTCGAGATAAGAGGATCTCACATACTAACACTATCATGGCATTTACAATTCTTTTGACTGGAGCCCTTGTTACAAGAGTAACAAGACCATAAGAGCAACTCCATAAGGGGTTTTTCTTAAAGGTGTTTGTAAATTTGTATGCTTAGGTGGGATGAGAGGTGAAAGGAGGGAAATCTTTTACCCCCTGCAAAATAAGTTTTTTGTAGAGTTCATTGCAGGAAAAAAAAAAAAAAAAAGTTGACATGCCAATTGTGTATTTGGTGTACTGTCACACCCAATAGATGCGAGCACTGCATGCACCAACTGAGCGTGTAAATGTGACTTTTTTTTGTTTTTTTTTGTTGTAATGTTTTTTTTTTCTTTTCTTTTCCCTCCTTCCTCTTCTCTCTTCACTCTTCACTCTTCACTCTCTATCCTACTTGACACTAAAAATTCTCTTCAAAAAATTAACTTTTGGAGATACTCTAAGGTACTTACCCCGCTTTGGGAAAGAAAGTGGCAAACACTTTCTTCATTCCCAATTAGTGCATGCACAACGCACAACCCATTAGGTGCAACTATAATTTCACACAACTTCAAAAACATTACAACATTGGATACCCATAAAGCATTCTTTCAATGACTGCCAGAAACAAACCTTAAAACCATGAAGTATATGAACCTACAGAATCATCAGTCACCAGGAGTTTGTCACAAAAAGGAGTATATCTGGTGTGCTAAAAGATTCCAAAACTTACCTATGTCAGGCCTCGAAATCCTAGGCGGCTAGACTAACCTCGACCATATAGCCTCTAGCGAGAAAAATTCTAAACGGGGCACCCTAAGTTATAGCCCCGGGCTGAAATGAGGCAAGAAATTGTTGAAGAACAAAAATGGTGAGTCTATAAGTACAGTAAGGGATAATCTATGCAGATGTGCCGGGAACGTCTTCGGTAGTTGAACGAGGTTCTGTGGGCGGTCTTGTTTCAGCGGCAGGACGCGGTGGCTTCTCTGCAGGCAGAGGCGGGGGTGGTCTGCTCGGGTGGATTTTTTTGACTTCCTCTGGAGGGATATCAAACTGCAACCAAAAGAAATACGTCGTGTAAATCAACCAGAAACGTAAACTGAAACAAGTAGTATATAGAGGAATCAAAGACGAATGTTTCAAAGGACTTTTATTGTTCAAAGTCATGATTCACGGTTCATCGAATATAGAACATGAGAAAAAGTTTCGGAAAGTAGTGTTCTCTAACAATGAGTATTGATCGTGACATATCAAAACCGTGTCACTATAATTTTGTCTTTTAATCAGTACTGATAACATTGAAAACAACATCGAGGAAACAAAGCCCAAAACAAACGCAGATGAACAGTAACTTACCTTGTAACCACAGCCAGCTACACAAGCACGAAAGCATTCCTGTTTGCAAAACAATATATGATTAGAAGATAGATATTCCTTAATATCAGTACATCAAAAAGAGAAGAAAACGGAATAGAAAGACACACTATACAATCTGTCTTCGATATGGCTTCCTTTTCAAGTAAATGGGCAGCCATACTCGCAGATCGTTTGACAAACATAAAGCTAATATTTGTAAAATTTTTAGCTAGTTCCTTAATATCATTGACAATAAGATCAACAATGAAACTATATCACTGTTTTGCAATCCTTCAAGCACCTGGAGAGTGTCCATTTCGACTTGGACATGATCAACATTCAATTCTATAAGCCCACCTTCTAATCACTCCCGTTTAAAACTTAGCAAAAATGGGATTGGAAGGGATCACTAGTCCAATTCGATGCACCAAACGACCCGTAAGGATATACTCCATTGCATAACCAATAGAACAAAATTAAACACAATGGTCATTTTGGTTATTCTAACGGTTTATCGTTTTTGTTTGTCTTAGAAAACCGATTACCATAATGATCACTGCTGTAAACGACCCCTTAATACACACCAAGTAAACCTAGAGGGCATGGCACTAACGAATTGAACCCGGGCCTGGCCTACAAGTAGAATTAGAACCCCCCGGGGTTCTGATTGTTGAACAGACTACTGATTTAAATCATGAAATAAGAAAAAGTACTAGACAATATTCAAGTGATTAGCAGAAAAAGCATCACCGTGTTTGTTTTTATCATCATCATTATCATTATATCAGTATATTATTATCATTAATTGAAGCTGATCAAAGTATTTATAAGGGATAATTAGATCTAAATATAACAATTAACAAACTGATATACATAGTAATCAACTTCTTTAACTATAATAAAATACTTAAACTTAAATCTAAAAGTAACAAAATGGTAAGGACCTATCCATATCTCTACAAATAGTTTTAAATTTTAAATTAGCTCGTGCAGACTTCAAGTAAAAACATCAAATTAGAGCATTGAATTTAATCTAATCACGAGTCAAAAGATAATATTTCAATGGATAGAAAGCAGAGTAAAAGAAGAAACACCTCTGAGTAGCCAACAGCACCAGGAGAACGATCAATGTAAGAACTCCACTGTTGATCCTTCAAAACCGGATCTTTATAACACATTTCATCACATTCTCCTAAACCTGCAATAGATGGTGTGTAATCCCGTTATGCTGAAGCTCATCTAATATGTCTACTAAAAATGCAATAATCAGGTGTATTATCACCGACATAAATAGTCGTTTATATTTAGGCTCAAATTCAGCTAAGCACTTGGCTTTGAAAACAATTTCATGGAAAATTCAGAAACTAAAGGGGCACGGTTTGTTACATGTTCATAGGGTAGAAGCACGTAAAAAGTGAGCAATTAAGAATTTTAAAAATATACATGTGCTTGGTGCACCGGCATCCCAATTCTAGAAGTCTTTCCCAGTTTTGGAAACCATAAGTTTTGTGGATAGCAAGAGTAATGAGCAAAGCAACTAAAACCATCATCAAATGTTTTTAACTAAAAACGCGATAAAAATGGAAAACAGAACTTACATTCCTCCCATGTGTCCCCATCAGAGTCACATCCCTTCTTGCAGAACACTCTCCCTACAGAAGTTATTATAGAATGTAATCATGCAATTGCTTATAAAGTGCTTCAAAAAAACCAATTTACAGATTGCATGAAAAAAGATGCAGAAAATATTTGAGATTAAAAAACCTTAAGCTTGTGTTAGGTGTCTAATGAACACAAAATAATGCACATTCAGTTAAACCTTACATTTGTTGAAACCTTCAAAACCAGTGAGGGTGTATTCAGTGGGAGCACCGCTTACCCTTCCAATTGAAAGTTTTGAGAAAGGAGTGGTGTCCTGTTCCAATCACTCTCCGGAATGAGCCATGAATTAATTCAAAAACTTCTTTTAATTACTAGGCTGTATTCCACTTCAGTTATGAAATTTCGAGAAGTGCCAAAATCCCGAGAGGAAAACTGGAGACAGCATTCCCATAACTTGGTGAAGCTAATAGGTCACTTAAAATTTCTATCAGAAGTTATAACCTCCCGAGTCTCAATTTGGCTATCCAAGTATCCAATTATTAGGATCATTGTCCATAACTCGAAACACAAAGAAGTACTCAAACTACAAATTGAGAAAGCACTTCCTTTTTCTCACAAAATGTCTGATTTAAATTCATCCAGAAAATTTTCTTCAGCCCCTCGCGATCTCTTACCATCTAAACATCTACTTGCCTGATAACCTCTAATAAAATTCCAAATTTCCATTTCTCTAACTACCCAAAGCTTGAACATTCCACTAGTTGTTGCACAAACTACAGCCTGACACAGTTTTAGCTCTAAAGAATCAGCTGTTAAAGATATCTAACTAAGCATACAATGATACAATCCTGTGAAAATACTAATCCCAAAAGGGGAGAAGGGAAAAAAAATGAACAAAAATTTTGTGACTACTTTGATTTCCAATGGCATTGCTAGATATTAGATAGGATTCAAATTACAAAGCTAAGAACAGATTAATCAGAAAAGCAAACACCCAAGAACACATATATACACACAGAAAAGAGACATACAAGCAAAATAAACACAAATATGCGTCTAAAATACATGGAAAGCGTTAAGGGTAGGGAGGAAATTACAGGGAATTTGCATGAGAGTGGCGTATTTGTGGGTGCATTGATTGTTACACGGCGGTGCCCATTGCTGAGGAATCATTTCTCTTTTTTTCCTTTCGAAAAGACAAAACCCCCTTTTTTTTTCCCCTTTTCGTATCTTTGGGTCTCGCTTTTTATCACAGGGGAATGGGGATTGGGGACATGGGAGGAATCGTAGGAGACGAAGAAACCGGGAACCAAAGAGAAATGTCCGACCCGTTGGACGGGGGGTTGTTTTTATGGTCTTCGCACGCACGACCACGATTTTGTCATGTTGTCGATGCCCTGTTTTTGGTTTTTAATGACCAAAAAACCCTAAGTGATTGCTCGAGATTATGTGAATATAATAAATTTCGTTCATATGTAATAGTTCGCAAGTAATATAAGAAAAGTAAATCACATTAAAGAAATCTTATGTGACAAATTCAATTAAGGATCTCTTTGAAAACTCGGAATATGATTTTTGGAAGTCATTCTTCAAATTTTCAAGTGTTTTCATAATTTTTTAGTTAGAAAACATTTTATGAATTATTTATTTTTCATTTCTCTCTTCACTCTTCACTCTCTTCTTTTTTTAGTTAGTTTTCAAATTATTATTGTTACCACAACCACCATCGCCACCACCAACACCAACACTAACATCAGTAGCACCACCACCACTACCACTAACACACCATCATCGCCACCGCCACTATCACACCACCACTACCACCACCATCACACCACCAACACCATCGCAACCACCACCATTACCACCAACACCAACATCATCACAACCACCACCACCACTGATAGGGATAAAATCCCGATTTACGCATCCCGAGCTACGTATTATGATCTCCCGATCTGATTCGTGTGCCGACCTATTTTGTCGCCGGTCTTTCATCTGGCCTAGGTACCCCGTTAATCCTTTCGGTCTTCATAAGGCCGGTCAAACAAACATTCCGCCCTTGACCGAAACCTCATTTGGCTAAAGTCACGAACTATCTAAGACTCACATTTGGCTTCCGTACGTTGGGCCGTCGCGCGGGCCGATGCATGTTTGACATGCGTAGCGCATGCCGCTGGCCCAGGCCTTTTCCCGAGGCCGCCTATAAAAGGCGCATTTATTGCTGGCAGATGGACTTTTGGCTGTTTTATCTTCTGAATAATTAAAGAGACCGGGAACCTTTGACCCACTGTCACGTAGACCGATTTCGTATAGGGTATTCTTACTTGTACTCTTTGAGCATCAATACATAGTATTTTATTCGTACATCCGTATATTGCTTTTTCAACCACATAATAATAATAATAATAATAATAATAATAATAATAATATTATTATTATTATTATTATTATTATTATTATTATTATTATTATTATTATTATTATTAAAAATGGTCAAATAAGCCCCATAAATTTTACCCATGAAGTCAATTAGGCCTTTAAAGTTTCAAAGTTACGATTAAACCTACAAACATATTATTCTAAAGCAATGAAACTCACAAACCTGTTGGTGACTTGTAATTGCAGGCCAACTAGAGTTCTGACCAACTCCAGAGAGAACATTTAACCAAATTTCAACAATTCATGTCGAATACCAACAATCAACGACGGTCAAACAGTCACTGATTGCGGAGAAGAGACCAATTTGGTAGCCTTCTCTAAGTACCAGATGGTCCGTATAATTTTGAATATAACTAATTGTTGAATGTTGAACTTAATTGCTCCGTGTAATTTTGTAGAACAAACGAGGTCAATCAAACATTTAATGCATTTTAAAAAAATATATAAATTGTATGGTTTAAATGATCACTGACACTGAAGCTCAACCTCTTCCATTACTCCATTTGGACCAAACAGTTTCTTCATTTGGTGAGAATGAATTATTATTCATAATTGTACATATGGTTTAGGTACAATCAACATGTGGTAGAAAATACAAATGGTGATCCAATAGGTACACCAAACCCCCATAAATTGGAGGAGATAGTACTCCCTCTGTCCCATTTTACCTGTCTTATTTACAATTCATTGGTCAAACCAATTTTTTCTTCTTTGCTTATTTTCTTTAGTAATTTTTTTTTTTATTTTTAAATTTAATTTTTTGTGTTTAATAGTACTTTTAATGTAGTTTCTAAATATATAAATTTTATTTATTAATGCTAAACTTAATATTATAAAAAATTGAATTAAAAATTACATCAGTCAAGCATCGTTAAATGAACTAGCAGGGCCGGTTTTTTGATTTGCGGGGCCTTGTGCTAGTAACTAAGTGAGGCCCTATCAAAGTATAAATAAACTGCGAATTGAAGAAAAATTGCAAAGAGAAAAATGCAAAAAACTTAATTTTGAGTCAATATGATCACAAATACATATACTAACTATTAGGCTAAGACTGGATTAGGGGCCCCCAAAATTTTAGGGCCCTGTGCGGTCGCACGTCTTGCACGCCCTAAAATCCGGCCCTGTGAACCAGACAACCATTTTGGGACCGAGGTAGTACTAGATTTGTATAATGTCAAATTTTATAATTTTTTTACAACTAAGATTTCCGACTTCATCGAACTATATCATAAATTCATGAACCGTTTCAAACTCATAAATTGTACATTTATGCTTCTTCTAATAATCAAATGTAGTTGGAGCAAGTCGTAAGTAAAAATTTTCATTCACTAGATCGATGCCTTATAAGTTATAAGTATTTTTTTTTTTGAAAATAGTTATAAGTAATTTTATAATAATATATAATGTAACATTTTAAGATAAACCAAATTATAAATATTCAATCTAAAAGATTAATCTCTTTTTTTAGGTCGAACATGGAGGGGGAAAACCCCGGGGGAAACTAATTGGTCGTATCCCGGACTCTGCGAAAACTCGCGACACGCGCTAAATCATTAAAAATTCATCCTCAGATTCCAGTGGGCAAGTTGGATGCATCGTGGGACCAAAATTGCTATTCGCTCGTATTCCATAATATATTTTTAAATTAACCTTAAACAAATCGAGCTTCAAGCCAACTCACTAAATTTTGAATTAATCTGTTTAGACCATCGAACTTATCAATTTCGAACTAATTCGACTAATTTTTTTATTAGTTCAATTTTTTTGCTATAACAATTTTTAGACCTTACCCCTACCCTATCAATTTCGTGATAAGATGGACTTAATTAACCCTAGTTTCTAAAGATAAAACATGGCCCATAATCAGATACGCAGTAAATGAAACGATAAGCTCCAATAGATTTCGCCCCACTCATGTCACCTACCACGTTCAACTTCACTGATCACCAAATCGTTTTTTCGAGATTTGGTTGCTGAAAAATCAAGGAAGAAAATCCCTAGAAATCTCCCACTTTCAAGGATTGAAGACAGAAAAATGGCGGAATCACCGTCGAAGACGGCGCTATTGGACGCGCCGCTTCACACAATAGGGTTCGAGATCGGGGACCTCTCGCCGGAGAAAGTCACCGGCCGGCTTGTGGTGACGGAGAAATGCTGCCAGCCGTTCAAGGTGTTGCACGGCGGTGTGTCAGCGCTGATAGCGGAGGCGCTGGCGAGCATGGGCGCCAACATGGCGTGCGGGTTCCGGCGAGTCGCCGGCGTCCATCTCAGCATCCATCACCTGAAGAGTGCCCGCGCCGGCGACCTTGTGCTGGCCGAGGCCACGCCGGTGAACGCCGGGAAGACCATTCAGGTCTGGGAAGTGAAGCTCTGGAAGACCGAACCGGGAAACGAAGAGAAAAGGGTTCAGATTTCGTCTTCCAGAGTCACGCTCTTGGTTAACATGCCGGTGCCGGAAAACGCCAAAGATTTTCAGGCGAATCTGAGGAAGTATGCCAAATTATGACCAAAATGATGAGATCAAGCAAATAAAATTTGATTGTGAGTTTGAACCCTATTATTTATCTTATGTTGTTGTCTCAAATAATCTATTTCTTTTAAGTACTATTGGCACTGTTACAATATAGCAAAGAGTCAGACAAATAATCTGATTGGTAAAGTCTTTATAAATAAGGATTGAGATTCTATAGTTCCCACATAAGTCAAGAAGGCAAAAACTATATATGTAATCATGTTATATGGTGACTTATTGAATTATTTGCTATTTTTGAGGGTTCACATATTTTAATTACACTTTACCCTTTTTGAAATATTCTATCAAAATGAGTAAGTGTAGCATTACTTTCGAAATGTGTTCTTTAACTTATATTGCCATTTTGATTTAATTTGTTTGCTTGCCTATTTCAAGTTAGATGTATGTTTTTGGATACATGGCAAACTTTATTGTGGACTATGGACCACACAGCTCGGTACCGCAGTACCTATTTCGTGTTGTTAGTTTTGTTTGTATAACATATTCAGTTTCATTTTATATACATTTTAGTTTCATTTAAGCAAACTAAAATTTCATTTTGTTTCAACTACAGTTTGATTTGACAGTAGTCTTATTATCGTGACACATGTTATTAAATTTTATACACACTGTAGTCTTATTACCACAACTAAATTATAATTTTAACTCAATTACGGTTTCATGAGACAATATACACTCAAATATGTGAAACTGTTATTCAGTTTCATTTTATATACACGGTAGTTTCATATTGAGACATGTTATTCAATTTCTTTTTATACATATTGTAGTTTCATTTCAGTAAAAC
This sequence comes from Ipomoea trifida, assembly GCA_003576665.1. Classification (NCBI taxonomy): domain Eukaryota; kingdom Viridiplantae; phylum Streptophyta; class Magnoliopsida; order Solanales; family Convolvulaceae; genus Ipomoea; species Ipomoea trifida. The sequence goes on from CP025644.1 coordinate 3,148,812, forward strand.
TAAAGTATCGTTTCAATTCAACTACAATTTTATTTGACAATATATACTCAATATGTGAGACATGTTATTCAGTTTCATTTTATACATATTGTAATTTGATTCCAAGCTTCCCAATACACTACCAAGCCAACACCAAAAGTTTTTTTAAATCTTTTTTTATATATAATAAAATGAGACCATGCAACCCGTATGGAGGTGCAGCCATCATGACGAATGCTACTTTCTCAACCTACTGAGAAGCACAATGTGCCAACGTCTCCATTGAGAATTGAACCTGTAACCTCTCAGGTGGGAGGGTTACAGTTATACCACTTGACCAAATGGCGAATGCACTAGAGAATCCAAGAATTCATGAAAACCAAACCTTAAATCAACAAAGTAGTGACAGTACAGAAGTTTCACACGGAAAATTCCTAGCTACACTAAAAAAGCTACAAACAAGGGCTGATCACAGTTCTGGTTTTTAATATTATGGAACTGGAACTAAAACTTTTTGAGTTTCAATTTAATTTCTATCATACATAATTTTATTCGAACTCGAAATCTGCTCTTCCCTAATTACAATTAAGGGTTAAATCTAAGCATTAAATAAAAAGAGATTATGCAATCCATATGGAATTCAGTTCTTATATCGTGGACCGCGGTCCACAATGCATTGTGGACCGCGGATCCCCAAAACGACGTCGTTTTGATTAATGAAACATACGGATGAATTCGCGTCACTCACTTTCTTTTCATATATACTGCAGTTTCTTTTCATATATACTGCAGTTTCTTTTCTATATATACCACTCACTTTCTTTTCAAATATACTGCAGTTTCTTTTCAAATATACTGCAGTTTCTTTTCATATATACTGCAGTTTCTTTTCAACATAACTGCAGTTTCCTTTCAACACAACTGCAGTTTCCTTTTAACACAACTGCAGTTACTTTTGGATATAACTATAGTTTCATTCGATAATATACAACTGTAGTTTTATATGAAAAGAAACTGCAGTATATATTAAAAGAAACTGCAGTATATATGAAAAGAAACTGCAGTATATATTAAAAGAAACTGCAGTATATATGAAAAGAAAGTGAGTGGCGCGAATTCATCCGTCTATTTCATTAATCAAAACGACGTCGTTTTGGGACCGCGGTCCACAATGCATTGTGGACCGCGGTCCACGATATAATTTGCGCTATGGAATTAGCCGTCATGACTAACACCATAGGGGGATCTAAAAATTCATGAAATTGTTTGCAAAAAGTAGAAGAAGAAGAAGAAATTAATGAAATCCAAAACCTGGAGTGAAATCATTCAATGAATACAGAAGTAATTACTAGCCGACACCAAAAGTTATAGAGATGTTGTTAAGTGTCTGTAGGAAAATTCCAAGTGCATCTGCAGCAATTGGCATGGGAATATACACATCATGTGATCCTTTTTCTCTTCAGGATTCATGCGTCCTCTTTATTTACTTTTATTTGCAACTTGTAACTTGGAAGTTGGGATGCAAATTGGACCCGCTTGTTTGGTTTCTGGTTATTCTTATCAAGTTGTTGGGCTTACCTTTTTTTTTTGGGGGGGTCAGATTTAAAATTCTTAACACTAATTCTAAAATCTCAAACAGTTAAGACTTATCAGGCGGGTTGAACTAAAATTTTTAAAATAAAATTCTAAACTTTAATTTTAATAAATTAACGTATTTACATTAATTAATTAAATATAAACTTATACATTATTCAATCAATCTAAATTTCCATTTTCAAATTCTAACTAAAAATAGTTAATATATTTACACTATAATATACTCCGTAATAATTATAATTTTTTTTTTCTTTTCATATATTTATCTTGTAATAAATTTATTAAAAGTTTATTTATCAATTAAAAAAAATAAATATAATCCTACATATAAACTCAATGTATATTTTGTTCCACATCACTTGTGAAACAAATAATAGCCTTAAGTGACTCGGGCTATAAAACAATCGTTATTCCATGGACCATGCATGGTTTACACATTGTGTGAACCATAAATAAAAAGTACATTTTAATAAACTAAAGGTATATTATTTATATACATAAAGCACATTATTTGAAAATACATTATTATATTTTTATATATTATCAAATAATGTACATTCAACATACAAATAATGTACTTTTAGTATATTAAAAATGTATATTGCATTCATGGTTCACACAGCTACGTGGACCATAGCTCACACAGTAATTTGCCAGCTATCAAGCTATCTTACTAAATTTGGGCTAGCCCCGTTTGGACAATCAGGCTTATTAGGTTAAATTCCTTTGACACACACCCTTACAGTACTTTTCGGTCTTATCAAGTTCAATCTTCAAACCTTGATTTTGAACTAATAAGATGAGTCATTTCCATTTTTGGTCCTATTGTTATTGGGGCATTGTCAATTTTAGTCCATTTCATTAATTTTTGTCACATTACGGTCAATCTTATTTAGTCCTTGCCACTTTTAGTCCACCGTTAAAATTTTCGTCAAATGGTCGTCCAAAACAGGGATATTTTTGGTATTTTCATGCTTTGGTCATCTTCTTTACCCTTTGCGGTGGTTTTCCTTACACATTTTCATCCAATGGAGAGGTCCGGCGGAAGCTATGCGAGCCACATTACAAAGCCATGGCTTTCGCCGGACCTCTTCATTGGATGAAAATGTGTAAAGAAGACCACTTCAAAGGGTAAAGGAGCTGATCAAAGCATGAAAAGACCAAAATATCCCTATTTTGGACGGTTATTTGACAAAAATTTTAACGGTGGACTAAAAGTGGCAAGAACTAAATAAGGCTGGTCGTAATGTGACAAAAATTAATGAAGTGGACTAAAATTGGCAATGCCCCAATAACAGTAGGACCAAAAATGGAAATGACTCTAATAAGATTGACATCTCTACTTGAAAGGATGTCCTACCATGTCGGATAATCTAATTAGTGTCAACATGTTTCTCTAGCAACTATTTTTTTTTTTAATTTCAAATATCATTCCATCAAAGTGGGTGAACCTTTTTATGTATAGTGGTGGATTGGGCTGCTTGTGCGTACGATCAGACGGAACCTGAAGGACTGGTTGAAAGGATGCTCATGTGACTCAGATTTACACATCCTCTAATGATTCTTGGGGCGGGAAACTAGAGGCTAGAGAATCTATGTATTAAAAATAAAAGTTAGTTGGTGGAGAGAAATTTTAGACACACGTAAATGGATGAGAATTGATTTCTGTTCATTTTCTTGCTCAGATCATTTTCCGGAAAATAAACCAAACACAAAAAGACAATCTTAATTTCATTGTGCAGTCGAACACCGGAAAGAAAAATATTTTCTAAAAAAATGACTCATTTTTCAAGAAAATATTTTTCAGAAGTCATTTTCTGAATTTTTAAACGTACTCTAAAATTAATAATGTGAAGTCAACCATGCTCCATGGTATAACAATTATTAAGGGGGATGGGGAATTGAAGATGACTAGATGAGCATTCTTCTTTTGGTTTCTGCCAACAAAGTGAAGGAGAAGGAAAGAGGTGCATTATTATTCTTATTTGGCTTTTGCTAGTGGAAGCATTATGTGGGCATGGTTTTCTATGATCGATCAAAGTCAGCATTGTTGAAATATTTTTGTAGTAACCATGATTCTATTAAAATTTAATTTTAAGTTTCCATCTATTCAGATTGACAAGATTAAAAAGAATAAAAATAAAGTCACATGTATTCGCATTCATGTGATAGGTTGAGGCTGGGCAACTATAGTGTGAAAGTTTTACTTAATATAGTAGATTTTTAGTGGACACATGGTCTTTTCATCTAAAAATTCACTGAGTCACCATGATGTACATACATACTCATGTATAATTTTGTATGACCAGAGCGTAGGAGTCTTGAAGCGAGAAATTTCACCTTTTCAGAGGTGAAAAAAAGATTAAGTGATCAGGTTTCAATCACACTTATGTCTATTGAGAAATTTTTGGTGTGTAATTTTCTAAACACGTACAAGTGGATAGTGATTCTCCGTCTACTTTTCAATTGATAGAAACTTTAATATTTGTCGGCAGCGACACTATTATTTATTTTCCAAATATTTTGTTTAAAATTTGCCAATTCATTACATTCTTTTCCTTTTTTTTTTTTTAATAATAATAATAATAATAATAATATTTAAAATAAAAAAAAAAAACACTATCATACAAGTGACATTCTGATGCATGAGTGCAAAAGTGAATACAATACGGAGTATTATTTAAATTCCCTTCGAAATTTTTTAAGAATAACACTACAAGTACTCCTATTTTTTTTTTCTTTGTTTTCATGACATGTTATTAATCCGTTCTATTGCCATTCTTGGTTTGAGCGGGTCATTTATAAACAATCTAAGAGCATCCTTATCAATAGAGTTATTTCACGGTATTTTAGGAGTTATTGGAAGTGTGATTAGGAAAGAGAAAATTGGATGATAGAAAAAAATAAATAAAATAAATATAATTTTAATAAATAAATAAATAAATAAAGTAGTGTGACCAATCATTAAATTTCTTTTCTCTTGGAAACCTAAATATCCCCATCTTTGCAGAAGCACCCCAATCCTCTCTCTCTTATCTTCTCTCTCCTCCATGTGGCTTTCATTCCCTAAAATACTGTGAAATAACCACTGATGTGGTTGCTCTAAGTTAGTTTACTTTATTGTGATCATTTGTAGGTTAGTGTTACAAGGCATGAGTTATTCAGTGTACACTTTTAAGTAATGATTACGAGTTTTCCTTTTCACGAAAAGAAAATCACAATACATAATGTGAGTTTTCGTTTATTGAAGTTCATAAATCATTTTTTAAAATAAAGAGACAATAAGATGTCTCACTTAAGACTTAGTTCAGGGTGGGGGGTTTCATCTCTGCCACGAACATGAATGGCTTAGGTTTGGGCTAGACTCATTATACACAAAAATATATAGTTTATTGTTGAGTCTCGAAAAATAGATTATCTCAATTTATCTCATCATGACCTTAAGTGTTGATTCCATGAGTTTAAGATATTATATGATAAAATTTAAAATTTTAGGTTATAACAAAATTTAAAGTGCCAAGAGAAAACATATTTGTCATTTTCCTTTTGCGGTGGTATTACATCAGAGTTCTAGTATGAAAACTCTCAAATTTTACTCTATCAATTATACTCTTCGATGTGAACATGTGACAAGTATGAATAAGACATTTTCATCTTGTGGACCCAGAAAAAAAATTATTTACATCTAAAATTTGTAAAACAAAGTACTACAAATTGGGCGTTTGGTTCACGGAATGTTAGATTACCTTAGGGAATGTTAGATTGTTGGGAATGTTAGATAACTGGGAATGTTAGATTCATGTGTTTGGTTTAAAATTGAACTAGGTAAATAAGACAACGGAAATAAGATAAATTGATTAAAATGCCAAAAGTTCAATATTAGGAATAATATAAGGGAATGTGAGATTACCTAAGAAATCGGGGTGTATCTCACATTCCCTTCCAATAGCTAAAAACTTCATCGGAGGTTATCTTACATTCCCTGGGCATCTTACATAACTTGAACCAAACATGAGAATCTTATATTACCAAGCAAATATAACCTTAGTTATCTTATATAACCTAAACCAAACGCTCTAATGTGGAATCTAAAAGTATAATTTAGATTACATAATGATACACTAGAGAAAACTGATTCAGATTCCACAAAATGCAGGGAAGAATCTTGTCACCATCGTTGCCAACCCATGCATCATAAACTCTTGTCGTGATGTTACTGCAGCAGCCTCACTTTCCAAATGCTATCGTATAACGTCATCCGTTGGAATCTTTTACACTCTACCGACGACTAATAAGACAAAACTACCCATTTTCCCTTTTTATACATTAAATTTCTCGTTAGATTATTTTTTAAATCTTGTCAAAATCTCTCAATATTTAAACTTATACTATCACTAAAGCAAAATTTTAAAGTGATCGGTTGAATTAATTGCGTTAGTCCAGTAGTCCCGCAGGACAACTATTGACTTATTTTAGATTAGTCGTAAGTTGAGTTGCATCACGATATACGAATGATTATTTTATAAGATAATATTTTTTAAAGATAATCCCAATTAAGTTGATCAGATAGTTTACTAAGTTCACTGATTTCACTCAGAGCTCATATTCAGATAGCTCAACAATTTGGCACCTTGAAGGCAGCCCCAACAACGTTAGTCAAATTATTAACTTGATAATCACAATTACAAGTTTAACTTTTAATAAGAACAATTTAACTTATGTTAGTTTACCTCGAATATACTATATTAAAATCATAGATATTTTTGCCGAATAATAATAATATTATTATAATATGTGGTATTCCTGGGCTGCCTAAACAGCAAGTGTGAATATTGACGTGACATTGGTGGATTCGGTGGGATTCTGTATTCAATGCACCACTTTCCACAATTTGGACCGCTAAAACATCGAATATTCTTGCACTCTCCAATAAAAGTAAATAAAAAATAAATAAAGATTCTTGTTCTGTATCATTCTAAAGGCCCACAAACTCCAATTTTTTTTAGTTGCAGAGAAAATACACAACCATTATTAAAAAAAAAAAATTATATTTTTGCATAAAAAAATTTCTATTTTTGCATAATAGTTTGTATACAAGGTTTAACAACGTTAAAAAGATCCTGGACTGAACTAAGAGAGTGTTGGGCAAAATTGAATTTGCGAGAATCATATTATACTAGCTCAGCCGCTCAGGCACTCCTCGTGGACAAATTATTACAATGCTAGGGAGACTATAACAAAAAATATATTATTTGTTTTCGTTTCAATAAAAGTATATTATTTATGTTTTAAATGTACATTATACAAAATAATGTATTTTTAATACTCAAATACTCCGTAATATTCTTTTTTCTGAATACAATCTACATTTTAATACACTGAAAGTACATTATTTGATTGTACGGTCCACACAATAATTATTGTTACTTGCGGGACCCACAAACCTCCAATCTGTTACAATTGGTTCATTACTATATATGTACGTATAGATACGCACGGACAGTTTGGTGATGTATTGGGTGGCTGACATTGGAGGAAGAAGAGAGGTTTGTGGAAGAAGGAGCGAGAAGCAGATAGAGCTATGGAGTCTGGGAAATGGCGGACACTGTTAGGTCTGCTACCGCTGCTTCTCTCGTTTCTGCTCTTCTATTTCGACGTATCTACAAAGGTTTGACGATTCCCACTTCTCCGCGATTTCATCTTCTGTTAGTTTTATTGTCATTCCTCAACATAAATAACTGTGCATCCATAGTCTTTTTCGATTGGATTGATGTCATTAGATGATGTTTCTCACAACAACATCGGCTCATGATTTGATTGTGTTTGATAGTATGGAAAGTTTTTAACATTTTTGGCGATTTAAAAGGTGAAGAAGTTATTGCCATGTTTGGCGTAGTACCATATGGTCTCTTTGTGTAGGACGGGTGTGACATATCACATATCATTATTTGGTTCTGTTTGGTCCTAGGAAAGTTTAACTTTTTTGGTGATTTGAAAGGCTAAGAAGTTATTACCATGTTTGGCGTAGTACCACATAGTCTCATTGCGTAGGACGGGTGTGACTAATCATTATTTGATTCTGTTTGGTAGGTTTAACTTTTTTTTGGTGATTTAAGAGGCGAAGAAGTTATTACCATATTTGGCATAGTATCATATGGCCTCTTTCAGGACGGGTGTGACAAATCATTATTTGATTCTGTTTGGTAGTAAGGAAAATTTAACTTTTTTGGTCATTTGAAAGGTGAAGAAGTTATTACCATGTTTGGCGTAGTACCATATGGCCTCTTTGTGCAAGACGAGTGTGACAAATCATTATTTGATTTTGTTTGGTAGTTAAGAAAGTTTAACTCTTTTGGTGATTTAAGGCGAAGAAGTTACTACCATGTTTGGCGTAGAATCATATGGCCTCTTTGTATATGACGGATGTGACAAATCATTGTTTGATTCTGTTTGGTAGTCAGGAAAGCTTTAACTTTTTTGGTGATTTAAAAGGTGAACGAAGTTATTACCATGTTTGGCGTAGTACCATATGGCCTCTTTGTACAGGACATGTGTAACGAATCATTATTTGATTCTGTTTGGGAAAATGAGAAAATTGAAAACAAAATTTGCAGAGTACACATTACTTAGAATGATAAAGGGACTGCCTTTAAAACTTAACCAGTTCCATATATGTTTGGGTAGAAAACTATAGATCATTGCTTATTTCTCAACAGATTTGACTGTTGTCTGCTGTTAAGAATTCCGTTTTATTTGCGCTCTTGGAAATGAGCACACCTCAGTTTCTGTTGTTTAGTCATTGTTTTGTGTCTTAAAGTTTTTGCAGTTGACATTTATGTCAAGTTGGAAAACACAAATATAGCAAGATTCATGTTTCTGTTATTAGCAGTTCTTAGATATAACTCGTGGTAAAGTGAAGATTTCTTTAAATGTAATGTGCAGCCCTCCACGAGCCAGTGCAGTCTCATTTCTCATAGCCATTTCTGGATAGCCAGCAAACGCATTGTGACTCCACAAGGGGTTATATCTGGTGCAGGTTTGTTTTTCACAAAATCGAGTTCATTTTCAACCTGCCATGGCGCTTGAGATTCTGCTCTTTTACATTCTTGCAATCGGCCTTCTAATCCATGATTTAGTTCCTGGTTTCGAACTGATTATCTGAATGTTAAAATTAACAGTTGAGGTGAATGGAGGGAGCATTGTATCTGTGGTCGATGGAGATAATTGGCGAGAAAATGTTAAGAGTGGACGAGTTATGGATTATGGGGAGGCTGTCGTTATGCCTGGTTTGATTGACGTGTAAGATTGCTTTCCCAAATTCCTTTTCACATGTTCTTATCTTCAGAAATTTTTTGGTTTGAAAAAGTTCTGTCATGGAACATTCATGACAGACACGCGCATCTAGATGATCCCGGGAGAACAGAATGGGAAGGATTTCCCTCTGGGACAAAAGCGGCTGCTGCTGGTATGTAAATCTCAGCCATTAGCATCTACATTGTTTTCTTTCGTTTTTTATGTTTTAGTATATGGAGTATCCATGGATTTGATAACAGCTATTGAAACCGGGGGGGCTAGTGTAGTAGTGTACTTGCTGCTTTTAAGTTCTGCACCCTCCCGGTTTCCATAGATCCTATTATTTACCATTCGTACAAGTGTTTTATGTATGTCTGAACCTTTGATTATGTATTCGAACAAATGTTCATTTCTTACTTTCTATTCCTCGTTTCCTTTACAGGTGGTGTAACGACGTTGATTGACATGCCTCTTAATAGTTTCCCATCAACAGTTTCCGAAGAAACCTTGAACCTTAAGGTCTGTCTTGCTGATTGGCACATGAATCGTTTTGATAATTAACTCCCGGGAAATTTTGATAACAGATTGTACCCCTTAGTTTTCTCGGTCACGATACATTTGCTTTTTCCTTGCTGATGTTTTTTCGGGTCATGTGGACTACAGATTGAGGCTGCTGAAGGGAGAATCTATGTTGATGTTGGTATGCTTCAACTGATATATAAACTTCAGTATACACTGTAATACTATTGTTATTTACGTATATCTGCGAAAGTGAACAGGTTTCTGGGGAGGTTTGGTTCCAGAAAATGCGTTCAACGCAAGTGCTTTGCAGCGTCTCCTAAATGCTGGAGCCCTCGGGTTGAAGGTAGATAGACAGTTTTTTTTTCTGATCTTTCGAGTTTCTCGAGTTTCTGATCTTAACAGTAAGAACTATTGTGTGAACTTTCTGTTCTTTATTTGCAGTCATTCATGTGTCCTTCAGGGATCAATGACTTTCCTATGACAAATTCATCCCACATTAAGGTATATATGCAGATTTTACTTCCCAGTAAGAGCTCTTGCTGTGATATTTTCGAATTTTCCTGTGATTTGGATGAACCACGACAGTTCATTCATTGCTATGAAAAACTTATCACGTAATGGCTGTCACCCTCCACACAACGCTATCGTTTCTGGCTGAGTGGTTTGATGCCTTAGAAATCGAGTTTTCGTGTTAATACAGGAAGGACTGGCTGTCCTGGCAAAGTACAGAAGACCTCTACTTGTACATGCAGAGATGGAGCAGGAGCCCGAGAATGAATTGGATGTGGAAGATGGCGGGGCTGAGAGCGCTAGATCTTACTCGACGTATCTTAAGAGAAGGCCTGCATCATGGTAAGGCGGGGATAACCACACCACGCTAAAAGATTGAATTCAATCAATCTGCTAGTCTAACACATGACCTTATAAACTCATATGTTCTCTCTTATATTTTCAATGTCGGGCTCTTAACACTGTCGAAAAATACCTTTTTGCGCTGCTCTTCTATAGGGAAGAAGCCGCAATTAGAGAGCTCGTGAGTGTAACAAAAGACACTCGATCTGGCGGTTCTGCTGAGGGAGCTCATCTCCATATTGTTCATCTATCTGATGCAAGGTCTTCTTTAGAACTTATTAAGGTATTTTCAAAGCTTTTTCTTTCCATCTTTAGCATATGCATCAATCTATATCGCCACCCAAAACCGACTAGACATCATCCTGATATAATGCACATGGGCTAAACCACACTAAAAGATTGAATCCAACCAATCAGTTAGTCCAACTCATAGCCTTATAAACCCATATGTTCTCGGACTCTTTTAACACATATTTTACACAGGAAGCAAAAAGGAGTGGCGATAGCGTTACAGTTGAAACCTGCCCGCATTATCTGGCTTTTGCAGCCGAGGAGATCCCTGATGGCGATACGCGTTTCAAGTGTGCTCCGCCTATACGCGATGCAGCCAATAGGGAGGAACTATGGGCTGCTATGATGGTACTTTCTGCTCCCAATATAACAGCCAACAGAGAAGAATTACAAGCTGCTCTGATGTTATTAACAGTTTCTTTTTTCCAGATCAGTTCTTACCTGATGCTCCATCCTCCATATGTTTCAGGATGGAAATATCGACATGTTGAGCTCCGACCACTCACCTTCGGCCCCAGAGCTTAAGCTCTTCACCGAGGGCGATTTCTTGAAAGCCTGGGGTGGCATATCTTCTTTGCAGGTCTTCACATTCTCTAATTAGTGATAGTTAGTTTGGAGTTGCTGGGAAATCACATCTTTTTGCTACAAAAATGATTAAAGAGGCCTCGGGGATATAAATCCAAGAGTTTTTGCCACTTTTGGTCTCACGAATTTATTGGCATTCCCACTGCACGACTATGAAAATTTTCACTATAGGTGCACATTCTTTTTCCCACTTTTGGTTTTTCCACTGAAAAGTTCGATGAAATCTCACCGAATTTTGTCATATTAACTGTGAGTAACCAATGCGCAAAAATCCCATTTCCTACAAGAGCAAGATATGTGAACAGACATTTTTGTCCATAAACTTTGGTTACATTACCAGTAATGTGACAAAATCTAACGGGATTCCACGGGGTTCTCACTCACCTCACCAAAAAGGACTAAACGTGGGAAAGAAAACAAAAATCCCGCACCTATAGTGATATATAGTCATGGATTAATAGCGAGAATACCACTAAACTCGTGGGACGAGAAGCAAAATAGCTATAAATCAGATAAACTAAGCAAAAATGAAGTTAAAATAATACGGAAAGTATATCTTGTAGTCCAGATAGGATGATCTTGGTTTACTTATTTTTAGAAACTGAGGCTTCTGTCTTTATGTTCATGTGCAGTTTGTTCTCCCTGTAACCTGGTCATATGGGCAGAAATATGGAGTTACATTTGAACAGATGGTTTCATGGTGGAGTGAGAAGCCTGCTAAGCTTGCTGGTCTAAATTCAAAGGTTTTGCTTCTTATCAATTCATATTTTTCAGTTGTGGAAGTAACTGTGCTGCATTTTCATCTTCAACAAGCTTAGTTCATCACATATAGATAGAAATTAATCTGTGGGCGGGGCAACCCCAGTCAAGTTGGTCGGGCAGTTGACTTGGTAACCATAAGTTCTATGTTCGACTCTCTGTGGGAATTGCCTATTGACCTTTTTGGTTTGAGCCGGTCAACAATAGGCAACTTAGACTGGTTTACCTCCCTGTGGTCCTTTGCTGGCTAGGGTTACAAGGCGGGCTTCACCTAGAACGCACTTTCGAGTTGTGGCTGCTGGTTTTCCTGTAAATCAAAAATTAATCCTTGGGTGTTTGCAGGGAGCAATTGTTACTGGCAACCATGCTGATATTGTAGTCTGGGAACCAGAAGCAGAGTTCGACTTGGACGATAATCATCCTGTCTACCTTAAGCATCGTGTACGTATTCCTCACGTTGCTATCTATGATGCACTGAAACTCTTAAGAGAGAGCGTTTTCGTATTTTGGACACATTTCTCTCCCAAAAATTCAAGAAAACTCCCGAAAACATTTTGAAATCGGCCCTGTAATCCCATCAGAAACCTGTTTTCTTGAAGGGAATGCATTTAGGGGCCCAATTTTTATCTACTTTTTAAAACTCATTCTATCAAGATTGCTATCTAACATTTTTGCATACTCTATGGGATGAGACTAATCCAGTCGAGTCTCTATCAGTCCCGTTCAGGTCTCCCCAAACCAAACTCTATACTTAATCGACTCGGACCCCTTCCACTTGAGCTGCTATCTAACATATTTATCATACCATATATTAGACAACAACCATTCTTTAACCTGATTGTATCTGTTCTGACTTTTCTGAACCTAAACCCTGAGTTTTTGACACTTGTTTTTTATCAACCATGCAGAGCATTTCTGCATATCTGGGAACAAGACTCTCTGGGAAAGTTTTAGCAACATTCATAAGAGGAAACCTTGCTTTTAAAGAGGGAAAACATGCCCAAGATGCCTGCGGCGTACCCATTCTAGCAAAATAAACCAGATCAGAGCAGACTAAAACGACGAATCTTCTGCTAAATCTCTCATTGTTCCTAGTACTGCTCTTTCACAGTACATGGTGGGCTAAAAATCTGCAGATTATCTGATCTGGTTAAACTGCTTTCTTGAAGATTTGTTTTCTGTGGGTGTTCCAGTGGCTCTGCATCTTATTCCCTGCCCCTTTTTTCTTCTCCCCATTCCACAAAACACTTTTGTTTTGTAGTGATGGCTGAAGTGTGTACATAAATCTGATGATTCTAATTACTCAAAGACTTTTAAGCAGGTGGTTTATGGCTGTTAACTGCTTCTGCCCCTAGTTTTCTTCAATTCTTATCTATAATGTGCTGGGAATTTTCAAGGATTAGCATTTTTGTGCTTTGAAAATGTTATAACGATTTAGAATCGTTTTTCTAATTAAGACTTCAAAATGACACCTTAAAAAGAAACTAACTTAATATTTATGCATATTTAAAGAAAATATATTGTAAAGCGGTCCGCGGCACACACGAACTATGAGGATTAAATGAGAACCAAAGATCAGATAATAATTGCAAACCAATTCTAATCATTGATTTGGGATGATCAATCGCGGTAAAGTAAGGAAGAAATGTAATGACATTTTGATAAATATTTCATACTTAAAGTGTATCGTGCAACAACTATCTTCAATGCGATTGCACTTGAAAATGTTGCATGATGCACTTTTAAAATATAGTTCTGAACACATTTACATTTTAGACGTTACATTTGTAATTGTTGTTCATTGCACACTCACAATTATGACGGAATATATATATATATATATATATATTGAATTCAACTCGATCTTTATTGACATGTCTAATTGTTATCATAAAAAAATGGTTTTTGTATTCAAATAAAAAAAAATGGTTTTTAAATAGCTTAGCATAACATTTTTGACTTATACTAGGTAATGCGGTAGTTGATGATATATACTTGTTTCAATAATTTTATAATTCATATATGCCAACTAACTAGTAATTATATCATTAATGACGCTAAACGTCATTAAGTTAATATCATTTTCATTGCATTTCTTTTTCATTATCTTGTTTGAGAAGAGTCAGTCAAGCAGCCAGTAAGAAAAGACAAACAAAAGAAAAGAAATTAAATGAAAAGAACCTTCTAATGGTCCCACCAAAATCTTATCTTAATTCCTTGGATGAATGGTTGTTGAAAATGCACTAATTAAGTGTAATTAGTCCAAATGAGAAATTCTTTTATTCAAATTTTACTTAATTTAAATGCATGGAATAAAATATATATTTTTTGGAAGTTTTTGAAATATTCCCATCAAAATAGATCATGTTAGTTACACATTTTATGTTAGAGTGGCTGAATTTGCGTGGTTCAACATGTGCATAAAGGAGCAAATCGATGTGCTAATTATATGGCGTCCACTCTTGATGCTCCCTGACTTGCGCTCCAGGTTTTTTAGATCGCGCCAAAGGATTTGCAACATTTATTGTTTGAGAATCTTATTAGAGTAGTTTTGTAATGATTTATGTAGTAGTTAGCATTTTTGATAGACCATAGGGTGAAAAATAGTACATTCTATGGAGGATAAAATTAATCACTTTGACCTTTAAGAAAAAAATAATCACTTAGAGAATAACATAAAGAGAAAATGTATAGTGTCTATAATTAAAGGTAAAAAAATACAACTATATCAATATAATTTAGGGCTCAAAACTCAAAAGTGTTCATTTTTAATAAAAATATCTCGTTATTTTTTTTTGTTTTTAGTATATGATTTTTTTAATACTGTTGACTCTATTACAAAGCAGTATATTTTCTATACTTTTTCTATCTATGCCCAAAGAGTTACTATCCCACCACCAGAGTTTAATCATGTGACATTCTTTCAAAGAGAGTCACAGATATGTAATCTAAGCATAAAGTATTTGACTAGTATATGATATTTTTACACGCAATACTGAAAAAAATATCACATACGGTATCCTATAGTGGATTACGTGTACTCAAATTATTGCATTTGTAACGGTCCAAAAAGGGGGTAAAGGCCAATGGAGGAATAATCCAATTACGCATTCTACCTTCTTGAAAAGCGTGGAGTATTAATATGAAAGACAAAAGACAGATAATTCGCCCAAAAATGCATCGCTAAACGGTTGTAACATAATTGTCGTACTTAAAAATTATAAGTTTAATTCTTGTCAGTATTTTCTTAGTTAAACTCCTCTCACATTTGTAAGCTATTACACTTGAGCGAAATTTATTCAATATACACTTTCGAGTAACCGTCACGAATTCCTCCCCTCTTCATCCACAAAGAAATTAAAAAGTTAACTTGCACAGGCAACTGAGTTGATTCTTGGAGGGGATAGGGACACATAAATACATAATTGAGTTTGGACCGCTGAAACAAACACTGATCCTTAGTCTTCCCACCTAATTATCATTGAATCACTGTAATTTACTACTCCGTTTTCATAAAGTGTGGGCCATGAAGACGAGAAAAGTTTGTCCTTCTGGACAAGAAATAAAAAGAGACATAATTATGGGCTTTTATCCGCACATCTCTTTCCAACTGACTATTTGGACACGTTAACATCGCCAAGTAGCCAGAAATCCGACACGTAGGCTGCGCCACCTCATCTTTGTGTCCTTTATCATCTCCAGCTTCAGCAGCCATCGTATGGATAAGAGCATTATATTATTAAGCACTGACGACCCAAATTAAATCCTCCATATATACCTCGATCATAGTTTAGTACAGTTCGGGAATCTTGAGGTTTGGTCGTGGAGGATGTTGGCCGTTTTCGAGCAGTGCATTGGGAAGGCGCCGACGGAGCTCAACGTCGCGGCGGCGGAGCAGCGGCGGGAATGTAATTCCCGGGAGGAGATCGCGGCGAGGTTCCGGTCACGGTGGCCGGACTCCACGATCTACAAACTTGCTAATGACAACTTCTTGGGACTGTCTCATGGTGGTGAAAGCCCCAAGCATCCAAGGTATATATAGTATTCTTTTACTTGTTTGTCTCTCCATTTTATGATTTTTACCATTTCATCAACTTTTGACTAAAAGGGTTTCGTAATACCCTCGATCCAAGAGTTAAATGTATGTGAAAATTTTATTATAATGAAGAGATAAAAGTCATTAAAATCGATTACAATTTGATGAACTTAAAAATTATGAAATACTTTTAATCGGGTTTGATTAAAAGTGCAAATTTTACTATAATCTAGAGATAAAAAGTTATTTTAAAATTGTTTACAATTTAATCATCAACTTAAAGTTATGAAATACTCTCAATTGAGGTGATTAAAAGCGGAAATTTTACTATAGTCGAGAGATTAAAGTTATTTTAAAACTATTTACAATTTGATCATCAACTTAAAAGTTATGAAATACTCTCAATTCGGGAGATTAAAAGTGAAAGTTTTTTACTATAAGAGACAAAAGTCATTTTAAAATTGTTTACAATTTGATCATAAACTTAAAAGTTATGAAATACTCTCAATCAAGGAGATTAAAAGTGAAAATTTTACTATAATTGAGAGATAAAAATCATTTTAAAATTATTTATAATTTGATCAACTTAAAAGTTACGAAATACTCTCGATCGATCGGGGAGATTAAAAGTGAAAATTTTACTATAATCTAGAGATAAAAAAAATATTTTAAAATTGTTTACAATTTGATCATCAACTTAGAAGTTATGAAATACTCTCGATTGGGAAGACTAAAACTAAAAATTTTACTATAATCGAGAGATAAAAGTCATTTTAAGGTTGTTTATAATTTGATCAACTTGTACTCAAAGAAGTTATGAAATACTCTCCATCGAGGATTTTTATGATGTTCAGTTGAAAAACTAGCAGAATATACTCAAAGTGGTAAAAGATTCAAAAGTCAGATAAAATATTTTCAAGGTTTGTAATTTGAGTGAGGAGTGGTGGCAGGTCCATTGTTGTGATGGAGGATATCTTCTGCATCTTTTCTGGGGTACTGGACAACATATGTGACCTGAGGAAATACTATGGGCTTTCAAGACAAGCTACAGAGGCCATGATAATGGTGGAAGCTTATAAGGTTCTAAGAGACAGGGCACCCTATCCTCCTGATCAGGTCATCAAGGAGCTTGAGGGCAAATTCTCTTTCATTCTCTTTGATTCCAAAACTTCTACTCTCTTTCTAGCCAGGGTATGTAATTCACCATATCACCTCTGTGCAGATTTCTACTGCTTTTTCATCACATTTTTACTGCTCCCCAACGTGGTAATTTCAAGTTTCAACGGTTTATATCTTTTTGAGCATTCACAACAATCAAGTTTTTTGTCAGATTTTTTGCTTTTTAAATAAGAGAGAGGAAGACATATATACCGGAAAAATGGTCAAATAAGTCATCAAATTTTACCTGAAAAATCAATTAGGCCCTTTATTTAAAATTGTAATTAAACCCATCGACATTTTATTTTGGTGGAATAAAGTCTAAAAACCGGTTAATGACCTGTGATAAGGTCACTTGGGTTCCGGCAACCCACTGACACTATTTCCTACCCTAAATTGACAAGCATCGGTCACCAAAGAAGAATCCGAAGAAGGTGACTAGAACAATCGCGTTCTCCAAAACGCGGCCATGTTCTGGTCGCCTTCTCTATCCTTCTAGGGTGGTTGGATCCCTAATGACTTGCTATAACAGGTCATTAACTGATTTTTAGACTTCATTGCATCAAAATAAAATATTAATGTTACAATTTTAAAAAGTTTCAGAGCCTATATAACTCTTTTCCTATATACCTTAAAACATATGTCAAATTTTTTGCTTTTTGCCTAGAAACTGCACAATCATCCATTTGCAACATATATACCTTAAAAAATATTGAGAGGGAGATTTGATTTACCTAGGACCGAGAAGGAAGCGTGGCGCTGCACTGGGGAGTTGGCGCAGACGAGTCGTTAGTATGTTCCGATGATCCGGACTTGATCAACGCCGCCTGTGGGCAATGCTACACGCCCTTTCCTCCAGGTTCCGCACTCTGAATTTGCTCACAGACATTTCGTCGAACACGTTGTGGGCAATGAATGCTGTAACAGCGCTGGTTTTTTGTGTTTTTGAACTGTTGTTGCAGGGTGCATTTTCATCAGCGGCAGTGGACTAACCAGCTTTGATCATCCGCTGCACAAGGTTAAGGCGATGGTGCGCGAGGACGACGGGGGCAAAATTGAGGCCGTTATTTTCCAGGTGGATTTCTACACCAGACTCCATAGCATTCCGCGCAGGGGTAGCGCTTCCAACTGGGCTGATGCGGCCGTCGTTGAGGGAGACTGAGATTCGAGTAATCTGCGTTTTAAGGTTTAGGTTTTGATTAAGCAATCCGATGTTTATATGATGATCGATCGTGTGTAATAACATCTGATGGAATTGAATTCTTGAATTGTGTTTCAACTTTTAAGGCTGTTTTCTAGCAGAAATTTGTATGTCTTCTTTAAAGCTAATCTTGTCATGGTGATGTTTTTCAATTATTATCGTTTTAAAATATGGTCCTTTAGGGGGTGTTTGATGCACTGTAATTGCAATTTATTTACCATGCAATTCTTTTACTTGACAAATTACATAGAGAAAATAGAATTGTAATTTCCTCTTTTTGTTGAATTGGAATTCATACCTCCCTATAAATTTCAATTCAATGAAGCATGGGAAGGAAAAAGATAAAGAAAAAACTTTTTTACTTACTAGTTATTATTTTTATAATTACATAGGAGCATTTTAGTCCCTAAATACCTAGATTACAATAATGTAGGCATATTGTCCCGGTAATATACTCCCCAATGATGTCTATAATCACGTGTTGGGCTTATGATGGCCCAATTCAAAAAGTGCAGAAGAGAAAATCAGGCGGAAGAAACCTGGAAGCCCAATTCAAACAATTGTCTTCAGGCAAATTAAATATAACTAAGCTAGACACGTTTCATGGATTACTATTTTGATTTGAACATGATCTTGCAAGGAAATTACTGATGGAGGTTGAGACAGTTTACCAGCCAACATATCTGGCAAACGTAGCTAGTTGGGTGAAGGCATCACAGGTTCACTCATTTGCTTTCCATGTCTTTCTTCTTGCATATTCTCCCATTGAATCCCCCCCCACACCAAAGGGAAGAACAGATTTTGGACAAGATTTTCCTTCAACTCCTTCAGGAAGTAGTGTAAAAGTTTTGTTCCAATATGAACTCCTCTTCCCAGCTGTTCAAGTTATGAATATTGGGATGACCGTTAGTGTCTCCATCTGATCTTTCGGGAGAAGTAGGCGCCTAGGCGGTAGGATTGGGCCTGCTGAGTAAAGGGATGATGATGAAATTAGTAAAACCATGATCAGAGCAATTCAAGCAAAGTGTGGAGATGCCATTTTCAGTTTTAGTTGAAGATCAGATCAGATGATAAATCAAAGGGAAGGACATCAGAGGGCTATATATAGATTATAGAAAGCTTCGAAGATTAATGCATGCATGGGGTGTTCGTTAGTGAGCTCTGAATGGTAGGAGAGGTTTCATTCATTTCGAATGGGAGTGGGCTTTCGATTCTTTGATGCTGGAATTAAGCACTTCCAAGCAAATGCATGCAATAGGAAACTTGTCAGTGAATTCAAAATAGCTAGAAATGTTTCATTCATTATATATGAATGGGCAGGATTAACTAGTTTGGTGGTGGAATAAAGCAACATGAAACTTGCATGGAGCTACATAGAATGATAGAAATAGACCTAATAACCTGAAAATGCCTCTTGGCCGGCCCCATTCAACTAAGGATTTAAGGCTCACAAAAGATATTTTTTTCAAGTGTGTTCTATTAGTTCCATCCCTGAAGGTTTTTAGTCCCACAAGTTTGGGGACCTCTGTAATTGGTTAATAGTACGTAATGCTATAAGTGCTAACTTCTTCTCATGTGAAGTTAAAACATTCATATAGATCAAGTGTTAATGAATTTGGATAAACAACTGTCATTGGTATAATGCCAAAAGAATATATGATATGCATATACCAAATTAAAAAGATTGAAAACGAAGCATTAAGAAAATTTTATTTATAATGCAAGTTTACTTACTGTTCAACTTCTGACATGACTCATTTCAAGGATCATCTTTGTTTCATAATCTTCATCTATATTCTCAGCTCTCATGCTGTTCAGAAGTCCATCTACATCTTTGCCCCTAGCCACATATGACTTGAGCAGTACATGGTACATCTGTCTATTCAATGGCATAAATCTTTTCAGCAAACTTATAAATGGTTCAGCTTCTTTCAAGCTACACTTCTCACCTAATGAACTTATTATTCTCATAACAACCTTTGCATTAGGTTTCCATCCTTCATTCCCCTGCAAAGACAAAGCAACTGTCATACAGGCAAAGGCTCTCTCCAACTCACCTTCACCCAGGTAGCCTTCAGCAACTCTGACCCATATACTTGGTGATGCTATTTTCCCTTTACTTCTTAAATCTTTAAGCATATTCTCAGCATTTGCATGCAATCCCTTGTCAATATAGCTGTTAATAACTGAGCATGGTACTCGAAGGTCATAGTAGTTGCCAGACGTTTCCCACTCTAGAAGCAGTTTCTGTGCTTCTTCGAGCTCATCAAGTTTTACTAGAGACTTCAGCATATTTATGTAATCCTGATTTACACATCTCTTGCAAGTATTCTTTGCAGCATCCCATAATCTAAGGATCTGCGCCTTGTTTCCCAGCTTAGCATGTAACGAAATCAGAAAATTATATCCATCATGATTTTTGCTATCCAACTTCTCCTCTGCTTTCACAAGCATAAAATTTGCTTTCATTATCAGGTCTGCCTTAATATAGATATTTGCTATGACAGCATATGTATTCCAGTCCATGACAAGATGGGTCTGGTTTTCCATTTCATTTAGAACTTTTTCCATTCCATCAATATCTGACCTTTCCCCAAATGAATTGATACAGGTTCTGTAACTCAAATTATCAGGGTATATACCATGTTTCTTCATATTGTCAAGCACTTCAGGAACTTTTTCATGCTGCCCCATTCCTGTGTAAAGGGCCATGATGTCATTGAAAACAACTTTAGTTAAATTAAGACCTTCCTCCTTCATTTTCTGCAAATGGAGTAATGCCTTGTCAATTTGGAGCTGCCGGACATAACAATGCAATAACGCACCATATGTCTTTTCATTCTTATCTTCTTCACTCAAACTATTGAAATATTCTTCAGCAGAGAGAAACCCATGAACCTTACCAATAAGATCCAAACGCATTGCATGCTCGGTTGTAGTGAATCTGATCGCATCATTCCTTTTCATCCACTCAAGAACCTGCTTAACAATGCACATTAATAGGTATGTGATTAAAACAGCCTTCCTATTGCCTATTACCTACCAAACAAAATTGTGTTTAACATTTCATAACTTTATCATTTTGGCATAATCGTATTCACAGGTCGTAAAGAAGAGATTATCATAATAAGAAACTCAAGCTTCTCAGTTTAACTTGAGTAATCATTAGAGAAGTTGCAGAAATATCAGGAAAACACAAATCTGTATAATGAAATAGAGCTTCACTCAATAAAATGCTGAAACATTATCCTCCTTTATATAACCAGCATGGAAATATGGAATTATAAATTTAAATAAAAATATCATTAATTTGAAGCATAAAATTATTCTGAAGCAAGCTAATGCAGAGTAGCATTTATCCAACTTTCAAACGAACTCATAAAAAACTAAGCTCAGATCGCTCCAAGATCATTATCTCTGTTTTGATATCAATACACATAAAAATGAAATAGCATCTGCATATATACATTCACAAATACGTATATATATACATACATACACCAATCAAAATGAGAGCATATACACAGCGTGTGTACCTCAAGAGCTTGAGAGAAACGCCTGTGCCTGCGGAGATTGAGAGTGATGCGCTGAAGCTCTGCGAATCGGAGCTTATTGCCTTGTCGGACCCATTCATCGAGCTCAGGGGTTATGCTGGTTGTACGGTTTCCCAGTGGGCTGATCTTGGAATACAGACTCGCCTTCTTCCCCCCGTTCGTACAGTACGATCGGATTCGGGCTATCAATGTCGTCGTGTTGACCCGAATTAGGGTTCGGATTAAGAGTTGATTCCGGGATAGCATTTTCGAACTGATATTCGGATTTTGAGCTCAGTGGGAAGTGAAAGTGATGAAATGTGTTGGAGATTTTGGTGGCATTGACTCTTGACGAGGGTTTAAGGATTTTTCTTAAATTGGTCAAGGTAATACTTTTAAATTTTTTTTGACAAAAGTAATATTTTTTAGTTAAAATATACTCTTTTTGGTTTATTTTATGTGTCTAATTCGATTAAGGAGGTTTATTTGAAGTTATTTTTAGTTCAATTTTTTATAATATTAAGTTTTGTATTGATATACAAAATTTATATATTTAAAAAGTACACTTAAAAGTACTATTAAACACGGAAAATTAAATTTAAAAAAATAATAAATAATAAAGAAAATAAACAAATAAAAAAAGATTGATTTGACCAATGAATAGTAAGTATGACAGATAAAATGGGACAGATGGAATAATATTTTTTCCATTGTTATATCTTAGGTCAAATAATCAAGTTTCAATACGTTAAAAGTACGTTATAGTTAGTAACAAATATGTAATTTTATTTCATTATATATGTATTACAATTACAACATGTTTTGATGACATAATGTTAGACTTGGCTCTCCAAGCAGCCGCCCAGCACAAGGGTCTACCATGAGTATTGTGGACTGCCGATATAAATTATGTACATGCTATTAACATATTATGTACTTTCAACTAGTAGATTATATACATTCTTTTAACAAAACACTTGATATAACTTTAATTTATTAAACATATGACATTTCTACCTATAAAACTATACGTACAAATTCTCTATAACACTAAATTAAACAAAACCATACAATATATTGTAAGAACTCGCCATGTATATTTGAACTACATTATAAAATTTATTTACCAATGTCAAAAATTGTCTTTCATCCACACAATAGATTTGATTTTATTAAAACGTCAAATCTCAATGTCAAGGATTCCCCGAATTTCAATGCATCCTACACTAGGACGAGATAAATCGCTGAATGTGTCTCGGTGAGATAAAGATCAAAATAACTTTTACCTTACCATTGTTAGTGTGGTTAAAACTTATCTCACTTTAACCATTTCACCATTGAATTATGCCCCGAGAACAGATTCAATTTTATTAAATACTATATTATATTCATGTGGCTAAGCTAGCTATTATTATTGTTGAGTGCCCATACACTGAGAACTAATAAGGCATTCCAACAGCTTCATCTGAAGAGTCTTGAAGTGAGCAATTTGCATCTGAAGCTCCATTCTCTCCTTCCTCAGTTTTTTATTCTCCTCCAACAGATTCATTAGCAGCAACCTTGAAGATGATGACAATGTTGTTGTTGTTTTTGATGATGTTATTGTGTCTTGATCTTCTTCTTCTTCATAGTTGGCTCTTAGGTAAGCAGGAAAGGCACTGGGCTCTGTCTTCTTCCTGGCTATCTCAACCAGCAGATGCCTCTTTCCTCTCTGGAACTTCTCATGCTGGAATTCCCATCTTTTTGGTGTCACCTTCTTGAATCCCTATACATATATATATTGTTGTTTAGTTTATGTATGTGTTAGAAATTAAAACATTCATTTTTGTACAATACACACATGCACATATGTATAGCTATTATGAAAATTTTAAAATGTTTGAATTAAAAAATGAATACAAAAAGTTTTTAGATTCAATTTTTAGCGCTTATTGACTTTCTTGGTTTGAGTTGATCTATGGACAAGTGGACAACCTATATTAGTTTATCTTATTGTGATCCTTTGGAGTCACAATACAAGGTTTATCTATTACACGGTCCTCAGATAATGAATGTGGATTCCCATCATCAAAATTTAAAAAAAAAAAGAAAAAAAAAAAAAGAAAGAAGTTCGTGATTTGTAATATTTATAATTGATGCACCTTAAATGTTAAAATAGGCATGTTTCCTCTCTGCTCTATTTTATATATATAGAAGGGGAGAGGGGGTGGGGGTGGGGGGATTGAAACTTTAGAGGACAATACCTACTCTATTCATTCAACAAACAAAAAATAATTTCTCACCAGACGCAACTCAACTGGTCAATAAACTTATTTTAAGTTTATAAGTAGGGTGTAACTAGTATTAGAATTCTAGCTACCAAAACATTAAAAAAAATATATATGAATTTGATATTGTTGTAGCACAAGTATACAAGCATTATATTTGAAACATGTATATCAATTCAGGTATATTTCACAACTTACCTCATTTACTAATTTCAAAGATAGGGAGTATTATTTTATTTTATTTGTTCTTTTTAGAAAATGAGAATTTCAAATATTTGAACGCTAGAGTATTCAAATGCATGCGTAAATAATGTGCACTTAAGTCAATTGAAAATGTTTTCAAAAAAAAAAAGTCAATTGAAAATATCTGATTGCACGGTTTTCTAGGGCACCAAGGCGTTATTAATTTGACTGTGGACAACGTACTATGATTTTCTGATTATTTTTTTTAACATATGCTTTCTCTATACTATGCCATCTTAAAATGCATTTGAGAGAGTGATCAGAACAATTGAACATTAATTTTAATTGTAAAGATGGTAATTAAAAAGTTATATGCTTTCGTGAGAATAAAACTTTTCGTGAGAAGTGTGAACAAAGGTTAATCATAAATTTAATAGATTTAATAGTTAAAAAATATGAATAAATGACAAAGAAAATGTATCGATGACATTTTTGTACTCCATAATTATTACACTTCATCCGTATACTTAAAAAGCTTAATAGTGCATCCGCAATAACTAATGTACAATACATTCAAGATCTATAATCGTGCACTCAAGCTGAGTGCATGATTAGTTACACACGAATGCATTACCAAGATTTTCTAAGTACATAAACAAAGTTTAAAATAATTAGAAATATGTCTTGAGTGCACGCAATTAGTTACATGTGGATGCATTTTCAAGATTTTCTAAGTACATAAACAAAGTTTAAAATAATTTCAAATATGTCATCGCATGTTTTCCTTATTTTCCAACCATTATGACATCCTCAATAGCGGGGTTTCTTTTCTTTTTTTTTTTTTTTGTGGTTTTTTATGAGCTTCTGTAATTGTGATTAGGAAATAGAATATAATAAGGGAAGAAAAAAAATAAAATAAAACAAAGCTAGCTGATTTCAACCAAAAAATTAAAAAAAAAAAATTCTAAATAACACCACTAATGCACCCAGTCAGGTGTAGTTGTGACAGTACGTCGCGCATAGGTCGCGCGGCGGGCACAATTCTGTTGTGTGTCCCACATTTCTGCGAAAAACTACCTCTTTGTAAAAGGAGCTCATCAATTCTATCTCCATTACTTCTCTCATCCTCGTCACCCAAATTTTTTCAAAATCTAATCCGAAATCCATTAACGTGGATGGTCATAGATCTCTAAAAATGAACAATGCTATTCACACTTTTTATATGAGATATAAGACATTGTTCTCACTTGAATCCTTGCCCCTCTCTCTCTCCACACACACACACATATATATATATATATTTCAACTTTATTAAATTAAACATACAATTTAATATTTTGTAACTCATTTAAACCAATATTTCTAGGCCATAATCACAAACGAATTATTTTAATTAATTTGCATGATATTAAATGAATAATCGATGGCTTTGCAATAATTTTGCATGGTTTTGAGAGAGAGAGAAAGAGAGACTAACATAGGTATTAAGCTGTCGAACAAAGCTGGAGAAGTTGTTGTGCTTGAAATACCTAGGCAACATGTGGTCGGAGAACTCGGTCGGAGACCAGACCACGAAACCGTCGCCGTGAGCGTTCCACGACACAACCGCCGCCGCCGCCTTTTCATCATCCCTTCTTCTTTTCTCGTCTTCCTCCTCCAAGATATCGTACGTTTTTGTCAGAAACGGCGCCGGGCATTTCGTCCCCGGCAATGACGACGACGACTGCTTTCCAGCCGCCGCACGCGCAGCTTTCCTGCCAGTCGCCGCCGCGGGGGCACCAGCTGCCGTCATGTTTGATCGTGTATTCGTCTGCGTGTGTTTTCTTGCTTGTTTTGCGTACCCCAAAAGGTATTTGGGTGCATATTCTTCTACTTATACTATTTTCATTTGACTAACAAATTAAAATATTACTATATATACTGGTTCAAACACGGCTTTCCGTACGACAGATGCGGATTACACCATTAGGTATGTATAAATAGATCAGAATGAAATGCACAAATGCACCATACACATGCAAAAAAAATAATACATCATACTTAATGATGCATTTTTAAACATTTTGACATTTTATAATGCATTTATGCGTAACTAATGGTGATTGACTGCACAACTACATGAAAAATCCAGTTCGCACGAGAACCTAACTTTGGCAAAATCTTTTATTTGTAAAAAGTATCACAATGTTACTCTATAGTTCACAAATTGTACTCACTCCTCTATTCTCTATATGCCCATGTAAATTTGGCAAATATATATATATATATATATATATATATATATATATATATATATATATATATATATATATACAACTTTTCAAAACATGTATGCGGTATTGTATAATTTTAACACAATCACATATATATTCCAAATTTCCAATATAATTGATCTACCAAATGAACACTACATTTAATTTGAATAAAAGTAAAAGTGGAAATCCAATCATGACTAAATCAGCGGTAACCTACTGAACTAATAAAATTAGGACTAGATCGGGTTGTACTCTTCTTTAAAAAAAAATAAAAATAAAAAAATTAAGGGGTCTAAGTGGAGATTTTTTTTTTTTTTCAATTAAAGGGTTTAATGCAATTACATTATTTGCTCAACTTAAATTAGGGACTTATTTGACTTTTTATTTTCTTACTCACTTTTTGACTTTCCACCTTTGTTTTGTTGTAGATTTTCATTTGATCACGTATATACGATTGTGATAATTTTTATAATATCTTATAATAATCTAACTCGCTCCCACCATATTTAAAAATTTTGTCAAAATAAATGAAAAGAAAAGTTTACAATGTTACAATTAATAAGTACGGAGTATACTTTATACTTCACAAAGTTGTACACTTGTACTCCCTCCTCTATATTCTATAGCCTTATGTAAATTTGGCACAAAAAAATATCATTTTTCAAAACGTGATATATATAGTATAATTTTAATACCTACACACATGTTGTGTCAAAAATTTTGAAAAATGATTTAGGTTTGTACATGCTATTGTGGGAACTTTTGCTTCACAATATCTGTACAAATTCGAAAGTTTTATTATCATTCACTTTATTAAGATAATATTAGGTATAAAAAGTAAAAGTGTTGATGGAGAACGAACTTTCAATTTTCAATTCTGATATATATTTCAAGCATTTTCCATCATCACTATAGCACTTGTTGATTCTTGGAAACTACTATTATTTATTTATTTATTTTTTTTTGAATACAACTGACCCTATTACATTGTAGTATCTGTTCATCTATACTTTTCTCAACCTGTTGAAGCTAGGGCTGTTAACGAACCGAACATAAACGAACGGAGGTTGTTCGTGTTCGTTTGTTAAGGATTTTGGGGTGTTCGTGTTCGTGTTCGTTTGTTAACGTTTTTGAAAATCCTGTTCGTGTTCGTTTGTTAAGCGTTCGTTAACGTTCGCTCGTTAGTGTTCGTTAATGTTCACGAACGTGTTCGTTTAACATTAACGTTAGAATTCCTTAATATATGGAAATTATTATATTTCATTTATTTCTATTATAAAATATCATAATCAAATTACAATTCTATCCTTTCCAATTAATTTTGTCCTAATATAATCTATATTCTAATATCAATCCTAACCATTCACTCCAAATTTATAGATGGTGGAGATGGGATCTCATGATTTCATCTAATAGGGTGATCTCATAGGATCAAAGCCCCTCTATATATATATATATATATATATATATGCATATATAAATTGAAATAAAATAAAATCCATTAAATGGAAATTAAATGAGTAATGACATAAATGATTACAATAAGTGTTTCATGTCTAAATATGTATAGTAAAATCTTTTATAAAAAATAGATGGTAATAATAGGGATGTCAATCGGGCCCGAACCCGATGGGCTAGTCCGAAAAAATCCGAAATCGACAGGGCTATAGCCCGAACGGGTTAGCCCGATGAGCCCGAAACCGATTAACCCGATGGCCCGATAGGGCTAGCCCGAAATTAAATGGGATAGCCCGATAGCCCGAACAATTAAAAACTATTATTTATTATAGAAGTCATGTGAAACATAACATACTTGAAATTTATAAGTGAGTTCATCTTTAGTATTTTTTTTAATCACTAGGTACATTTTTAAATAAAATATAAGTGGGTATATATATATATAATTTTTATAAAAATTATACCCACTTATATTTTATTTAAAAATGTACCTAGTGATTAAGAAAAATACTAAAGATGAACTCACTTATAAATTTCTAATTTGTTATGTTGGTGTTTTAATATTTAGATATTAGATTTTGGATTTGAGTTATGTGATGTTTCATGCATAGTTTAGTACGACGCCCTGTTAAGTCGTGACATCCCTTGACCGTCTTGTCGCCAGGAAATGTTAAAATTTGGGGGTCTTAAACCGAACCGAATTAAATTCGAACGAAATCGAACTGTTGCAATTGCATTTGTTAAATTTTAATGTGCTCAATGCTCATCCGGTTGACCCGTTATAACGAATCCGGATCCAATTGACGACTTGACCCGTTTTATCGAACGTAAGTATTCATTTTCGATTTTAGTTCAAATAGTCTAACCCGCCCGAGAAGCCCGACAACCCGAAGGTTAGGGTTCGGGCTAACCCGAATCCGAGATTAAAATAATAATTAATCGACAATCCGAATCCGATAAGCCCGACAACCCGATAGGGCTAGCCCGAAACCGACAAGGCTGGCCCGATTGACATCCTACGGAGTAGTATATTAAATTGTTTAAAAAAAATATAGTATATATATCAAATTGGATGATTAATTTATATTTGCAGTGATCTGCCAGACTGTTGACTGGTATGAGTGAAATAAATGTTATTTTTAAAAATGTATAGTATTAATTGACAATTA
>CP025644.1:3236922-3270428 GCA_003576665.1 Ipomoea trifida
GTTGGTTTACCTAAAACCTAACAATTTCATATATCCTATATATAAAAAAGCCTGATGTTTTTGGCTCAAGTTTTGGCTCCAATTCCCGCCCATCCGTTTGATAGAAAAGCAAAGGCTTAATGCATTTATTGTTGAGTTTGATAGAAAAGCAAAGCATTAATGCATTTACTGTCGCATTAAATGTGTTCACTTTGGTAGAAGTTAAAGCTTGCGTGTGAATGTGAAACTGATTTGACTTCCCAATTAATTTGGATTTTGTATTTTGAATATATATATTTATTTATGCACGTACATATATAATAATAATATATGTATACAATTTTGCACCTTGAGCCACGAGAAGCATTATTTTATGTGTATCACCCATGTGCTTATGCAAGTTCCAAGAAAAGCATGTTGAAAACTAATAATTAATTATTCAATCTGTAGGAACTTGGCTACGATTCCCGCCCACTCAACATATGCCATTTCGAATTCCAATACATAAGTTATAGCCTATAAATATTCATGCCCTGTGGTATAGTCCTCACATTTACTGATTTACATTGGAGCACAATGGGAGAAAAGCATCAGCTGTGGTGTAATCATCGGAATTACATAGAAGCACAAGGAGAGAAAAAAGTCAGGAAACTAGAAGCATGAGAGAAAAACATCAAAAACAAGAGGTAATAACTCATTATTTCCAATGATAATTTTTTTGCCTACCTTAAGAATACAAATAAACCAATGACAACTGATTTGTTGAAAAAATTATTGCAACACAATTATGGATACCTGATGTGCTGGTCATAGTGAGGAATTTTTTTTTTTTACTTCATTAAGTTTTCACGAGGTAGTTAGTGTTATTAACATATTATTATTCTTAGTCTTCTTTAAGCAATACTATATATATGAAGTTAAAATACTTACTGGATTTCAACATATTATTATTCTTAGTCATCTTTTTGGGATTTCAACAGCATACCTGCAATACTACTGACATTCACACCTGAAATCATCATGAGCATATTAAGATCACAATAGCAAAAAATCCCAAACTAAGGTATGTTTGTACTTATTCTTACATAACGTGCACATATAAAGTGTAGTATTCTAATTGTCTCTTGGTTATTGTGAGTTCTGTTGTAACATTTATAATCAATGTAAAGCAGTACATATATTTTCCAAAAAAGAAAAAAAAAACTTGACAACATGGAGTACATATTTTCACAGTTAAGCAGGTCATCTATGGTACATTTTACCAGGAATGCATTGAAAGCATTAAAACATACTGCAGTACAAGAAGTTCAAATGCAAGAAAAATTAAAGGTACAAGAACTTCACAAGTCAAAATTTAATAATGCAGTACAGCCACTCAAGGGATCAGCTACCATAGGCTGCACAGGGAAGAAGGAAATAGATGCAAATAAAGGTACTATGATTTTTTTTTGGCTACCTTAAGAATACATAAACAAATGACCAAACTGATATGTTAAAAAAATTATTGCAGGGATATTCATGTGCGGTTCGTAGAAGGAATTTTTTTTTTGAAATCTGCAACATATATATTACTTCAAAATATATTTATATTACACTTTAAATTGGTCAATATTTTCAAATAAAAATTTTAACAAAATCTTTATAAATTTATATTTTATACCAACAGAACAGGGACAAATTAAAAAATGATTTTTTTTTAACACAATCAATAAATTTCATAAATTAAAACAACTTAAATTTCAAGCAATATGTGGAAAACCAAACTACTTTGAATACCTGGAAACTTACTTTATGAAAAAGAAGAAAAAAATATTATAAAAAAGAAAAAAGAATAAAAAAATGAAATACGGTTACCTTATATTGAAGCTATTCTCATCTGGAGTTTCCTCAGGTCTATTTCGTAGAGTCTCTGTCACCACTATGGGTGCTTCGTTTCTGTAAATATTATTGTGAGTACTATTCATAATTTTTAACATTGGAAAATAGTACCACAAAACACATTTTAAATGCGTTGTTAAAACAAATATTCTAATTCGAAAAAAAACAATTATATGCGGAGTAAATATGCAGGAAGGAAATGACGAAATGAAGAATTTAACAGTAAAAAAAAAAATTATTCCTGCTTACCTTAACAAATCCGTAGTTGTTTGATGATGGATTTTTCCTAAATTTGTGGCTCATATTTCTTGTGACTACTTGTGGTACTCCATTTATGGATTATAGAATGAGTTCCGTTGTTGAAAGAATGGTTTGTTTAGGGTTTTTTAAAACAGTATCGCTCTCAGAGAATTATCGAAAATGAATCAAAAGATTGAAAAATGAAATCGGCACATGCTGATGAAGAGTCATCCTGAAGCAAAGGGTTTAAAGTCGCTGGAGAGAAAAAAAAACAGAAGGAAACAACAGAAAATGAAAAGCAAGAAAGTGTGTAGCAGGATCTGTGTTGCTAGAGGTAGAGAGAAGGTAGAGCAAGAGTTCTCGGACACGGGTGGCTGCAATCAGATGGAGTTAGGGTTTGGTTTTTCTATTTATATATGGCCTTTTATGGGGTTGGACTGGGTTATGTAGTGGGTTTTTTTGTTTGGGCCAACAAAATTTGTATATATAGTAATATATGTATTTTTATGGCCAGATTTATTAGATAGGGATTTTTTTTAATTAAAGAAATTATATTTTAAATGCTATGATTTGTTATTATTTATTGTTTTGCTTATTGTTGAAATGTGAAGTAAGAACTGTTTTTGGTTTTGATTATATAAGTTAATAGTAAGGATGAATCTCAATAGTAATAATTCTACTCTAAATGTTATGAATTAAGTTTGTTTCTAATATAATTTGAATCACATAACATACCGATAATTATTATAGATAATAAATTTTGACCGTGCATCGCACGGGTAGAATACTAGTTGTTATTAAAATGTCTGAATGTCCCAGATTTTTGGACAATAAAAACTTGTCTTTTTGTAGGATTTTCCCTTATAATATATTATATATATTAATACCTTAATTGTGTTGTGCAAGTTAACTATGCTTATTAAACTGTTTGATTGAACAGAAGTTACGTTATTGGTTTATCAAACATTATGTCTATATAAAACCTATATTGATGAGATATGTGACGTCGCGTACAATATATAACACATAAAATTTATGGCATTCACACCGCTCAAAATAATCTCACTATTATCTAAAGTTATGAGTCAAGCAAGTGCGGGAAAATGACTAACCTTTTCCATGTTGTTCTACCGTTCGATAAGCAACACAAGTAAGAATATGTCAACTATGAGTGGAGGTATTTTGATATCTAATATTGCTTTTATTGCTACAAGGTTATGTTTCTCGTAATTAAGTTTTTATTCAATTCATGTTATGTTATATTTATACCTAACAGCTAACTATTATGTAGTGTGATGATACATTTGTTACCATTTCAAATGGGTACGATGGTTACATAATCGAACTTCGGCGGGACATTGATTCTTCAGGCGGAAAAAGATTTAGAAAGTATAAAATATGTATTTGAGAATGTGCATTGAGTAAATTATGTTGATGTGTGATAGCTCACAAATCACATTCTCAAGTAGTGGTTGTAGGTTTCCTTCATCATCCAAAAAAAACTTGTTCTTTTGTTGATACATGTAATTGGTGTATGGATATGTGTATATTTGAAGAGTTTATAACATTTTGATTAGTCTAATAAATAGATGCCAACGACCTTGTGGTCTAGTGGCACTCGGTGTCCCGAAAAACACTCTCACATGGATGATGGGAGTGGGTTCGAGTCTCAGTTGAGGCAGCTATGAATAAATACTACATTGTAAAAAAAACACTATTATAGATGTTTGATAGATATTAAAAAGAAGATTATACTTTTGGTCCCTCAAATTTCTAATTTTAACATATTCGATTGTTCTAAAGTTAGCCAATTTAGTCATTCTGTGATTTTACTCGTTAACCACCGTTGAAGCAATGACATTTTGGGAATTTCACACCCACTTAATATTTTCCTCCAATTACTTCCCTCACTTCTTCCTGTTTTCTCCCATTTAGATAGCTCGGGAATTTAGCAGAAGTTGCAATATTTTTTCATTGAATTTTCAGCTTCAACAAAAACTCGTTATAATAATAATCTTAACAGTGGTATTGAAATTTTTATTATTTAGACTATAAGGCTATAGTTTTTCCTCTTAGATGTCGTCAACAATAATGGATTATTCAAAGACGTGAATGCACAACAACAGTTTAGTTAAGAAGCAACAATTTCTGCAAATCGGCATAATTCTTGCCGTCCCATTGCCGCTTTGCTAGCGTCTTTGCAATGTGCATCGTCGCCTTCACGGTCTCCTCGGCGTTGGCCTGCGCGGAGTCGATTAGCCCTAATCCGAGCGCCTCTACTGCCTTCAGCCACGAAGCCCACCTTAGATCTGATTATTGTAGTGTAGTAGTCCAGTAAGGGTAGCCCCATGCCCAGCTCGCTCATGTAGAGCACGCCTTTGTTTGAGATAAAAAGAAGAGTCACTCTCATTAATGTGCATTCAACTCAACTACACGCGCCTCTGGGCGCGTAAAAACTTTATTAATTTTTTTTCTTCTGACAGTTGTTTATTTTTTTTGTTTTGTTTTTTTTTTTTAATCTCTCTCATCTTTCTTTTAATTTGACAAAAACTCTGCAAAATATATGCCGAATGGACTTGCTCTTAGTGGCAAGAATTTAAAATCCAATATAGAACTTTATTTTTTATTTTTATTTTTTTTTATAACCTAAATCCCTCATTACACCAAATTATTTATGAAACTTCATAAACCTGTTCTCAAACTCATGAAGAAATAAATTAAGTCTTTTAACTTTGAGTCTCACATCATATACAACTTTATTAGCAATAAATTGGTTGGTTTTGGGTTTGGTACTAACTAAACGTCAAATAAAACCCCTACACCCTAAACTAAAATCTAACAGTAAGTTTCCGTCACCGTTAAAAAAGAATCTAAACAAAACCCTATAAGGCTATATATCTATAACGCTAAACATACAGGAAAGAACGACGTCGTTGAGGGGTGAATATTTCGCAAAATACACCATTATCGCAGTCTCCTTTTAGCACTTCAGCAGCCGCAGCAGAAAAGCTACGCCTAATCTTCTCTCCCTCGTCGCCGATCGCCTTCTTCATCATCAGGTTTGCTTTGTACTTCCTTTACTGCTTCTTCATTTCCCCCATTTATTATCATTCATTCAATTTCATCGATTTATTCACTGTATATATTGGTATAGTAATTGGCATCTCAAATAGTCAACATTGCGACTTGTTTCTGCTCGTCAAACTACTTGAGTTCATGCTTATGTGTTACGCTTCTCCGTTTCCCGTGAAATGAAATGACAATAAGAATTAAGGATACTCAATTCAGTTCCCATCGTCCTCTGTTTTTCATATGCATTTGTGTGTTGGTAGTAGGTTTTCTGTAATTTTCAGGTTTTGTTTCAGTTTCGGTTTGGCGTTTTCGCTAAATTGAAGAATTGTAACACTCGATTTGGCTATGGTTTGGTTTATCCTGGATGCTTGCCCCTAATGGTTTTGACTTTGTGATTTCTAGTTATGCTAATGCTTTGAATGTAATCAGTACTTGCTGTGAATTTTTGGCATGGGGGTTTTGGTTTAATTATTAATTTACAGGTGGTTTGCTTGGGAGATTTGTGCGTAGTTTCCCACATGGCTGGCAAGGATTCAAAAAGTGCTGGCAAGGATTCAAAAAGTGCAAGTGCTTCAAGTGCTGGTGAGTGATCACATTCTGTTTTGTCCAAAGAAGCTTTGTTTCACTCGTCATATAGGTCATGATTTTAAGTGTTTCTTTTTCTATTTGCCTTTCAGCGGGGAAGAAGAAGGAAGTGAAGAAAGAGACTGGTCTCGGTCTTACTTACAAGAAAGATGAAAACTTTGGGGAGTGGTATTCTGAGGTGAGTGTGGAATTTGAAGCATCTGATTGTGTGTTAGTTTGGAGTTATGGTGCCATTTGGAAAGGATTGCTCTTAAGATTATTCACAAAATTCTTCTTCAAAAAGCACTGAATTAATTTTGGTCTACCAGTTTGTTTGTTTGTTTGTTTTTTTTAGCCAATTTCATTTCACTATATATTTGATTCTATCCTTTATCTATGCTAGGGCTTCTAAGATCTTAATTTGTATCATGTTGTCTCTTTGCCAATAATATAGGTAGTTGTTACCAGTGAAATGATTGAGTATTATGACATATCTGGCTGTTACATTCTGCGGCCATGGGCAATTTCCATCTGGGAGATTATGCAAGTAAGTTTTTAGTCTGAAGTGTTTCTCTGGTATGACTTTTAAAAAAAAATTGATAGTTTAGTTTCATAGTGCATTATCTAATCTTGTAAATATCCAGACCTTTTTTGATGCTGAAATTAAGAAAATGAAGATCAAGAACTGCTACTTCCCACTTTTTGTGTCTCCTGGCGTTCTCCAAAAAGAAAAGGACCACATAGAGGGTTTTGCACCTGAGGTAAGTCTGTACTTTTGAAAAATATGCATTTTTCTCTCGATTAGTTGTAGACAAGCAAGAGCATCTGCCATTAGAAGGCTCACTCTCAATAAATCATGCCTATTATTTCATTTTGGACTTTCTGCAGGTTGCTTGGGTTACAAAGTCAGGAGAGTCTGAGTTGGAAGTCCCTATTGCAATTCGGCCAACTAGTGAAACAGTTATGTATCCTTATTTCTCTAAGTGGATAAGAGGGCATCGCGATTTACCTTTGAGACTCAATCAGTGGTGCAATGTTGTGCGTTGGGAGTTCAGCCATCCAACTCCTTTCATTAGGTGCTTGTTAAGAAATTTTCTTTTTCTTACTATGATCTACTGCTAGCCCCCTTTTCTCTTTCTCAAAATTTTAGAGCCTTTGAAATTTCAGAAGCCGTGAGTTTCTATGGCAAGAAGGGCACACTGCTTTTGCAACGAAGGAGGAGGCAGATGCAGAGGTAATGTCTTACAGTTTGGGACTTTCCAAAAATAAAGACTTACATTTGGGGTGTGTATCATCAAGAAATCAAACCCGATAACATAAAGCATGCTACTTCTGATACACAAAAACCTTAATTTTATGAAGTGCAATGCTTAATTGATGATATGGGGCATCTTTGTTCTGATATATTTGTTCATGGGGGCCATCATTTCAGGTTCTTGATATTTTGGAACTGTATAGAAGGATATATGAAGAGTACTTGGCTGTTCCTGTCACCAAGGGAAAGAAAAGTGAGCTTGAGAAGTTTGCTGGTGGACTCTATACAACAACTGTTGAGGTATTGTTGACCATTAGTTGACGTTTCCTGTTGGATATTTGTTATGTTGTTATGCTAATCATTTGAAAATTGCTTTCATGGGTGTATTAAATGGTTACATATATTTGCTTCCCCAGGCTTTTATTCCAAACACTGGTCGTGGTATACAAGGTGCAACTTCACACTGCTTGGGGCAGAATTTTGCAAAAATGTTTGAGATCAATTTTGAAAATGAGAAAGGAGAAAAAGCTATGGTCTGGCAGAATTCATGGGCCTACACTACCAGAACGGTAGAATGAAAGTTTCAAACATTTATAACATATTTGTCAGGTAGCCTCTAGGTTAAGTTAATCATCACTTTTGCGTGTAACTTGTCCTATGACAGATCGGAGTGATGATCATGGTTCATGGGGATGATAAAGGGTTGGTGTTGCCACCAAAAGTTGCAGCAACCCAAGTGATTGTTATTCCTGTGCCTTACAAGAATGCTGACACACAAGGGATCTTTGATGCATGTGCTGCCACTGTTAAAAAGTTGAGTGAATCTGGTATTCGTGTGGAGGCAGACTTGAGAGATAACTATTCACCTGGGTGGAAATATTCTAACTGGGAAATGAAGGGGGTTCCTCTTAGGATTGAAATAGGACCCAAAGACCTTGAGAAAAACCAGGTAATAATCCATATTCTTTACCTTTTTTTTTTTTTTTTTTTTGCTTGATACCATGGATTAAAAAATAATTGGCTATGAAACAATGTATACACTGAACTAAATGCTCAACAATGAGGGACAGAGCTACATTAGGGGGTAGGGGGGCCCTGGCCCTCCTACCCCTACCCGGCTACCCCTACCTTTCAAATTTTTAGTAAATATGTATGTATATATTAATATAGTAAGGATAAAATACACTTTTGGCCCCCCTCCATTTTAAAAAAAAACTATTATGTTTATATTAAATGAACTCAAAAAATATATTAAAGTTAAAATTCATTAAATAAAAAGAAATAAATCAAATAATTAAAGTCACCATTTTTCCTTTATTATCTTATTTCTTTTATCAAGATTTTAATAATAAAGGGCATCAAGTATCCATTTTAATTTCAAAAATCTTCAAATTTGAGATATATGCTTTAGTTTTATTATTATTTACGCTCGTAAATTAATTAGTGATTTATTGTGTGTTAGTAGTTTACATTTGCATAGTTAACAATGCTATCACAAAAAGGAATGCTGAAAATATCTTTTTCAGGTAAGAGCTGCAAGGCGTGACAATGGTGCTAAAACTGACATTCCCATGGATGACATAGTTGAACAAGTAAAAGAAATGCTCTCTACTATTCAACAAAATCTCTTTGATGTTGCAAAACAAAAGCGAGATGCCTGTGTCCAGATTGTGAAAACCTGGGATGAATTTGTGAATGCTCTGAATGGGAAGAAGTTGGTCTTGGCTCCTTGGTGTGATGAAGAGGTTTGAATACTTCTCTCAGGATTTTTTTATTGTACTTAGAATTTTGTGCCTGGGTGTGAGTTGTTTGGATTAAGAACCAGTGGAAAATGAAACAAAAGGTTTGCTGGCTGTTTACACCATTATATAGGGCTGTTATTGGGAATTAACTGGGTGAATTTCCTAAATTTAAATTTTAGCATCAAATGAAAGATTTGAGTAAGATTCTCTGAGTTGACAATGGCTATTTTCTTAAGTGCAGATTTGCAGGTAATAGAGGAGAAAAACAGATTCTAATTCAAATGTTTAAATTCTACTTCATTGAAACTAATTTGGATACTGTACCTATAGTTTCATAAATATTTCAATTTTTTATTTTTTCTTTTTCCACTTTTTGGTTTGAGGAGTGTAAGACTGTAAGAGTTCACTTATTTTATTTTATTTTTTGCAATTTCACATGTCAAGATCATACTTAAGCATTCTGTATCCTTGGGTTAGCACACAAAGCCTCTACAAAATGCAAAAAATAAAAAAATAAATAAAAAAAAGGAAATTTTGTTTAGGACATTCTGGAATCTGGAGCATTTGGTTATTAAAATTTTGTAGGGAGCAAACCTAGGTGAAAATGTAGATGTTTTCCTTAAAGTTCTCCAACTGAATTGTAACCTCTGGAGAATAATTCACATGTGGAAGGTTACATTATATAAAAAATAATCCACATGCTATAATTTGATTGGAGAACTTCATGGCAAACACCTAAAGAACTTCACCCATGTTTTTTAAAATCTCTTGCATTTAAGCAAGCTACCTTTTGCACCTTTTTGTTCATGCTTGTAGTTTGCATCATAGGTGGGGTTTTACAGTTTATCCTGCTCGTGAAGAGAGTGCTAATTACAGAAGTACAATTGCCCAGATTCTGTCCTTGCTTTCGTTTCATTTCATGTGACCTTTTGCTTTGTGCTCTGTAGGATGTTGAGAAAGACGTGAAGACACGGACTAAAGGAGAGATGGGCGCAGCAAAGACACTTTGTTCTCCATTTGATCAGCCTGAGCTGCCAGAAGGTACCGTTTCCCAAATTCATATATTAAATGAGAAATTTTTATTTAGTGTAGAAGTTTGATTTGGTTCCACTTTATTTGATACTTGTAATTAAGCAGTAACTCAGGTAGGCTATAAAAAAGATATGCTAGTGTAATGTTTTTACTTATACTAGCACGAGAGTTTTCAATGGAATAATAGCCATTATGTGGCACATTTAAAATATAAACCTATGAATGCCATTGCATTTTGCATAGTACTTATGTAGTGGGTTGAAGCACTAACAAATGTAGAGCACCTTTCCTTAAGTAGGAGGAATTTGATCATCATCACCTCCACCTCATCATTGTCATTTTATCTTTACCAAATGTATTTATTGTTATGGTGCCATTGTAGTTCGTTAGTCAGTACAAGATTTCAACTACTTTGATATGGATAGCTTGTAGACTGTACTACACTATTTCTTTTGCAATTTACAATTTTTTTTTTTTGGGGTTCACAGGAACGCTGTGCTTTGCATCGGGCAAGCCTGCCAAGAAATGGACTTACTGGGGCCGAAGTTATTGATATGTTAATTACACAATCACGATACTGTCATCGTCTTGGACAAGAGTATACTTTCTGTTGGCTTCAGTTACTTGAAAGAGAAGTGTCCCCATCAATTCTTACGAAGGAAATGAACTAGTTTTTTGACTACAACTCTGCATTGATCTCTGTTTGAACAATTCAGTTGAAGAAGTCATGTTTTCTTTTGTTCATTCGACAATTTTTAAATCAGTTTCTGTATACTATTATGATATGAGTAGGCATTTTGGAGCACATTTCAAAGACCCACAAATGTTATATGGCTTTTTAGTTTTTATGCTCATCTGGAATTTCCCTGTTTTGCCCTACCAGCTTTTACCTTGAGAAAGAATTTGTATGTGTTGAGGAGAATCACAAAAGGTCAATAATCATTGTTCATACATTCTGCAGCTTGTTCTCTAATAATTTGGGATACGTATATCTATAATAAGAGTAATAAATGACTGCACTCCAATTCCGAGAGCCTATACGTGCTTTGCGAATTTTGGCAGTGAGTTATGATCAATTTACAAGATTTGATTTTGCGATCTTTTTTTAATGTAATTTTTAATGACCATTTGGTTTTAAGATCTTTCTTTAATGTAATATCTAATGATATTTTGGTGGTGATTATGATATATTTATAATATTTAATTTTGATATGTTTCTTTAATGCAATTCTTAATGACTATTTGGTTTTGAGATTTTCTTCAATACAATTCGTAATGATATTTTGGGAGAGGAGATTATGATCTATTTACAAGATTGATTTTGAGATCTTCCATTAATGCAATTCTTGATGACGGTTAAATATGAAGATTTTTTTGGTCTGAATAGTTTAATTTTGTCTTGAGTTTTACTCCAAAAGCCCTCAAAGTTGGGTAATATTATAATTTTATTGACAATATCCTTTAGGCTTCCTGCTACCTGGATGATAGATTGATAGTACAATATGAAGAACAATTGAGAACAACTACATATAAAAGATCAACCAATGTTGATAAGAGTAACCACATTAGTTGTGGTTTTCGGGTGAAGTTTTACACATTTAGTTAGGAGAAAAACAACGTAATTAATTAAATAACTGGGAGCTGGGCTAGTGCGTACCAAAAGTGAAGTTTTTGGATCGATTTTTGAGGTACCAACTAGGAGAGAGTGGAAGGAAAGAGAAAATGAAAAAATGAAAAAAAAAAATAAATATGAAAAAAAAACATATTAACGTGCCTAGCGGGCGCATTGATGGCACTTCACGCGACCACATGCAATGCTTGAATGCACATGGTGGGATCCACTTTTTCAAAAAACTACGGGAGGATTTTTTATTTTTTCTCTCCATTATCTCTCTCTTCCACATCACTTATCTCCTCAAAAACTGGTCCAAAATTCAC
Organism: Ipomoea trifida; assembly: GCA_003576665.1. Classification (NCBI taxonomy): domain Eukaryota; kingdom Viridiplantae; phylum Streptophyta; class Magnoliopsida; order Solanales; family Convolvulaceae; genus Ipomoea; species Ipomoea trifida. The sequence goes on from CP025644.1 coordinate 3,248,623, forward strand.
TAATGTGGATGACCTAATATAAATTTTTATTTGTTCATGACCAAATATGAATTTTATTCTCTTTCTTTTCTAAGATATGTCACATACTCTCTCATCCACACAAACAAAAAAGCTTCAAAACGTAGTAATACCACAAAGCATCAAGGTCGAGATCTTCATCCTGGTGAAGATGAATATAGCAAGTCAACGAGCACACACTTTCATCTAATACTTTTACTACACCTTATACATTTATTAATGAAAAAGGGGTAAAAATAATGAAACTTTCATATTATGTCTACATCCATATCAAACATTTACTCGATCAATTTATGTAGAGCACCATACACCCATACAATGAACATGCTCAATTCAAAGTTCAAATCAACATGGCTCTTCACATTCACTATTCACACCATTCATACAAGGTCCAAGATTTTACATATACCTTGAATTTTTACAAGCTCCTAGGTACAGTGATCAAGGGTCCCACCCCACCATCTATACAAATCTGGGTCCCACCTCCCATACATATGTATATATAATCTAGTTATCTACCTTCTCAAATCTCATATTCCCAAACACGAGTTAACACGGTAACAGGACTCAGTATAATAACCCAGCGAGTCAACTCAGTGAGTCAACTCGTGTTGCAACTCAGCATCCACTTACTTCCCTGTGAAGAAAATGAAGGCCGGAATTACTAAGCTCGTAGTTTTCCACCCGCCGGCGTCATCGGCGGCGGCGTCTCCTCGTGTTCTGCTTCTGGGTTTCGTCTCATTCTTCGCTTTGGCTTCAGCCCTCACTTTCTTCTCCGGCAAGGACGCTTTTTCCGCCGCCGGGACCGCCGGTGAGGGAGGAAATTTGCCGGGAATACCCCAGCCGGTGTTGGAAGCGCTCCTGCATTACGCCGCCGCGAACACGACGTATGTATCTTCCCGAATGTCGTCGGCGGAGATGGGCGCCGTGGCGGGCGCCATCCTGCGCTGCGGGAAGGGGTGCAACTTGCTTGTTTTCGGGCTGAGCCACGAGAGCCTGCTGTGGCAATCGCTGAACCACGGCGGGCGAACGGTGTTTGTCGACGAGAGCGCGTACATGGTGGGGAAAGCGGAGGAGAAGCACCGCGGGATTGAAGCTTATGACGTTCAGTTCACCACCAAAGCCACCCAATTGCACCGTCTCTTGGACCACGCCAAGGTAAGAGATCATTAAAATTCTAAAACCATATGTTATACATAATAAATGTATACTAAATAAAATGTAAATCACAAAGAAGTAATTATTAGTGGTTTTGTCTTATATCCCTATTCGTGAGAAGATGTAAATCATTATAATTATATTAGTACACATAAAGAGAATCTATTCATTTTGGGCATAATCGTCACACTATCACAGCTGAGTTTTGAAAATTAATCCCTTTTGACAAATATTGCTTAGTAAGTTTAAACAAGTGCGGGCATGGTGTAGTGTATTCTATTTATAGGAATTATATAGACCATTTTGCTTAGAAACTTATTTGTTATCATTATGACCTTGTTTGATAAATGACTATTAGCTTGATAGTTGTTAGATGATACCGTTAGAGGGTATGATTGATTGATAACATTAGCTGATTGTAGAGAGATATTTTGTAAATTAGTTGTTAGCGGATAGTTGTATAGGTATAATTTCTTTTCTAAAAAAATTAATTGAAAATTTTGTTTTGATTAGTTTTTTAAATTTTTTTTTAACTAAATCAAACAGTTAATAATAATCAAATAAACTAAAATTGACTGAAAAATTAATTATTTTACCAAACACGGTCAATATATAGATAGATAATCAATTAAAACAAAATTGAATATCTAAGTTAGGACTAAACCATATTATATACTCACACGGTTGCACCACAAATAGATACCTAATATATAATATATTATAATGGGAAATTCTATTGTTACAGGAACGTGGCATGAAAGAATGCCGGCCGGTGCAGGATCTGCTCTTCTCCGACTGCAAGTTGGCCATCAACGACCTCCCAAACCACATCTACGACATCGCTTGGGACGTCATCTTGGTGGACGGCCCGCGGGGGTACGCGCCGTCGGCGCCGGGGAGAATGTCGGTGATATTCACCGCCGGCGTGCTGGCCAGGAGCAAGGTGGGCGGCGCGGCGGAAACGCAGGTGTTCGTGCACGAGATTGGGAGAGAGGTTGAGAAAATGAGCAGTGAGAGATTCCTCTGTAATGCCAATTTGGTAGATTTGGTGGATGCTTTGGGGCATTTTGCGGTGCCCAAAATGAACGCTGCGAATTTCGAGTTTTGCTCTATATCATCTTCATCGACGAACTCCATTAATGGCAGATTAGTGAAGAACTGAAGTGATGCCACAATTTTCACCCTTTTAAAAAAAATTATTTTTGTTATAATATATAGCCAAATCTGTAATGTGTTTATTGTCTTTCTTTTTTAAAACAAAATTATTGTTCGGTTACAATCATTATATTGTGAACCAAGGTCGATTTTGACCATCTTGCAATACAGACTTGAATCAAACAATAACGTTTCAATGTAATATGATTGACAATTTTCCGTACTCTTTATCGCAAACTACAATCATGATGTACTGAGGTGTAATGTTTATGTACACATGGACAAATCTACGGTGGGGGCGATGGGGTTGTCGACTTGTCGTCCCCCCTCCCACTCCACCCCACTATATTAAATATTTAGAATAAACCAAATTAATAATAAATAAAATAAAGTATATTAAATATAATAAGATTCTGGTTAATTCAGCCAATCAACTGAATTTTTTTTAAAGGATCGACTGAATTAATTTAATACTCACTCTGTCCCATTTTATCTGTCATACTTACTATTCACTGGTCAAACCAACTCTTTCTTCTTTGTTTATTTTTTTTAATTATTTTTTACTTATTTTTAAATTTGATTTTTTGTGTTTAATAGTACTTTTAATGTAGTTTCTAAATATATAAATTTTTTGTATTAATACTAAATTTAATATTATGAAAAATTGTATTAAAAATCACTCCAGTCAAGCCTCATTAACCGAACCCGACACATAAAATGGGACGGATGGAGTATAATTTAGTGAACAGTTTTATATAAAAAAAAATGATTAATTCTATTTAAGATGACTCAATGACTTAATGGGGTATTATTGGGAGAATGGTCTCTGGTAGGTGTTGGTGAATACCCAATAGAATTGGCCCACTTTACCCGTGTAAAGGGTTTTGGGCTGCCTCACAAATGGGCTTGCATTCATTTTCCTCTTAATTTTAAAATTTTAATAAAGAGTTCTATCACAGTTAGAGTAGTAAGGCAAATTATATCATTATCTACCTTGAAAGATGGATGTGTTAGTTTATTTTTAGTATACAAAACATTCATTTTTAATATATTGTAAGTTTATATTTTTCATTAACCTACAATATATTAAAAATAAACTTGTAAGTTAATAGTCCACCTTGCAGTATGTGATCCAAGTGTAGTAATTGGAATATTAATGGTCTTGCATTGCAAGAATTTGTCAAACATTTGACAAATTAATCTACATGGCGATATCTGAGCCCACTTTGTTCATAGTGGGCCTTTGTGGCCCATTCCCTTTTTATAACTCAGATTTTCTGTTTTCGCTGAACTATATCTTGAACCTCATGAATCTGCCATTTATACTTATAGAAGAAAAGTAAATTGAACTAATATGTTATATTCGAAACGCTACACATTTTGCACACAAAAACTCCATCCAAATCCAAATCTCCAATGTTAGTAGCAATGATCAAACCCCCACCTTGTCATTGAAAATGAGTTTTCTTATCTACTAAACCAATGTTTTAGGAGCTCATATTTTCTTTTTTACCCATACACCAATATTACAAGTATATGAGGTATATCAAGACATCAGACACATAAGTTGTTGAATAAACTATATATTTTTAAAATGTTTTGAAATTGTTTTTATTGACACTTAAAAGTGCTTCGAGACTAAAATATGTACATGTTTTTGGACTAAATAGTATACTCTATGACTAAAGAACACACTTTATCCAAATGTGTGTTCGATCTATGACTAATAGGCACACTTCATGACTAAAAAGTGCTTTCCATGATACAAAAGCATACTTTATGACTAAAATGTGCATTTTATGACTAAGACCACACTTCATCTGATCTCTACCCATTTCTTTTCTTTGTTAATATAATAAAGCAACATATAATATTTTGAAAAATGCTTCCACCAATACAAAATTTACTATATTTTTGTCATTCCCTTATGTGGCAGTTTTTGTATGTTTAATTTTTATTTTTGTTTTCCTTTTAATTCTTTTAAACCCCAACCTACTAAAAACTATCACAAACATCAGTGATAAAAATGTAGTAGTTTTTGTAAAGACTTCTAGCATGGTTCTAATTTATTTATTATTTTTTTTTTATAGTATAGTCAATTAAGATTCTTTTATATCTCTTAGTTTGGTGTCTCCTTTCTAAAATGAAAAGGACAAAAGCATTATGATTGATAGGGATAATTCCCGGTCTACGTATTTTCCTGCTCTACCGGTCTATTCTCTACGGTATGGCACATAGCCTACTTCGAGACTCTCGCCCCGGTCAACCGAGACCGGGGAGGGTTGTGCCCCGGCCTCGCTATGGCCCCGTGGAGGTTCGAACCAGGAACCTCCTGAACCCACGCACGTAACCACGGGCGGATTGGGCCAACGCACTGACCGGTGCATGGTCGCCACACGTCCTGCATGCCGCTAGACCGGAATCCTCTCCGGAGCCCATATAAAAGGCGCATTAATTGCAACCAGGGGGACTTTTGGCTATTTTCCTTCACTAAGTAGCTAAAGAGATCATGAACCTCTGACCCACTGTCACGTAGCCCGATTTTGTACAGGGTATTCGTACTTGTACCCGATTCAGTATAAATACAACGCTTTGACCCGTATTTTGTTGTATCAATGATTATATCAAATGGTTGAAAAGATAAGGAAAAGAAGTGTTTTCGTGTTAATGACACTATAGGGGCTAGCACAAGTGCACAACATGTCAACATGTAAAGAAACTTATAAGCGTATATAATGTAAGGAATATAGACCGAGACATGATATTAATTTGAAAATTCAAAAGAGAAAAACTAGTTTTTATTTATTTATTTATTTATTTAAATCAAGTCATTGTGGTCTAGTGGCACCCGGTGTCCCGATTTACACTTTCACATGGATGATAGGAGTGGGTAACGATATTACATTGTAACAGAGTCAGTAGTACTAAAAAAAAAAAAAGTCAAGTCAAGAAATCTACTATATTGTTCTGATAATCAATACATGTGCATGGTTATGCTTTGATAGAAAGTTCGTTATTAATGAAGAAAATTAAAGAAAGGGAGATCGAGAAAGAGATGTTACAGAAGGGTATATTTTTCAAAGAGTGAGGAACGTTTAGGGCATAAATAACCTATTCTCTTTATCTTTTTGACTTCAGGTAAAACCAGAAAGGGTAAAATAGTACAATTACTCATTGGACTTCAAAATTCAAATGAAATTGAACTCCTTCAATGAAATATATTATCTTAAGTCAATATTCATGGGGTACTAAACCATTTGGACTGGAAAAAAAAATTATCCCCTTATCCCTCGGCACCCACATATTCTTAATTAATATGTCAATCGAAAGAAGTAACCTCAATAAATCGATTTTTCTGAAATGCTTCCCCTATTCCCTCCCAGCACCCATATACACAATGAGTTTATTAAATGCAAAACTTTATTTAAAAAAAAAAAAAAAAAAAAAACATGAGTCTATGATTGAAATTAAGAATTCACATGAATTATTGTAGCAAGTCCAAAGCCATATGCTAGGATTGCTAGCATGTATGCTTCCTTTGATTATTTGAGGAAGGCATATAAGAGAAGTCATGGAGGTAGTTGAACAGATAACGGACCCCCACATGCACCAACAAAACCACCCTACCCTAGCTTATATATGTATATATACCACTAACTCTTGAAAATTAACGTTGTAAGATGGACATTAATTATTGACAAAACCAATTATGTAAATATTATTTGACTTTCATCTTCCCCTCACAAATAATGTCATCATCTTGAGACTCCCATCCCCTATTTAGCTAGTCTAGCATCATAGCTTTGAAAAGGATGGGTATTTATTGCATACCTACTTGGTGTTAATTAATCCAATAATGTAACTTAACTTTTCAAGTACAATGATAATCACTAAACTAATCCAAAGAATAGGGATCATACAGTAATATATGGAACAAAGCATACAAATTATATAAAAAAAAAAATACAAGAATTTAATGTGTGTATATGTATATTAATTATAAATTCGGGGACGAGACGGGATATCCGATCCACATCCCTGTCCCTGTTGACCGGAAATTGCGAACATTCCCTGTCCTGTCTCCCTCACCATAGGTACGGGGATCGAGGATCCATATAGTATGTGGACGGGAAAAATTGTCATCCCTATAGAAACGCTTTCAATTCAACGCTCTCCTTAGCTCATTAATTCACTGGTCCAACCCAATAAAATGTTGTGGTTGTTAGTCTAAATTATTTAAGAGTTTGTTGTGATTATTTATTATAAATTTGTAATAATTAAGAATGTTTTAAATATATCGCAGTTTGCCAAAGACCTTGTGGTCTAGTGGCACCTGGTGTCCCGATTAACGCTCTATGGATGATGGCAGGGAGTGGAGTGCTGACTGTTATTACTATAAAAAAAAATGTCGATAGCACTTTTTCCCCCCGAAATGTTAAATTGACATTTTTACCCTTAAAAATAATTATTTCATTATTTTTCTTCTCCAACAAATTATTACTTATATGTATGGATGATCACCATTCGGTTTGAACCTAACCAAACACTGTAGCAATCATGCCAAAATATTATGGACGGTTCTGGTTACGATTCAGAACCGAAAAAATAAAATTAAATAATTGTTGAACCGTGAACCGAAACTGAACCACAGTCATATATAGTGAAAATGATCAAACACTTATTTGATAAATCAGTACGGTTCTGTTCCAATTTCGATTTTGAACCGCCAATCAAAACTTATTTATTTATTTATTTTTATAATTTTATTTCTTATTTAAAAATAATCTAAATTTAACAATTATTTTATTTTATTTTTTCGGTTCTGAATCGTAACCGTAACCGTCCATACTTTTTAAGTTCAATTGTTACGGTGTTCGATTAGGTTCGTATCAAACCGTAATCTTCCATACATATTAGTAATATAATTGGTTGGAGAATAAAAATAAATGAAATAGTTATTTTTAAGGGCAAAAATGTCAATTTAACATTTCAGGGGGAAAAACTACCACTTTTAAAATAATTGAGGGGGAAAAACTGTCACTTTAATAACTCAGGGGGGAAAAAGTGTTATATGCACATAACTTAGGGGGAAAAATTGCCATTTTTCCAACTATTATCGGGAGGTCGGTTCCAAAAAAGTTGTCCAAGCCCCAAAGACAAAGGCACAAATAATTTGTGCACAAATTAGGTAACCAAGATTATGACATCTTAATTGGTACCAACCCTTCTTTAATTTACACATAATTAATTTCTATAACATTATTTCATGCTCTCACCACCACTGTACTCTTGAGTGTTTGACTATTAAAAACTCTTTAACACCCATCATTAGTCCTCCCTTCTTAGTGTCATTATTTGAACATCTTTAATATATAATACATTGATTAATTGAGTTTTGAGAGTTAATGATCTTTAAGGTCATGAAGAAGTGGGTTCCTGTTTTTCTTTTAAGGCTTTTGGCCTTAGGAGGCACTGTGGCTGCAACCATTGTTATGGTCACCACCAATGACTCTTCTGAACTCTTTGGTCTCACCTTTGAAGCCAAGTTCACCAATTCACCAACTTTAATGTAATTTTCAGTCATTTTTTTCGTGTCTTATGTTGTAATAACAGTGTGCTAATGATGTTGTGATGTTCTTTGTGTGCAGATACTTTGTTGTTGTCAATGCCATTGCCAGTGGGTACAGCCTCATAGTTCTGTTCTTCTCTTCAAAGAAGTGGGCTAGACGCGTTTTGCTTGTTTCAGATACGGTATGAGTTGAAAACTAGATATGTTTCGTCTCAAAGTAGATATTTAAAGGAGTTAATTCCACCAAAGGTCTCTTGTTTTTTGTGGCAATTTCAAATTTAGTTTCAGACTATTGTTTTTTACATTTAACATCCCAGACTATTAATTTTTGGACACTTTTAGTCCTTCTCATGACTTTTAATTTCCTGTTTTTAGTAAGGTCATTTTTATCTCTTCATAGTTTTCTTTTGTTATTTTTTTTTTGTTTCAACCGATTTAATTGGTTTAAGACTTTACTAAAACCGGTTGAAAAATATAGTTACTAAAAATCAGAAGTTACCTAAAGTCCTAAACCAATTAGACGGGTTGAAACTAGAAAAATAACAAAAGAAAAATATGAAAAGACAAAAATGCCCTTACTAAAAATAGGAAAAGTCATGGAAAATACTAAAAAAAAAAGTGTCTAAAAATTAATAGTTTGGGATGTTAAATGTCAAAAACGATAGTTGAGACTAATTTTAGAATTATCACCAAAGACAAGAGACCTCTGGTGGAATTAACTCTATTTAAACTCATATTGCGACTATATATAATTATATTTATGTTTTATACATTATATACTTAACATATCTCTTCACGTGTACTAGATGATGAAGAACATGTTCTGTCCAACTAAAAGTTTAAGTTAATAATAAGACTAAACTACACGTTCATATTTTATATATTATATGCTCAACGGTAGACAATTTGATTCGTTTTGCTTTCACTTTTTGGGTAGATTATGACATTGTTGCTGGATTCAAGCATATCAGCATGTCTAGCTCTGGCACAAGTGGGGAAGCAAGGGAACAATCATGCTGGTTGGCTGCCAATCTGTGGCCAAGTTTCAGAGTTCTGTGATCATGTTGAAGGAGCTCTCATTGCTGGATTTGCAGCTTCTCTGCTCTACTTTCTGCTTCTTCTTTACTCTTTCCACTATGTCCTCAATCTTGACACCCTTAAAATCTAACTAGTTTGGTCTCATGTTTGGGTTTTTAGTGTTTTTTTTTTCTTTTTAACCTTTGCTACATTTCTAGTAATCAGCATGTGCAGTTTGAGGTTTATTCAATGTATTGCGATATTGAAAATCAGTGTCTTTTTTGTATCGTGTGCAACTATGTATGCTATTTGAGTTGTATATGGTATTGTTAATAGACAATCTGGAGATAGAGCTCTGCCGGTTCAGTCTGGAGTTGGGATTGGACTCATTTTGCACAAGGAGGGTACAATTTAGCGTGGGGCTCGAAGTTAGGCAGATTCAATTTACCTTCTCATAAGCTTAAGGGCGAGTTTATGAGATCTAGAATATAGTTTGGCCAACCTAAAAAACTTGCATTAGAAAAAATTAAAGAACTCAATAAAAAAAATTGTTAATACTTGTTTTTACAAAATTCAATCACAAATTATTTTGTTGTCCCGAGTCTACCTTGGAAGTTTAAAAAGATGCCTACAATCTTCACAAAAAAAAAAAAAAAAAAAAAAAAAAAAAAAAAAAGAAGAAAGATGATGCGTACAAAGCCTTGAAGATAAGGGGAGTCTACCTTGGAAGTTTAAAAAGATGCCTACAATCTTCAAAAAAAAAAAAAAAAAATGCCTACAAAGCCTTGAAGATAAGGGACAACCTATTGAGGCTCGAACCCACTCCCATCGGTGCCACTAGATCCATCCTACGAGGTTTTCCTAGTATAGTTTGCAAGTTATTACGAAGTACATTTTTTTTTAGTACTACTGACTCTGTTATAATGTAATATTTGTTTGCATATATTTTCTCAACAATGTCGCTTCCACTGAACTATTTTTACAGGATACACAGTCTCAGGTGGTAATTACGGGTCTCTCTCAACACGCTAAAAAAAAATGAAAGTAAAAAAGAATGTTGAATTAAGCATAGAGGATAATACCATATTTGATCCGTTATGAATCAATTCCCGCCATACAACTAGATATTGGATATCCAAATAAATTAAATCACTGAAAATATCAGAAACCCATGATGATTGATGGCCAATTGACCATATTATAATCTCCCTATCCCACAATCTCCACCAGTGGTAATGGATGCTCATCTTGGAGAACCCAAACCTGGAAAAAACATTCTTAAACATTTCAAGAACCAGTTTTGATTGAGCTTTTTGAGGTTTCCCAGGATGTCTACTTGCAGAGCTCTTGTTACCTGTCCTTATTTTCCTCGAACTTCCACCCCAAACTCCAAGAAATCCTCTAAGATTCATGCTGGTAACTCTGGCTCCACCTTTAGGGTTCTGTGCTCCACTTCAACTCCAGAGCTGCCCACCACCACAACAGGTAAAACAATCTTGAAATTTTAAGGTTTTCTGAGAGATGAAAATTCAAGAATTCAAGAATCAGAAGTCTGGGTTGGTTTGTTTTGATTGTTATCTGTTTCAAGCTTATGCTTTTAGAATGATATCCACATCAGGTAATTTTGAAATTAAGGTTTTTGAGAGATGAAATTCAAGAATCAGAAGGTTAGGTTGATTTGGTGTGTATGATTGTATGAATGTGTTATTTTAAATTTGCACTTACTACACGAGAGTAGGCACTGTTGCAAAAATCTGTCTAGGCGCCCCTAGTCTGTGACTATTTCCCTCCTAGGAGCCCGCCTAGGCGACCGGTTGTCTAGGTGCCCGCCTAGGGCCTAACTCGGCTGAGTTAACTAGTCCATTTCGATTGAGTTAACCGACTTAATCTAGTTATCTTGGTCTTGCTAATTTTTTTCAATATATATATATATATATATATATATACGCACACCTATATGACATATATACACTCACACACATGCACTATTTTTTTAGTTAGCTGCATAGGCGCCCGCCTAGGCCATGCAACCATGACACTAGGTAAACACCGCCTTATCACTCTAGGCGTCAAAGATCACAAGGAGGTAAACCAGCCTAGGTTGCCAATAGCTGACCTGCTCAAACCAAGAACGCCAATAGGCCAATCCCACAAGAAGTCGAACTTGTGACCTTGTGTTGAATGTGTTATTTTGGTTGTTAACTATTGCAAGCTTATGCTTTTAGAATGATACCACAACAGGTAATCTTGAAATTAGGGATTTTGAGAGATGAAATTCAAGAATTAGAAGCTTAGGTTGATTTGGTGTGTTTGACTGTGCTATCTTTGATTGTCAACTGTTGCAAAAGCTTAGGCTTTTAGAACAATAGTGGTGATAGATAGCAGTATATGTCTGCTGATTGTAGCCTTCGATTGTACCAGAGCACATTCAGGTAGCGGTTATGGGCTTTTCCCGTAAAGCAAATATACCAATCTGTTGTGCATCACTGCATCTCTAATCTGTATGCCTGGACCTTCTAGGTTTTGTTGGTTCATGATTTGGGACATCCTAAGTAGCAGCTAAGAAATGGTTCTCTTGGAAGTACTAAAATCTTTCGTTGTCGGGTTGATTTCGAATGTTTTCTGATGCAGTGATGTGTGGTTTTATTCCCCTTTTATGATGTTTCAATGGTCTCCCAAGTCCTAAGATTGCAAATTCTCTGTTCTTTCTGAAACTCAACCCCGATTTTCTCATTCTCTGGAACAGAAAAAGTTGGAAATGATATTCCCTTGACCGGGAGCGCATATGATTTCTATAGAGCAACGAAGTCGCTGACTCAGAAGGCGTTATCTTCGCCAAAAAAGGTCACACTTGTGCGACACGGGTTCAGTACTTGGAACGAAGAAGGTAGAGTGCAGGTTTGTTAACTAATTTGATCACTCGTCTCCAATCCCTCGACTAGCAGAGTTTCTTCTTTCGGCTCCATTGCTAAACCGAACTGATCACACGTGTGTAGGGAAGCTCGAATCTCTCTGTGCTGACAGAACAAGGAGTTATGCAAGCCCATCGGTGTAGAAAGGCAATCGAGGAGATACACTTCGACCAATGTTTTGCAAGTCCAATCTCGCGTGCAAAGGTTTTTAGAACGTTTAATTCGTTTCGTTTTTCTGCTGCCCCAACGAGAACAATTTGTGGCTTATCACTTTATCAGTCCTTATTAACGGTTGCTTCGTTTGATGCAGTCCACAGCCGAGATTATATGGCAGGGGAGGGAGCAGCCTCTCGTTTTTCTTGACTCGTTGAAGGAGGCTCATCTCTACTTCCTCGAAGGCATGAAAAATGGTCTGTGGTCTGTCTTTTACTCTTTATCTATCCCGAAAACTTAATAACTTGTACCCCCCATTGTGCCCTGCACATCTCTAAATCATGTTTAGCGTTTGGAGGCAGAGGATGCCAAGCGGATATATCCAAAGGAGTACACAACGTGGCGTGAGGATCCCGCTAATTTCTGCGTGGATGGCGTCTACCCTCTCGAGAAACTATGGCAAAGGGCTCGCGAGGCTTGGAAGGAAATACTACTCTCTCCTGTAAGCTCACTATCTATCTATGCTCAATTGCTCATTAACATATCTGTCAAGTACTATTTCCCATTTCTCGGGACAAGACCTTGTGGTCTGGTGGCACTCGGTTGCACTCTTATATGAGAGGGGTGGGTTCAAGCCTCAGTGGAGGCGATATTGACTCTTTCTTTGTGCTTAAAATAGTTATGAACAGATACTGCATTGTAACAGAGTCAGTAGTATTCAAAAATAAAAAAAGAATTCTCATTTCTCGGCCTCTTACTCGCATTGTTGTTGCGTTCGTTAGGGCGACCATTTCCTCGTCGTGACTCACAAATCGATTCTGAGGGCACTGATATGCACAGCTCTTGGATTAGGTCCTGAAAGGTTTGCTGATTTGCTTCATCTGTCAAGACTGATATGTACATATATGCTTGTGTATGTGTATGTTCTCGAGGAGTGATCTCGAGTTTCTTGTGTTTTCGTGTCCAGGTTTCGCTCGGTCGATGTGAACAATGGAGGGTTGTCTGTGTTTAGCATCAACAAACAAGGAGAAGCCATGCTCAAATCCTTGAACATGACTGCCCACATGTACACAGACCACATTTATCACTACTGAGATGATGAAATAAGACCACCATTGATGCTAATATGATGTTCATAGTCTCAACAAATGCAGAACTTTTACATGTATTAGGTTATCCAAAGGACTTAGAGTTCTGCTACATGGAATTCCCAAGCCAGGAGGGAACAGTCAAGAGTGTATTACTAATGATCACTCTTATCTTGTCACGTCAAACATGATTTGTTTCTCGATAATACAAATAGTTATTTTCTGATGAATTAATAGTGTTTCTGGTAAGTACAACTTTAATGCAAGATCACTTCTAGTAGGCGGCATAATTTTGGGGCCCCCACCAAAAAAAAGATCACTACTCAATTGTGATGTGTGGTTTTACAAAGTTCGGTTTCTAATCTATATCAATATCTATATCTATATCTATATAATAAATAAAAGAGGTCTTGCATTAAATGTTTTTTTTCTCCTGAAATTTGTATAATATTTTTATTTTCTTAATAAATGAGATTAAATTATATATATTGAATAAATAAATATATAGGAGTACAATTGCATATACAATTATTAATGTACTAGTTTTATACGCGCATTGCGCGAATGGGTTAATGCCCAATGTTTATATTTAAATAAATATTTGAAAGTATATCAATGCAAGATTATATAAGAGAAGCTTATACATGTGTAATTAAATGTCGAATTTTTTTATTTAAATATCTAACTCAAATTATATGAATCCAAGATATATAGAAAATTCATTATAATTATTAATAAATGTTTGCAACCTTGTAAAATCGATAGTCTAAATATTTGGTCTAAAAATGGTAGTCTAAATAAATACTACTTTTAATTTTAATTTTACTTAATTCTCTTTTGAGTAATATTGTCATTGTTTTCATCTTTACTATTTGTTCTCTTCCTTTTTGTTGATAGTGTGTTATTTGCAATTCGGATATTGTTGGTAGCATAGATGACAACGTCATGCAATGAGATTATATATAGGAGCTATGGACTTTCCTTTAGGTGTTCTGCTTGGGGTTCATTTGGTTCAACCATTATTGTTGAATGAGTTATTGTGGATAAAGAAATCCCTAGTTTAAGAAAAAAGATTAAATTTTTTTTTGAAAACCAACCACAAAGCACTGTATTAAATCATAGACGAAATAGAGTCGGGAGGGAAAACATCCCAGTACAAAGCATTAGGTTGAGCAAAAGCTAAAGAAGCAAGCGAGTGAGCGGCTAGGTTCGCAGACCTAGAAACCGTCCTCACCGAACAATGATCGAAAGTAGACATAATCAATCTTGAGGCGTTAACCGAGTAGGCAACATATGAAAGAACATCATTATGACGAACCGATGTGAGAAGTTGCTGGAGTCCTGAGCAGTCCGTGAAGAGAACGACCGAAACCATGCCGCGATCTTTAATCCAAGAAAGGACCTCCTTGCAGGCGACTGACTCCGCCATGAGCGGGGAGAGGCAGTCCTGCATGGGGCTGTTGAAAGCTGCGACGAAATCCCCTTCTGGTGATAGAAGCACGGCCCCAACCGTCGCCTTCCTTGACTCTGGTAAGTAACCTGCATCAAAGAAGCAGCGGTAGAGCATGTCACCCTGATGTACTGCAGCTGCTTGCGTAACTCCTGCGTCGACGCCAACCGGAATGGAGGGCCCCGGCATGCGTTGATGAACTTGCCTCCACGCGTCAGCAGCTGAAGATGCCATCTGCCACACACGTCGCGGAGACGGTAAACAAGCGTCCCAGACTGCCTTATTTCGTGCAGTCCAGATGAAATACAAAACCGCAACAGCAGCAAGCAACTGTTCAGACGTGAGCATAGACATAGCATTAGACAGCCACACACGGAAATCATTGCCTGGGATACTTGAAACAGCAAAAGGTAACTCATGCCAAACCAATCTTGAAAAATCACACAATAGAAATGTATGCATTAAACTCTCATGTGATAACCCACACATAGGGCATGTTGGATCAACATCTACCCTTTTAAAGATCAAATTTGGAGTTAGGGGGAGGATGTCTGAGAGTGCTCTCCACAAAAAATTCTTCCACTTCGGTGGGGCTTCAACTTTCCATAATGGTAACCATTTATCAAAAGAAGTCGGGTCAATGAAAGTTTCACCCCGGATACACCTATAGCCATCTTTCACGGTATAACATCCTTTAGGGTCTCTAACCCAAAACCAAGAATCCTCATGCTCCGGGCTTACCGGGATACTTAAAATGCGTGTGACATCATTAAGGGTGAATATGTCATGAAGAATTTCCTGATCCCAGGTGTTAGTAGCTGGATCAATCAACCCTGAAACAACCGCCCCAGCAAGAGATTGAGGCATTACAGTCTGAACCATAGGCCCCGGATTATCCGGAAGCCATGGATGACCCCAAATCAAAGTTGACTTGCCATTCCCTATCCTCCTTCTAGCACCTGAACAAACCAAATCATGGGCTGCCATAATACTTCGCCAACAGTAACTCGGGCAACCCCCAACCGAAGCATCAATAAAAGAGGTCTTGGGGAAGTACCTTGCTTTATATATACGAGCCACTAAAGAATGAGGATTAGTAAGAAAACGCCAGGCTTGTTTACCCAACATGGCCAGGTTAAAAGCCCTTAGCTCCTTAAAGCCCAACCCACCATACTTTTTAGGGACACACAAACGATCCCAAGCTTTCCAATGAATACCTCTATCACCTCCTGCACCCCACCAATAACGATTCATAACTCTTTCGATTGACAAACAGAGGGACTCCGGGAGCAAGAAAACACTCATAGAAAAGGTAGGCATAGCTTGAGCCACACTTTTCAAGAGAACCTCCTTACCCGCCCGAGAAAGCAGCCTTTTATTCCAAGAGCCAATCCTGTGGCGGATTTTATCCTCAATGTATGAAAAAACAGCCTTCTTGTTTCTCCCTATAAAGGAAGGCAGACCCAGATATTTACCAAAATTAGGGGCTTGAGAAACACCCAGAACCGCTGCCACTTCCTCCCTGTCAGCCACAGTCGTATTCCTGCTAAAACACACACTGGATTTGTGAAAATTGACAGCCTGCCCCGACATTGCCTCATAATTATTCAAACATTGCTTAATAGCCCCAGCCTCCTGAGCATTGGCTTTGAAGAACAAGAGGCTATCATCTGCAAAAAGTAAATGTGAGACTGAAGGAGCCCCGCGGGCCACCCTACAACCGTGAAAAGACCCTTGGGATTCGGCCTGCTGTAAAAGGAGTGAAAGACCCTCTGCACAAATGATGAATAAGTATGGTGAAAGTGGATCTCCTTGTCGAATTCCCCGAGACGGGGAGACCTGCCCAATGATCTCACCATTAACCTGAAAATTATATGAGACAGAGGAGACACATAGCATAATCAATTTGACCCAATCATCAGCAAAACCCAGAGCTAGCAACATCCTGCGAAGGAATGACCACTCCATACGATCATAAGCCTTAGCCATATCCAACTTGAGGGCACCCCAACCAACTACCCCATTCTGCTTTCTATTCAAATAATGCCCCATCTCCGCTGCAATCAGAATGTTATCAGTAATGAGCCTACCGGGGATAAAAGCACTCTGGGATTCAGAAATTACATCCCCAAGTAGTGGTTTCATTCTGTTAGCTATCATTTTAGCCATAACCTTGTACACCACATTACACAGAGCAATAGGGCGGAGATCAGTAACCATCTGGGGTACACACTTCTTCGGAATTAACACAACATTGGTATCATTCAGCCCTTCCGGAAAGGAGCAAGTAGACAGACAATTGAGCACAAAAGACGTGACATCCTCCCCCACAACATCCCAAAAATGTTGATAGAACCCCGGGTTCATCCCATCTGGGCCTGGAGCTTTATCAGGGAACATAGAAAAAAGAGCCACTTTGACCTCCTCCGCCTCAAAAGGCCTTAGGAGATTCTCATTCTGACTCTGGGAGACTTTAGGGATCACAGACTCAAAGAAAGACTCAGTAGGGGGTGAAGAATTATTTGAGGTAAAGATATCTTCAAAATAATTAAGCACAAGAGAAAACAAACCCTCATCCTCCACCCACATACCAGAATCATTTTTCAATCTAGAAAGCATATTCTTCTTCCTACGAGCAGAAGCATACCTGTGAAAAAATTTCGTGTTGGCATCTGCACCTTTCAGCCAGTGTTGCTTTGCTCGCTGCCTCCAGAAAGAATCCTCCTGAGCCTCAAGACTACACAACTGTGCTTCAATACGCTGATATTCTGCCAAAGAAAGGGGATCAACAGCCCCTTGCAAGTGCAACTGCTCCTTGCGAAGGCTCTTAATTCTTTCTCCGAACTTATGAAATCGGTCTCCGCCCCAACGTAACAGTCTATCACCACAATGCTCAAGACACCGGAGAAAACCACCATCCCTACCCTCCACCCAAGCTCCTTCCACCTGCTGACGACACCCCTCATCATGAAGCCATGCCATCTCAAACCTGAATTTCCTGCGAGCCCTATGACGTCTCGGCCGAACCTCCCTAACCCCGAGATATAGGGCGGAATGATCGGAGGTCCGAGTCAGGATGTTCGTTACGGTAGCGCAAGGAAGGGCATCACACCAATCTTCCCTAGCTAACACTTTATCGAGCCTCTCCTCCATCCAATCTGAAGTGCCTTTCCCTCTCTGCCAAGTAAACTGGTGGCCATGCATAGATAATTGAGACAACCCACAATCAGCGACCGCCTCCCCAAAACCGCGAAGGAGGGAATCAGGGTGTGGATTGCCACCTCGTTTCTCGTACTGAAATAAGAGGTCATTGAAATCGCCAAGGACCACCCAGGGAAGGGGGACCTATCAGCTAATGACCGCAACAAATCCCATGACTCGCTTCTTCGACCCCGCTCCGGAAAGCCATAGAAACCAGTCATACGCCAAATTCCATACCCTGCAAGAGACACTTCCACATCAACATGGTTTTTAGAAAAACTCAAAAGCTTTGCCGTGTTATTAGATCTCCAAAAGAGAGCTAGTCCGCCACTCAATCCAACATTATCAACGTAAAATAAACCTTCAAAACCAAGTTTAATCCGTACACGCTCCGCATGAATCCTCCCCACCTTGGTTTCCATGAGGAAGATGAAGTCGGGCTTCTTAATAGACGCTAAGTCTACGAGTTCTCGAACTGTACGTGGATTGCCCAAGCCACGACAGTTCCAACACAGCGTACTCATGATGAAGGGCGGGTCTGGGGACCAGAACCCGCCACAGACAAGTTTTTTGAAACCTCTTGCATAATAATATCCCCTCCAGCACCACCCGACCTTCGACCACCACTAGGCCCTTCCCTCCTCCTCTTCGAAACTGCCACCACCCCTTCCTCAACACGGGCCTGCTCCATAGACTCAACTACCACAGGTGCTGCCACTACAACTCCCGTACCGCTAGAACGAGAAGGACCCTCAGCCGGCACCAGCCAGCTTCCACCTACTGCACGAGGTCCACGACTGCCCCCCGCACGTAAGCTTGCATCATAAGGATATTGAGAAACCGAGAGTGGCGACTCTCTTGCCTTGAGACAAAATTTATATGAATGCCCCAAATAACCGCAATAGAAGCAGAAGTTATGGAGGCGTTCATATTTAAATGTCACCCAACAAGTGGTCTTATCTCGCTTCACAAGACGCATACGCCGCTTGATAGGTTTGTCAACAGGGATTGACACACGAACACGATAAAAACTACGCCACGGGACACCAGCAAAGCGATCATCGCACTTGATGAACACACCCAGGAAGTTTCCTATCTGTTCCTGCACCGAATCGGACGTATAACCCATGGGGAGATCATGGAGCTGCACCCACATATCAATGGAGTCCAGAACCACATCGACAGGAAGAACACCATCCCGAACCTGACGACAGACTAGTGAATTGTTTTCAAAAGACCATGGCCCTTCATTGAGTACGTGCTGCATGTCTGTTATGTGATAGAAAACAAAGAGAAACAGATTTGGTTGCAGTTCGGAAACTTGTACCCCCTTGACCGGCTGCCAAACGGAGGCCAAGACTTGTCTCATATATTCCAACTTGACGAGCTTGTTCGTTAGGAAGCGACCAACCACTGCCCAGGACTCAACGTCTTCAGCCAAAGCTTCGGAGCCCGCAACCTCAACCGGCTCAAACGACTCCTCCTCATCCTCCAACGCCATATCGGCCCAACGCTCTGTTAACCTCGTCACCCCACCAACTGCTGAATTCGTCGCCATTCACGTGAAAGAAGACCGGAAGCCGGAACACGCCGGAAAAAAGAAGCAGAAACGTGAGAAAACCTAGGCAAAACCCTAGGAGAGGAAGCAAACCCTAGACGCTGGCTAGAGAGAAAAAAAAAGTAAGAAAAAAGATTAAATAAATTAATAAAAAATTGAAAATTTAAAATGTTATGTATTCCAAAGATATTAGAAGGTAGTTTCTCGCTTCAATTTGCTGGGTAATGGGTTATTTGAGTACTTTCATTTCAACAAATCTCCCAAGTAATTAAAATGATTGGTTTCAAACTATTCTTTTTTATTTTTTTTCATGGTATTAAAGAAATACATATGTATCATTTTTTGGTGTAACTGCTAATTTATTTAATTTAATAAGAGTAAAATAGAGTGATTCCACCTCAATTTGTTGGGTTATTATCTGAGTACTCTCTTTGTCAACCCATCCCCAAGTAGTTAATGTAATTAGCTTCAAATTATTTTAATTTTTTTTTCATAGTATTAATAAAATACTTGGTAAATAAATATATAACATTATTTTGTACAATAACTTTGATATTTAATTATAAGATATTGTAAAAATACGATAATGGGCAGTGTGATGAATATCAATTGATAAATTTGAATGTAAAGAATCTTTTCATGAGAGAAAATAAATACAATATAACTAATGAAATTATTTCTCTTATTTAGTTTAATTTTCTGATAATGAATAATTTTTTCAAATAAAGGTATTGTAGACACATAATTCTAAATTAAAGAAATACATATGTATCATTTTTGTTGTAGCTACTAATCTATTTAATTTAATAAGAGTAAAATAGAGTGAGAAACTTAATTATGTCAAATTTGATTGAGATGAGGTTCGAACCTAAGACCTTTCTTATAGAAATTAATGGGTAAGTTAAAAGTTAACGGAATATTAACGGAGAAGAGAATATTTAACGGAAAACTTAACGGATAATCATAAAAGTAAGGTTAAATTAGGTAATCTCTATTAATAATATTAATCTGAATTATCTTAACCATCTATTTGATTAAATAATTCATCTCAACCATTAATATTAATCTGAATTATCTTAACCATCTATTTGATTAAATAATTCATCTCAACCATTCATTTGATTAAATAATATGGCCGCCATTTTTTCTACCCATTTTAGGCCTGACTCTCTTTGGTTCTTATTAGTATAGTAGATAAAATTTTCCACCTATTTATATTTATATTTATATAATAACAAAAGTGATGGAATAAATGTTTTTCAAAGTGGATTTTTTATCACCAAGTTTTGTGCATACAATTGAGTGATGAAAAGTAATGACTGTATAATTAAAGGATGAAAATGTTATTTTTGTATAATTCAAAGATAAGAAGTGTCAACTTTCTTTGAATCATATGAAAAATATAAATAAAGACGTTTTTTTTCCTTCAATTTATAAAATATGATTTTACATCATTTTATAACAAATTATTATTCTTTTTAATTAACATCTTTTCATTATTTACAATTTGTTATTTAAATTCATTATAATATAAGCTCTTTCGTGCATCACACTGGTAAGCTCTTTTGTGCATCACATTGGTAAAGCATTAGTTGGTTTAATAGTTGTCTATATGATTATTAGGTGTGTGTATTCGGTATTCGATTAATCGAATCATTTTAACTATAATTTTTAAAATTTTAACCGTTAATCGAACATAACTTTTTATTACCGAATAAACTAAATCAATTTTTTTTTCGATTAATCAGTCAATTTATTGATTAACTGAAATTTTTTTACCAAGGGCCTTGTGGTCCAGTGGTATCAAACCCTTCCCTGTATACGGGAGGTGGTGGGTTCGAGCCTCAGTGGAGGCGTTGCTGTCTCTTTGTTCTTCAGTAGGTTGAGAAAGTAGTTTATGAACAGATACTACACTGTAATAGAGTCAGTAGCATTCAAAAAAAACTGAAATTTTTTTAATTAAAATTTTAAATCCTTAAAATTATAAATAAAAATTAACATTACCAATTTCATCAATAATAATAGTTAATCAAAGAATGTATAGAAGAGTGGCGCGTGATGTGCAATTCTTTTTTGAGCGTGATCTCCCACCATGAAAAACAAATATACAGACGACAAGTCGACAACCTATATTCGGTCCCTCACGAGGATAAACGAGCCAAATTTGTAAGCTTAAATGCTTAATAATGATGCCTTAAAAAGCCTAAACTAACTCTGCTGAAAGTGTGAAACTGTTGCTTTCCACCACCAACTTTGCACTTCTTCATACGCATATTATTGTCATTTTGAGTTAAGAATGTTAGAAATAATTATTTCCTAACATTGATTTATAAAATAAAGGTTGTAATTCCATAAGGACTCACGTTGATGATTAGTGATGTATAAAGGCGGAATTACTGAGTGAAATTCCCTCCCTCTCATTCTGTTAAAATTTAAGTATATAAGGGTTAAAAGATGTATAATGGAAAAAGGATATGGGTTCTCCTAAAATGAGGTTTCACATTCCTAAAGGGATTTCTATTCCTGA
>CP025644.1:3273020-3315520 GCA_003576665.1 Ipomoea trifida
ATACACTACATATAAAACACAATATTATCACAATATTATCAGCAAACCATCAAAACACAATATTATCAACACATTATATTAACACAATATTATCAACAAACTTTTAACCAAATACTATCAATACAATAGTTTATATCACTACAATACCTTCAACACAATAATAAATTATCAACACAAATAATTTGTAATCTAAAATAAAAGTTACACTTACTCTTCCAAAAAATATTTTGCCCATAAGTCTCTTGCACATGAGTCTCGAATGTCATCTATTTCATTGATAGAGTGTGAATTTCCTTCAAATGCCTACAAAATAATTTAGTTAATCAAATTACTAAACTGAAGAAGGAATGTAGCACATGATCTTTAAGCGATTGAAATTGGCAATTCTTAAAGCAACATTAGCTCATCAACCAAAAAGACCTAGTCATACATGATTCTTGGTATCAATATTTGTGTATACTTATGGTGATGGCATGGTTCATTTAATCATGAGATATGAAACAAATCAAGATATCTGATCAGCAAACAAATAGTCAAAGAAATTACTGTAAGAAAATATATGAGCAGCCTCTACACAGCAGGAAATGACAATAATGTGAAGAATACCTGTAACCACGCTCTTCATAATGCACCATCAGCTCAGAAAAGGCAGGCAACTTGCTCAACTATAGAGGTAAAAGGAGCAAAAATATAAAGTAGAAGTAAGTAGCTAGTAAAGGGCACATTTTTAAAAGAAAAGGTGATTGAAAAAAAGTATTAAAAAAAATCTGCAACTAATATGGACAGAAAAATTCTGCAAAATTACATTTTGCTCTAAAATTCTATATAGAAAAACAATTCTGCAACTAATATGTCATCAAATTTGTGCAATGTTTGTGAGGTAGGAAAGTTACCTTGACACGTATAAGTTGTGAGGTAGGAAAGTATAGACGCGAGAACGCAATCTCCCTGAAACATTAGGAACAACATGGACTAACAAAACAGTAGTCGATTCACACTTATAATCTCGCCATCAAAACATGCAAATTCAGAAACTGTGAGAGCTATTCTTAACGTATGCACTTTCTTCCCAAACATGAAACTCACAATTTCAAGTACACTATGAACTCTTGAACCAACTTTTCCATTCCAAACTCATAACAAAAATATGCATGATAGCATATAGAGACAATGACAAAGCATAAAGCAGCTAAAACACTAGTCTGCCTAATTTTAACCATTTGATGGGGGGAAATAACATCCAGACACTCAAAACATTTCAAAGATAGTAATTTTCTTTGATTGCAGTAATGGTAGGATCTATCTATAAAGTCATTATAAATAAGACTGCTAACTGCTTAGGCTTTGTCTTATTCAGACATAAAAAGCAAGCACTGAAAGCCTGAAACTCCATGGGCATTATAATATAAGATAAATCTGGAAAGACAGATATATAAATAAATAAATATGGTAGCTAACTATACGTTGTGAGGTAGGAAAGTATATTTAGGCAATGTTTGTGAATGCATGACTTCTTACCCTCACCCCATACCCACCACCTCATAAGAAGGTTTATAATGGGTTAAAAAAATTTAAATCTTTTAAAAGGGAGGGGAAACATAACCAATATAGTGTTTGAACGGAAGAGTAACTCAATAAGAAAGCATTACACTATTATGAATGTACTTTATGCAAGATGTATACAAATGCATGGAGATTATTAATATAATAAAAAGAGGCAAATTACACAAGCAAATGGGAAAAGAAAGAAAAGATCCAACAATACTCAAAGAAACAGGATTTAATCTTATTCTAAAAGGTGAATTGACAGAAGGCATTAATTCCATAGTTTTCCTCACATGCATCAATAGCCTCGTCGGTGCCTAAAGAATAGAGAACACATCAAGTTTGCAACTTCCACAATCATTTCTTTCACTAAGTTCACCCAACTCTAGTGCTATGTTTGGATTAGTGGGAAAATATGAGGAAAGAAAACGGGGTTATGCAACCGAAAATTTTCTCCTCAAGAGAAAATGAACCCTCCCTTTATCAACAGTATAAACAGAATATACATTGAACATTACTCCTCTCTCCCTCTCAAGGCATGCACCACCTTCATCTCTCACCCCTATCTAATCCTTCTCTCCTAGTTTAATTCTTTCTCATCCAAACCCAATTCATCTCCTCCCTTTTCTTCCCTCTCCATTTTTTCCATCCTATTTTCTCTCCAATTTTACTTTCAACCCATCCAAAGATAGCATAAAAGACCCAATTTTGCATATTTGTATTGCTATAACAAGTAGTTAACACAAAGAAATATGCATACAAGTAAGAAGATCTACACTGCAAACCATTGCAGCATATGCATTCATATATTCTCACCAAAGAAAAAAAAAACAATTGCCCAAATTAAGTAACGAGTGATTTCTGAAACACAGAAATATAAAGAAAGTGATAGATTTCCTACCTCAATCATACAGAATAGTCAAAACAAATTAGTGAGAAAGATCCTCCAAGGTATTAAGATATAGAAACCTCGCAAGATACTATAATCAGAAGACTCCAGAACAACTCATAGCATTCTTATTGGAACAACCAAAAAATAAATTACAATTAACTACAAAAAGGTAAACTCAGATGCCATATTAATGCCACTAGAGTATATAAAGCCAACAACAAACTGCTCTCTTCAATTCTTCATCAAAAACACAAATCCCAAATTTCCTCTCTGCTCTATCTCCTTCCCCAGCTGAAAATCAAGAAATCCACCTCTCCTTGATGCTATACTTAGTGTTCAAACTGATAATTAACCTTAACCCAAAATAAGTAAAAAAAACCTAGCTAGGGAGGAATAATAATCAAAATTCATAACCAAAATTCATACTTCTACTCATATTATTCATATAATATGCCATATATGCACTCATTACTCTATAATCCCAACAAAAATAACAACTAAATTCAATATTTTTACACATATTAGGATATAACAACAAAATAACAGTAAATAATTAAAAATTCAAAATAAAAATTATAAAAATTAACAAATATAATATTTATTACATGATGATAATAAAAATTAATGTTAACAAAAAAGAAAAAGAAAAACCTACGGCAGTGGATCTAACTCACTGAAGCGGCTGTGGAGGAGACCTGCGGCGGTGGGAAGGTGGTGGCGGCGTCGTGGGCGGCTGATGAGATCGAGAGAGGCATTGAAGTCCTTAGCTAGGTGTAGGCGGCGACATTTGTCCGAGGTTGAGGGAGGCGCCGACGTCGTGGGAGGATGAGGGAGGCGCCGGAGTCGTGGGAGGATGAAGGCAACGTCGTGGGAGGATGAGGAAGGTGAACGACAGAGGTGAGGGCGACAGCGGAGGTTGCGAGGTCGAGATCTGTGAGGTCTGTGAGTGGAGATTTGGTTGAGAGGCCTGAGCAGTCTCGCTGTCTTAGATCTAGGTTTAAATTTGTTTTTGTTTTTTTTTTTAAATCAATTTTTTTCAACTACCCTTTCTTGTAGCAAGGGCAGCTGAAAGTCCATCCGTGTTTTTTGCCACTACCCTTGTTTTCAAAAGGGTAGCGGTTTCTTAATCATTTATTTACGATTATGCCACCGCCCTCTTTTTTTTAAGAATACACTACCCTTCTTTAAAAAAGGGTAGCTTAAAGTCATATTTCTTTGCTCTATTTTGTATATATACTAATATACTAAGTACTAACTACCCTTACTTTAATAGGGAAATTAAATGAAGATACCTTCTATTGTACTACGTATAAAATTGTGCTTTGAATTTTATTTATTTATTTATTTTATTGTTAGGTAAACTTTATCAAAATAAATTATGATTTCTTATCATATCATATAATACCATATCATAAAAAACTACTGTATTAAATTACATCAGTACGTGTCATATTGTAATTGGTACAAATATATATAGGTGTTACACGTTATATCAAGTATTATTGACACTAGTATTGATAGTACATTATACAACCACTACATCTTATTAATATTATGATGTAACTGATACGACAATATGCATGTGTATCAAGTTATACCAAGTATTATATTGTTGACGATATGATATTCAATACAACTCTGATTGAGAAAATTAACTCGTGGTCTTAAATATTTATACTTGCTCATTAAAACCTCCACGCAAATCTATGAAACCAATCTTTGTCCAACAATCATGCTGCCTAACCATGGATTGAGCATCCTCGCGGATTCCGCTTCCTATGTCATAGAAACCCCAAGACCCAAGGATATCATGGCTGACATCAAGACGACCGAGAAACGATGTGACCCCCACTCCCTAATTAGGTAGTCTTTGGTTGACTCCGAATCTCCCGGGTACATCATCTAAACTCGTGCCTAACTGGTTGACCATCGAACTACATGTTTCGCCTTGAGTCCGCACTACACCTTTTGTACTTAAAAACTTGTACCAAGATCTAATATATCCATCAAACTCATTACACCTATTATGTGTTTATATTATATGTGTGAGTTGACACCATACTATTGACTCTCAGAGTAATTAACAATATCTGTTACAACTTGTTATACTTGAAAACTAATAATTAATAATAATAATAATAATAATAATAAAAGAATATACTTTTATTTTACTAAACATAAGGGAGCTGAAAGCACCACAACACGTCAACACTTAAGGGAGGGAGCAAGGCATTATTAATTGCATGAACTTTTCCGGCAATTATTGTAACATGCATTGAAGTTGAGACACTGAAAATAAAGGATATTAGTACGTGAATTCTCAAATTTACTGTTAAATTTTATTTTTATTTTCAAATTTTTTATGTAGATTTTTTTCACTTTCGCGTAATAAAAATAATTTATTATTGTCTATCACATCCAAAAAAAAAAAAAAAACGAGTAGTATAATTTGAAAGCGCATGCACTAAAACTCAAAAATAAATTATTGGTATATATGTAACAACCCAAATTTTGTAAAAAAGACTGTGCCGTCTGTATTTGTGTGCAGTGCGGATTACAGTATGTTTGCAGCATTTATTTATTTAACCATTAAGGCAAGGTGAGGTCATCACCAACTGTCCATTTCTTGCCCCAAGGTTGCATGCATGTGCCACCACTGTTTCCATGTCCCACTCATATGTTTCTATGTTTTCTTTTTTGGCCATAAGTACAATAGATCTTATAATGTGGTATACTCGTATATTTTATATGATTGTATCTTATATTTTGTTAAAAGTATAAGTGGAATATAATTGAGAGAATGGTCAAATAGAATTTTGAACTTTAGTTAAAAAATCAATTAATTCCCTCAACTTTTTAAAGGTGCAATTACACTCATGAACAATTCATTTAGAAGCAATGAAGTCCAACAACTGAACAACTAGTAATCTACCTGCTATGATAGGTCATTAAAGATCCGGCCACTCTCCGACGAAAATTTCAGGCAAAATAGTGATCGACGGTCGCCGATCACAGAAAAAGAGAAGAGAAGGCGAAGGCGAAGGGTCGCCACTCAATCGGAAAAAGCAACCCAAATATGGGTCTCAACTGGAGAAGGCGACCAATGTTGTCACTATTAAACATGTCAACCCTGTTGTCGTCACATTATCGACCACCACATCAACAACTTACATGTGTTGTGGTCGATTTGAGTGTTCAATCAATGAATGTCACGCACGTGAGCTTTTCATATTATGTTGCATCCTAACTACTGTTTGGGGCTAATTCTTCATAACTTGTAGTGCCAATTGAAGCTTTCCAACCTTATATGGCCGGCCCGGCGGCCCCTTACCTTCTTGATCTCATTAATACCTTCTACATATAAAATGCGTCTCAGTATAATTAAGTGTCGTAGACTAAAATCTGTACGAAAACTATATTTGATAATGTGTACGTATGTGTTTGTGTTGTGAATTAGCGACTAATGAATTATTTATATTGGCGCAAATGGACCTGAAGGAGGAAATTGACCATAAAAGTGAATAAAAATATGACACATGTAATTTATAATTGTTCTTTCAAACCAATAATAAACTCTTCTCATGACTTAACTTGTACCAATAAAATTATCCAATTTTATAATATCAAATTGTCAAAAAGTATGTTATTTTAGTATCAAAAGTACATCATCATAACATTAATAATTAAGTAATAGAGTATTAGAGTATGTACTGTGTGATATTGTCTTACACGAAACATGAAATATTTTTTAGTTAAAATATAATTAATATTTCTCTATGCACTAATAAAAAGTACTATATTTTAATTAAACAGTATTATGTGTCTCACTGTGAGACGGTCTTACACAAGACTTATATATAATTAATTTATTTGACCATGAAATGAGTGGCTAAGTGAATGGAGCATGGCGCTCTTAGTCTTGCTCGTTCAAATCCTTTAATTTGCACCGGGTCTTCCGTGTGGTTTACCTCTCTTGTATAATTTCTGAATTATTATACAGGAACGAGGGTTACCTCTCAATGAGTGACTACGAGTTTCTCTTATCTAAAAAATAATAATCAATTTTTTAATTATTATTTGGCACTAAATTATAAAAATATGCATTATTTAAAAAAAAAATACACATTCATGGTACAGTCATACACGCATTAAATAGCATATAAAACTACATAAACTAACATGGTCTATTTTTATACATTTAATTAAATGAATAGAAGATTCAACTTATAATTTATAAATATAAAACATAGTGATATTTTTTTATAAGAATAATAATACATTTTCTCTTGATTTTATATATTAATTTTATTTTTTACGTGATATTTGATTAATAAGTATATTTCATTTTTTAATGTCGAGTAGGCCAGTCAGTTTATGGCGATTGGCGATGGACAAAAAAAAATCATGTTACCGCGGCACAATTTTCACCATCTAATATAACGACAATATATAATCCATATTTAATTAATAAATATATTCTTGTTTTTAACGTGAAATGGGGTAGACTAATTAATGATAATCAATAAATTAAAAGAATTTTATTGACAAGAAAGATACTTAAAAAATTTGACCCTTATAACAACATCCTAACAAATTTAATGTCATATCAAGAGAAAAATTAATACGTAGTAATATTTAGAATATTCTTATAAATTTATAATGCTTTATTATAAAATATTTTTCAAAATTAATATTCTATGGCTCTATTATTTACTTCTTTTTTTTTTAGTGCTAACGGCTAAGTGTACAAATTTCAATTGGCCACATGGGCACCTGGTGAACGCTTTTTAATTGTCTTTTGCATTCTGTACTTCAATTTATTTCCTCCATATTATATTGACTTCATATTTTTAAAATCTAAATTGTATTTAAATATTGATAAAATCGTATTTCTTTTTCATTCTTCAATTATATTATTATTAGACCTGTCACTTTTCTTATAATAATTGTTTACAAAGTGGGTATTTTTCTTCCTCAAATTATATACGTTGTAGTTTCTTTAATACAACTTTAATAGATTCTAATGACAAAAAAATTACTTCGCAAATAAGTAACGATGAAAAATAAGAACAAGTATAATTGAGAGAGGAGGCAACCCCAATCGAGTTGGTCGAGTTATTGGCTTAGTAACTACAAAAATTCAAAATTAACTCATTGTGAAAGATGCCTATTAACCTTCTTAGTTTCAGTTAATCTGTTATGGACAATTTAAGTTGATTTTCCTCGTATTTCTTTGCTAGCTAAGGTCACAAGACGCATTTCACGCATCTTACATCTTAGTAGCTTTTTACATGTCGAGCAACCACTCCATATTATGTTACATCTGCAGCTTTTTATACTATGGTGAAGCTGAGCACTTGAGCAGCAATAATTAACAAATTATTGCCAACATTAATTAATTAATTATAATATTTGCTCAATAAACTCCACGTACATTATTTCGTTTAGATTTTTTCCTTTTTTGGCATAAAAACTATCGTACATAATTTTTGGCATAATGTTTGAATTTGCTATTTTGTTATGTAATGTTTGAGTTTCTTAAACTGAATGGAATATCAAACTGAAACCGAACTATAATATTAAACTGAATGGTTTTATTTTTTTCAAGACCGAATCGAAATTGAAAAAATCAAATTGAATACCGAAATGCTTATTCCATTTAAAATATTATGATTATCAAGCCAACAAACTGACCAATTTGATTAGAATTGCTCCCAATATAATTATATTTTAACATTAAATACTCATATTGAACAATTTTTGTTATGTATTGTGCATAAAAAAAAAATAATAACAAAATATTAGAAAAATATTCTTTATCAGAAGTCTCGTTTAAAATTTACTTTCGGGAGGCTGGATAAGCGTTAGAAAACATATTAGGAAAAAAAATATTCTGTTGCAGCATATATATATACTGTACTTTTCACGTGTAATAATATGATTTTTTAAAAAAATTGTTACTTTTTATATAGTGTATATAATTATGTATATTCTTTGCATCATCTTTATATTCCCGCACCCCCATAATGCCATGTTTGATATCACAGTTTTTCACTTGTCATTTTGCCCAGGGCCCCACGCAGAGCGCATTACTACCCAAGAGAGAAGCATCCTCACTCGCGCCCTTGGAGATTGGTCTTCACGCACCGCAAATTGTAACCCCCACGTATCATCAATTCATCATTCTTCTTCTTCAACCTTCAATCAGTAAACCACGCCAACAAAGCCTCAAAGGTCTCGCCTTTTTCCCCGTTTTTTCAGTTATGCCCTTATCTTAGTACCCACAGCGTTTGTTTGAGTTATGTATCTATATCTGTATCTATATGTGTGTGTATAGATGCATAAACCCACAGTTTTGGTACTACGTTAGCTGCTTCAGGGTTTCTGGGTTCGAGAATTCGGGGTTTTTAAGGAGACCCGTGGGGTTGAATCTGTCGAAGGAGCAAATGCGATGAATCTCCGGCAGCGTAGTATGTCCACGCGCCGCCGGGACGAGGCGGCGGCGGTGGCGGAGTTCAATATCATTCCGATTCATAACTTGTTAACCGACCACCCGTCTCTCCGGTACCCGGAAGTCCGGTCGGCGGCGGCGGCGCTCCGCTTCGTGGGGGACCTCCGGAAACCGCCGTTCGTGGCGTGGCGAGATTCCATGGATCTTCTGGACTGGCTAGGAATCTTCTTTGGGTTCCAAGATGATAGTGTGAAGAATCAGAGAGAACATTTGGTCCTCCATCTCTCAAATTCCCAAATGCGCCAATCGCCGCCGGCGGCCCCGGACCGCCTGGACCAAAATACCCTCCACCATTTCCGCAAGAAGCTCCTCAAGAACTACTCCTCCTGGTGCTCTTTCCACTGCAAAAAATCCCAAATCCGCCTGCCCAGGAACCGCCAGGGTCCGGAGAATCTCCGCCGTGAGCTTTTGTATGTATCCCTCTTTTTGCTAATTTGGGGTGAGGCTGCTAATGTCCGTTTTGTCCCTGAATGTTTATGCTTTATATTTCATCATATGGCTATGGAACTTAATTATATTCTTGATGGGCAAATTGATGAGCAAACTGGGCAGCCTTATATTCCCTGGACTTGTAAGCAATTTGGGTTCTTGGATTGTGTTGTTACACCTATATATAATGCGATTAGGCGCGAGGTCGAGAGGAGTAGGAATGGGACGGCTCCCCATTCGGCTTGGAGGAATTATGATGATATAAATGAGTATTTTTGGAGTAGGAGGTGTTTCAAGAAGTTGAAATGGCCTCTCGATTCGTCGTGTAGCTTTTTCTCTATCGATGAGGAGCGGAGAGTGGGGAAGACGGGGTTTGTGGAGCAGAGGACGTTTTGGAATGTGTTTAGGAGTTTCGATAGGCTGTGGGTGTTGTTGATATTGTTCTTTCAGGCGGTGGCTATTGTTGCTTGGGAAGGGACGGAGTACCCGTGGGAGGCTCTCGAGAGGCGGGATGTGCAGGTGGAGTTGCTCTCGGTTTTCATAACATGGGGTGGGTTGAGGTTTGTGCAGTCGGTTCTTGATGCCGGGACTCAGTATAGTTTGGTCTCGAGAGAGACTATGTGGGTGTGCGTGAGGATGGTGTTGAAGAGTTTAGTTGCTGCGGCTTGGACGGTTGTGTTTGGGGTGTTTTATGCGAGGATTTGGAGCCAGAAGAACGCTGATAGGAGGTGGTCGGATGAAGCTGATGACTGGATTATCGTGTTTCTAAAAACCGCTCTCGTGTTTATAACCCCGGAGGTGCTTGCTCTGATTCTCTTTGTTCTTCCATGGATCCGAAATCTGCTGGAAAAAGCAAACATTCCGTTTATGTACTTGGTAACGTGGTGGTTTTACAGTCATATATATGTTGGCCGAGGGCTTAGGGAAGGACTAATCAATAACATAAAGTACACGCTGTTCTGGATTGTGGTTCTGGCTTCAAAATTCTCGTTTAGTTATTTTCTTCAGATAAAGCCCCTGGTCACCCCGACAAAGGCTCTTTTGGATCTCAACAATACTCAGAATGTGCACTATAAGTGGCACGAATTCTTTGGTAGCACCAACGAATTTGCGGTTGTAATGTTGTGGCTTCCGGTTGTTCTAATATATCTTGTGGATTTGCAAATCTGGTATACAGTGTTTTCTTCGGTTGTTGGGGGCACAATCGGGTTGTTCTCACATATAGGCGAGATTCGAAACATTGAACAGCTTAGACTCCGGTTCCAATTCTTTGCGAGTGCGTTGCAGTTCAATTTGATGCCCGAAGATCAGAGAACAATTGCTAAGGCTACGCTGGTTCAGAAATTGCGGGATGCAATCCATCGGCTGAAACTGAGGTATGGGTTTGGACAGCCGTACAAGAAGATTGAATCGAGCCAGGTGGAAGCCACTAGGTTTGCGTTGATATGGAACGAGATAATCATAACTATGAGGGAAGAGGACCTCGTTAGTGATCAAGAGCTCGAGCTACTGGAATTGCCGCCCAACTGTTGGGATATTAAGGTTATTCGCTGGCCGTGCGTTCTCCTGTGTAATGAGCTGCTGCTCGCTCTTAGCCACGCAACGGAGTTGGGGGAGGCGCCCGACCAATGGGTGTGGTTTAGGATATGCAAGAACGAGTATAGGCGGTGCGCTGTTATCGAGGCGTATGACAGCATCAAATTCCTGCTCCTAGAGCTCGTTAAATATGATACCGAAGAGCACTCCATCGTCACGAAACTGTTTATGGATATCGACGATTGCCTTCGCTTTGAAAAATTCACAAAGGCGTACAAGACGACGGTTTTGCCTAAGATTCACGAGAAGCTAGTATCTCTCGTTGGGCTCCTGCTCTCACCAAAGCAGGACTTGAGTAAGGTCGTGAATGTAATGCAAGCACTCTACGAGCTTTCAGTTCGGGATTTCCCAAAAGTGAAGAAGCCCGTGGCACAGTTGAGGCAGGAAGGTCTCGCGCCTCTTAACCAGGATACAACCACCGGGTTTCTGTTTGAAAACGCTGTTGTGTTCCCCGACATTCAAGATGCTTTCTTTTATAGGCAACTACGTCGTCTGCAGGCAATTCTAACTTCCCGAGATTCAATGCATAATGTTCCGAAAAATATTGAAGCTAGACGGCGTATGGCTTTCTTCAGCAACTCACTTTTTATGAATATCCCGCGAGCTACCCAGGTCGAGAAAATGATGGCCTTCAGTGTCTTGACTCCTTACTATGACGAAGAAGTAATATATGGCAAAGAAAGTCTCCGAAGTGAAAATCAAGATGGTATCTCTATCATATTTTACCTCCAGAAGATTTATGAAGATGAATGGGAGAATTTCTTAGAACGAATGCGTAGAGAAGGAATGAACGACGATAATGAGATATGGACTTCCAAAATAAGGGAACTTCGTCTCTGGGCATCGTATAGGGGCCAGACATTATCTCGGACCGTTAGAGGAATGATGTATTATTACCGGGCTCTTAAGATGCTTGCTTTCCTCGACTCTGCAGCGGAGGTGGACATAAGGCATGGGTCAGTCGATATAGGTTCACTGAACCAAAACAACGGCTTTGATGGGTTAGCCTGTGGAAATCCCGCCTCTTCTCGGAATCTCCACCGAGCAAGTAGCAGTGTGACACTTCTTTTTAGAGGGCACGAGTTTGGTGCTGCTCTAATGAAATTCACTTATGTGGTGACCTGTCAGGTCTACGGGATTCAGAAGGCAAAGGGTGATCCACGGGCCGAGGAGATATCGTACTTGATGAGGAATTATGAAGCGCTCCGTGTTGCTTATGTTGACGAGGTTCACTTGGGTAGAGATGGCGTGCAGTATTTCTCTGTGTTAGTGAAGTACGATCAACAGTTGAAGAGAGAGGTGGAAGTCTATCGCATAAAGTTGCCCGGGCCATTGAAGCTCGGGGAGGGCAAACCCGAGAATCAAAATCATGCCATTATCTTCACTAGAGGCGAGGCAGTTCAAACGATCGACATGAACCAAGATAACTACTTTGAGGAGGCACTCAAGATGCGGAATCTATTGGAGGAATTTAAAATCTATCACGGGATCAGGAAGCCTACTATTCTCGGGGTTCGTGAAAACATCTTTACCGGTTCAGTGTCGTCTCTCGCTTGGTTCATGTCTGCTCAGGAAACGAGTTTTGTGACACTGGGGCAGCGTGTTCTCGCAAATCCTCTTAAGGTACGTATGCACTATGGTCATCCCGACGTCTTTGATAGATTCTGGTTCTTGTCTCGGGGCGGCATTAGCAAGGCTTCGAGGGTGATCAATATCAGTGAAGACATATTTGCGGGTTTTAATTGTACTCTTCGAGGTGGAAATGTGACCCACCATGAATACATACAAGTCGGTAAAGGAAGGGATGTCGGGTTGAATCAGATTTCGATGTTCGAGGCTAAGGTTGCTAGTGGCAATGGCGAGCAAGTTTTGAGCCGAGATGTGTACAGGTTGGGGCATCGACTAGATTTCTTTCGCATGCTTTCTTTCTTCTACACAACCGTGGGGTTCTTCTTCAACAACATGATGGTAGTAATCATGGTATACGCGTTCCTGTGGGGCCGCCTATACCTTGCGCTCAGTGGCGTTGAAGATTATGCGAGAAGCAATGCCACCAACAACAAAGCCCTCGGGGCAATTTTGAATCAACAGTTTGTAATCCAGATCGGTGCATTTACCGCCCTTCCAATGATCGTCGAGAACTCTCTGGAGCATGGATTCCTCTCGTCGGTTTGGGATTTTATAACGATGCAGTTGCAGCTTTCTTCGCTATTTTATACCTTCTCGATGGGAACTCGTGCACATTTCTTTGGCCGGACCATTCTGCACGGGGGTGCCAAGTATCGAGCAACTGGCCGTGGCTTCGTGGTTTCGCACAAAAGATTTGCCGAGAATTACAGATTGTATGCTCGCAGCCATTTCGTAAAGGGGATCGAACTCGGTGTGATTCTTATAGTGTATGCTTCAAATAGCCCGTTGGCTAAGAATACTTTTGTGTATATAGCTATGACTATCTCGAGCTGGTTCCTTGTGCTATCGTGGATGATGGCTCCTTTCGCTTTCAATCCCACGGGGTTTGACTGGTTGAATACTGTTTACGACTTCGATGATTTCATGAATTGGATTTGGTATAACCGAGGGGTGTTTGCAAAAGCCGATCAGAGTTGGGAAACTTGGTGGTACGAGGAGCAGGAACACTTGAGAGCGACGGGTCTTTGGGGAAAACTGCTCGAGATTATCTTAGATCTTCGATTCTTCTTTTTCCAGTACGGGATTGTGTACCACCTGCAAATAACCGGCGACGACACGAGTATCTCGGTTTACTTGCTGTCTTGGATCTACATGGTTGCGGCCGTGGCGATTTATATCGCCATTGCGTATGCCAAGGACAAATACGCCATGAACCAGCACATATATTACCGAGTCGTGCAGTTGCTTGTCATCGTGATCACGGTACTCGTTATTGTTTTATTGCTGGAATTCACCAAGTTTTCGGTTCTCGACTTCATTACTAGTTTCTTGGCGTTTATACCCACGGGATGGGGTATCATCCAAATTGCCCTCGTGCTCCGGCCCTTTCTGGAGACTAGCGTGGTTTGGGAAACTGTCGTCTCTTTGGCCCGTCTTTATGATATGATATTTGGACTAATCGTCTTGGCTCCTTTGGCATTCCTATCTTGGATGCCCGGGTTTCAATCCATGCAAACGAGGATACTCTTCAACGAGGCTTTCAGTAGAGGGCTTCAGATTTCTCGGATACTCACAGCCAAATCTTCATAATCTCAGGTAATTTTCTCTCTTTCCCATTTTGCATTTTTTTTTTTCTATTGAACATATTTTTTGGCGTCTTTATTGTTTTGGATATTTCAATTGCATAGCTCACTTCTTTCATGATCGTGTTCTGTTCTAATGTTGGTTTTTAAATTTTAATTCATCAATATAAACACTTTTACATGTTCTATTAGAGCTAAACGATCATTCTGCTTATAAACTTAATCTCATCAAAGAAATGTGATCCAGATTTAGTCCTATGTTTTTCTTACATGTTCCTCGATTTTTGTGGTGTCCTATAAAAACCGAGAATGTTGTCTTTAAGCCCGAAGCTAGTACCTTACCATGATTTGATTTGCGTTTTTGGAGCACGTTCATTAATTTCCTCGCATAAATTCCTTATCATCAGGTCATGGGCCGGTGAATGTGGTGCTCTTCAACGCACGCCTTCTCCCATTTTTTTGCTGTCCAACGAGGTTCACGCCAACGCCTTTCTGCCAACGAAGTTCGGGTTTTTGAATCAAGATCGTCGCAGATTACTATTATAACCGTGATCTATGGTAGCTGGAATCCACGCCTACGTGTATACGAAGGTGAGGAATGACATAGTAGGCAGTAGGGGAATAAACAACCCATTAACTTCCATGCTTTTTCTAGTTTCAGATGATCTTAGAGCAGCTTTGTAAGTATGAGTAGCAGGAGAACATTCTGGTATTTTAGAATTGCCATGTTTTTTGTTTCCTAGTGTGATTATTTCCATGTACATGGCTTTTTTGGTTCAATTGTCTGAAACATTTGCAGAACTGAGTTTGGGCGTAATGAAGAGTTTTAGAAACCCATCCGGGATTTATTTATCCACTATTCTGTCGAGTCGGGTGTGATGTGGAGACCCAGGGATAAAGGAATTTCGCTTTTTGTGGGCAAAACTCATCCTATATCAGAGCATTATAGGATCTTTTATGGTTTCTATTCTTTTTGTATCAGGTATTCGGGTACCAATGTGAATACAATCACCAATTTAAGGTGTTGGGATAAGTCCCGCACCGAGCTCAACCCTCGTGTTTAGTTGCCACGTTGAGTTTGGAACCCTGAACAGACTGTTGGTGATAAGTCGGAGGAAGGTGGATGAAGGTGAGGATGACATCAAGTCATCATGCCCCTTATGCCCTAGGCACACACGGGCTACAATGGCTGGGACAAAAGGTCGTGATCCCGCAAACTCGAACCGTTGACATCTGCTGCAGGGTAAACCACCGCCTCTTAGGTCTTCCAATTGATTCTAGCATAGAGGCCAACGATAGATAATAGTTCTGAACATAATTAACTTTCTATCACAATAATTATGTTTTGTCCACTCGATCAGGGCACTCGCGTGAAACTCTTGACGTTCTAATATTTTTGGGGAGTGTTAAATATTCTCATGGATATTTGTTCCAACATTTCTTGAAATTTAAACTGCATGAGCTAACATTTGAATGGTCCAATGTAGTACAACATTGCTATAACATCTCAAGATCAAAAAGAACCAAGGCCCCACCACCTATGAGACAAAATTATTTAAATCTCAGATATATACACCAAAAATTAAATAAATAAATTTTAATTTTCTAAAACTAAAAAAGAAAATTGATAGCTGCCCCCTTGTGGAAAAAACAACACTCATATCTCACAATTCCTAGCCCTGCATACATCATCTTGAACACAGGGAAGGAAAGAATATGAACTATATTTGCTTAACCAAAATTTTCTTGACTCTTAACTCTTAAGCTAACATCCTTATATCCGGCAACGCCTTCCGATGACGCCTCGATCTCCTCTCTCTCCCGCGCTTTTGAGGACCCTTTCTAACCGGAATATTGCCGGTAGCCTTGAGGGTTCCGTCGAGAATAGGGGGTGGAGGATGGACGACAGATGGAGGCGGGGGAGACCAGTGCTCGAGGATATCTCGATGGTAACCCTGCATGATTGCAAAATTTTAAAACAATAACAAACTATCCACGGGTTGATATGTATCGTATGTAAAGTAAAAAACTGTGCCACGTGTAATACTTTTTAGCAGAAATGCACTACTTTTCTATGTTTCCACTAAAAAATATTACACATTTCATGTGAGACAGTCTCATACAAAACTCATGCTCAAGAATATCACTATGGCAGCCTGCATATTTGCGAAATTTGGAAATAATAACAAACTATCCACAGGTTGGATATAAAGCGGGCTGGTATGTAAAGCGAAAATACAAAAACTTGTGTGAAACTATCTCAGGTGAGAAGCGTAATGCTTTTTAGTGAAAATGCAATACTTTTCCATAGGATCCTTAAAAATATTATGTTTTTGCTAAAAAATATTATACATTTCATGTAAAGACAGGCTCACACAAGATCGAACGAAAATTTGCACTTTGGTTCAAAATGTTGTTTGATATCAGTTAAAAAATCGGCTTATACAAACACAGGAAAGAAGAATACCGCTACGAGTTTAAACCAGTAGAATTTTGAAAGGTTACCTGAACCACAAAGTTGCGTCGTTCACAATCCAGGAACATGTGTACAGTCCAATTCGTCTTTGACCTGATCTTGTCCCTTACGGTCGAGAAACTAATCTGGTCTCTAGGAGTGAAACGGTCTACTTCGTTGAACCAAAGGCAGGTGAAGAGATTAGAAATTGGAATGTGCTCCCGAACAATCACACATCCCTCGGGAACATCTGCATACCAAATTACGTAACAAAGATTTTATCAAACACAAAGTAGCTGTTATCAACGCCAAAGTTCCCGTCCTAGAGGGAACAGAATAGGAAGACAAGGAACCCGCTCTCACCACTTGTAATCGGGAATTTAGCTGCAGAAAATGGAGTAAGGCCCTCTTTTTTATAGAACTCGACCTGGAAATCAATGGAAGCGTTATCAAACTTCCCCGCAGCCTTGTTGGCTTCCGCTTCCACAAACACGTCAAAACGCCTATAGTGCCTTGAAATTGCAAAGCTGGCGTTTTTTCTCCACAAGAACCTGGAACGTATCAACTTCTTTAGCTACAAGACAGCTGCCGGCAGTATAATTAATACCTATTTTACCGACATGATGGGATAACTATATGCCATTGGAATAATGTGCAAATACTTGAAAGATCTTCGTAAATCTGTTAATTTTAGCAACTACCGAAAGAGAATAATTAAACTGGTTTCGATTGGGAATGTAAACTTTGCAGAACATCCTTCCCGTCATTATCTAAAAACAAATTCAGGAAAGTCATATATGAAACAGAAGATCATGAAAGGTTGGCCCTAGAACAAACGAAATAGCTTCCAATTACCACGGGAGAAAGAATGAGGCATGTTAGCTATCGGGGTATAAAAACTTAAAATCCCTACAAGTAAATAGAAGAAAATGAAATATTTGAAATGACACTGAACAGAGAAGACCGATAATCTCTCCAATATTAAAGAACTTTACTCAATGGACAGGATACAACATCCACCATCAAAGATCTAAGGTTTAAAAAGTGTTCGGGCCAAAATACTATTTGACAAGAAGTTCCTAACACTATATAATATTACCTTTCAAGAATTTGATATGGATCCACAACCAGTTCAAGTTTTCCATCAATCCACATAGAATAGCGGGCATTTGGGAAAAGCCGATGAAGTAGAAGCTTTGGAACCTGCAACCGAGAGGCGGACAGACATTATAGAATCTCTTACATGATAAGTGATGTCCCACCAGACATGCAGAAAAGTTCGGGTTCATGGATTCACACACGGGCTTATGACGTAAAATTAGTCCATGGTTCAAGTAGTATACATATACAAAATAAAGGAGAAAGAGGAAGGCTCGGGATCATATACACATAAGTCACCACAGTACAGAATTAACCAATCTAAAACACGCAAAACTATAGCAAGAATGCCACCTGCAAATCTGAAATTCCATATCTATCATTACGAAACTAAATCTCAGTCCAATCTAATGGATCAAGTACATGGATCTTATTTCTCTAAAAAAATTTGCACTTCCATCTCTATCTGATAAACATAAACGATATAATTTTAATATAAACTCAGTATTTCTTTTTTGTCTTAAATCAAAGTAACCGTGACTACAAAAACCCATAAACCAGAAACCAAATGTTGTTGAAATAGTACAACTCCACCATAGACAGAGTTCGAGATCAAAGGAAAGGAAGGAAGACAAACCCATGAGCATTTGCCTTTAATATTTAAAAATGAAAATGTATTTTACCTGCCAATTTTCTGAGTGCTCGATTTTTTAAACAGAAATTAAAGATATTATAATTTATGTGTCCTACAGCATATAGTAAAGACACGGAAGTATGTCAAGAAAATAATGTACCGCAGAAAAAATAATTACCTTTCCATTGCGCCTTGAATCACTGTAGGGTAGGTTATGGACTTCAACAATTCTCCACAGTCCAATTTTCGAACTACTATCAGGATCACTTGAATTTCTTAGAAATGTTTTGGTTTCCTCATCCACGAACATATAAAAGCAGACATTTCTTTTGGCATATTCACTTATATTCGCCGGATGATGTATTACATCAAAAGCCCCTGGTATAAAATGTACTTGTTACTTAAATACGGCAGCAATTTAACATGGCATAAAGTTTAACTGAATCGGAGAGGTCAGTACCAAAGATTGCTGATGCAACCACCACGCCTTGACAAGTTGCCATCTCATCGAGATCAGAATCATCAATGTCAAAACCAGACCCGTGTCCAGGTCTGGCTCCTTTGACAAATCTGTCACAAAAATATATTTTTGTAATCAATAGAGAGAGAGACTAAGTATTTAGAACAAAACAATTGCCTAGCATAATTTTAAAGGACTCGGTGAATGATAATTACAGAGTACAGTACAAACAAATTTTGGTTTTACTCCCCAAACTATAGTGATATTTCACTTTTACTACCCAATTATCAATTTCGTAAAAAATGGTCTTCCAAGTTCTAAAAAGTGGACATGGGAATCCTCAACTAGAGTTCTGCTATTAACACTAGCAGGAGGACCATTTTTATACAAGTTCTAATAGTTCAGGTTCTACTATTAGACTGAAGATTAGACAACAGTGGCCCATCCTCAAGATTGGAAGTTAGACAAATATGGTCCCCTGACTATTGAAAATTGGACAACAATAGTCATTCTGCTAGTGAAACCCGAAAGAAAGATTATTCTGTCCAATTTTGAATAGTTTAAAGACTATTCATCTCCAAGAAAGAGTAAAATACCACTATAGTATGTGGACTAGAATCAGAATTTATTCTAACAATATGCTGGCCGAAGTTTAACAGAACATACCCACAATGCACACTCATCGACTCTCTTATATCATAAGAATCTTCCCTCTGACTCAATGAAGGATAACCGCCAAACTCCGAACCTCCAAACTCACTTTTGTTTAAATTTTCTTCATGTATATAAGTCAAATTTTTAATAAAAGGAGAAAATGACGGTGCACTTGGCATTAACGCAATGGCTTCTTCAACAGGAAGGTAGCAGACCGGGCATGCTGAAAAGAAAACAGGGAAAAATTTATTTAGAGTAATTAGAACTCAGTTTCTACGGAGCATATCAGATAAAGCATAAGCTTCAAGAAAGTATCTCCAAACTTACGCCGTGGTCCGGTCCTCTTCTTATCTGCTGGTGGTGGAGGTAACGTGAAACCCTCACAAGGATTCCCGGGAGGAAGTTTGTATCCTGTAAAATATACAGGGGGAGTAGGAGGAGGGTGAGCAGTGGATGTAATTCCTACAATACTACTCGGTTCAGCCAAACCAGTTTGGCGATTACTATTTTCTTCTTCAGGTTCTGAAAAAAAGTCTACATTTTTAATTGTGGCGTTGATGCTGATGCTAGGCATTCCAAGTACTTGGGAATCTTCACCTACAAATAAGTAAAAAAGTTGCATTGATTGTTAGATAAAGAGACAATTTTAGAGAAGACCAAATTAGAGAAACACAAAAACATCATCTAAAATTTAGTCCCAGGAAGAACATGCAACACAAAAGTACGAGGAGGCACAATAAATTTTAAACAATAGAATCCACCCATCTCTCAACACACTTCTTAATCGTTATCGTGCTTCCATTAACTAATAAGACAAACAAGTTCCTTAACCATAATGGTACTTTCAGTAACTTTTAAGACTACTCACAATTCAATAACCTCCCAAAAATTACCCTGCACATTAGGTCCAAAGTGTCGAGTTGCATTAAAGCAGTGCAATTTAAACTTTAACCAGATATAAACAGTACCAATATTATAGTTTTACAGCACAATCAGAATACACGAAAACAATGTGTATTGCATACTGTATCCTAAGCAAAGATTCTGGAGCTAAAATCACTCATTATAGAACAGCCAGACAAAAGGGGTAAACATATAAATGCAACTGGGAAATCCAAGAAACCCAACCTTTGCCAACATACAAGACCCAAACAAAAACAGCAGCAGAAACCACACACAAGAGCAGCATGCCAATCTTCCTTCGAGGCGCGAATTTGAAGATCCAATGGAACAGCCCCTCCTTCTCCTTAAACATCTTAGGAGGCTTTCTTGGCGGAATAGGAGGCGAGGCTTGGATTGACAATGAACCGTTCTGGAATTGGTGAAGCTGCAAAGAACCATAACTCCCCGAAGAACGAAGACCAGATGACCCAGTAGTCATTGTTGTCCTCTCAATCCCCCCACTTCACCACCTCTCATCCCCTCCCCTTCTCATCAACTTACCCAATTCTTATCCCACCCTGAAAACCAACAATCCCAATCAAAAGGACAAATCTTTACACTCAATTCATCCCAGGACCCACAATCCACTTGCTATACCCACCCAATGCTACCAATTCACCACAGAATCAGCTAAATTTCATCAAGAAAAATCAGTCCCACTTCTCCACACAATCTCAAAATCCCAAACCAATCCCTTCTTCCCAACTATTCTGATCCAGCAACAAAATAACCACACACCCCAACCTAAAATATTGATATGCAAATCTTTCAAAGTGCAATGACAAGGAAACACAACCAGTTCCCAAGAAAAACAAAGTACTATAGACTAAAAGCACTTGGCATTCCAAAAAGCTACACAATCAGACATTCAAACCCCACTTTTTTCCTTTTCTCTCTTGGAAAGAGAAATGCAGCTTTGAGTGTAAATCTAAATATGAAGCTACAGATCAATTGGCGTTGAATGAATGGGTTAGCAGTGTGGAATTCTAGGGGTTTTGTCGGAATGAGATCAAATCAGATCAGGGTCCTAGTTTTCTAAAAAATTTCGGTGGATCCATATGTAAATTCATCTGTATTTGTAAACTCCGTAGCATTGTATTGGTTCTGTAAAAATATGAGATAAAAAATTTAGTAATACAGTAAAAATCAAATCTAAAAAATAATAAAAAGGACCTACATGGGCTAACATACGTCATATCCTCCACCTCCGACGCCGGTTGATTTCTCATAGATTGTCCGGCAATCCGTAGATGATCCATAATCAATAATAAAATTTTTAGATGACTAGGAGACCCGTGGATCAGTTACTATTCGAAAATATGCACTTGTTAAATTTTACATTTTTACTTATGTATAA
The DNA here is from genome assembly GCA_003576665.1 of Ipomoea trifida. Classification (NCBI taxonomy): domain Eukaryota; kingdom Viridiplantae; phylum Streptophyta; class Magnoliopsida; order Solanales; family Convolvulaceae; genus Ipomoea; species Ipomoea trifida. The sequence continues at coordinate 3,294,806 of CP025644.1, forward strand.
TTGTCTGCAAATTACTCAATAGAAATAAACTATGCCAAGAAATCATGTACTACTCAACCAGTGTCATAGAAAAAAAAATATTCTGATATAAAAATTATGTTCTCTTCACTCGGCTATCCCTTTCGGAACTTAATTAATAATATTTAATATTTTGATTAGTTGATAGTATTGACGATTTTTATAACAACAGTTTAATAAATTAAATGTTTATTGTTAACAATAGCATGTAAATTGATGCATAAAAAGATTAAATATATTGTTTTATTTATTTATCTATCATTAAATTATTTTTTGTTTTATACATTTAAAATTTTTAAAATGATTTAATTTTAAAAAGTATTATTATTATTTTATTGTTTTAAATATTATTTTATTTTTATTACTAAAACAATAATTATAAAGAAGTTATTTGAATTTTTAATGATAAATGATATTTTTAAAAATAAAATGTAATAAGTTAATTTATTTTTAAAAAAATAAATAGAAAAGAAAAAATACTACTTTAAGTGGCATTATCATTCCGAGCTTATTAGCGCCAATAGGCTAAAGTCAAACAATTGTTTTCCAAGAAAATGTTGGTTAATATTAGAGGTCATGATATCAAATCTCAGTGGAGGTATTGTTGATTCTTTGTGCCACAACAGGTTGAGAAAGAATATATGAACAAATACTATAAGAGCAAATATCAATTTTGGTCCCACGACTATTAGCAAAATGACAATTTTGGTCCAAATGTTTCATTTCTACCAATTTTGGTCCCACGACTATTGTTTAGTACCAATTTTGGTCTCACGACTACTGTTTTAGTGCCAAAATTCATCGCGCCGGTCACCCATCCGTTTAAAACATGCCGAAATCTAAAATTTTTGAAGGTATTTTCGTCCTTTTCAACTCAATATCCAAATTTGAACATGAATAAATAGATTTAAACCCTAAGATCGATCACAATTCACAATTCTCCTCCTCAAATTAAGGTAAAATGAGGAGAAAAACTGTGAATTTTAATCAATTTTAGGACTTAAATCCATTTATTCATACTCAAATTAAGATATTAAGTTGAAAATGATGAAAATACGCTTAACAATTTTAGATTTTTGCACGTTTTAAACGGATGGGTGACTGGCGCGATAAATTTTGGCACTAAAACAATAGTCGTGGATGAAAATTGGTACTAAAACAATAGTCGTGGGACCAAAATTGATAGAAATGAAACATGTTGACCAAAATTGTCATTTTGCTAATAGTCGTGGGACCAAAATTGGTATTTGCTCAATACTATAATGTAATAGAGTCAGTAGAACTCAAAAAAAATTTGTTTTCCAAGAAAATGTTAGTTAATAGTTAAAGTTGGATAAATCATTCATTTTGTTTATTGATCAGTTATTTAGAGCATATCCAACCGTGTTTGACTTTTCTCCATTTTTTTTTGTGAATCCTAACATCTATTTCTCACTCAAATCTAATTAACTTTCGGACCCTACTATCGAATTCAAATCTAATTACCTTATTTGTTTCACTATTTTTATGTCTTCGAATGAGATTCAAATCAAAAAGAATTTTTGTTAAATGATTCCCTTATGAATTTTCACTTTTGTTCAAGAGAAAAGAAAGGAAAAATTAAAATTTCTCTAATTTTTTTAAGTCTCGGGTGCACGCGCATGCGCGCACACATATATATAATTTACATTCTAATTGTGAAGTATTTGACTTTGGTTCTACTTTCAATTATGATATTGGAATTAAACGCCTCTAAACTCTATTTATTATAGCCTCCCCATTTGTGGGTTTTAGAGAGGTTTTTGTAGGCGTTTTGCTCATGTAGAAGAGAGAGGAGTGAAGAGAGAACAATTGAGTTGCCCTACAAGAATTGATTTTTTGTGAGACCAACTGTCCCAAAAAAAAAAAAACAAACAAACAAACAAACAAACAAAAAATTGTTTTGCCTCAAGTGCGCGTCACGAGCACTTGAAGCGCACAAGCTAAGCGCGTTAGTTCCTCTTTTTTTTTCCACTTTATTCTTTCTTTTCTGGCTCCCTTGTTCTCTCTCCTACTAATCTATGCAACAATCAAATAAAATCTTCTACTAAGAGCATCTACACCAATGAATAATAATTCTTGATTTTTGGAACAACATAAAAGCAAAGTAATGGGTTTGGACTGATGTGGTGGTGAGATTATTGACAAAATTAATCCCTGCAAGAATAAAACTTTGGAACAGTGCATTAATTATTGGAAGAGATGACATGTTATGCGCGTTTTGCGCACAGCATACCCCCAGTGCATGCGCCTGGTGGTGCGTTAAATTAGTAGCCTGCGGAACTGACTAAAGTCAGATTCGCAACACCTTTTCTGCTTTCTTATTTTATTTTTTCATTTTTCTATTTTTTATCCTTTCTCATCTCACATTCTCTCTCATAATAACACTTACAAAAACTCCTAAAAAATCGCAAAAAAAAAAAAAAAATCCATTGATAAAGATGCTCTAATGAGTTGAATTCTTCTTAGTAGTCGATAGATTACACTTAGAAAGGTGACAATATGACCATTTTGACTAATGTGTACATGGTGCCAAATATAATTACATAATAATTTGCAGAAATGAATATTACTTATTATTATTTTTAAAATTCATGGCTGCTTTAATTTGGCAATGGAATATGTCATCTTCTTTTGGCTGAATATGAAACTATGAAAGCATTGTCTTCATAAGCTTTGTGATTGAAGCATAGCCGTTTGTTGCTAAAAATTGCAGAAGTGGCCATGGTTGTGCAAGAAGATGAAGATCATAAAACAAATTAGGAAAAAATAATTAATAAAAGATTAGATAATGATAACGATAAGAATATGCCAAATAGGCATTAAAAAGGAAAATATGGCGTGTCATGCATCCACTTCAGCAACTTGATAATGTTAATAAATACTACAATTTAGAGAAAATCATTTTAATTTTTTATAATAAAAGAAAAAGTAATTATATCATCAAACTTTAAAAAGTTTCAAATAAGTAATTAAACTTAGTAAAATCGTCAATGTAAACTATGTTTACCAGTAATTATCATGTTACACGTAAAATTACGATTGCATGACTTTTCAATTGCCTTCTTCAGTCAAAAAAAGCGGTTGTAATTTTCTTCAGATTTAAAGTCACTTTCTTCAACTAAGGAAGGCAACATTCGACCCTCAGATGTGAGGAAGGCAGCAGGGGTGTGACTGCGATAGCGAGGTGGCAACGGATTAAGAAATTATGACTTTTTTAAAAGTAATTTAACCAATAGGATTATCAACTAATTTAATGTTCTTTAATTTATTAAACTAACTATTTACAATACTTAGGGTGTAAATACAGGGTGAAGGAAGCTAAAGCTATGGAAATCCACGAAGCACTTAGTTGGATAAAGGATTTGAGGTTCAAGTCGAAATGGACGCACATGTTGTATTTTCGAGAATTAAAATATGAGACTGCCAATGCTCCCTCTGGCTTGTTTATTGAATATATTAGCGAGAAGTTTTAATGTTTTTTTTCTCTTTAGTTACGCGATCAGCGAATAGGTTGACTCATGAGCTTGCTCGGACGACTTGTTCTTTATCTGATTATGTTGTTTGGAACTTGACTCCTCTTGTTATTTTAGACAATTTGAGGAATATTGATAATTTGACTTGATTTCAATGGAGTTTTATTTTCCAAAAAAAAAAAAAAAAACCGTGTACTGACTTTCTTGCAAAAATTAAATAAATAAACTGTGTACTAACTTTGTTTTGGAAACGATGGCTAAGTGGCTAACCTCATGTAATACATAAACTCATGTTTAAAATTATCAACTCAGTGTTTAATTTATTGGTCGATTTAAGCACATTTTTTTTTTCTTACGTGTCTTACTTAACTTGCTTTTATATGTTACCTACTTTATAGGTTATTAACTTCACGTGAATTTTATATTTATCAACCTCTACATGTCCACAACAAAGTCAAATTTATATATATATATATATATATATATATATATATATATATATATATATATATATATATATTAATCTGGTCCTTCATAGAGTTCGAACCTTTCATGCTACGGCTGCTAACAAAACTTATTATAAACTTCTTTTGGGTTAATTTATCACTTATGTGTATATTAGAAGATATTGTATTCATATTTGCAGTACTCTAAAATACAAATATAGGTAGTCTAATGTTTTCAAGCTAAGGGGGCTTCGCTTGTACCTAATTAGGGCAAAATGCATGTAATCAGTAATAAATGAGCAACCTTGGAGAGTTGAGTGCACGAAAACAATAACGTTGTTAAACTGCATGTTTTGTCTTTTGTGTATATTTATTTTATATAATTTTTTTGGATTGACGAACGAAACAAATAAGTTTTAGTGGACAAATCACATAAGAGAAATAAACTGAAATTTTGTTAGCAAAAGTAATATTTTAAGTGATACTTTTGTGATATAAATATATGTGGGGTTCACTTTTAATTATTTGCGGTCTGATCTGGCCAGGTGACCTTGCGGTCTGGATATACCTTTTGGGTATACTTTGCGAGTTTACTTTTTAATTCTGATTAGTTTTTGAATTAATTTTTATTAATTTCAATTTGTTTTCTGAGAATTAACTACGTAATCGCATGTGTTATTTTCAATTTTTTTTTTAATTCCTATAGATTGCACTAATTAAAAGTACCATATATGAGAGACTCGACCAAAATTGTCTTTATATGATTTTAAGTCGATTGGGTGAATAGTATCATTAAATTGAGGTTGAGATGGACTCGAGACATGTCTTTAATAAGACACGTGTATAGAACATTGGTAGACTTACGTGCTTAACCACAGAGTTCTTTGATTATTATTATCTTTACCTACTGAAACTTGAACTCACCCCCTTCCTTATTACTTGTTAGCATCAATTTCAGGTTAATAATAAATTAATGGTATAAATTAGTGGTAAACTACACCTACTTCCAAACACGCGTTTGGTTGGATGGAAATGTTTTCCTCGAATTTGAGGAAAACTAATTTTTTTTTGGTTTGGTTGGATGGAAAACATTTTCCTAAAGAATAAGAAAAATATTTTCCTTGGCCACCCCTTGGTATTTTGTTTTCCATGGAAAGCAATGAGGACAATTATGCCTTCACCAACTTTTTTAAAACTACCATTGTTATTATTGTGTAAGGGTATAACTGTCTTTATATTCATTATTCTTTACAATTTCAAATCCAACCAAACAATAGAATCCATTTTTTTGGAACTTATTTTCCATGAATAATGAAGTTATGTTATACGTTTTTCAGAGAGTGAGATTTAGGAGTCTATGCTGTAGAACTCGTACAAAAATGAAGTTATGTTATACATTTTTTTTTTTTCAATCCAATCAATGAGAACACGCGTGACTAAATATTTTCAACATTTTGTATGCGAATGTGACCTAAAACTCCAATTTTGCCCTTTGCAATGGTGATATGTGGACTATGGTCTACATTGAAAGATAAATCACTAACTTAAAGTTTCATTTTTAATAGAGAAGGTTCACTTTTAATGTATTATATATTAATTTGTAGTATATTATAAGTTCATTTTTAATATTACTATTTAAAAATAAACATGTATTGTGATATGATCCACATTATAATATGAATCATGATCTATGATATAATTTGCTTTACCTGTGTGGCTGGTGTATTTTTGAATTATCTAGTCTATTGTTACTTAGGGAATAATCAAGGTATTTTATATTTAACTAAGCTGTAACACAAAGCACCAGTGGTCTAGTGGTAGAATAGTACCCTGCCACGGTACAGACCCGGGTTCGATTCCCGGCTGGTGCATTTTGTTTCAAACACAATTTATTATGCTATTTTATTTTAATTTCCTGCGCCGAACGCATTACCTATTTATTCTAACAAAGCCCTCCGCCGCCTCTGTTTAGCAGCAACCTCACAGACGTCGATCCCGCCGGCGAGGCAGATTTGCTATCCGCCGTCGCTCCTTCACTCGTCGCGACGCCGCACGCAGCTTATTCACGGCTTTGCGTTGTTTTTCCTAATCCAAAAGCCTCTATTTCGTTTCCAGGTTAGTTTCAGTCTCTTATGCTTCTTTTCATGGCGTTTGAATTGGTTTCGGTATGTGTAGGAGGCTCCGTGTTGATAGGAGTATTCTCATGTGTTTATATGCGGCTTCATACATTGCATATTTCAAGTCTCTCAAATTCAATACAGTTGCTTGAATTTTGCTTTTTGTTTTATTTCTTCTTCGATCGAAGTTATATAATCGTTCATTTTTAGGTTTTTTTTTTTTTTTTTTTTAGCAATTAGTATACTGAATCCTCCGGCATCCTCTGGATAAACAAAAACTCTGAATTCTGACAATTTCAGTCTAAACCACACAAAAGAAGGACGCTGACTTTAATTCCATTTTCTCCAGCCGACTATCCACCGCCTCTGTTTCTTGCTGAATTCTTATTTATTCTTGCTTCGCCTCCACCATCTTCAAAGCTCCAGGTTGAATTCGAACGCAGGTAGCTCTCCTTTCTGTTTTATTTTATTATGCTCTATATAAATAACAGTTGTTTTGGTTTGTGGATTCAGAAAATTCTGTCAGCCGTCTTTTATTCATGATTTTCTCATTGCCTTTGCTTAGGTTTTAACATTAATTGCTCCGAGAACCTATTTCCGTGGTTGTAGAATCCTTTGCCATGTTTGTGCATTGCTTATTCTCTCTAATCGTCTGATTTTGTTAAAATAAATATTGAAAAAGGATTTTGTTGTTGTTGTTGTTGTTTTTTTTTTTTTTTTTTTTTTTTTTTTTTTTTTTTTTTTAATATTCGTAGTACTTGGGTCAATAATTTGAGCTGCAGAATTAAATTCCTCTTCTTAATTACTGTCTTCGGTCCTTATATATTGTTATGTAGGGTGTGGTTTCTGTAATTCCATGTTTTTATGGTTGAAGATAGTTTTTTGTTGTTACTTTCTGGATAGGTATGATGGCAGAAGAAGCAGGTATGTTCAATGTTACTCAGACAGTTGGCAGCGTTCTATGCTGCAAATGTGGTGTATTGATGCAGCCAAATGCTGCCAATATGTGCGCCAAGTGTTTGCGCTCTGAGGTTGATATAACAGAGGGGTTGCAGAAGCATGTTATTATTTGTCACTGCCCGGAATGTGACACCTATTTACAGCCTCCTAGAACTTGGGTCAAAGCGCAACTTGAATCGAAAGAACTTCTAACTTTCTGTGTGAAGAGGTTGAAAAATTTGAATAAAGTTCGCTTGGTGCATGCTGAGTTTATTTGGACTGAACCTCATTCCAAGAGGATCAAAGTCAGGCTGACAGTTCAGAAAGAGGTTCTGCATGGAGCAATCCTTGAACAAGCGTATACTGTTGAGTATGTTGTCCAAGATCAGTTGTGTGAAGCGTGCTCACGTATTCAGGCTAACCCTGATCAGTGGGTGGCTTCAGTACAGCTAAGGCAACATGTTTCTCATAGAAGATCTTTCTTTTATCTGGAGCAGCTTATTCTTAAGCATGATGCTGCCTCCCGTGCTATAAGAATTAAACAAATGGATCAGGGGATTGATTTCTTCTTTGGTAATAGGAGTCATGCTGTGAAGTTTGTGGAGTTTGTGGGTAAGGTAGTGCCAGTCAGAAGTCGTAATGACAAGCAACTTGTGTCTCATGATATCAAAAGCAATAACTACAATTACAAGTATACTTTTTCTGTTGAAATCTCTCCAATATGTCGCGAGGATCTCGTTTGTCTCCCGCCAAAGGTATCTGTTAGTTTGGGAAATCTCGGTCCGCTTGTGATCTGCACTAAAGTGAGCAATAGCATCGCTTTGCTGGATCCATTCACTTTGAGGCACTGTTTTCTGGATGCTGATCAATATTGGAGGGCATCATTTAAGCCTCTGCTTACTAGCAGGCAGCTTGTGGAATATATAGTTTTGGATGTTGAGCCTGTCTCCTCTGAAGTTAATATTGGTGGCTCAAAGTATGTCATGGCAGATGTTCAAGTAGCTCGCATGTCTGATTTTGGGAAAAATGATATAATGTTCTCTGTAAGAACACATATAGGTCATCTTTTGAACCCTGGGGACTATGCCTTTGGTTACGATTTATATGGAGCCAACAATAATGATATTGAGTTAGAGAAATACAAAGGCCTTGTCCTCCCAGAAGTGGTATTAATAAAGAAAAGTTATGAAGAAAAGCGGCAGAGGAAGAGGGGCAAGCCTCGAGCTTGGAAGCTCAAGTCTCTTAATATGGAAGTTGATGACACTGGCAGAGGAAAAGACAGTGAAGAAAAGATGACTTCAGAATATGAACAGTTCTTGAGAGACTTGGAGGAGAATCCTGAAATGAGGTTCAACATATCATTGTACCGCAATAGAGAATACCAACCCTCAGAAATGGCATCTATGACTGACGGGGATGATTTCCCTACGATTCCTCTGGAGGAGCTTGCTGGTCTTCATTTGAGTGACGGTGATGATGATGAAGGCGATGATGATGACGGAATGGCAGAGTGAAGCCATGGCTGTCTTTCTACGATTAAGGAGTTTGAAATATGACCAGAATATCAAATTACGGTTTCCCTCTTGAATCTATGGTGTTTAGTACTTACTATTTCAATTATGCATTTGTTTTGGAATGTTGCGTAGAATATCACAGCTCCCTTCAATTTCTTCTTTTTCTTGAAATCTTTTTGTTTTAGTGAGTGGAGAAACTTATGATTGCTTGATCATTAATTGATTGGGTTTTCACCTTGCATTTCTTGCTGCAATTTGTCCATTTGATTTATTGGGTACCAAATCTCTTTATCATGTACTGGTATACAGTGCTATTAAGCCTCTTTTGTCCTCATGTTTCTCTGCTGCATATCAGTACATGAATGCTTGATTTGCCAGATAGATTACTGGAAGTTGTAAGATCATGAGGATGACAAGTGGCTATGCAATTCCTTCTGTAGATAAGGAGGCAATGATTCACATATGGCTACAGTGAGCATTTTGTCCTCTTCATTATTATTTTTTTTAAAGATATTGGACAACCCATTATGGGAGGCATTTTCCAAGTTCCTATTGATTCATTTACGGGGTCTGAATTTAAGACTGTTGAAAATTTTGTATATTGGGGAATTTGGAGTGGTAAACACTCTTTGATACTCATCATGAGTAGGAGAGTATATGAGTTAAGTAATGTTTGAATTTGATTTGGAGTTGAGTTTGAACTAATAATATCAAATGAAATTTGAACATTTAACTACTTGGTTGAGTAGTTTGTGAGCCTAATTGAGATGTGGTATTATGTTTTGGTAAGATATTTTGTTGTAAAATATTTATTGTTATAATTTTGTGTTAAAAAATATTTATTAAACATGATAGTGTGAATTAGACTAGGGTCTAGAAAACGCTACAGAATAACGATTTAGAAAATGAATGAGTAATTGGTACATGATTAGGATGAATTACTAGTGAAGTGAGTACAAGATGCTTCATCGAGGGTTAACGGAACTATTTATACTATGTCGGAGTCGATTTATATTAAGCCAGTCCACTGGCGCGCCTTGAATAGTCCACCGAATCGGTCTGTCAGTCTAGTTGCACATGACATCAAGTAGTGCCCTTCTCCTATATCACACACAATTCTCTAGCCTGTAAGTCGACCCATTCAATACTTATTCGAGTTGAGTTCAAATAGCTCAAATTACCATTTTTTAAAGTCAAGTTGAGTTTCGAGATCTAAATATTAGGGTATGGTGTGATCATAAAATTTTCATTAACAAATTGTAACACAAAGCACCAGTGGTCTAGTGGTAGAATAGTACCCTGCCACGGTACAGACCCGGGTTCGATTCCCGGCTGGTGCATCATTTTTCCTTTTAGCCGTTATAACTTTCCCCCTCCATTTTCACGAATCCTTTGCGCTCCTTCTTATTCCTCCGACAAAACATGTCTCAGAAATCAATACCACATACCATTTTACTGTTTCATTATACCCGCGCCACACCGCGAACTGCGCCAACCGTAAATAACGAAAAGCACAAAAAAAAAAAAAAGATTTACGGAAAAAGAAAAATCCAAACTTTGTCTCAGCCTTTTTCACCACACCTCAATTCTCTTTCACAGGGTCATTCTTGCCCCCATCTCCTCTCCCTTTTCTTTACCTTCCCTCCCCTCCCTCTGGGCCCCACCTTCCACCTCCGCCAACCACCGGGTCCACGGGGATCAGCTGCAGGCTGTACGTATATATGTATTATATTTAAGGCACCGTACATGTATGTGTGTATAGGATTAGGATCCTGACATGAATAATAGAACAGTTTTGTTGTTGTTGTTGTTAATGGAGTCTTGACACCCCCCCTTTTCTTTCTTTCTTTCTTTCTTTCTTTCTTTTTTTGTATTTGTTTTCTCTTTTTTCTGATGGGGAGAGGAGAGAGAAAGGGTGACAGGAAGGACGAGCATTTGTGACAGAGGTTGTGTTCTGTGGAATGAATGTTTGTAGCCTTTTAGGAGGTGAATGAGACAGTGTGGTGTTGTGGAGGAAACACCCTTTTTGGTAAGTGTTCTTAATCTGGGATCCCTGTTCTTTGTGCTTTATTTATTTCAAGAAAAAATGGGTCTTTTTTATTTTATGTATTTATTTTGTCTTTTTGGCTCTTACCATGATTTTGCATTGGAGCATTGGATAGTTTTGTTGGTAGGTTAATGGGACTTGTCATGATTGGTATTTCTTCATTTTCAAGACAAAATTGAGTAAATGAGTATGCCTTTGAAATTCCACATTTCTTGTTTCCTAATTAATACAGTTAGTTCTTCAAGAATGGATCTTTTTAGTTGGTTAATTAATGAATTTATTTGTTGGATTGGGTTGTTTGTGGGATCTTTCAGGCTCTGAAAGAAGGTCATGGTGGTGATGTTTCTTTCCAATGATTTTTGAGGTATTTTAGAGAGAATCTATGTTTCAAATTGATCTTGAAGAAGGGTTTCATATGTTTTTGACTTATTGCAGTGGCTACTAATTTGTGGTGAGATTTCTTGCATGCCAATGGAGGTTATTGAAAGCTGATCCTTGTTGTTAGTATTAATGGGATTTGAGAGTTTTGTGTTTATTTTGAAGGGTTTTGAGAAATTCTCTTAATGGGGGTTTAGAAATTGCTCTGAGGAGGTGGAGGAGAACACTGGAATCTGGATTGATCAGTGGTTGCCATCAAGAATTGTAGCTGGATGATGGGGCTGTTTCATGGATAAGGAGGGCGAATTTTTCTCGGACTGTTTTTCATAGGTTAGATGCAGGGACATTGGCTTCTCTTCCTATCCCTATTCTCCCGGGGCGAATTCTTTGTTTAGAACCTCTACCTGAGACAGCCTTTGCTAATCCTACAGGTGAGCGAGCTATTCCACAGATTGAGTGCAACGAGGAGGGGGCGATTTTGGTGTCTTCCCATCAATCCCAACTGGAAATGAAGTTCCCTTGTACCTATAAGGAGGCTCTACAGTCTGAGATGGAGCCTAGGTCAAGGATCTCTTCCAAGTCGATGCGTGATGGCTTGGATTCAAAACCTCCGTTTAACACTCGCCCGCTTCCCCATTTTCCTTCCGTGAAGTTCCATCGCAAAAAGAAGTTCCAGAAGGAATCGGGTTGGACAAAGTACTTTGATCATGGTGGAGGGAGGGTGTCCTCTTTGGATTCAACAAATGATGAGTTCTTGATTGATCTTTCTAAGCTGTTTCTCGGGCTGAGGTTTGCACACGGAGCGCATAGCCAGCTTTACCATGGGATATACAAGGACGTGCCCGTTGCAGTGAAGATTATCAGATTGCCAGAAGACGACGAAACTGAAAGCCTAGAACCTAAGTTAGTGAACCAGTTTAACCGGGAAGTTGCTCTCTTGACTCGTCTTCGCCATCCAAATGTTATAGAGGTAAAATCCCGGACTACTAGGTGCCTTGTTTGATTTCCATTTAATTTGGATTGCCAAAGATAGAACCATCTCTTTGTATATTGCCCATTGTTTTCTATGGTCTCACTTTTACATTGCATCTTATGAAAGTTGTTACTACCAATGTATTCATTTGATCATCATGTTATGATCAAACCACATTTTCGAGAGGCAGGGTGCTGGACTAGGCCCTTTAGGTCTCTGCCCAACAATCCCCCTAGCCACTCGATGCCCATCATGTTATGATCAAGCCCCATTTGCTATAGCTCGTACCGAATGCCCAATTTTTTCGAGAGGCAGGGTGCTGGACTAGGCCCTTTAGGTCTCCGCCCAACAATCCACCTAGCCACTTGGTGCCTATCATGTTATGATCAAGCCACATTTGCTATAGCTCGTAGCGAATGCCCAACTTTTTTCGAGAGGCAAGGTGTTGGCCTTGGCCCTTCACTGGCCTTCGTCCAACACATTACATTTTCGAAAACCATTCTGATCGGGTTTGGAATTGTCTGTTGATGCAGTTCGTAGGCGAATGCAGGAAGCCACCGGTTTTTTGCATTGCCACTGAATATCTCTCGGCAGGCTCTTTAAGAGCATACCTGCACAAGCTTGAGCACAAATCTGTCCCCTTGCAGAAACTGGTTGCAATGGCTTTGGATATCGCAAAGGGAATGGAATATGTTCATTCCCAAGGCATAATCCATAAGGATCTCAAACCAGAGAATATCCTCATCAGCCAGGATTTTAAGCTCAAAATTGCCGATTTTGGAATAGCTTGTGAGGAGGGGCACTGCGATCTTCTGTGTGATGATCCGGGCACGTACCGTTGGATGGCTCCTGAAATGATCAAGCGTAAGCGCTGTGGTCGGAAGGTTGATGTGTATAGCTTTGGGCTCATTTTATGGGAGATGTTAACCGGATTTATCCCCTATGAGGACATGACTCCTATGCAAGCCGCTTTTGCTGTAGTTAACAAGGTAATAAAGTTCTTTCTGTTTTTTCCCTTGCAAATATGCTGTTTATCGAAATTTCCTTCCCATCTGTGAAAATTCCGGTTGAAGTGAAGAAACGGGCTCTTCTGTTTCATCACAACGATTATTAGGTCTCGTTAAAAGGCACTGCATATCACCTGGCTATTTAAACATTCCCGCTTTCTCACTATCTCGCAGAATATGAGACCGAAAATTCCTGGAGATTGCCCCCCTGCCATGAAAGCTTTGATTGAACAATGCTGGTCTATGCACGCGAAAAAGAGGCCTGAGTTTTGGCAGATTGTGAAGGTTTTAGAGCAGTTTGAGTCTTCGCTGGCTAGTTATGGAACACTGAATCTAGTACCAAATTTGAGATCTCAAGATCAGAAAAAGGGGCTTCTTCGGTGGATCAAAAAGCACGATTCCACCCATTCAAACGCTTCTTCCAAAGGCTAATCCTAAGGTCTCTTGATGCAATTTCTGTATGATCTGATGTTTGTAGTTTCTCCAGGTCCCGTTGTTGTAACTATAGAGTGTTGTGTGTCTCGATCCCTTTTTATTGTTCCCCGCTTCAATCCCGTGTGAATGTGAATGGCTAGGCCGTAGGCATGCGCTAGAGTGGCATTTGTAATTTTTCTGGCAAACGTGGTATAAGTTTTTGAGAACGACTGCAAACATCTAACCCCAAATCTTGATTGAAATTCATTGAAATATGTATCCCCTCCAGTTTTTTATTATGCTAAGTTGTGCTTCTATAACAATACATTTTTTGTGTGAAGTTATGTTTCCAGCTTTCTGGGCAAAAAGTATCAGGAATTTCTCGAGCATTTCAGAGGCAGAAACTGAGAGATCGAGGCTGTTGCTGTTGCTATCGCTTCATTACCTTGTAAGTATGCTCGCTCTCAGATCTTTACTGTCTCGTTTCTTTTGAAACAAGTACAACCGCCAAAGAATAAACAGGAATAAGATGGCTAGACGTATCGAAATGAATGGTGACAGCACTATAGTTTAGCGTTTACAGTAGGGTAGAGTGCAAGAATGGCAAAAAACGAAGCGAGTTTTTGAGAAATGACTGCATGATCGAGCTCGAGATGTTGAATATCATCATCCTAATCGAATTGAAATGAACTGAGGTTACAGTACTTAATGTTCGATGGCTAGCTAGCCTCGTTGTATCTTATTATGCTTGCTTATATAGTTTATCGATACGTTACATGCATGCCACTCCGCTTTCTGACTTGAATTATCTTATGTAGAGATCACAGGCTGCCATGGCTTGCTTCCCACAGGCGCGGGCGAAGAAACGCATCAGAGTGCAGAAATTCGCCTTTCGGTTTCCTTGACATTACACACAGGTCTGTCTGTAAGCCTAAGCAAAACTGAGAATGTCTTTCACCAACATTGCATGAGTTTCATTTGTGCATTCTTTGCTTTACTGCATCTGCTAAAGTGAGTGAAAACTGCAAATGTCTGCTTGAGAACAGTACAGTGGTGGATAACTGGATATGGCAGTCTTAGCTTGCCACTGTCACTCTCCATGTGATTGGATACTCTCCTGCAGAAAATCTTTACACGATTCTACATCGACTCCACATGAGATTGTGAAGTGGTACTTCGATCAGTTGGGGTCAAACCTCCGATCCACTCAAAAGCTAGCTTTGGCATTGGAGTTAGGGTTTTAATTGACTTGAGTGCCATATCATTTAATTTGGTGCTCTTGTTGAGAGGCTGGTGCATGGTGGGAAAGAGCTATCCGGTGCTTGATAAGGTTCAAAGGGAACCGAGAAAAAGTCTAAAGTGAAAGCTTTCCAGAGTGAAGCCGCCATCCGCTGTGCCGGCCTAGAGGAGGGGGTGACCTAAGAAAAGGCTACTTGATAAGGTCCAGAGTGAAGTCATTCAAAAGGAAAAAAAGAACTACTTGGTGCCAAGAAGAGTCCGGTGTGTGAACTGTCTAGCGTAAGTCGTCGACTTCTCAAGGGCTGGACAATGATACGATCCTACATCGGTGGAGTTAGGGTCTTGACTTGAGTAGTGCCATATAAAAAAAAAAAGATTAGAATTTCGCCACATAGAGCGATCGTTCTGGCCAAACCGCGATAGCATCTACCGGATTTTATGCATATATATATATATATATATATATATTCTTTCATCAGTCATGGGGGAAAAAGCAGTCATCTAAAGCTCTTCATGAACACAGGAAGGAATAGTAGGCAAAGAAGCTGTCATCTCAGTCTTTAGCAGGCTAGCTAGTCTCTTTTGATTTTTGAGTGTGTTTTTTGGGGGTGGGGGGTGGGGGGTGGGGTTGAGTGTGTTTCCTTTTTCGGATTAGTGACGTGTTGTTTTTTAAAACCACAATTAGAAAGAGAATATAATTCAGATTATTGTACTATAATTAACGTCTTACTCAGTAAATTGAAGATCGAGTATCTCTTTCTAACTGTTTTATGTTCAGAAAAAACGAAATTAAAAGAGTAGAAAGGCAGTATGGGATTGGCAACGTGGTAGTGTTAAAACCACAACTAAAAAGGTACTTTTAAATTTTTTAATCTTAAATTATATGATGGGTTAGTTTAATCTTTTATTTCCAAATATATGGGTATTTTGAGTTTGGCCGGCATATCATATTGTCCCTTTGTCTTTATCACCCATATACACTCACTTGTTAGTGGATGTAATCTAGCTTTGGAGTAAGGCGTGATTTCTCGCCTTCAAATTAAAGGTAAAATCCGAGGATCCTCAGCTCACATCTCGATCTGACAGGATTATGAAATGGTAAATATAATCACGATGACTTAATAACCTTTTAGGTGTGAGGAATTTACCGTTGCACCGCATTCAGTAAAACTCCTACATTAAGCCCGGATTTCTAAGCGCACACAACATAATTGCATTATCTTTTACGCACCAATAATAATCTTCTACAAGTAATTACGAAATTGTCAATTGTTTGGGTGCGTGACAGCCCGTATAGCTGTGGCTAGCGACAAAACTTTTGACATACAGTTGCGATGAGATTCTGAGAGGGTACATTGGTGGTCACGTGAAGAATGCCACGACGTCGGAATCCAAGATAGGGGTCATGGCCATGCATGGTCCACCCGAACAGAAAACGTCGAATTTAGGGTTTTTGTCTAGCTAGAAAAATAGATTTTTCTTAGTCTCTAATATTATGTGAAAGAATAAATTAAAGGCTTATTGTATTTCTATGTATATCAAATTGCATAAAAGTCTTACCTCTAGGCTCTAGGGTTTCTATATTTCAACATATATATATATATATATGCATCGTATATATCGTCAAAGTGGAACCAACCTCGTATTAAAGACTAAAGAGAAAAGAGAAAACAACCAATTATTGACACCATACATGCTCAAAGCTAAGCTGTCTCAATGAGAACGAAAACCAAGTATTTTTTGACAAATGACAATACATATCATTTTATCCTAGATTACATGTCTGATCTATCTGTCAAGAATGTGGAGCAGCAGGAGATGATGATGACTAGCTAAGCTAGCATATGCTGCACACTTTCACACACCAAACATGAACTTGGATTTTTGCATATATGGCAGTTGCCTTCAGCTTGTCATCTTCTGTTGAGTGAACAACAGATAATAATTAAAGCTATGGCTAGTATGAACTAGAAGACCAATAACAACACAAAGTGAAGCCTCAATAAGATATAGCATCTACCAAATATCTTGTTTTGGTCCCCCCACCCCTAGCTTGGCTTCACACACATCCAAGAAAAAGATTTTTTTTTCCTGGGTAACCAGAGAAACCTGTACCCACTATCTGAATGTGTGTATTGAATATATCTTGCCTTATGACCCTAGTCAGTAAAAGACCACAAGGAGCTAAACTAGACTAGGCTGCTCCCATTGATATTGAAATTTGGAACCTTGTAGTTAGTTACCAAGCCAATAACTCAACCAATTTGGTTAGGATTAATTGCCTCCAAAGAATGTATGTGTGTGTGCGCGTGCGTGTGTGTGTATATATATATATATATATATATATATATATATATATATATATATATATATATATATATATATATATATATATATATATATATAATCCTAATCATATGAGAACCACTCCGCAGGTGAGAACTTGTAGACAAATCCAAACGATTGATCTGCAAGATCTGATGGATGGAAAATTAAGTAAAAAATGAGTATGGTCATTTTCATAAATATTACAAATTTTTAATAAATATATATATTTCAGGATCAAATGAGAATCCATTTGGCCAGTCCCCTACCACTTAGTGTCTGCTGACCGTTGGGAGTGAGGATTAGTCTTCCAGCTATCGGCTGAATGGATACCTTTGGAAAACCAAAAAAAAAAAAATAAGAGAGGATCAAATGAGAATACTTCCTTAGGTGAGAACGTGCGAACAAGCATGACTGTCCACAATCTACTCCCATGCATACCGGGATGACAATAGTGGAGTAGATTGTGTGCGCTCATGCAGTAGTTTGTGTGTACTTATGGTTGTTCGCACGTTCTCCTCTTGTGATTATCAAGTCAACAGTCTGACTAACTTGATTGTTTGTCCTAAAGAATGTGTATATTAATCCTGGAGATAATGTGTGTGCATGTGTTTCACTGTGGAAAAGGGGATAAAGTCATCCTCAAAGCCCTATCCTCACACCCCAAAGTGGAGAGGTCTGTGAATGTAGAGTCCCTTTCAAGTTATAGATAAAACACAAAGTTACTTTATTCTTATTTCCTTGTTTTTGCTTTTAGTAAATAGGCCCCATGTGGGATTTAATTTGCTGTTTTGTCTTGCTTGGGGTACTATGATAGACTATAGGACATATTAGGGAGTTAGCTGTTACTTAAGGATGATGAAAACAATTAGAGATAGATGCCATATATAGGAAGGATTGGTGATTGAATTGAACCTATAATTTTTATTTTTGTCTAACATTATAGTGTAGGACTACATTAATTACTTGACTGGAAAGTCACCGATAGTCTTATCTTAACGTTATAGGCCAACGTTAATTACTTGACTGAAAGGTCATCGATAGTCTTATCCTAACGTTATATTAGGTCTACGTTATTTTTAACTGCAAGGGCATCAATAGGCTTATTTGAGGTTATTATATTAATTAAACAAGTTCTGATTCACTGAAAGCTAAGTATGAACAAGCTAAGTTTAATCATGCCCGCATGGACAGCTCAACTGGTTACAAATGTGAAGTTTAGGAGCAAAGCTAAGTTTAATCCTTGAAAATGGTGCAAGAAAATTGACTTGAATCTTATACGATTATTAGCCCTAGATTGAGCTAATCAACTTGGATTTCCCTTCATCCTATTATTTATTATATTTAGAGTATTATATTTAAAAAATTCTCTTAACAACTATTATTCAACTCTTAAAATTCAATTTTGAGACTTTATTTGAAAGGATCAAACTCTTTTCACTTCCATAACGCATCGGCTAATAAATGGTTAATTCACCACATTAAGGCAATACCTAAACTTATAAATAGGATTCTTTGCATAGTGAAAATTGGTTAGATATAAAATGTAGGTAACATGTCTTTACACACACATGGAGGCATATATACAATAGTCCAAACTTTTTTCTTCTTTAGCCTTTAGGCAATCAATGGTTTATTGACAAATGGCAATAATTGTGCTTTTTGCTGCATTGGAGCTAGGCTTTGTACTGGCTAGAGGAATGTATAAACCTATATATAATGCATAATTAAAATTCCTTTTTTTTTTTTTTTGCTTTTTATAACCTAGGTATCTCAATTTTGTGATACCAATTCCTGTATAAATCAAGCCCGGACAATTCAATCGCAGTATAGAGTTTCACATAATATGGTGAACTCTTTGTGGACACTAGACACTAGTCCTCCCACTAATAGGTAGTTGATAGTCACCACGATTTACTCTTTCACTATCTTGTCAGAACGGGGTGCGGGGACGAGAGAATTTTGCCTTTTGTGGGTAAGATAAATCGAGCATATCAAGCTTCAAGAACCTATACCAACCTGTGCATTTATGAGCACAAGGAACTTATACCTACCATATAAGCAAGTTCTGAATGCAGCTTTTTAACCATTAAATCATTTCTTTGGAGACATGCGTGAAAATTCTCAAAAACCATTTTTTTTTCCAAAAAACTCACAAAACTATCCAAAAACATTTCATAATATATGTATTTTTTAAATATGAAAATATACACAAGCATATTCATATGTTTTATATTTGTAAGTTTTTTTTTTTTTTTTTTCATGTAGCCTTATAATGACTTGTTGAAAGCGACAGAGAAGAAGACAATGAAACGTCTGTTGTCGCATGCATTTTGGTAATTATTAATCGTTCAACTAAACATGTTATCGCTGTTTTTTGACCAAATAATTGAAATAAATGTTTTTTTTAATTAATTTTAAATTTGTCTTTTATTGAATATATTTTAGGATTATATTTCATGTACCCAAGCCACTCGCACTTAGAAAAGTGAAAGGGGACATGAAGAAATGGTGTAATGCAATATAGGCACATCATCAAAGATGACGTGACATAGCTTAGGGGTATCATATATATATATATAATCAATATATATATATATATATATATATATATATATATATATATATATATATATATATTGATTATATGAGAATTACTCCCTCGTAAGAATATAAAAATCAATTTGATGCATTAAAAAGTCAGATATGTGAATGATATTAATTTGGAGAATTAAAAATGGTCGTTGTAGTTTTCAGAAAAAAAAAAAAAATGGTCGTTGTATATTAAACATGTGTTGTGCGTACATATCTTATGTTGCCAGTAAAAAATTATAAAGATGTAAATCAATTTAGATTACCAATAATTGACAGACAAAGGAATTACTTTTATTTTTAATTACACAAATGATGTATTATTTAATTCGTGAATTTTAAAAATCGACAAGTTGGGGTCCATTTCCATGAGAATCGAATGTGATTAGAAAATATAAAAGCAATGAAGTATTCTTTAGACGCAATATAGGCAACGTAAGTGGATTCCAGAAGCGTGACGTCAAATATATTACTCCAAAATAATAAATGGAATAAATTTTTAAAATTGCAGGCAGGTATATATGAATATGTGTTTTCACACACATATGTACATCTAGATACATATAGGTACAAATAAAAACCTAACAAGAACCAATAAAGTTAGACCCCTAACGAGAAATAAAAAATGTTGGTGTAATTATTTGTTGAAATGAATAGTTCATATTATTTTAACAATTCATTTCTGGCAGAAGTGTTAATACGAAGAGTCATGGATCACGCCACTAATAGGGTTTTGTGTTGCAAAAACTATGCTTAGTGTACTATCTAAGCTAGTGAGTGTGCTTCCCCTTAAAATTGCTAATTCATCCGTTAATCAAACATTTCTGCCACAGGTCATAGTTATGCATTCTTAAAATATTTACTTTTGTGAAAAATTTGATAATCTTGCATTGATATATGCTAGGATACTAAATGATACTTTGATAAATTCTGAAATACTAATTTAAAAATACACATTGAGAATCAGACTATTAGCGCAATACGTGTGGTAACTAGTAGTTGTCATAACAAATTTGTTATTTTTGGTACAACCTCAGTTGAGTTAGTCATACAGTTGGGTTGATAACTACAAAATTTTAAGTCAACTTTTAATGAGAATCGTCTATTGTCTTTCTTGATTTGAGTCAGTCAGCTAGAACAACATAAGCTGATTTGACTAGTGTCACAAAGAAGATAGATAGAGACAACCTAGATTGGTCCACCTAAGACTGC
>CP025644.1:3318020-3418805 GCA_003576665.1 Ipomoea trifida
ATATATATATATATATATATATATATTCTCTAGAGATTTTCCAAGGAAATCATATCCTTTTTTGTGTCGTTTTCGTGAAAATGTGTTTGGATTCATGGTCATGTATCCCCCGCCGATTTTAGTACAGTGCACAAGTATAACTTTCCCATATCATCAGGTTAGAATTTTTTTAAAAAAATGGTCAAAAATAGTCCCCAGTGGGCCCCACCAAAACCCTACCATTCTCTCAAATCCAAACCCTTTTTCCACAACATTACAACTGATGCAATCATTTCACTTCACCTATTATTTTATTCTGATTCCACCTTCTTTTTTTTTTTTTCAATTTTTTAATCATTAAAAATTTATATAAAAAAAGCTTCCTATAAGGGGTAGGTTTCACTCTATCTAGTTTAATTTGAACATATCCTCTTTGCTTCTCTATCCAGTTTGTGTGGAAATTTCTCCTTCTTCTTCTTCTTTAAGAGTATAAAAGATGGATGAGCAGAACAGAAACCCTAGCAGAGCTGACAGAAAGACAATTGAGAGGAACAGAAGAAATCAAATGAAAGCCCTCTACTCAACTCTCAACTCTCTTGTCCCTCATCAGCAATCCACTGTTAGTTTCTTTCTCCATCCCCGATCTCTCTGCGTTTACTTCAATTCTTCAGTTTTTGTACTTTTCGGGTGATTTTCCGACCATTCTCGGTTGTCTGTTTTCAAATTAGAGAAATGTAGTGTTAATACATTTCCTGCTTTTTTTGATTGGTATAGGAAAAATTGTAATTTATGCATTTTCATAAGGTGTCAATTATTAATGTCGTTTCTGAATTATTAGTGGTGTAAATGTTGTCCCGGCCCTCTCGTAGGGTAAATGTTGTCCCTTGCGTCGATACAGAAGGGAAATATATGTATTATTTTGAAAATTGAGAGCCAGTATGCACACCACTAATAACCACTAATAATTCAGGAGTGACATTGATAATTGACATGGAGGGATATAAATTATAATTTTCTCGGTATATCAACTACTACAATACATTCATCTCCTTCTTTCTTTTTTGAAGGACAAGAGAAATTTACAGTCTCTACCCAAAGGTGTGTAATGGCTAAACTCCACTTCACCTTATGACCTTAATCGGGAAAGGACAACAAGGGGATAAACTAAACTAAGTTACCCGACCTGTTTAAATGCCAATAGACAGCTCGAGAAACTTTGTAGTTACCAAATTAACAATTTGATTAATGTTATCACATGGTTTCATACGATCCATGAATCTATCCATTAAAATTTATGCGTTTACTTCAATTCTCTAGTTCTATCTGTTGCCCGTTTTCAAAATACATCGTTTCTCGAGAAAAACATAGAGAAATTCTCCGATTAGTAAATCCAAAACTTAATTGTTTGTAGGAGATGATGTCTTTGCCGGATCAGCTGGATGAAGCGGTGAATTACATAAAGAAGTTGCAGATAAACTTGGAGAGGATGAGGGAGAAGAAGGAAAGCTTGAGATCAGGAGGAGGGGGAAGCAGCCATGATCAAAGCTCGAGCGTAGCTTCAAGGTCTAGCAATGGCGGCGGAATGGCGGTTGGGGGATTGAAACTGCCACATGTCGATATCCACCACGTTGATTCAGCTCTAGAGGTGGTTTTGATTACCGGCGTGGACTGTTCCCAGTCGTCCATGTTTAATGATGTCCTTCGAATGCTCCACGAGGAAGGCGCCGACGTCATCAGTGCCAGCTTCTCATCTCTGGACAACATGGTTTTTCACACCATACATTCTCAGGTAATTAACTCATCATTTTCAGCGTTTAAATCGATGCGTTTATTACAACTAAAAGGATAAACTAACGGCGTGTTTGGTTCGTAGAATAGGTCGGGAATGGAATACCATCCCGGGAATAGACCTATTCCATTGTTTGTTTCGTCATTCTATTCCTGGGAATAGGATTCCCGGGAATAAGCTATTCCCTTTGCAAGGGGAATAGCCATTCCTAGGGGACCCCCTAGTATTTTATAAGGGTATTTTTGTCTTTTAAAACATTATTTCATTTCTATTCCTTAAACCAACCAAACACTGTAATATAATTCCTAAAGTCCATTCCTTCCACAAACCAAACACTAGAATACAATTCCTATTCTATTCCTTGCCTATTTCATTCCTTATGAAATAGCATTCCTATTACCTCAAAATTCATTCCGTGAACCAAACATGCTGTAATTGTTAGATTGCTATACCCAATTATTTTATGTTGTTCATTTTTAATATACTGAATGTTCATTTTTAATACATTGAATGTTTATTTTTTATGCACTAAGTTACCAAATAATTGAACATTCAATACACAAAAAATGAAGATTTAATATATTAAAAATAAACATTTATTTATGGTCCATAGTATAATAGTCCGTTGCAAACATCTATGAGCATTCCATTCGATTCGGGCTTTAATAGTGTGTGTTGTCTTAACTAAATGACTAAGAGTGTGTTTGGTTCGCTCAAAGGAATTGGAATCGGATTGTGAATCAAATACTTGGTAATGATAATGGATTTTGGTGAAAATATTTTGCATGTTTGGTAGTAGGGTGAAATTGGAAAGATTATCAATATTGATGTTTGGTTATGTATAACCCTATAACGAGAATAAATGTTTTAAAACTACAAAAATAAAAAATTAAGACAATTGATCATAATATAATGGCATTCAAAACACAAATATAAACAAAAAAAAAATCAAAACAAAAATCTATAAGTACTAATCTAAACTTAAAAATCATATTACCAATAAGATGAAATGATACCCATTTTTAATTAGGGAATTGAATTTTTAATTTAAGAGGTAATCAAATCTCATAGATAGTTGTTTTTTAAAAACTTGTCAACCAAACACTGACTATGATTTTGATTTCTATTCCTGGTGTGTAAATCCATTAACCAAACACACCTTAAATTGATAGTTAAACTCCGTGTGTGTATGTGTTATATATGCTCAACCACTAGAATTCTTCATATATATTTCATTTCTCTATTCTCTCTTTTAAATCGGAAATTAAAAAATGTGCAAGTAAACATATTTTTAAACTATAAGTCTAATAAATTAATATAGTTGGACTACACATGTTGTCCATAACCTACATTTTCGGTTTGGGAAAGGTTTTGGTAATCTATTCTACATCCCATATAATTTAAACTAACAGTTAAATTACATATTTACTATTTATACATAGAATGCTCAACGACTTCGATTCAATTCTCATGTTTTCTTTTCTCAATTCTATGTTTTCAAGTTGAAGAAACCAACCTGCTAATAAATGTGTTTCTGGTAGTATTCCTATATGAAAGATCCGATCTCAAGTTTAAGTCTCATCCCAATTACGGTTAACAGAATTGTTGAACAGATATTATTGATAAGTATTAAATATGCTAAAAAAAATGTGTTTCTTTTTGTTTTTATTTCTCCCGTGAGTAAACACGCCCGTTATTTTATTTTGTTTTTATTTTTTGATTGGGGGATAAATTGAAAACGTGATTTTCTTGATTGTTTAATTTAATTTCATGTAGATTGAAAAGTCTGGATCTGCATATAAAGCTCAAAGAATCTCACAGAGACTTCATAGCTTTGTGAATGGTGCAAGCTAGCTATCTCTATCTATCTATATACTTAATCAAGTGAGGACCATGCCCCAGGTGAGAATGCGCGGACAAATCCAAACCATTAATCTAGTAGATTTAATGGTTGAAAATAAACAAAACTTTGTAATATTTATGAAAATGACTCCGTTCATTTTAAAAATTTGTAATATTTATGAAAATGACTCTTTTTCATCCATCAGATCTCCCAGATCAATGGTTTAGATTTATCCACGAGTTCTCACCTCGAGAGTTTGTTCCCACATGATTAGGATTTTATATATATTTAGCTAAGTAATAAATATAATAAGTAGTTTTGGGTAATTTATTTTGTGCTTACATTAAATTGTTGAAACATCATTGTACTTTAATTTGGTTTATAGTATACAATATGGATGCATATATATGTTGTTCAACTACATGTGTTTATGTGTGTTCATATGAATTTTTCACTTCACTTCTGTACAAAGTTTGTCTTGATTTGATTGTTTTTGTTTTGTAGCTTTAAATTGGTGGTTTTGAACAGGACAGGCGACTTGCATGCATGCATGCACATAGAAATTGTACTGATTTTGAATACATGCAACGTTTTCATAGACTAATATATATCACCGGCCAGCTAGTCAAACATATTATTCAACAAATTAAACACACATAGACACATATATATAATCAGCTCCAAATGAGAATTAAGGCATTCTGTGAGAACTTGTAGAATAATATCATCCTCCATCTAGAATAATTAATGTTTAAAATAAATTAAGGAAAAGTAATGTGAATATAATGCGGTGTCATGTTCGTAATTATTATGATGCGTTAAGAAAAATCGGATAATGCATTTGTATGTGTATGTGTGAGAGACCGTGCATTGAAGATCTATATATAATAATGATTTAAGTAACAAACGCTTTTTCAATGCACGGTAATAATAGTGCACTGAAGTGTGTAGCAGAAGCATTATCAAGTATTTCTCAATGCCCTACATTGCATCCCCCACCCCCCACCCCTACCCCTTTTTTCCGGCCTTTGAGTATCCTAATTAATGGATGGATGAGATTAGTATGTAGGTTCTTAGCCATATCCTATGCAATGTTGAAAAAATCGTAGGTGCCTAAGCGTCCAATTTGTTTTAATTTTTTTTTAAGAGTTGGTAATTATAAAATATTTAATATTTAATATATATTTAATACAATAATACATTAATACTTAATACTAAAATATTAATATTAACCTAATTACCTAAAGAACATCTATAAATCCTATAATTGATTAATTGTAAATTGTATACAAACGACGACGTTGGACTGGAGGATAAGTGAAATTAGTTTGGTGGAGGAAAAATGATTTAGGAATTAAACAATTAGCAAGGAGATCTTTTAGGGTTATTCACTCAAAACGATGTCTTTTTGAGCAAATAACCCCTTAAAAAAAAAACGGCGCACAAACTATATATATTTGCTCGTCTAGGTGGCGCCTAGACGGCCTAGGCACATGGTCGCGTAGAAAGCCGATTCCGACATTGTTTGAGGCGGCCGGGAACCGCCTAGCGTCTAGGCGTGATTTTTGCAACATTAATCCTATGTGTGTGTATAAAATTATTACAAGAAAAAAAATTATATGGAACAAAATATAACACAAATAATTAAGAATATATATACATATATATATATATATATATATATATATATATATATATAATATTATAATAATAATTTGTAAATGTACAAGAAAGTAAGAATAATATACAAGTTATTATATTTAATGATGGTATTAACTTAGGAATTGAAGGAAAAGAGAAAAAGAAAGAAAGACAAAATTAAAAGGGTCACACTTGTTGGGTTGAACCAATATGCAAATATATGTATTACTTATACGTAATACTAAATTAGGAATAAAATGTTTACTTATAAGGATCGAAAATCATAATACATACTTCTTCTGATGACTGTAATATTTTTATATTTTGATGTACAAATATTACGTTTTTCATTAAAAGTATTATATTTTCTCTTATAAGTAATATTGCACTTATAAAGGAAAATGTAATACTTTTTATGAAAATATAATACATTTACATTAAAACGTAAAAATATCACATTTTTCTTCAAAAGTATTACATTTGTCCATATAAGTAATAAATATTTTGTTCATAATTTAGTATTACATTTCATATTGACATCGGTCTCACACAAATTTTTGCCAAATTAAAAATATTTGTGGGTGTACAAGAGAGAGATGGCATAATGTAGAAATCAACACTACATTTAATTATAGCAATATTTTTTTCATCTCCATTATGACTTTACCATCATTTACTTTTATTATATATATATTTTATATTTTACTCTAACGACCTTTTCAAAAATTTTTACTCTAATATTTCCCTTTTTACATGATTTTTTTTAATTGTATAACTAACTTTCTTTTGAACTAATGATAGTGATCACCAAATTCATGAACACTCAGGGCTCGTTTGGTTCGCGGAAAATATTTGAAGGGATGTGGAAGTGAAATTCCATGGAAAAGTAGTTACTAAAAAGATAAATTCTATTGTTTGGTTGGTGGAAAAGAAGTTACTGGGAATATTGATTCCACTGTTTGGTTGGGTTTAGAATGGTAAGGAATAATATGCAAAAAGACCTATATACCCTTATTATTATTAATTATATGTATGTATTAAGAGAGAAGTTAAGGGGTAAATTTGTCTTACCATTTGACTTTTTCTTCCCAATTGCAATGGAAAAAGAAATCCTACCCCTCACCTAAGATTTTGTTTTCCATGAAAATGAGGAATTGCACTTCCTTTGGAAAATAACTTCCAATGAACCAAACCCAAGAAAACTTCACTTCCCATGATTTCTAGGAAAATGTTTTCCTTGGAAAAGAAGTTCCAGCCAACCAAACATGTCCTCAATGATTTTAAGTTATATCATGAAAAGAATATTAAGAAAAAATTTGGAGAGGAAAATAACGTTTTCCTTTTATTTACTATATAAGATAAGATTTGTGTGAGAGAGAGAAATAAGCGAGTGTGTGCGCAAGGCATTTATATTTAGCAACTAACTTATGCAAAAATATATAGTTAATTACGTGCACACTTTCGGATAATAGTTGCGAGTTTCAATCGTCATAAAAAAGAAGAAGATATAGTTAATTAATATGAAAGATTCTTTTTGTACACTTTTAAGCAATAAAAAATTACAGTAAAGCCCTCGAGGCACAACTCAAGTGATCAACTAATTCAAAATAAGTTTATAAACTTTGTTTTGCTAACCGTTGTAGGATGCCAGGTTCAATTAATCTTACCAATGAAAAGAAAGAAAAAAAAAAGTATGAATTTGGCTTTGTTGTGGCATTAGTGTACAAGCTAAGCATTTTTGGATTTGTACGTCAATTGAGACACATTTCGCATTTTATTTTCTCCACCAATCTCTAAAGCAGGAACTTATAATAAAATAATGGCGAAGCTAAATCTTTATTAATGGGGCCATATATTATGTAATAATAATATGAAGTAACGGAATACAAATCAATCTAGTACTCTATATTTAGAAACGAAAATCTTCTTTCACGCATATAAAATCGTAAAAGAGCATCACATTTTCGTTTAAAAAATATTATATATTTTATATGTGACTATTTCACACAAGACCAACTTATCGTTTGATTTCTCCCGCTGAAATGATGAGGATTTTAGCTTTTAACTTACAAGTTACTTAACTTTAATTTCTTTCTACACTCTTTTATCCCGCTGAAATGATGAGAATTAGCTTTTAGCTTACAATTTACTTAACTTTAATTTTCTTTTTCTAGATTCTCATTAATTTTCCTAATCTCAATTCTCTTCCACATATTTTTTTTTTCCTCTTTTAGTAAATGTACCAAAATCTGCAAAATTAAATTGGGACACATTAGACCCTACACCAACTTTTCATTGGATTCACCCAAATTTGCACAACTCACCTGTTTCAATGGGGTAGCCAATAATGGTTAAGCATGCATGTAGGTCCATTTGAGAATTTTGAGGCACTTGAATTGAATTAGTTGAATTTTTATTTTGGTAAAACCATTCATCTAACAAAAATACAGTTTATCATATTAATCAAATCGAATTATATTTCAGTTTAGGAAATAACTAATTAATCCTTATTAATTAGTATAATTTAAATGAAATCAAATTTATTTATTATATTACTTTAAAATGGTTGATAGAAGTTTTTTTTTTCTCGGGGGGAGAGGGGGTAAGAGAAACTTGTAATTATTATCCAAGAGTGTGCACTGATAAAATTTCCTATTATGTGTAACTCTTAGAATTAAACCGCATTAGAAAGACGGAGTGTTCTAATGAAAATTATGTAATTGTAATTATGTGAAAATTATGTTCCATTTTCTCAGCTACTCCTTTTACATTAAAATAGAATGATTTTTGTTGTAATTGTAAAGAGAAATGAAAGTTGCATGTGGAAGGTACTCAAGTGTTCTAAAGAAAGGCATGTAGTTGATCATCCAAATCAACACAACATCTTAAGTATGTACTATATTCAAATCATGTGAATAAAATAGCAATTAAAATATTATTATAACTATATTCCTATGATGTTTGCTAAAAATTAAATTTTTGTCAGCTCCAAGTCAACTCCTCGTTAGAGCTACTTAATGCTTTATTGATTTGAGTCAATTAGTTATAAGAAACCTAAGCTAATTTACTTCATTGTGATACTTTGTCTGTTAGGGTCATAAAACAGACTTCACCCAGAGCACATATTCAGGTAACCACTTAGGACTTTTTCGTAAATCAAAGTAATTAAAATTTTATTTAATCAAAATTTAACGGAATTATTGCATATTTGAAATTTTAAAAAATTGATACATGAAAAAGTAAAAATGATAACATAAATCTGATATTCATAGGTTGTATATAGGTAAAATGCTAGAAACTTTGTAATCCATATTAATCGTTATCACATTATTTTATTAGATTTTTGTAGTATCCCTCATACTCATTTTATGTCTCCATTCAATTAATGAGACTTGAGTCAATTTATTTACATTTTTTTTTAGTAATATTTACTTTAATGTTAGTATATAAAATTCATAGGAAACAGTCAAATTAATCAAGTTATTGACTTTATAATAACCATAATGTTATAAATTCGACTTTCAGTAGGAACAAACTATCGACATACGAAAAAACTTTCATTTCTTAATTAATGCCACATCACATAAATATATAATAAAGATTATGTAATAATTTTAGTAGGAAATAGGAAGTAGCAAATAATTAATAACTATAATTTTTTAAAAGAATTAATTACACTTTTGTTCCTGTGACTATTGAGGTCGTGTTAATTTCAATACACGACTTTAAAAACTAACAGTTTAGTCCCGTAACTATGCAATTTTTAACACATTTAGTCCACCCGGCCAAATCACCGGCCAAATCTCGCCGGAAAAGTGTAAACCTTTTCAAATTATTTATTTATGGGGGCATTTTGGTCTTTTGCTCCTCATATGTTCTTTTTCTCCGTGGTTAACGTCTGGTTTGCTTCTTCTCCATGGTTAACGTCTGATTGCTTGAAGCCACCATGAAATCCAGCACTGTCCTCGGCCAATGGGGTGCCCGTCCGATTACCGCATGAAGCCTCTCATGTCATCAGCAAATACCGTCTGATTACCGCCGCCGTTGTAATCCCCTTATTCAAACTTAAATCTATTTAAACTTAATGGCGGCGGTGGCGAACGAAGGAAGCAAACTTAATCCCCTTATTTAAACTTAAATCTATTTAAACTTGATGACGGTGGTGGCAGACAGAGGAAGCAAACTTAATCCCCTTATTTAAACTTAAATCTATTTTTTCAAATAAAAAATTAATCCTCTGCAATTAGGCAAAGATGAGTTCAAGAAATTTGACAAGCTCGTTATGTTTTTGTTGAAATCTGTGTGCAAAACAAAGTTTTCCTTTTCTTTTTTGTTGAAATCTGTGTGCAAAGCAAACGTAATCCCCTTATAAATCCTCGGCCGTCGTTGCAAGAAAGGCGGGAAGAACGAAGAAGAAGGGAGGAAACAAAGATGGAGAGCTTGAAAAGACCAAAATGTCCCCATGAATAAATAATTTTAAAAAAGTTTACGCTTTTCCGGCGAGATTTGGCCGGTGATTTGGCCGGTGGACTAAATGTGTTAAAAATTGCATAGTTACGGGACTAAATTGTTAGTTTTTAAAGTCGTGTACTGAAATTAACACGACCCCAATAGTCACAGGACCAAAAGTGTAATTAATTCTTTTTTAAAATGCAATTTATTCGAAAACACACAATGAAAGAAACAAGTGGATGGAAGGTTTTGTGGAAAGAGTAGATTATGGTGATGCGTCCGTGGTTGAAGCTAGAGCGATTGTTAAAGGAATGGATTAGGCCTGGAAGAAGGGCCTCTATGATGTCGAAATTGAATATGATGCTAAGAATGTCATCAATTGGATAACAACAGGAGTAACACTTAGAGGCTTGATTCAGGCAGCAAGAAAGTGGCTTGACAAATAATGGAAAATTTTCATTAGTGCGATCTATAGGGAGCAGAATAGAGTGGCTGACGCGCTCTCTAACTTGAGTACACGCCAGCAGAATGAATGGATGGTCCTAAGTACTTGCTCGCCAGAGAGTGAGGAGGTCTTCTTCCATGATCTTGCGCGTGTCATCTACTGTCACAGAGTTCGGGAAACGAACTAACTTAGTTTCCCTCGAGGTTTCCCCTCCTATAAAAAAGAATCATTCAACACGTTGACTCGACATGAGAAAATCAAACACACCAATTAATGTAACTCAATCTAACCATGAAGATCACAGTAGCAATCGTTATACCATAGACCAGGGTTCGCACTGCATTATGGACCCTAGTTTATGTGTTATGATTTTTTGTGTCTTGCATTATAAAATTTTGTACCTTATAAGTATAAATGATGTACTTGGAACAAATTAGTAATTATGTATTATGTTGTGAAATTTTGTATCTATGAACAGAAATTATGTACCTAAATCAGATTTGGAAAATAAGTAAATATATAGCATGTGTATGTGTATTGTGTTATGAAATTCTGTACCTTGTATTTTTAATGTAGTTGGATCCATAATGATATACTATATGTCTTATGCTGTAATTTTTATGTTTTTGTGTTATGAAATTATATACATTACGTGTATTAATTTTGTATCTCGTTATTTCAATCCATGGTCTATAATGCTATGTGGACCTTGATCCATGGCTCCATGCTATAAATAGCTGGGCTTGTATGCGTTTGGACTTTGGAGGAGTAGTTTTGCCCATTTAAAACAGATTAAACAATACTGGGCTCGAACTGGAACGGCCCATAGAAAATGGCGAAGTATACTCCGAATAGAATTATAGAAATCATTCAAATCAAGGCATCTAGGTGGCTAGGGTTTTATCTTCGTCTTCCTCACTCTCTCTGCGCTACAATCACGAAAAAAGGAAGAACAATCCGAAACGAAAACCCGAATCTGATCCGAATATGGTTGGCTTTGAAATCGGCGCAGTACCGTTCAACCCCGACGGATGGGGCCCACCGGATTCGAGCACCGGCGGCTCGATCTCCGTCCCAAACCAGCCTTCCAATGTGCCGTTCGCTCCCTTCTCCCGCTCCGAGAGGATTGGGAGAATCGCCGATTGGACTCGGACTCTGCAGAACCCCGGCCGGCAGGGGGCGAACTCTAAGCAGAGCCACGCCGACTCCGCGTTCGACTTCTCGACTGACGACTCCTTCGCTACGCTAGCCGCGGACGAGGATTCCTCCTTCCGCCTCGTCGATACGGCCGCGAAGTCTCACCACCACGGCCAGCACCGCCCCAAGTTCAACCCTAGGTGGCGATTCAATCCGCACCACCAGCGCTCTCAGCTCCCTCAGCGCCGCGACGAGGAGGTGGAGGCTCGCAAGCGCGAGGCCGAGAAGGAACGAGCTCGCCGTGATAGGCTCTACAATCTCAACCGCTCCGGCATCAATGCTGGCCAGCGCCGTGAGTCTTCGGTGTTCAAGTCCTCCGTCGATATTCAGCCGGAATGGAACATGCTTGATCAGATCCCCTTCTCCACCTTCTCGAAGCTCTCCTTTTCTGTTCCGGAACCGGAGGATTTACTTATCTGCGGAGGCCTGGAGTTCTATGACCGCTCATTCGATCGAATTACTCCAAGGAGTGACCGCCGTCTTGAACGATTTAAGAACCGCAATTTCTTCAGGATAACCACCACAGATGACCCTGTTATACGCCGCTTAGCTAATGAGGATAAGGCCACTGTTTTTGCCACCGATACTATCCTATCGACCTTAATGTGCGCCCCTAGATCCGTTTATTCATGGGATATAGTGATTCAGAAGGTTGGAAACAAATTATTCTTTGATAAACGTGATGGATCGCAGCTGGACTTGCTTTCTGTTCACGAGACTTCCCAGGAACCCTTGCCTGATGTTAAGGAGGATATCAATTCAGCCTATTCATTGAGTGTGGAGGCAGCATATATAAACCAAAATTTCTCCCAACAGGTGTTGGTAAGGGATGGGAATAAGCTCACATTTGAGGAGCCCAACCCATTTGCCACAGAGGGTGACGAGGTAGCATCAGTGGCTTATAGGTATCGGAGGTGGAAATTGGATGATGATATGTATTTGGTGGCCCGGTGTGAGGTCCAGAGTGTGGTGGAAGTGAACAATCAGAGGTCATTCTTGACTGTGAATGCCCTGAATGAGTTTGATTCGAAGTATTCGGGAGTTGACTGGAGACAGAAGCTGGAGACCCAGAGGGGTGCGGTTTTAGCTACTGAGTTGAAGAACAATGCTAATAAATTAGCCAAATGGACTGCACAAGCACTCTTGGCTAGTGCTGACATGATGAAATTGGGATACGTTTCCCGTGTTCATCCCAGGGATCACTTTAACCATGTAATATTGGCTGTGGTGGGGTATAAGCCTAGAGACTTTGCAGCACAAATCAATTTGAATACATCTAATATGTGGGGAATAGTGAAGAGTATTGTCGACCTGTTTATGAAATTGAACGACGGGAAGTATGTACTCGTTAAGGACCCATCCAAGCCCCAAGTGAGAATATACGAGGTTCCTCCAGATGCATTTGAAAATGATTACGTTGAGGAACCTTTGCCAGAGGAGGAACAGGTGCAGCCACCTGCTGAAGATGCAGAGACTGGCGAGGCGAATGGTGTTGTGAATGATGTAGAGGATAATAAGGAAGTCAGCACTGAAGCTGCTGCTTAAGGGTAAGAGCATATCACGTCTTGCTATCCTGAAAGGTGGTCATCTGGACTGTTCTTCCACCATTTTGCACTAATTTATGATTGTTTTTTTAGTTGTTTTGGTTCAAGAGGCTAGAAACTGTCACGTGTTAGGTTTTTACCTTTCGCTATCTATTTCTTTTTGCTTAGAGAAATGATAATGACTAGTGTGCTGAAATTTGAGCTCCTGCATAGTCTACTGCTATTTAGTGGCACATTTTGTTATACTGAACATGCTTGCCATTTTACCAAAAATTCCTTTACTGCACATCTTTTGTCTATGTTTTCTGTATAATTGGACTGACCCATTTATTACTGCAATCTGCATTCTTGATATTTTGTGTTGTGGAGTTTGGATATTATGTTTCCCAATGCTCACTGGGCTAATGATTATTTTTGTTCTTCTTGGTTCACTTTGGAATTTTGAGTAATATGAAAGCTTTAGTGGTGAATCCCTTTTTTAGCTCTCAATTTCTCCCCAAAAGGAATAAAAACTCTCTAATTTGCATCCCTTCCTGCATTTTGATTCTTTCCCTACCAATTTAGGAGCATAAGCTAAAGAGAACTCCAGATTATCATCACCCTTGCTAGAATATCCGAACGGATGATAGTTAATGTTGATCATCAGACAGCTTTCTAGTTTCGTTGAATACAATAACTTAGGCTTACTTTGTTGTTCAGTTCCAGTTGGTTGAGTGCTTAATCACAGCATGTGAATGTCTTGTCTCCAGGCTACCATCATGCCCAGAACTAAAACTAACACTTGGTGTCATGTCAGTTGAACCTGCCATTTGATGTCTGCATTGTGCAACTAGATTATATGCAGATAGTGATAACACAAATGTCCTATTTAGGGTTCTTGAAGAGCTTTTGCTTACTTCCATTTTTAACTTACAGCATTGAGCTTCTGTGAATGTAAGCAATATATAAATATAAAAACTTTCTAGATACTGAGAAAATACCTACAGAAATATATGAATCTCTATCTATAAAAAGTAGAAAATACCTACTTTCTTTCTTTGGTCACAATCTGCCGCCCACAATCTATCATTCAAACTAATGTGCGGGCTTACCTGCTTTTTATTCACATACAGTCATTGTTGTCCTGCAGCTTATGGTTTTCTTATGTTGTTAAGGTGTGATAGCCCCTGGTTTCTGCCATCCGGTTGTTACATGACACCAAATGCAATATGACCCAATCAACATCATTTTTGTATTACTATTTTTAACTATAAAAAAGGCTGCAAAATATCATTGAAATATGGGGATAAGCATTATTTTTTTCTCAAAAAAGAAAAAGAGAAGATAAAATCTATCCGTTAGAATAAATCTAAATGGGCATAAGTATACTTTTTACTCAAAAAATGATAAAATATCTATATCATAAAATTTTCCTTGACGGTATTGATGCGAATTAATACAAATAACCAAAGAAATAAATAAGGCATGAGAGTAATTGTATTGTGCAAAATGGTTTCTTCTAATAATTAAGTTTAATACAAGATGATTTTCTTATTACAATTTACATTTTGTAGGCTATATATACAAAGTTCATGATCAAACACAATGGTTCATCATGGTTATTGTTCAACAACCAACCTTATGTCTTTTGAGTATATTAAATCCTTAAACCAGCATGACAGACCAATTCAATTCTATTATTATATTTCGTAAGTTATACTTAATTGTTAATCACAGTATCATTCAACAACTAGCCAAGTCTTTTAGGTGTATTAATATTCCTAGACAAATTAGAGAGACCAAGTCTTCCAAGATAAGTTGGTTAGTTCTAATCTTCTACAAAAACTATACTCGTTGACCATAGTCAGCTTTCGTTTTCAAGGGCTCCTTCAAGTCAATGCCAAATGCACTCTACTTTTTCACAATTTCCTCTCTCTTTACCTCCGCCATATATGCCGCCACCTGGTCCGTCTCCACCCACGCGCCGCCGCCACTAACCAACTTGTCGACACTCCACCTCCGGTGAATTCCACGCGCTGGAAACCGCGTGGGAGTCGTGATCACTGAAATTACCAGGTTCCCCCAACAAAACATTTTCGTACCAAACTGAAGACTCAAAAAGTGATGCGAAAATGCCAAACTCTCATCTCCTTTAGCCTTTAATCCTCTCTCTCTCTCTCTCTCTCTCCCTTTCTTTCTCTTTCTTATTCTTTATTTTCCGGCGATTCTCGCCGCCGAGTTTCTCTCTCTAGAAATGGACCCGTCTATGGAAGCCTCGATAACTCCCCGAGAAAACCGAAACCCGCCGCCGGTTTCTTCCCCCGATAGCCGTAGCAGTAACAGTTCGAGCATTAGTAGCAGTAGCAATGGCGCTGCGGCGGCGACGGCGCCACCGCCGCCGGTAGTTCCCGTCACCAGATCCGAACCCAATAACCCGTACCCGACCACCTTCGTCCAAGCCGACGCTTCCTCCTTCAAGCAAGTAGTCCAAATGCTAACCGGATCCTCCGACCCGGCCAAGTCGACCCGGCCGGAGCCGCCGTCGAGGAACCCAATCCCGCCGGTCAAGACCGGATTTACAAAGAAGGAGAAATCCGCCTCCAAGCTCTACGAGCGGCGAAACAGCCTGAAGAATTTCAAGCTCAACCCGTTGGGTCCCGGGTTCGGATTCCCGGCGGGGCGACCCGGACCGCCGGAGATTCTGTCGCCGAGCATGCTCGATTTCCCGTCGCTGGTACTCAGCCCGGTAACCCCTCTCATACCCGACCCGTTCACCGGAGCTCTGAACATGGAGGCCGAAGAGAAGGCCATCGCCAAAAAAGGGTTCTATTTGCATCCGTCGCCGGCGAATACTCCGAAAAAGGATTCGGAGCCCCGACTGTTACCCTTGTTCCCACTCACCTCTCCCAGAATCTCAGATTCTGCTAATTCTGATTCTTAAGTGAGTCTTTTTTTTTTTGGGTCCATTTTTCAATTGTTATAATCTTGAATTTTCCAGTTGAGCTTCACTTGATGTATGATTCATATAATATATATAAACCTCATAGATATTATTCGGTGTATCTGCAATGAACAATTTGAAGAAAATGCAAAAAATATATATACACATATTATTGCTTCAAGTGTAAATAAAACTACTACTATGTAACTTTGGTGGTTAGAATGATGTTTTCAGTGTTGAATTTGATCAAATTTTATGATTTCTTGTTGAATTGTTTGATGTTCTTTCTATGAATGCTTATTGGAGTTGTCTTTTATATGTTATAATTAGGAAATTATTAAGGTCCCGAAAATCAATTTGTATTAGGTATAATAATCACTCATGATATGTCTGATTATACCGATTATTGTTGAGATGGGTATTGATGGACCAGGTACGGATCGGCTCGTTGTTGTACTTGGTACAATTCACAATCACATATAAGGTTGCACTCAGCACAAATAAGCCGACGAAGTTCTTATTATAATTATTAGTTTAGACTTGACATGAAAGTTTGCCTTAGTACATGCCCCAAAGAGTAGTCTTTTACATACTATAATTAGAGAGTTTTTAAGGTATTGATTCGCAGTGTGCTAATTTTTACCGAGCATAATCATACATTTTATGTCCTATTGCATCGAGTAATATGGGAATCAAATTTGACAGTACCCAATGCAATCCAAAATATTGTAAAAGATTGTACTCAATATTCATCAACACAGAACCGATCAACACGTTAGAAGATAAGATTATACCGTGCATTGCACGGGTGAACTGCTAGTTCTTTATAATTGTTAGTTTTAGGCTACACATGAGTAAACAGGGAGGGGAAGAAGGGGTTGCTTTCAAGGTGGGGATGAGGAAATGGGGCTGGTGATAGGGGGAAGAGTAGAGGAAAGGGCAAGGAATCTTGACTCTATTGTTGTCTTTGTGAAAGGGAGGAAAATGATGCCAAAAAAGAGGCAACCTTTGGTGTGCATGCTTCTATGATAAGCATTCATTCAATTATTGTCTGTCATCTCTCTTCTTGCACTGTTTTTGCACATTATAGTATGCCTAATTGTTCCTCATTCTTGACTCAACACTATCATATTTCACTTGACATAGAAACCTTGTCTTAGTACTTGCTTAGGACTGCAGTAACCTACATTCTTCTTTGTGGGCACAAATTTCAGGTGGGACTAGAAATCTCATATATAGTGTCAATCAAGTTGGTAACCACAAGATTCTAAATTTAACTCTTAGGGGAGCGGTTTATTAACCTTTTTGTGGGCAGAAATTTCAAGTGGGACTAGAAATTCCATATATAGTGCCAAATTGGGAAACCCAATTTAGTTGGTAACCACAAGATTCTAAATTTGACTCTTGGGAGTGGCCTATTTGCCTTCTTAATTTGAGTCAATTAGCTATAGGCAACTTCTGGTGATTTATCTCTTTGTTGGCGCGGTATTACCTTATCCCATGATCTATAGTCCAACAATTAGATAAGAAGATTGAGTAGGATGAGTTTGTTCCTAGGTGATCATTCCTAAACTGAAGTCTGTTGCTTCTAGACTAATTTTAATTCTGTTTAGGTTATGCTCATAAAATTTGACTTTTACGGGAGAGAAAGTCTAATCCTAAACTCTTTAATTTGATTTGCCCTTTACAAGAATAAAAAATCTCTATATATTAATAATTCTGTAAGTTCGCTTACTAACTGTCCCAAATAGTTAGGAGATCGACTCAGTTAAGTCTCCTATATGAAACAATCTCTATATATGTTTTTCTTGTTCTTGAATGGCTGTATGGCATTCATGAGCATCATTAATTTGGCAGGTGGTGGTTTTTATTGGTGGGTCAGTTATTTTTGGAGACAGTTTGGTAGGAGAGAGTCTAAACAATTATTGCAAAATTTGCATTTTTATTGAAGCAATAAATTCAGTCAAAATTGACAGCACAAGTGTAAGACCAAAGGGGCAAAAAGCCACAAACAGGTTTAGCCGTGGGAGGTCTGCAAAAACAGGATGGGGTCCAAGAGAATGTGGACCCCAACACACACACATATATATAACAACATTATTTTTTTTTGAAAAAAATATATAACAACATTATAAAGAGTTCGGTTTTTATATAGTTTTTTGGATGTCAAATAAAAAAGAGAGTGAAAGAAAAAAAAAATTAATAATTTGTTTTTGGGAGCCGCAGGGTGCGTCCAAATTATTATGTGAACCTGAGTAATTTCAGGTCCAAAATACACCATTTACATAATGAATGATCGCAATTGAATGTTTATAATTTAAATTGTGAACACTCAGTATGTAAATTGTGACTTGTGAACTCGTGTCTATGGTATAACTATTGGCTCCTAACCTAGATGAGCACGGGTATAGTATGTTATATTGTTATTTTCATTTAGGGTGTGTTTGGAAAGCAAGAAAATGACTTCTAGAAAATATTTTCTGGAAAATGAGTTATTTTTGAAAAACAGTTTAATTTTCGGTGTTTGGTTGCATTCTGGAAAATTGTCTTTATGCGTTTGGTTCATTTTCTGAAAAATGAATTAAATTGTATAATTTTACATTTTAATTATTTTGTAAAATATAAAATAATAATAATAATAATAATAATAATAATAATAATAATAATAATAATAATAATGTTAAAATAATAATATTTCTTTTAAACAGTAACATATGTGGCCAAACACCAAAAGCCCGGAAAAATTTTATATTTATGAAGAAGAAACTTACTAAAAGTTTCACCTCCCATTCGTCTAAAAACTCCAACCCAATTTTTTCTTCTCAAAAACTCGTCTTGGAGATGCCCTAATAAAAGATTAAAGAGATTTATGGACAAAAGCATGACCCATCTGCAGCTTAATCCCAAGTAAAGGCTGCCATTAATGCAGAGCTTGAAATGGTGCAAGAAATCATTGAGAGCCACAAAGGAAGTTTCTTTCTTGTCATTATGTTATAGTGTTGTCAGCTAACACACTCAACTCTCTTTGGTTGAGTCTCAATGTGGGGTGGAGATACCTAATATGAATAGTGGGTTGAGAAAGTGGGAGTGGGGGAACTTGTGGTGATGAAAGGAAAAAATAAAATGGAAGGTTAGAAGGGGTTGGGGGAAAATCCATGTGAATGTTTTGTCTCCAATGAAAGTGTATTTGAGACTCAATGAATGAGTTCGATTAAATTTGTCTTATCATATATGATGTGAATATCAATGTAATGTCCAAAAATGAGAGGGGGAGGGCGAGGGGTAGGAGAAGCTTGGTGGTCAAGCTCGACCATGCATGATGTGGATACCAGACTACCAGGATAGTATGATAAAAAAAAAAAAAAAGTAAAGAAAATATTTTGGCGATCATGTATGACTGAAGTGAAATGCTTGACTCGACTCAACTAGTCCCGCATTACAAGACATTAATGGTGTGGATACCAAACTACCGATGCAATGTGCTAAAAAAGAAAAGTAAGGAAAAAAAAAAACTCGGGATGGTGAGGCTTGACTAGATTATTCTCATAATAGGTGAATACAGAACATATTACATGTGCTTTCACTTTTTACTTTCCTACCCCTTATCAGAGATTCTTGAAACCCTCATAATACATGAATGAGGTAGACACTTTTTTTTTTTGCAAAAATGTTGTGTACTCTCATTTTCTACTCCAAATTTTTACTCCCACACACAAAATCTTTATGAAAGCCCGCCACTTCAAGAATAAAATTAAGGGAGTAAGATTTGAGAGTACATATAGTAGAACTTCATTTTTTGAGAATCACTAATATAAATATTATATCATTGTTTGTCACACCATGAAATAAAAATGAGACTGTAAAATTTGATAGTACATATAATTGAGCTAACGTGTATACTAAGACCATATTAAAGAGGAAAAGAGATGCAAGAGAGAAGACTTGGTGGTGGGGTGATGAGTCATGAGGATAGAAGATTTGAGAATTAGATTCGATTCAGTGTTTGGTCTCACCTGGCCTCTTTGGGGATTGGCAATCCTGAGTTTACTTCATCTTCTTGATAGGCTTCTTTCAACTTTCAACCGTTTACCTTTAATCCGTCTTTCTTGACTTTTTTGTTTTATTTTGTTTTTCTTTTCTCTCTCTTTTAAATATATTTCTTTTTAATTTTTTGCTGACATCTTTATTTTGACAACTATAATGAATACCAGTATGAAATGTTTGACCTAACATGGCTTTGCACAACTTGTCTTTTGGTTATAACCTAAAAAAAAAAAAATTAAATATTCTATACTTCTTTCCACATAATATGTAATACATTTTACTACATAGATAGACCTTTCCATTTCATTCCTCAGTCGAATATGTCTCATAATACATTTCTGGTACGACTTATTGTTTAATTTGTAAATTATTACACAAAAATATAATTTATCTATCACATATTCTCGAATATTGATCATGGAAGGGGCACAGGTTCGATGCCGCTTGACCACAAAGCCTTTGGCTTATACAACTGACCCTATTACATTGTAGTATCTGTTCATCTGTACTTTTCTCAACCTGTTGAAGAACAAAGAGTCAATTTCGATATTTCCTCCACTGAGGCTCCTCCACCACTACATGTCATTTGAGCACAAAGTGCTTGGCGGCAGTTTAGTATTCTTTTTTTTTTTTTGAATACAACTGACCCTATTACATTGTAGTATCTGTTCATCTATACTTTTCTCCACCTGTTGAAGCACAAAGAGTCAATTTCGATATCTCCACCACTGAGACTCAAACTCATGACCTCCCATCTGAGGGTGGCCACTACATGCCAATTGAGCACAAGGTGCGGCGCAGGTTTTCCGATAGATTGGCTCCAAACCTACAATCACCTTGAAACATTCTTGTAAGCTGTCATCCTCTAATCCTTTTATTCCTTTTTCTTTTATTATATACTATGTAGGCGGCGGCGTAGTTATCCATTCTTGCAACAAACCTATCCTATTTATTTGACTTGGCGTGTTAAACATCAAATTATTGATTTTTTTATACAAAGAAAATATTTTTTTAGACTATATAATTCTAGGTAAAGTTACGCAAATTATTCTGTGGATCCAGATTCACTTTATAAGATGGATTCATATTTTAAATGTTCACAATTTACTTTTTAAAAATTTATAATTTGTATACTACAAATACACAATGTTAACATACATAATTTATGTGTTTTGACTTAGAAACACAATTTATATTTTAGAAATTCACAATTCCAATACTAAAAACACATACTTAGGACCAGAGTCCACCTAACAAGTCGCAAAATCATGCATACATCAACATAGAGTATCGACCCAAACCATTCTTGGAATTATTTAAAAAGTATACTCCATGTCCAATTTTATGTGTCTAATTCAGTTAACGTAATTCGGGTGAAGTTATTTTTAATATTAAGTTTAGTATTATTATACAATATTTATATATTTAAAATTTACATTAAAAATACTATTAAACATCAAAAAAAAAAAGTTAGTTTGACCAATAAATAGTAAATATGACATGTAAATTTTAATCTTCCGTTTGAGACTAAAGGTAATATATTTTAGGATTAAAAATGCCATTTAGTAGTTGTGATTAAATATAATTACTTATAAATTTTAAAATTAAAAACAGATGAAAACTAAAATTAACTATTTCTAAAGTTTTTTTGCAGGTCCAGCCCAAGCTAGGAACACTAACTACTGAATTGGGCCAGAATTTGAGCCCAAACAAAATGGACCATATGCTAAATTTCCCAATTCCCCCAATATGGGCTTCAAGTAGTTGGGCTCTTGGCTTAGTTGAACGGGTCTCAAAGCCCAATATGTTGACTTCTATTTATTAAAATAGTGATGGCAATGTATGCTAGGCCCAACTAACCCGTGTGGCCGGCAATTTATATCACGAATTAGGGTCTGTAGTGCACTGTAGACCTTGGATCCAAAGGACTTGTTTATTATGTACCTAAATTGCAGGGGTAGTTGTGTAAACACTTAAGATACTTATGTTTATTATTTTATGGATTTATGCGTTTTATTATATTGAATTATGTGCCCTAAGGTCATGATTTCTGTACATATCACAATTTGATATATAATTGAGACATTTAGAAAAAAAGGGCGCTTTCATAGGTGAATCGCCATAAGGAGATACGGATTGTGATCCATGGATCTTCATAAAGGTTTATTTCAAAGAGAAAACATACAATCAATATTTTCATTTTCAATATAAATTTTATAAAAGTCAATGTATTAATGCTATTCGTGTTATTTAATTTGTTTGATAAAAAAAATGTTGTCCCTAAAATTTATGCATTTAGTTATTTGAACGTTCATAAAATGAACACATTAACCGTACCCTATATTCACAAGACATGCATTCATGGATAGTGACACCAAAGATAAAAACATAAAAATTAAAGTTTATTTCAACCATGTATATGGTTGGTGTTACTTACTAATAAGAACACAAGGTCCTCACAAGGAAAAACCAGAAGGATTAGGTGAGCTATTAATTGTCCTTGTATGCCAAATTTCTATGCTTGACAAAATATTTATGTTGTTATCTTATCATGGTTTTTTTTTTAAACTTAAGTTTCTCGGCTTTGCCAGGTTATATCCCATTATCTTAGACCCCATGAACTCGTCCCAAGTCCATTAGCTCTGAGATTCAACATTAAATTATACATTTCTGCGTAAATGAACACTTTTCGCATATATATATATATATATATATATATATATATATATATATATATATATATATATATATATATATATATATATGTGATGCTAATTTAATATAATGAATGCATATATGGGATGGGAATGGAAACCATAATGTATATGGCCTACCAATCTTCATATCTATAGTAAATAATTTTATTTGAAGTCATTTTTAAACCAACAAAGTAGGCCACAAATCAACCCTTGGAGTCAAGCCATAATTATATAAAAGTGACATATTGCATAATGTTAGAAATTGTAGTTCAATCTTACTCCATATGATATTACTAATTCGGTGGAATTGAAGTCTGAAAGATCGATCAAATTTAATTAACATTGTGTTATTGGCGTGTATTCGAAACATAAACACATAATTTTAATACTAGTTATTGCACAATTATGTAAAAGTGAGTAAATGGTAATGTTTTTTACAATAAAATATACCATGAAAAGATTTAAATTAAAAACAACTTTATCGACATAGTAGCTAGGGTAATGATATAGAATATGTATGTTTCGTTAGGTTTATGATGAGTATTTATCAAAATTCATATAATTATATATATGAATCAAGACTTGTATTATATTTAGAAAAAAAAATGTAGCACTTGTAGGCATGCCATTTCTCCTATACTATTAAAGGGTTAATTAATTGAAAGAAAAAATTTATATATATTCTTATAAGCTATTGATATGTCAAGCAAAATACATTATGGAAGAGTAAATATAATGCTCCAAAAGGGATGGTTAACAGTTAAATGTGTGGAACATAATTCTTATACCTGAAAGTCATGAGCTTAGTTTTTACTAATATTTTTGAATAGTGGC
Source organism: Ipomoea trifida (assembly GCA_003576665.1). Lineage (NCBI taxonomy): Eukaryota > Viridiplantae > Streptophyta > Magnoliopsida > Solanales > Convolvulaceae > Ipomoea > Ipomoea trifida. The sequence continues at coordinate 3,341,408 of CP025644.1, forward strand.
TGCGAGTTTACCTCATCACCCAAAACGAAAGAGTACACAACGCTTTGCTACCATATTATGTTCAAAGTGAGCAAATCTGATCCCCTGTGTGCATCGGCATTTTGTCATGTCTACGCCATTGAGTCACTGTGATTTATATCCTCCCAAATATTTTGTCGGGTCGGGGTGTGGAGGTCCCTTGGGCCGGGGTTGGAGATTTGACCTTTTGGGAGAAGTTTTGTTGCATTTATGTTAATAATTTCAATTCATTAATTTTCAATTTTGTCTTTGTAAGTGATTGCTATTAGAACTATTTTCCATTGATTTTTTCTCGAACAAACAATTTCCATGAAATTCGTACCAAACTATATCCAATTCTACTATTTTTCATTGATTTTACTCCAACACACAATTTCCATGAAATTCATACAAAACAATATCTAATTCTTTATGTCTATTTTGAATAGTCAAGTACACCTTAAGTCAACATTATTGAACTAGTTTATTTGATTTGATGTTGATCCTATAAGACTAGCAAACTACCATGAAACTCATCCGTCTTTCTTAGTAGTTTAAAACTTTGTCTCCATCTAAGAAACCACAGTTAACTCAACAATTTAATTGGTGCAGTCGGTAAGCAGATTACTGATGCAACAACAAAATCAAATGGGATTAAAGAATGCAGATGTGACTCGAGCTGAATATAAATTAATCTCACAATAATAAAAATATTGATTACGTTTATTCAATTCCCTTTTTCCCTTTATCTAACTTTTCAGTCCCTATTTTTTAATTAATTTTCCAAATATACAAGTATATTTTGTATTTTCAAAAAAAAATCTTCAATTAGTAAATACACAATTATTATTTAATGTTTAAAGAAGACCCAGAAAAATTAATAAAATAATTTTATAAGAGAAAAGTAGTGAATATACTCTGATAGCTTTAGCTTGATGAAGAAGGGATAAAACTTCTTGACTTTTGGTGATGATGGTTCTCCACCTTCAATTATGATATTATCTAAAAAAGAAGTATTAGTTAAATTCCAACCAATATTAATGTAATGTTATGATAAAAGTTATGTATTAATACATTTTTTTTCTTTTTAATGATCATTAAATATTAAATAATTAGTACAATTTCAATGATTTAATAGTGAAACTTAATGAATCTTTTCTTAACTTTATACTTCCCTCTGTTCCATTTTATTTGTTTGGTTCGGTTAATAAGACTTGACTTAAGTTATTTTTAATTTAATTTTTCATAATTTAAATTCAATATTAGTATATAAAATTTATATATATAGAAACTCCATCAAAAGTAATATTAAACACAAAAATAATTAAAATTACTAAAGAGAATAAACAATGAAAAAAATAGTTGGTTTACCCATGAATAATAAAGATGACAAGCAAAATGGGAAAGATGGAGTAATTGAAAAAAAAAAAAAAAAAAAAAAAAAAAGAGTAGAAAATTTTCTTTTGAAAGGGTGGTCGGGTGAACAAGTGATTGGAGAATAATTTTTGTACGCGAGGGTCACGGATTTAATTATTGTTAACACTTTATCGATTGAACCCGTCCATAAAATTTCATAGTGCGATTTAGATACTGATGCGGATTTCTTTTATTATTTCATTTTTTTTAAAGGATAAATTTTAATTTCTAGATTATAATTTCAATCTTTAATTGTTTAGTGTGAGCATATATAGTTCTCAAACATTTAACTACGTTGAGGACTTGAGGTTTTAATTCTCTCACGTCACCCTTTTAGTTTATAAATTATTGTTTAATGGAATAACTAAAAGTACCACATAGCCAAAAATTCAGTGACTAGAAGTCGTGGCGCTTATAATTTACCATTGCCCTGTAACTTGATGATCATAAATGCAGTTTGAGACCCTTAAAAGGGGCGGTCCTCACATTGTTATATTGAAAGATCACGAGTTTGATTTTTGTTAATCAAAATTAATTTTTTATTTGCACAGTCATGTATTGGTAAATAAATGAGACTTTATTATAGTATAAATAAATTGTAAATTGAAGAAAAATGATTCGCGTGAATATTACGGAATAAATTTTTTTTTGAATAATACGTAGTAGAATTTAGATCAGTCATGAAAACTTAATTTTAAGCTAATATAATCACAAATACTTATACTAACTATTGGGTCAAGACTGGACTAGGGACCTGTGTTGTTGTCTATCTTGCACGCACTAAAATCCGGCCCTATCTGTCAATATTTCTCAAATCTATTAGACATAATTTTTTCTAGTGTAATATACATTATCAGATAGTGATTGTCAATCTTCCTCGTCAATCATTATCCAAAATATTAAAAAAAAAAAAAAAAAAAAAAAAAAAAAAAAAAAAGGAGAGAGAGATGGGTATATTAGTCATTAGAAAAGCGGTCATTAAGACTTGCCACCTTTCCCAGCCATCTGTCTGTTTACCATTTTCATGACTAAAACACAAACACTGTGCAAAGACCTCTTTTAACCTCTCTCCAATCACAAATGTAAGCAGCTTAGAAGATAAGCTGATTCTTCAACTCTCTACAGGTATCTCTTTCACTCCAATGCTTCTTCCCATCTTTCTCATCAAACTACCCTTTTTTTTAATCCCCTCTCATGAATTTTTTATGCTGTGTTTCAACTTTCAAGCAAACTTTCATCAAATTCTGCTACTTGGGTTGCTTCTTAAATTTTTTAATTTTTTAAAAAATATTTTTCCCCCAATGTTAATTACAATCTTTTCGTTTCTTCTTTTTAACCTATGGGTTGTAAGAATTCCCCAATTTACTTCTGTGTTTCTTAAGTCTACGTGATTCTGCTTGAATCCCAAGCTGTATTCTTCAAGAATTTCTTGTGTGATGGTGAATGGTGATCACCATGCTTTTCTATCTTGAAAATATTAATTTCTTGATGAGGGGGTATTTTTGTCATTTTTTTTCTTGTTTGATGGCTTAAAGATGTTGTGATACTAAATAATCTTGAAGTCTTCTCAGGTTTTGGTTTTCCCTTATTTATGGGTTTACAGCTCTTATGTGGAAATGCTACCTCAAGTCACTGCATTTTCATAAATAGGTTGGATGTTTTGTTGTTTTACTTTCATTAGTGTTGGATATTCTGTTGATTTAAGTACCTTAATTAGAGAATATTATGTGGTTTAATGTTATGTTTTTTTGTTTTTTGGATATTGTGCTAATGATGTGCCTTAATTACACTCTTTTAAGCTGTTTTTGTAGTGATATTAGTCATTATCATGGCATAAATAAGGGAATTTACAGATAATCTGTTGTTGGAAATGCTCATTTCAGTTGATTGTGAGCTGTTTTAGTGTGTGATTGATCTTTTATTAGTCTTGCCTAGGTACAATAACGGTATAGTGTATCAGAGTAACGAACGAGGAGATTGATCCTCCCGTTTAATACGTTTGTTTGTAGTAGCCATGAATACCAAAGAGGCTGCCTCGTTCAAAGATCAAAAGGAAAAGCTCAATGCTCTTCTTGAGGTGATCACTGATTCGTATTTGTTTTTAATCCCGCTTAGGGCTCCTTATCTTAGCAAAGTTGTTGATTGTTCTGTCATTCCCGCTTTCCAGATTGCTAGTGTAGAGAAACAATTGTTGACGTCGATATATTCTAAAGGTCTTTTGCATAAAGAGGTCCGTGAGCTTTACCATAAGGCCCGTGCTAGCTATGAGAACATCGTTTTGAATGATTACAAAGTGGTGGGGCTTCAAGAAGTTGAATTCTCTTTATGGAAGCTTCACTATAAGCACATTGATGAGTATCGGAAATGGATACGACAATCGAATGCGGAGAAAAGGAAAAGCGAAAGTTTAGAGGAGGACACGAGTTCCCATCACGATATCGATAAACATATGGAAGGGTTCAAGTCGTTTCTATCTGAAGCTAGTGACTTTTATCAGGATTTAGTTAAGAAACTTAGAAGAACGTGTGGACTTCCCGGGGAACTCTTACTGCGAAAGAAGGGTGATGCCTCCTCGTGCTTGGCGGGACCTACGAAGTTCCCTCAATGCCAATATGCGTGCCATCGCTTTTTGGTTTGCCTTGGCGATCTTGCTAGGTACAGTGAGCTTTGTAAGAAACACGATGCTTGTAAGTGGTCAGCTGCAGCCACGTATTATCTCGAAGCATCGTGGATATGGCCCGATAGTGGAAACCCGCATAATCAGGTACCCCGACATCATCTTCTTGAGCTTCAATCCCATCAACTTCTATCATTCCTGACTTTTTGTAGTCCATACCATATAGCGGTCTAAATATAAAGACGTAATAAACTCATTTGCAGCTTGCACTCTTGGCAACGTACGTTGGTGATCCTTTCCTTGCGTTGTATCATTGTGTAAGGAGTTTGGCTGTGAAGGAGCCTTTTCCCGATGCCTGGAATAACCTTATGCTTCTCTTAGAGGAGGTAAGCTAGGTATTTATGCAACTTTTTCCTACTCGTAGGGTAGAAATTTGAAAGTCGAAACATATTAAATATTAACCTTATTTCGTTCTAGAGAACTTCAACTGTTAGTTTTTCCCTGTTATCTTTTCTACTCTGCAGAACAGATCATCTCACTTCCACTCCCTTTCGAGCGAGGCATGCCTTGATTTGCTAAAACCGTCAGAAAAAGCACTCTTGCGTACTAGATCCCAAGGAAGTGACGGTTCGTCAAATGACAATAAATTGGAAGGCACTGAAAGTGTTTCCTCGGGGAAATCAGATATATGGCGCCTGTTTGTCAGATTGATAAGTTTCTTTCTATTAAGATCCAGGTACATATATATCGTCCATTTCTATTGTATGAACATTAAGACTGTTGTTCGAATATTCCATCTTGGTGATCCAATTGATTAGTATCAACGCTTTTCTGATGCAGTTTAGAGGATTTTCCCCACACCCTTGCTTCCACGGTTAGACAATTAGAAGCTCTTATGGGGTTAGGCGATGAAGACCTAAAGGCTGCACTTGAATCGTATCAGTTTATGGATCCATCGAGAGAGGGCCCTTATCGTACCCTACAACTCGTTACCATTTTCATCTTCATCATCCACTGCCTAACCGAGAGCGATGAAGGGGAGGTGCAGAAAGAGGATAACGAGCCCGAATCTAGCTTGACTAAATTAGCACTGACTGCTACTTTCATTTGCGCGGGGCGTATCGTTGAGCGGTGTATGAACGGGGGTAAGTTAGAAGAATGCCTGCTCTTGCCCACTGTGCTGGTGTTCGTTGAATGGTTAGCGAACACGCTTGAAAGAGCAGAAGCTCACGCGGGAGATGAAAGGGTCACGAGTGCTATGTCTTACTTTTTTGGCGCCTTTGCTGATCTTCTGAACCGGGTTGATCTTAGTAACGAAGAAGTTGCTCCAGACAACACTGCTCTCTGGGAGGATCACGAGCTGAAAGGGTTCGACCCGATGGCTCGTGCACACATGAAGTTGGATTTCGCAGGCCATCGGGAATGTATGGAGAACTTCTGTATCAGGAATACATCTAGATCTCGACGCATATTTCTTGTTGGGACTAAAATTGCAGGCAGGTCATCAGGTGATTTGGTGCGTAATTGGCTCGTGTATGATAATTTTGGAAAAAGATTCAGCTCTTTGGTAGCAAAATCCCGAGAGCAGGGTCATGAACTGCAAGAACTAATCCAACAGAGTTCTGGAAGCACAAACGAGCAGAGGGAAGATCAAAATCATTCGGGTTTTAACAGCCAGTCCATTGCTGCAGAGGAGGAAGAAGTGATTCTCTTTAAGCCCATCATCACAAGACATAACTCAGCTCCTGCTTCTACATCCCGCCCCTCGAGTGATCGTGTCTCTGCTGAAGGAACGAAGGACGGGGCAAGCAGTGATGAGTCCTTGCGTCGTGCCTCCTCGCTTTTCGTCGGGCAAAGCCAATCACAGGCTGCAGATACTTTCAGTTTCCGCCCTGATACCACTAATAACCCGAGATTGAGTAGTCCATTGAAGCCCCAAGAGCCTATCTTGAAAGACTCCTCAGCTTACCCTGCTGGACCTCCATCCCTCAAGGCGTGGGTAATTGACAAAGAAACTCTCAGCGAATCGTTCAATGCCCTCTCGATTGCTGAAACTAAAGATCCCATAGTTAGTTCCTCCCATGTTTCTGCACCAATTCTCGATGCCCCTCCTCCGCCTTATGTAAGTCCAGTGCCTTCTGCCCCGCTTTTACCCGAAGATGCCTCGTGGTTCAAGGGCAGCAAGGAAGGCGATGGCATTCTCGGGGCATCACCAATGAGTGGATACTCATACACGAACTGGCATCCAACTCGGGGACCATTCAATTTCGTGAGAGGAGCTCCAAGTTTTCTCGACGGATACTCGCCACTGCAAGGGATGAGCTCGTCCGAATGGCTATACCATTACAGAAACAGGCAGAATTTCGATCGAGCCAACACTCACTTCTGGCCATCTCACTTCAATAATGCACCACCATCAACCTACCCCAATCCGAATGCAGCCAACATGGCGAGGTACGATCTTTTAGACCAGTGGGGGAACCCGTTGGGTTCGAGCCCAGCAGCGCTGTATTTGGAGAGCCCCCTGCAGATGCTTCCTAGTCCTCTCATCCCGGGCCCTGACGAACACAGAAGAGACAAGCCCATTTTTGGGTACCAAAGACCGTCCCCTTATGTGTGTGGCACGGGTATAGAGCTAAGATCAGAGCAGCCAGCATTGTTGCACTATCTGAAAGAGAGAGAGCTTCAGTTGCAGCCAGAGTATCAGTTCAGAGGTCCATCTTTTATGGGGAACTGATACATTGATCCATCTTTTATGGGATTTTCTCTAACTTTATATGCATCACATTGCATGTATGTATGTATGTAAGCATCATTACTGGATTTACTGCAGTTTTTAGTGTGGGGTTTGGGCTACTGTATGTTTTAAACAGTTGAAAGATGAATGCATTTTAGAAAGTTACTAAGCCAATGAGAGGTATACATTTTCTTGCATACAATATTCCTTGCTTCATTTTTCATATACTGCAAGTTATTAAAATAAACTTATAATACATTAAAAATTGATGGGCCCTATTTAATTAAGGGGTTATAGGCCTAAGGGGTAGAATTCTTGTTGGGCTAAGGTCATGGTGGCCCAAGGTGGGAGAGGAAGAGTTGATGGGCCGGCAAGACAAGCATTTTCATGCAAAGGTGATGAATTAAAATTTTTCCTTAAATTAATTGATGAATTATTTTGATTTGTGATCCGGAGAATTTTCATGCAAAGGTGCCATTTTCATATATATATATATAGTCATAATATGTTGTGACTACCTTTAATGTGCGGTCAATGGTCAATGCTATGTATACAAATATACACCACTCAATGTTATAAAATGTACCACACAAATATGAACTATTAGGTATGCATCACAAAAAACACACACACAATGTTATTGAGTGGTGTATACAGTGATGTATTCCGCACCGACCGCATGGACGTGGCCACATTTAGATTTGTCCTCACGTTCTCACTTGGGGCATAGTTCTCATATATTAGAAATATATATTATATATATATAGTTCCAACCTTCGAAAAAAGCTTCCAAAAATGGCATGTCATGCATCGCTATGGAATACGTGGCATTTTGATGCAAAGGTGTCATCTTCTGAAGATGCCACCACTTCTCTCCCCTTTCAACTCCATCTTCTTCTCCCATGAATTTAAACCTCCCTCAGCTCTCCTCCCCAAAATCTATCTATCGCAGAAACTAAACAAACACAAAAATCTGATCAATCTTGATTTCGCAGTAGCTGCCATAATGTCGTCGTCTATGACCAAAAACGCCATAATGTCTTTCCTCTCTAAGGCTTCTCGTCCTCCACCCCCTTCCTTCTCTCCCAGACCCAAATTCTCCAGAGTTTGCTTCTCCTCAGCCTCATCCCCCCAGGTATACTATAACATATGGGTTAATTAACTCATGTATATATGTTATTATTTTTTATTTCTAGAGAGTTTGTACTGAGTAAATCTTGTCTTCTGATTTTAGTCCGTAATAATGTAAAGAGCAAAGAGTATATAAGTTTCTTGTGCAATTTTTGAAGCAGGGTTTTAATGCATCGGAGGATTACAAGCGCAGAGACTACGAGAAAGGGTATGGGGGAGACAGGACGGTGGGGGACGCGGCGGCGGAGGTGGCGGAGAAGACGCGGGAGAGCGCGCGAGAAGCGGCGGACAGGACAAAGGAGAGAACCCACGAAATGAAGGAGGACGCCAAGGGCGGCGCCCGGGACGCCAAGGACAGGGCGAAGGAGTACGCGCACGACGCCACGGAGAGGACCAAGGAGGGGGCGAGCAAGGCGGCGGACAAGGCGAGAGAGTACGCGAACAGGACGAAGGACACGACGAAGGAGACGGCGGAAGCGGCGGCGGAGAGGACTAAGGAGGGGGCGAATAAGGCGGCGGAGGCGGCGGAGAGTATAGGGGAGAAGGCGAAGCAGACGGTGCAGGGGGCGTGGGGGGCGGCGAAGGAAACGGGTCAGAAGATTAAGGAGACTGTGGTGGGGAAATCGGAGGATGTGGAGGACTACGTTGAAGATCACACTAAGCCGAGGAAGGTGTCGCCGGAGAAGACGATGGACGATGAGGATGTGGTGGAGCTCAGGAGGCGTGCTGCTGACAATAAAAAATTTTAAAAAGTATACGTGTCTCTATATATAGGCACATATATATATATATATCGTTAATTATTATGTTATATGTTGTTTTCTAAGTAGTAAATCACTCCCATAAACATATATATATGCTTGTTTTTCTAATGATATCATGTTTACCATCCATATCATCTAAATACTTGCGATTTTTTTAGTTAAGTGCTACTAAATGTGTATTAATAGCCTGTGATAACATGCAATTAAACAACCTTTTCTGAGGAAAGGTTGAATTCTCATGTTCCGATTCAACACATTACAAACATGGTAACTCCTGCAAACAGATCACATTTTTTGTGTGCAACTGCGCACAAGAAGCCCTCTCATTCTTAATAATAATGGGATGTGAGATGTAAAACATGGTAATTTCTCTAAACACAAAGACTAAACCACCTTTTCTTGCTATGTACAAGAAACAGTGGGATGTAAAACATGATAATTCTTCCTAAACACAGAAATTAGACCATTTGTAATAAAATAACAGTGGGATGTAAAACATGGTAAATTTGTAAAAACACATAAACTAGATCACCTCTGCACACAAGAAGCCCACTCATTGTAAATTTGTAATAAAATAACAGATCGATAATATATGAAGTTAAAATGAACACTCTGAATAGAAAGAACACTCCATGAACCCAGACTTGTATAACAAACATCTGCTGCATCACCAATGTACAAATTACAATAGACACAAAGCATATTTCCCCTCCCTTTATTTGACAATGACATTACAATAAGAAATATAAAGAAAGCCCTGTTTTTGCTACTATAATACAGTGTTCATCTCTCATATGTGGTTTGGTTTGCTCTACTGCTAACATTCAGGTGGCTGCTATAAATTAAACCACCGGGGTGGGGGGCACGCATATCCACTCTTCCTCTCATTGAGGATGCTTCATGAGTATAACCAAAGGATGTGTTTACATTCTTCAGTAAATGCAATTTGTGTTTCAATCCCAACAAGGAATGGAATCTGAGCAGTGGTATGGAAACTTTTTGTTTGTTCAGAGTTGGACTGTCATAACTTGCTGGAAATGAATTTAGTTTGAGAGCCTTCAGGTTTGTCAGGTTGGGGTGTGTTTTTCAGCAGTTCATCTCTGTCAGCCATAAACTTTGCGAATCGGGAGCCCTTTATGTTCTTGTTACCACCGTCTTGGGGAAGTAGCGGTAGATCGAGCAAAGAGGGGCCTAGTTTGGATGATAAAGGTGGCGCCAATGCCCACACAGAAGATAGCTGATCATTTGGTTTGTCGAGATACTCCAGCAGGGATAACTCCTGCATATCTGTTAGAAAAATAGCACATAAAAGAGAAAAAAAAAAAAAAAATTAACGGAATTGTGTCATGTGAAGTGCATATACAGATATGGTAAACTTGGGGTAAAAGCCAGTAAAAAAAGGCTCAAACTTTTCATGCCCTTTACTTCATTGCCTTTCATGTATAGAAAAAAACTTAATAAACAAGTTCAATTAAAACTTAGCAAGGGATTTCATTCCAGCAAAGTTCTTCCAACTATTAGCTTTTTCCATTTGGTCTATTAATTTGGACAAATTTTGCCCTGGGTTATCAAAATCTTTCTGCATTTGGTACTCTTGTTAGTCTAACGCTAACAGGCATGAAATTCGGTGACAATGTAGGGTTTTTTTTCACTCAAGCGTGCCTTTTCCGAGTGTTGGGAGTCCAATTTTGTAGGGCTAAGAGAAAGCGTGCACTGCACTAATAGCCTACATTACCCCTGAATTTCACACCTAATTAACGCTAGACTAACGGGAGGATTAAATGTAAAAAGATTCTGATAGACGAGGACAAATTGTGAAAAAAGCTAACAGTCAGAAGACCTTTGCTGGAATTAACTCTTTAGCAAGGATACAAACTTCTTAAGAATATCCAGGTTGAAGGAAACAAAGTTTCCATCCCAAACCCGTAGAATATGATCTAGGCTGCTTTTAAGTTTTAAAATTATACTTTTCTTGACAGCTGAGTTTAAGTTTCATTCTAAACAAAGGGTGCTTTGCTGGAAACAAAATTCTTTCCGTCTTTCATTTTCTAGGAATGTAGAACCTTGCCATCTATGACAGTATGAAATTATGAATTCAGGCTATAGCAAATATCAAATACCTTCAGAGAACTTGAAGATAGGTTCCAAAGCTGCACACGGTATACTGAAGTTCAAATGCGGTATAACAGTCCCTCCACCATGTTTGGCGTTGCTATGCAAACAATAAAGAAACAGTTCTTTAAACTGGACATTAAGAAACATTTTAATTGATAGATGTGTAATTCAAATAATAATTATTACTGTTTCAACATTCAGTAATTACTGCTGTTAACATCCATGCTCGTAACTAATATGCCAACCACCAATTACTAGATCCAAAGGCTTATTAATAACATTATACATTCATAAACATCCTTGATAGGTTGTATTCTTTTACCTTGTCACAAGGCCAATCATTCGCCCGTCCGAATTGACAACTGCTCCACCACTACCACCGGGATGGACAGCAGCCGTTGTTTGAAGCATTGCAGGAAAATATGTTTCTTGAGTGGACTGATAGTGCATAGACCTCTTTGTTTCAACTACCTTAGCTATCACACCAAGGCAAGCAGATGGAAGGAAGTCTAAACAAAAGACAGAATTGTAAGTTACAAATGATATACAAGATGGGAATACTTGGCCTTTTTAGGGAGACAGAGTTCAGGAGCTATTTACCACATCGTGGTCCAAATAGACCGTGTCCAAGAATATATGCCTTTGATCCAGGGAAGGGGCAAGTGAAGTCCATAACAATGGGGCACAGCTGATCTGGAACAAACTCAAGTTGCAGTAGTGCAACATCTAGTGGTCCTTTGGAAACATGAACAACTTTCGCATTGGTCCATATCCAAGGATCCATAAAATCCAAGCGTACACGTATATTCCTATTGCCTGAACTTTCCGGGTTGACTCTAAACCCTTTGTGCCTTCTCTTAAGAGAAAAATCCACAGGTTCCATTCCTGTTTGCAGTAAACCTTGATCCCTAGTGTTGATGCTAACTTTTTCATCACCTGGACGTTTGCATTGATCATAGGGTGTAAAAACAACCTTGGGTTTGGTCTTAGGTACTTCACCATTTGCAGATGCCTTTCCAAATCTCCATGGCTCCAGAAGATGAGCATTTGTAAGGATCAGACCTTGTTTGTTGAGCAAAATACCAGAGGCCCATGCTCCATCATCAACAGTGATAAGACAAATAGAAGCTGTTGCCTTCTCAATTGAGGATGATGGTGGGGGACCTGCACAGAGATATCCATGGATGTCCTTTATGGATCCATCCTCGGTCCCCATTCCCACAGCACTCAATAATCCATTGTCATGGCGGATGCCATTCGAGGTATTTTGAGGCTGCTGCTCCAGCATATCACTGCATGCAGATGCAATAGCTTCCCAAGGGATAACCATCTGTCACCCAAAGTTTCATACTTTCATTATTATGCTACGCAAGTATTCCGTATTTGTAACCAAATAACAAGAATAAGAATAACCCTCCAGCTTCAAAGAAAGCACAATGGGCGATAAAAATACCTAATGTAGTAAAAGCCAAAAGTAAATGCACAAAATGCACGGACGAACACATAGGAATGCACTGGGAAAAGAAAAGGGAACACCTATTCTGAAAATCAAAATACTCTCTCACAGTACACTAAATAATAGGTTCAAATACCTGGACTAGAAAGCATCAAAGGGTGCAGCAAATTTGTGTATGCTAGTCTTGGCATAGAAAGCTACACATTTTAGTGTCAATTCTGAGAGGTTCGTGGGCAGTGGGTCAGATGCAAAGACATCTATCAAGTTCAAGGGTGGGTGATTTAAAAAAGAGAATAAAACTGTCTCTGTGCTTACCTGAATTTCAGCAGCACTAGTCCTCTGCCTTAATGGTCTTGATAGGATACCTATAAGTTCTGCATGTTTCCCAAAAACTGGGCTACCTTCCATTCCTAACACATTATGAGTAAGAATAGAATCATAGTTTCAGAATATTAGAAATTCATGAAAGAACACTAAGTTACAAGGAAAACTCTAATACCAGGAAGACACCGGATATCAGCCATCAACAATGATCTTTTTGAGTTGCTAGATGGGTAAATGTTGGCAACGGATCCCACCGCTACACTGTTCCAACAGTAAAGTGGAGCAGTCATAGGAAGAATTTATAAAGACCAGGCGAAACTAATATTATAAGCAAGACTTAGGTAAATTGGATTTCAAAGAAAGTTCTAATGCACAGTTCCAGCTAATTTCAGTAAGCGCATGAATTAAAAGGCAAACCACAAATAATTAGACTTGAAGAAATATTAATAAGAGTAACATATAGCTAGTTTATTATATTACTTCATATGTGGTTTTAACATCATGGTTTTGGCTTTTGGTAGTCAGATGGGAAAATACTAAACAATGGAGTTCATAATCTATTGAAATATACAATATACTTCCACAATAAGCAAATACCTGTTAAAAAAGTGAATAGGAGATAAGATGCCAAAAGGAGAACCAATTGACAGAAGAAGATCTCCCCTCTTATTAAAATGAGACGTGCCTATTTTCGGAAGGCCCTAAATAAGAAATAACATGGGAATTAAACATGAACTTCATTCAGCAGTCACAATGCAGCAGTAGCAGCAAAAGCAGATAAGCCATATGCCCATATGTCATGCCATGCACCATTTGACAGTATATTTCTAAATGTGAAAAAAAAAAAAAAAACCCTTAATACCTCATACTCAGTGGAAGAAACTCTGAGAAGAGCAACTCTGGTTGTTGATTTGCCCATCAAACTTGGATTGCTAGATTCTGCCACCACAGTATACTTTTGGCTTGGGAAAGAAGCTTGCTCGACCTGAAATGATTATTTGAGAAATCCTGTTATATGATAGATATACCATCTATGAAGTCAATTTTCTAAATTTTCTTTCAGACAAACATTTTAGTTGACCTTTCTAATATTGTTATAAAGAGCGTAATCATTTGTGAATTCTGTTTTGACATGTCTGAACATTTGCCTTGTAGTCTCATAATTGGGAACTTGACGCTAACTCTATGGAGGAATCTGGCAAGCATGCTGTATCCTGAAGATATAGCTAGTAGTAAGCAAGAGATATTCATTTTTTGTTCCACATTTATTGTAATTATTACAGTATTTGAAAGCAGTTTGTCTAGTAGCATGGAGCCTTTAAATTTTTAATTGTGAAAATGATGCTGTTTTTCATGTAGCATGGGAGTTAAAGGCACAAAAGCCGAAAGTGAATCATCTACCTCATAAAGCAAGGAACTGGATTTTGCCATTTAGTCAGCAATGACAAATGCCCCCTATGTGTTTCTTTAAATCAATTTCAATTTTCATCACCGCTGAATATCTCTTATTTGCAGGCAAAAACGATTTGGTTTATTAACAAAAAGTCATGCAAGGACAACAAAAGAAGACAAGTTGAAACTACAACTTTTAGTTGAAAAAGTTGAAACTACAACAAGACTACCTGCTTCTGTGCAGAATCCATAAATGATTGATGACCACTTCCATAGGAAGCTAGAGACCAACCAACTTCCCACCCGTGCTCTATTGAACCAGAAGAAGCTTCAATCAGAGATTGGACAGCAGTAGATGATGTAGCCACATCAACCTTCATAAATAACACCAAAAAGACTATGCTAGGATATTTGTCAATAACAGAGAGAATGAGAAAGAAAGGGCCAGCCCTAATATGAAACCAGTTTCTAATACACGAAAGAAAATTCCATATCACATGGTGAATAAGGCAATGTGAATTGCATAGTAAGATTAGTGACAAATCACCTCTGCAAAATTAATTCTAATAAAATAACAGATGCAAACAGCCATCAGATTAAGGAAAACAGGTTATCCCTTGACAAATGCCTACCAATCTAAGAAGTTCAGCTGGAACCCAATGCAGAGCCTCCTTGTTTGCCGTTGTATATGCCTCCTTACCCTATAAATAAAATAGCATGCATATGAATATAACCTAAATCAATAAACACTTAATAATATGTGACAAATTGCTTAACAACAAACCACTCTAGTAGTCTAGTTACAAGATTTGTATACCTCCGTCAAAATGTCAATCTGAGCTCCAGGTATCAATGTTGGTTTATCCAGCTAAGTATCAAACAGCAAATGCCATGTGTGAGAACACAATAGAAGTTCCACGAACCATACGCAAATTCTACAAACTAAACTGTATAAATCTTTAACCTTTGACATGCTGTCTCTATGCTGCTGCGAAAGAAATGGCTCAATAACAGATGCAACAGTCATAACCAAAACATAACCTCCCATAGATTGCAAATTGCCTTCACCCACATTCTGCTTGGCCACTGAAGCATTAACAAGCGAGCTTGGCAAAAGCATTCCAGACGCTGACAATGTAGTTCTCCCAGAACTACTCAAATTTAGCAATAATAAATGAACAACCAATAAGTAAATAAAACAAATAATTTCCCAAATTAAATAACTCAATTAACTGCAATTCAGGGTAAAATATTCATGAACTTCATAACTCTTACCAGTTCTATATACAACAAACAAATACACGAAAGAAAACAAACTTACTTGTACAAGTGGAATGCGTGCTTTCGCATTTTCAGTCCCTTCGGATCCTTAAAATACACGATAGTTCAAAAATTTTCAATTAATATAAGATAAACAAACAAACAATTCTGATTTCTGAACGATCAGCAGCAGCTGAATACATACATACATATTTATATACACACACGCGCGCATATACTTATAATTGCATCATTTCTTTGGGGAGAACTTACAGGGCCTTGAATTCGAACCATGACGGTGAAATTGCGAGCGACATCGATGACTTCCTGGATGCTCATCGTGATATGGTGTTCGTCAGGTGCATACGATTGAATTGAGGCGCGGCGAGAATTGCGAGCAGAGCGGTAGAAGTCTAGAAGAAGACTGCGGTAATCTACTTGTTGTTTGCGACTTCCAATGTAGAGACGCTATTTCTTCCATTTTCCTTTAAAAATTTGTTCCGTACTAATTTTTTGCCCCAAAAGTTTTTGACTCCAGTTACCAGTTACTCCCCTCTTGATTAATTAGATTAGATTACAAGAGGTAAGTGGGGGCATCCGGGCATGTATTACTTAATTTACAAATTACAAATACTATTACGTCCTCTCGGTTAAACTCATTATAGCCACTTTATTTTGCATGACAAATAAAATTTATAGTCATTTTTCAAAAGTGTATAATAGATCAATCTCGCTTGTGTGTAATAGCATACCTCTTCGTTGATTATTTTCTCTAGTATTTTCTTCTTCTTTTTTGTGTTTAATAATATGTTTAATGTATTTTCTAAATATATAAATTTTATATGTTGATATTAAACTTAATATATAAAATTTGAATTATAAATAATTTTAGACAAGTCTCGTTAACCAACTCTCATATATAAAATTGGAGAGAGAGTCCCCCTCCACTTGATTTTGTGGGACGCTTTGATTGAAGACTTGCTTGGTATTCCCCATATGAGGGATGTAACATGCATTCTCTAGTTGACTTCTTCTTGTGGTGTCCCTCCTCTACTTAATGTTGAAATTAAAAAAAAAAAAAAAAAAAAAAAAAAAAAAAAAAAAAAAAGGGAAAGGGGAGTAGGGGCACGACCTACCCGGAACAAGGCAACTCGGTCTGATTCATGAGATCCAAGGCCAACCTGGGGCACTCGCTCATTCTCATCTCATAGCCCGTCTTGGTATCCATAACGAGGGGTTTGGACCAAGCTACACACGCTGATTCGTGAGCTTTGACACATTCTTATAGTCCGACACGATTTTAGCTATATGTTAGTTAAGTTTTTCTTGTATAAATCGCTCGTGTCCTAGCCTAGACAAATCATGTTCAAGGTCAATACAAAAACAAGACATTCTATGTTCTATTATTGCACAATATACTTTTGTAACGCTCTTGCGTTAATTCAATCACTGCTCTTTTTTAAAAGCAAATCCAAATACTATTGTTACAATATTTTGTTCCTTTTATCCATTTAATTTATGTGAGCTAAGCTGATCCATTCATAGCCCGAATCAAATAGTTCCATCAGTATACTATTTGATTGTCCAAATTAATTTCAAACAAAAAACTCATGTGTGTATTGTGGCTTGAACAAGACATAAGAGGTTTCTTATAGTTTGACTAGATATATCATATTTGAGTCATACGAATGCAGCTATCTCTATTTAGTGTTATAATCTTGATGTATGGTTGCTAGTCGACTTATTGAGGAAACATAATTCAAACTCAAAATATTCGATAGTTGTTTATAAATAAAAAATAAAAAAAATAATATTACATGTACTTTCATGACACGTTTGGTTTACGAAATAGACTTGGAATGGCATATCATTATCAGTAATATGCATATTCATTTGTTTAATTTGGTAAACGTTTCTATTCCCAAGAACAGTGTTCTTGAGAATGGCTCATTCTCCCTAGAGGGGGAATAATTATTACTGCCCCACCCCCTCCTCGTCCCCAGTATTAACCTATTCATGAGTCCTCAGGAATAGTTTTTTTTTTTAATTTTATTTTCTATTTTACCATTTGTTTAATTTAAACTTTTACGCTATCTTTCTATCTCTCTCTCTCTCTCTGTCTTTGCATTTCTTATACCATTAGTATCAAATTGAAATTCTTCTTCAAGCTTTAAACAAATGTATTCTTCTTCTACACGTTATTTTTTTTTTTACAAATTAATTATTTATATATATTTAATATCATTTTGAACAAGAAGCTTTAGGTTCTATAATGAGTTATATGCAATATATTCTAAAGATCGTGCAACTGGTAAAGATGCACATACAACATATGACATAGTTGAAGAAATACAACCTGAAGAACAAAATGATATAGAAGTTGATACAAATTATCGATTTCATGAGTGCACAACATTTTTTTTTATAATATTGTAATTGCTATAGAATAATATTATTTAAAATCTTATGTAACAATAACAATAACAATAACAATAACACTAACAACAACAATAATCATCATCATTGTAGTAATAATAATAATAATAATAATAATAATAATAATAATAATAATAATAATAATAATAATAATAATAATAATAATAATAATAATCGTAATAATAATAATCATAATAATATGATATATTTTGTATAAGGGTATATATGTATTTTAAATATATAATATATTCTTGATTTCAAAAAATATATATAATATATTCTATTTCTATTCCTAAACCAACCTAAGATTGAAGTAGCATTCATAAAGTATATTTCTTTACCGAACCAAACAATATAATACTCCCTCCGTCCCTAAATGGGTGTCTCATTTACTTTTTGCACGCTTTTTAAGAAATTAAAGTAAAGGTAATATGCTTTCCAATAATACCTTTCACTTTTTCACTTTTAGAAATAAAAGTAATAAAGAATGCAAAAGTCATAATGGTAAATTGGGAAAAGTAGAATGATGGTGATGTTCAATTTTGGAAAGAGGATAACATTTTAGGACAAACTAAAAAGGAAAGTAAGACAGGTAAAATGGGATAGAGGGAGTATAATTCATATTCTATTTCTTACATATTCCATCCCCTATTGAAATATTATTCATATTCCCTAAAAATTTATTCCGTTAACCAAACTATTTTACTCCATACGTACATGTTGTATTATAGCTAATTCATTCAGAAAAAATATTGACAGATATTTGATAGCTCTCTTTATCTTCTATACTTTCTCAAATAAACATTCTCAGTCCAAATAATATAAACTCCTATCATCATGATTCATTTACATGACCACCCATTTAGAATGGTAATTGGGATGTCATCCCATAAGTTCATCACAGTACATAGTAGTTGTCTATTTATTGATTTTTTATTATAAAGTTTTTAAAAGATAAACAATGATATTATTGCGATAAAAGAATCTTATACTACGTATTTTAATACACAAATGAGAGAAGGCATCTCAAACTCCATAGTAAGACTGGGAGTATGTGATTTTAACAAAAGCATAGGCTACAAGGTTCGCTAATTTACTAGTATATCTAACTATGACAAAATCCACAAACCTACTATAGTGTTAAAATTAAAACATTCTAAAATACCAAGCCCGTATGAGAAAGATATTCTCTAGTATGGTTATTATTTATTATAGATTGCTTATTCATCTGAAAAATACAAATTAACAAAACTATATATAATGAGTTAATGACTATTTTATGTATATGTATATTACACAATAATATTAATTATTAATATTATACTAAAATTGGCATGACGAATATGTGAAAATACGGGCATACTTTTAAAATTCAAATTCAACTTACTACCTACCATAAATGAAATTTGTAATTACTCCGTATATATTTACATTAACCCAAGAATGTGTGATCTTGTGGGTGAAATATAATTATTGTACAGAGTTATATGTAAATGTGATATAACTAAAATTTGATTGGATTAACTATTACGGAGTAATATATAAAAAATTTTCAAATGTATAATGATGGAAAAATTATATCATCATAAAAATGAAATTGATAATAAAATAATGTATTTATATTAAACTTCTACATAGAAAAGCGTGTGTCTTACAAAAAGAAATAGTCGACCGGATATCTGTACCGTCTGCTTCAAGACTTGTACGCGGCCGCTCTGACTTAAATTTACGAACACGAAGGCAGAAACACTATATTTACACCTTGTTCGCTTTCCTCCTCCACCACCACCACCACGAATCACCGCTACCACCGCCGGCGAGCTCGGCTCCCAGCTTGGCGAGTCAATGCCTGCACAGAAGCGCTCGCGCGAGGCATCTCCGCCGCCCACGACGGAGGAGGAGGAGGAGAAGGACGACGATTTGCACCCCGAGAATCAGAATCAGAACGACGAAGAAGCCGATGAAGGAGATGGTACGTACTTACGTATCTTAGGTTTATGTTTACGCGTAGAATCTACTCTTCATTCTCGATGCCTGGCGTGTCAGTGTAGAATTTCGATGGCGGCTTTGGTTTTTGCTCAACGATTTTGTTTTTTGTGTTTGACTTGTAGATTCGGATGAAAGTTCTTCTTCAAGTGATGCCGAGAAAGACGAGTATTTTCACTTCCTCTTCTCTTTATAATTCACGTCATATGCATCCGCGGAAAGATGCATTAACTTATATCTGTTTATACGGACTGTGATGTGTATGTATGCATTTTTCGGCTAAATGTACGGTGGAGAGGCATGTTTGTTGTGTCTGGTTTGTGGTTTCGTTATTTCACTCAGCCTGTTCGCAAATATGAATGTTACTGTTAATTTGGTAGTTGATGTTTTGTATCTATGGTGATGTGTTTTTTTTTTTGGGTACATCTGAGGTGAGGGGAGGGGATTGAACTTGTGACCTCATACTTAGAATCACAAGCCGATGATGCCACTGGTAGACAAGGTCTTTGGCTCTCCATCTACAATGATAATTCCCTTTGAGATTCACATTCTCTGTTTAGCTACAGAATTTGGTTTTGTTTCCATGAGCATTGCTTAAGGTGTTCATATAAGTTCTTAATGAGTGTAGCCTTTATTTTATTTTATTTTTTGAGGAAATTTTCCAGAGATTTCAGTTTCTGCTTATATCCTGTATGTATCTCCCAAAAAAAACAGGAAAATAATCCATTTGACTATTACAGTTTTATCTAAGGTGAGTAGTTATTTATTGGTTGCATGTTGCTTCATAAGGTCTACCAAGTTGCTACCATCTTGACTTTCTCATGCTTGTCACGCTTCCTGGAAAGCTGATATGGAAGTTTCAGTCATATCATAGATTGATACTGTTTATCTCCGATTTTTATCCTGTTTGTTTCTTATTAAGTTCTTATATGTTTAAACTTTGGGGTTGAATGGTGGCAGGTGGTAAGTGTTTCGCTTTACTGGTATTGAAATTGAATAGGATTCTTGTGAACTCATCCAAGCAGGTAGTTCTGTTTGAACCTACCTTGCTCACTAACTTAGCTGCTTTTGGAGGAATAAGGAAATCCAAATATGATAACAAATACAACTAGATGAGACTTTATAGTGTGAGCCAGAGAAGCAATTGAGAAATGGGTATAACAACAAAGAATGATAGAACATAGATTTGAATGTGTTGGACCAAGTGCCCATGTCTTTTTCATATGCTAGTTGTAGGGATGAGGCTAGCCAAAATATTCATTGATTTGATACAACCTAGTTTGGTGGATCTTACATGCCCCTACTCTCACCACGCTTGCTCCCCCACCTCCACAGAAGATGCAAAAGAGGAGAAGATATAGAATTTAAGGTAGTTCATGTCTAAGCACCAAATTGGCCCAGAAGTTTAGATACTAGATATAGGCATTGTAATGTAATAATATCTGTTTGGTTGATCAAGCTGGAAATGCGTGTAATTGCATAAAAGCTGTTGTTAAGGTAAGAATACAAAATTCTAGGGGGTTATCTTTTATACTTTTGTATTTACTTATTAGCGTGGCCTACAAATTGCTTAGAGAAATTATAGAAATTGTAGAGCAGTAATGACTTTTAAGGTAGTGCATTTATGACTTTTAGTAGGTGTAGTGAAAACTAGAATGGTAGTAGGAGAGGAAAAAAAGAAAAGAAGGGACACATTATTCTTTATTGGGTTTCAAAATATTACCATATCATTTGACTGATGGTCTTTCTTTAATTTTAATAACTCATTTGTTTGTGTTAGCTTTGGTTCCAGTTCTGAGAACAAGACATGATCTTTATGCCCTGCAATAAGGACCATTCTTTCTCCCCCTGCATATTTTCAATCTGTATCAGGCCCTTAGCCCCTTACTGAAGTGAATCACAAATTACTATAGGCCTGTAATTAAAAGGGCTGCAATTTTGCTTTTGCATGTCCTTGATTTCTTAGATGAATTTATGCTCTAATATCCTATCAGTTTTTAACTAGTTTGCAAACATACGCTTTGCAGCTTAGGTCAACTTGTAGTATGAAAAGTTGCACCACTTAACATTTTGAATGGAAATATGGAATTGCAACTTTGAATCCTTCTAGTTCCTGTGCCTAAATTAATGAAGACTTTTCTTTAACTGCTTGTAATAACATATACTTTCAAGTAAAAACATTTTACACTTCTTGATCAGTCTTACTTTTTTGATTTTTTATGTTGATCTTTTCATGATTTGATGTGTTTATACAGCTGTCTTTCTCTCTTAATTGTGCTTTCTCTTATTTATTGAATCTTTTTCACCAGAGGACTCATTGTCTTGACTAAATTGTATGTTTCCTTTTCATATAATCATATTTTGTCAAACTTTTTTTTTCCTATTAAAGAAAGACAATAATGCTCCAAGAAGAATTAGAGTAATTCAAATAAACTGCTTATATCTTTCTGAATTAGATCCTCTAAACAGACATATGCCATCTAAAAAGTTTTATCCCATAGAAACTTCTCTTGAAAAGATATTTAGCATTTTTAGGCTCTAAATTATGTTAATGTATTTGCTTTACATAGTGACTCAAACACAAGCACAAGCACAAGCACATCAGTTGTAAGATAAGTTGAAAAACATTTGAGTACAAACTCCAAACATGTTCATGACTGCTCTTTCCTTTTCCAAGGTTTCGTGTTTAGCTGTTGTGCCGTTGCTTAATAGCTAATGAAAAAGGTTGACAACTAACACCGAAAAGACATTTGAACTAGACAATATGAAGTGGACCCCAGGGAAAATATCTCTCCAAACAGATTTTCTGGTTTACTCTATGTATTTTTTTTTAATGGTCTTTCTTTTCCTAATTTTCTCAAGTTCCCTTCTGCATTTCTGGTTACTACTATAAACTTTTGTGGCAGCTTGTTATGAGTAAAGGCATTTGAGAATAGAGTTACTGAAATGAATGATGACATTATCTAATTGCAAGTAAATTTCTCTTTTGCAGATTTATCACTCTGAGGTTATCAGAAATACGCAAAGAAGTGCAATGTCCAATATGTTTAGGTATTGCTATTCTTTCTTTCCACACTCTTTTATTTTAGTTTTTGATGGATGCGACAGACTTGTTTATGCTACAACTTTTGTATGCATGCTATCTTGTGCACGAACTGTCTTCGTAATATGCTCTACTAATATCCTAAAAGATAAGCTTATTTCAAGCTCTCTAGATATAATTGTACACCTCTCTGCAGTAATCTGATACAACTTGTGCCAGACTCAAGGTGTGTTTAGCTACAATGCAGATCTCAGTGGAATGTGTGTAGTTTAGACTGTTAAGATATTATAAGGTAGCTTAGGTATAGGACAAGCTGACTATGCAATCAGAAGCCCCAAATCAATAACCCAAGGGTTAAAGCTTAAAAGGCAAGCTGGTGTGGTTACCTAACTGAACAAAGTAAGTAATGGTGTTGATGCCTGTTGTGAAGCCTTAACCTCAAGGAATCTAACATATTCTTTCCTTCTGAACCTTCATAATCAGTTCTAGGAACATTAAATGGATTTTGTTCAACAATACTCGCCAAGGGGACTTCCCAATATATTTATGTGACATACCATGCCCATGGCCTCATCAATCAGCTTGTCCTGCACATCCACTTTTTTCTATTTGTATTTTGGTCTCATGTCAGAATCATACATGTAAGAGAACTCCTTTGAGTCACTACCTCCTCTCAAAGCCATGATGGATTCTCTTGAGCAGTGGCAATGAAGGGAGAATGAAACTAGCATATATTGCATTAAACTTGGGTTACTTGGGAACTTAAATTGTTGAAAACAATGTCCTCAGAAGGAAAACCATCAATGAATGCAAGGAAATGAAAGAGAACCACCCACCGCTATGTTTGAAGGTTTTGTGAAACCAGGTAGAATTTGCTTTTGAAGGTTTTGTGAAACCAGGTAGAAATTGCTTTAAGAGGTGGTGTTTTGTGGAAACTAGCGGAAGGGAAAAAAATACATGCTTAATCTATTAGCAGCGATTGTCTTGCTTTAAGACTGAATCTCAGTATTAATGTTTCAAATGCTCAAAATCTCAAATAGTTTTTTCTTACGGCTGACCTCCAGATACTTTTTATTTTTATTTTTTTTCCCTTAGTTTTTTGGGGCAATTGCTGATAGTTTTTCAGAATGTGACTTCATATTTAGTCCCTCAATGTTTCTTTTCTGGTGATACCAAAATGAATCATCCTGCTTATAAAGACTTATCTATTATAAGTTAAATGAAAATTACTTGACTCACCTAATTTTCTACGTCAATTTGAATTATGGTTGTCATGAGTTATTTGAGGGTACTTGTTTTTATCTTTATTTTTTTTGTTTTCCTTATATCTCATGGAAAGGATTTTGGAGAACTAAAGGTCTCTTTAATTCATATCTCTGCCTCCATTTATATGCAAGTTAAATATCAATTTATATGTGCTAATGTTTCTTATCACTGCGGATGGGCAGGCATTATTCGAAAGACAAGAACGGTTATGGAATGCTTACACCGTTTTTGCAGAGAATGCATTGACAAGTCTATGCGAATGGGGTATTAATTTAGTTTTATCATTTTCTGATCAAACAGTTGTTATGTGAACTAATTGAAGAATTGTGACATAGGAACAATGAATGTCCTGCTTGTCGCACACACTGTGCTAGTCGCCGTTCTTTGAGGGATGATCCAAACTATGATGCCCTAATAGCAATATTATATCCAGATATTGATAAATATGAGGAAGAGGTAGTATTACATACAACTTCTTGTCTTTCCTTATGAACCATTATGTGAAGATACTTGTCTTAATCTGTGTAGGAATTGGCTTTTCATGAAGAGGAGATGGTTCGTAATAAGCAGGTTAGTTTAATTTCTGCTAACTCTTTATAGTTTAAGCACTCTAATGGGCTTTTCACTTGCGTTTGTAGCTTGGCCTTGTGAATGTGGAGTGGGAGTACTAAAGAAGCTAAATACTTCTCTGTGGTAGACTGGTAGTAGAGTCCTGGGTATTTGCATGATGAGTGTATCAGTCTTGAACATTGTAATCTTTAGAAATGGCCAAATTAACCATCTGAATGCCTTAAAAACATATAGTTCATGCTTTATTTGATATTTTTCCAAACTTAGAGTTGTTCTGCTTTGTCAGCAGATTCAAGCTTCAATTGCCCAGACACTTAGACGGCAAACAGAAGCACTGGGGAGAAAAAGGACATCAAGAGCAACTCCACCAGCATTTATAAGGAGATCTGGCAACAGAAACTTAAGGAGACGGAGAAACCAACGAATCGAGCCTCAAGGATCTGATGACGATGAGGATGCCAATGGTCATGATGACAAAGATTCGTCTTCTGGTGATGATCACAGTGCAGAGGTCAAACCAAAAAGGCCTAAAAGATTGGGGGGTCGATTTTCCCAAGGCTCAACAGCTGGGAGTGCCAATGCAGGCTGTGATGAAAATGATTCAGAAATGAACAGAGAGTCACTTGGTGCAACAGCTCTTATTGGCAGCTCAGAAATTCTTGCCTGGGGGAAGGGTGGCATGCGAAGTCAAAAGACTCAAAATAGGTATAGCAGTCTTGGTGGTCGTAATGGCAGGCTTTGCAGGAGTAGCAGAGTCTCAAAGCTGATTGAATCTCTTCAACATTCAAATGAAAATGATGCTAAGGTAAACTTGCTGCATAATCAAGCTTCTGTGATCTGTATGCTTGTTTACGTAATAAGAGTGATTTCACTTTTTTTTTTTAAAAAGAATTGTTCATTTATTTGTTTTTTACAGGTTGATATTGGTCTGATGCTTGTCTCCTTGTGCGAGGAAGATATTCCAAGTTTGCAGCGACCATACCTTTGCTGCAGGCCCACTTTGACAGTCAAACATTTGATCCAAGTAAATATTTCAGATCTAAAACCTTTTTAATATTTTTTTGTAATAAACAATTGCTATTGTATTTATACTAGCTTCTTTTCTTTTCTTCTTCTTTTTTTTTTTTTTCATTGCAATGCTCGATTTTGATTGCATTTCTATACAGTATGTCTCGCTGCAGACCTCAATCCAAGCCGATGAAATTGACATGTTGGTAATGAAAGAGCTTCCTCCTACTGATAAACCTTCAAGCTCAGAGGCTGTTCCTATCACCAAATCAGTCGCAGGGGTGCCTTGCAACAGCGAATTCGACAAGTTACAAGAACACCAGACATTGGAAGAAATCCAACCGAGCTGTGGCTTTAGTCAATGTAACCTGGTAAGCACTTGCTTTTGCTTCATCTTAAATTTATAAAGATGTGCATTTACAGTATACACACTGCAAATCCAAAAGAGACCTATATTCTCCCATCTCATAACATTCGCCTCAATCTTCAGCTTCTGGCATACCGGCGAAAGCCAAAGGAGTAGAGGCGGTGGTGATGAAGGGAATGACAAATGACAAACGACAAACGACGTGGTTCGTGTAACTTGCTGTGCACAGATACTTGGCAATTTGAATTTAGTGAAATCCAGAGATTTAGCTGTTTAACCAAGTGGGAAGGTCAGTTAATCCTTTGTATTGTATCTATACATCTATGAAGGTGCGATCTATATATAGCCCGATGAAAACAACACTAACGCATTGACTAGCTGCTCCTGTATGTTATAAACATTTCTTTTTCTGAGATAACAATGATACTAGGTTAAACTGTTAGAAGTATATGCACCCTTTTACCCCCCGAGATTCCTTCTGTATGAAATATCCTACATATTTACTCTTAGGTTAAAGTTTGTTACTGTGGGGGATGTTATTATTCATTTTGTGTCTAGTATTTCTGCAGTGTCATCTCCAATTTTACAATGCCCCGGATTTCTATGTCTAAAATTGTATCTTGGCCCTGTTTGGTAAATGGTTGTTAGCTGATTATGTTGGCTGTTTGGGTTAAAAAGTATGATTTGTTGATAACATTAGCTGATTGTAGAAAGTTGTTTGATAGATTAGCTGTTTGGTATAATTTCTTTTATCAAAAAGCTAATTGAAAATGCTGCTTTGAGTAGCCTTTTGAATTTTAACATTTTGGAGTTACAAAAAGCTTATTAACCAAACAACTAATAGTGGTCAAATAAACCAAAATTGGCTGATAGACTGATTATTTACCAAACAGGGCCCTTGTGTTTTGTTAGAGGTATATAGGCAAATTATACTATGGACCATGATCCATATTGCAATGTGAATCATGAATAAATGTTCATTTTTAGTATATTGAATTTTCATTTTTAATTTATTGAAAGTTCATTTTTTTTGTTAGTATATCTAAAAATGAACCTTCATACAATGAACATTCAATGTACTAAAAATAAATTTTATATCAATAGTTCATCTTGCAAGGTGGACCATGGTCCATGGTATAATGATTGAGGTACATAAGTCACAGTGTACAACTTGCCTTATGTACGTGGCAACCATTGATAAATTATCTCCATAACGTGGATCGAAAGGAAAATGTTTACATCAAAAGTTTAAGTGAGGCAGTAAAAGTTGGGAGTAAAATTAGGGAGCTTAGATAGTAGTATTTTCCTTTTACAGAACGTACGACGTTATAGTAAGATAGTAACTTATGACATTTGTCAAATTTTCTTACGATTTCAAATTTTTGACAAACAAAATCTTATAATGATAAGGTTTTTGTTGTTGAGATTAATGAAATGATCAAAATAACGATGTATTAAGAGAAGGAAAATATTTTTCTACTAAAAACAGAGAAAATCATTTTAAATTGATCAATAATGGTAGGGTTTATTATTTTTTTTTTAAAAAAATTATTAAGGAAAGCTCACAATCAGTATTCTAAGCCTCTAAGGTATTTTCTGGTGACTAGTTCAAACGAAGAAGTTTAGAGATGTTAATTTGGTTAATAATCGAACCGAATTTACAAAATGTTTTAACCGTTAATTGAATCAAAATTTCTATTTTCAAATCAATTGAATTGTTTTTTTTTTTTTAATTTAATTGGTCGGTTAACCGATTACTTTTATATATATATATATATATATATATATATATATATATATATATATATATATATATATATAGTCATTACATTAATATATAAATAATAAAATTTAAAAACTAGTCTAATAATATAATTTATGAACTATAAATAATTTATTATATACACGTAATTCAGGTTGTTGAGACTTTCAAACCGAATTAGCATTTATGCCATTTAACTAAAATTCTTTAAAATTATTAACCATTAATTGAACTAAATTATTTCAATTAATAAACAATTAGCCAAATTTTGTGAGTCCGGTGAGTTAATTAGTCCTCACAGAATTATGCACGCCCCTAAAAAAGTCATCAAACAACTTTTGCCCGGACCTTGTGGTCTAGTGGCATCCGGTATCCCGGTTAACACTCTCACATTATGGAAGTGGGTTCGAGCCTTAATGGAGGCAACTGTTGACTCTTTGTGCTTCATTAGGTTGAGAAAGTAGCTATGAGCAGACACTACATTGTAACAGAGTCAGTAGTATCAAAAAAAAAAAAAAAAAACTTAGAACTTAGAAAGGTAGAGAGTATGCTCAGTATCCAGCAAGCAGCAGCACATTGTTTAGTGTTTACCAAATCCTATGGGCGGATTCTATGGGAATCATTGTACCATATCTCTTCCCTTCGCTACAAGAGAGAATCGAATATGTTTTTTTTCTTTCCATTTTGTATGTTTTGTTTGAACAGCATTTCATAGTCTCAAACTTCTTATCATTTAATTTGGTAGATTTGTATATTTATAAAAAGTATATGAAAGTTTTAAATTTAAAAAGAGCAAATGATACTTTTAATTCTTTAATTATAACAATGGTGTAGATTTTGTTGGGAAAAGTAGTAGTCAACGGAGGGCAGACACTCTTTAAGAAATGATAACAAAATCAAACGGGAATGGAGTTTGTGCCGTGTTATAATAACACTACCTTAAAAGCGTTATTTGTCTGGTGACGGTGCAGTTAAGATTTTCGGTACGCTTTCGACAGGCAACACTGAATAACCACGTTGAGCTTGCACCAGCTTAAACGTGGACGAACGAACCTAACTAATGCTCAGACTTAGGGAAGCAGACAAAAGGGAGGAAGAAAGTTTATATTTTTTGTGTGTAGTTTGAACTCTAGAGAATCTCACTTAAATAGTAGAGGGCAAATGATTATGACCACATACCACCTAACAAATCTTGGCCACTTATACCAACTTGTGGTTAAGACTAAATCACCAAGATAATTGAGAACCACAAATATTTCATGGCTTGCATTTTTTCCAACAGATTATAGTCTCTCAGTTATTTGGTACAAGTTTAGTATTTTAGTTATTATCAAAGTGTCGAATTTGCTTTTAAGATTCAAATCAATTACTTTATTGAGTGGCATGGATTCAGGATTTAGTCATTGAAGACCAATTTCATTACTTCGATAATAAAGGGGAGACTAAATATATATTTTGAGTAAATGAAGGATTATATTTACACATTCGTCACAAATGATGGACTAAAATTCTAAAAGTGTGAGTTTTTATTTAAAAATTATACAACAAATAGTAACATGAACATCTCTTATATATAATCTTGTATTGATATAATTTGAAGTACTTATTTAAAAAAGAAACATCGGGCATTATCCTATTCGCGCAACGCGCGTAAAAAAAAAAAAAAAAAAAACTACTCCCTCTGTCCCATTTTATCTGTCTTACTTACTTGGTCAAACCAACTCTTTCTTCTTTGTTTATTTTTTAATTATATTGTACTTATTTTTAAATTTAATTTTTTGTGTTTAATACATAGTAGTACTTTTAGTTTAGTTTCTAAATATATAAATTTTGTATACTATTATTAAATTTAATATTATAAAAAATTGAATTAAAATTAACTCCAGTCAAACATCGTTAATTGAACCATATACATAAAATGAGACGGTGGAGTAATAATCAAACACAATTTTTTTTTGGATTAACGAGGTAAACCCCACTCGACAAAGTATCACAAGAAGGTAACCAGCTTAGGTTACCCATAGTTGAGGGAGACTAAAAGTGTAACTTTCTTACCACTTGGGTTGCCTGCCTTTACCGGCCACATTTTTCTTTCTGATACCGTGATACGACAACAATACATTAAAATCTGGTTGGAGAGAAACATTTCAGGTTGTGATGAAGGCGAGGAACAAAACGAATGGCCCCGAATATTTGCCATCACTGCTTGGTGGATTTGGAGGTGGAGGAATGATAGAATTTTCAATGCAAGCAGTATGGAGGTTCAAAGGAAAATAGCTTGGATTAAAGAAGCTGAGGAAGAGATTGGTCGTGCGTTTATGAGAGATGCAAACATGAGAAACATTAACAGCACGGAAAAGGTGTTAAAACTCAAGTAGAATCCTTCGTCAGACCATCGATATACCATAAATGTTGATGGGAGCGTCAAGGCTACATCGAAAGTAGCAGGTATTGGAGGTGTTATTCGCAATGAAAGAGGTGAATGGATGGAAGGTTTTGTGGTAAGAGTAGATTATGGTTATGCGTCCGTGATTGAAGCTAGAGCAATTGTTAAAGGAATGGATTGGGCTTGGAAGAAGGGAATCCGTGATGTCGAAATTCAGTCTGATGCTAAGAATGTCATCAATTGGATAACGACAGGAGTAACACTTAGAGGCCCGATTCAGGCAGCAAGAAAGTGGCTTAATAAAGGATGGAAAATTTCCATTCGTGCGATCTATAGGGAGCAGAATAGAGTGGCCGACACGCTCTCTAATTTGGGTACATGTCAGTAGAATGAGTGGACGATCCTAAGTACTTGCCCCCCAGAGAGCGAGGAGGTCTTCTTCCATGATCTTGCGCGTGTCGTCTGCTGTCGCAGAGTCCGGAAAACGAATTAGCTTAGTTTTTTCTGGGGTTTTCCCCTCTTGTCTGATCAAAATAAAATAAAATAAAATAATAAAATAAAGAAGAAGAAGATAAGTTGAAATAAAAAAGAAATAATTTGTAAACATATTTTAACATTCATGAGATGCATCTAGTACGCATCACTTCAACAATTATTGTAGGTCATTCTTTTCAACACTCAGGACCCACTTCTACCTTATCCTCTATCACAATTTTATATATATATATATATATATATATATATATATATATATATATATGAAAAATTTAAGAGTCATTTTTATTTTTAGTCTTACTTGGAGCATTGTCAATTTTAGTCTATTTCATTAATTTTTGTCACATTGTGACCAGTCTTATTTAGTTCTTGCCATTTTTAGTCCACCGTTAAATTTTCGTCAAATTACCGTCTAAATAGGGATATTTTTGGTATTTTCATGCTTTAGTCATCTCCTTGACCCCTTGCAGTGGTTTTCCTTTCACATTTTCATACATTGGAGAGGTCTGGCGAAAATCATGTAAGCCACATTACAAAGTCATGGCTTTCGCCGGACTTCTTTATTGAATGAAAATCTATAAGGATAACCACTACAAAGAGTAAAGGAGATGATCAAAATACCCCTGTTTTGGATAGTTATTTGATGAAAATTTTAACGGAGGACTAAAGTGGCAATAACTAAATAAGATTGGCTGCAAGTGACAAAAATTAATGAAATGGACCAAAATTGACAATGCCCCAATAACAGTAGGACAAAAATAAAAATGACTCAAAATTTAAATTATCGAATGATGTTTAAGACTTTATCTTCAGTATTTTTCAAGATAAATAATAAAAATTTTAATTTGTATTGAATATAAAGTCAATATCATCTCTATATTTTAACACATTTTTATTCTAAAATTTTACAAAAAACTCTCAAAACGTTTTTGCGTGATGAGAGTTGTACAAACTTCCAATACAAATCTCTAATTCTTTTTTCTTTTCTTTTTTTTTTTTTTTTTACAAAAAAATCATATTATCTCATTCATATAACATGAGTAATAAATATTTTCATGATTTGTTCATCACGTTACTCATAGTTAAAAAACACTGTCTTGAGAAATATAATTCTTTTTTTACAAGATAAAATACAGTGTTGGACTGTTGGAGAAATGGACACAAATAAATGTGGGGGCCATTTCGTCGAGTGCTCACTTAATTATTGATTCTTACAAGATAAGAATCAACAACATTACATTATAGCTCAATTTTATTCATTTATTTTTCATACTTAAAAAAACAAAAACAAAAACAAAAACAATACGGATTTATAGATATTTAGGTCATTCAGAGTAGACAAAATTCATAAAAAAAAATACAGCTTCAAACCATTAGATCAGAGTAGAAGAAACGACATAAGATTAAACAAAAGACATGATTACACATAGTGATTAATATAAAAGCAAACAAATTAAAGCACTAATCATAGATACATAGGATCAGGAATTTCAATTCGGTGAGCTTATAGATCGGTTATTCGTAAAACCGATGTATTTTGACAACGTTGAAATCCCATTTTTTTGTAGTAGAAGATCGATAGTACAATTAAGAAGTGAACCACTCATATAGCTTTAGCTTGTATTTACATGCATATATCCATCTCTGATCTTATCTCAATCCTCAACGATGCTTTGATCTGGTTTCTCCACTATACATCCTGCATATATATACACACACACATATATCAAATTTTAAAATATTAATTGATACCAAATAAGCTAAAACTTTGTGTTCTAGTAGGCCTCAATTGCACTCCCATATGGAAATCAGTGGGTTCAAACCTCAAGAGCTTTAATAGGTTGAGAAAGTGTTATGAACAGATACTACTCTGTAACATAGTCAAGTAACATAGTCAAGTAGTAATTATATTTCATCCCCTTGAGAACTCCCTGAACAATAATTCATCTTTTCATATATATATATATGTGTGTGTGTGTATATGTATTGGAGGAGAGGTATGTATGTATAGTGATAGTACCAGTCATAAACAGTGGGGGCGTTGGGGTGAGTAGGCTTGTCAAAAACCGCTGCTCCGATTCTCTTGGTGGCGAGGTTACTCCCCGGGTGGAACACGCTTCTCCACACGTTCTCCTTACGCGCCGTCGGCGACGGAGTTGATGGCGTCGTCGGCGTTGTGGGGCTCGCCGGCATCGTCATCGACCTTTGGTACTTGCTGCTCGATCCTTCCCCAGTTTCCACACCTGCACAGACCCCAATCAAACCTAACATAATTCTATTTCTCTACCAAAATAACTTCGATTCATCATTCAATCAATCACATATATATATATATATATTATATATTCAAGTTTAGAAGAAGATAATTCTAATTCTCTACGAAAATAACTCGATTCAATCACATATATATGTATATATTGAAGTTATCAATCGCATATATATGTATATTGAAGTTTAGAAGAAGATAATACAAATTCTCTACCAAAATAACTGGAAATATTAAAAACTAATAAAAAAGATATAATTTAATCAATTAATAATAAATAAGACAATATGATAAATGGAGTAATTTTGAGCATATATATTTAATTTCTCTTCTCTTAAATTAAAGAAAATTGAAATAGAAGTGGATTGTCAATTTGTCATGTTATTATTGATCCTAAGTGGCAAGTGGAAGGAAGAAGACATACATAGTAGAATGTATGGCCCACACTCACCAGTATCTTTAGAGGGATGACTCATCACAATGAGTGTGATGTGTCCAAATCTTAAAAAGAGTTTCTGTCATGACTTCAAAAAGATATTACAAATAAATAATAATAATAATAATAATAAAAATAATAATAAATTATTCATTTTTTTGAAGTTTATTATCTTCAATTTTTTATTAATGCATGATTAAATTGTTAATTTAGTTGAACTCAAAAAATTGTTAATTTAGTTATTATTATTTGGTTACATCATAATTATACTCTAGCCAATAGTTATACTTAAATGTTTTTTTAGCCTCCGGTGGCTTTTAAATGCTTTAACTAAACAATTTAATTTCATGTAATTATATTTATGAGTATTAGTCCATTGTTAATCTAGTTATATTCAATATGCATAATGATATTAATAATGTTTAATAACATCAAATAATTAAGAAAGATAAACTAACGAGTCACCAACTTTGCAAAGCAAAAATTAAATTTGTTACTTTATTACGTTTCATAAGTTATATACACAAGGTAAATAACAATCAAAATCACTCGTTGCATACATTGTTTGACAAACAACTTTGAGTCTTGAGAGTGTAATAATGTCTCGACGGAAGAAATTGCCTACGAAATAATTATAAAAGAAAATAGTCAATGTAAACGGGAGTACGGTAATAAAAAGAGATTTTTTATATTGGGTAATATTGTCTTGAAAGTACAATGATATGTTTGATCAACCAAGGTTCGGGTATTGAGCTTCTTAGGCCTGGAATATTGGTTGGGTCTAATATATTCATCACATATCTAGGCAAGTATATATGTTTGATCAAGTCTCCTGAGATGAGTTTAACCGTTCAAATGTTTCAAAATAAACTCATAAATTGGATCGTATGAATTTTTCTAGATGAATTGAGCTGTCCATATATTTAGGCAGTTATTATACTATGAATCAGAGTTCATATTGCATTGTGAACCTTAGTATAAAAATTTTGTTACCTTTAGTTAACACATTTTGTTCTTACAGTTGATAGTTTATGTACATGTAAAGAAATAACGTGATAATTGCTGACACATAATATGATAGCTACAGCCTACATGTATAGAAATTGTCAACTGCAGGTACAGAATGTGTCAACTACACATACATAATGGGTTATTTTTGAACCAGAATCTACAATGCAAGGTGGACCTTGATGTATGGTATAATTTTGCCATATATATTTAGGGGTGCCTCATTAATATGTAAACCAAACATTGTAATTTTTATTTAATTAAAACATTATGGTAAAAAGTCAATTGTTAATTGAGTTATATACTTAAACACTCAATATGTATGAAATGAATAGGAAAAAAATGTTAGAAGAAAATATAGGTGTCAAATCCGAAAATGGATAAGGATGAAGAATTGGTAAATGTGGGGCCAATATGATAATGTCTGCTATTGAGAGGTTGCTGTTCATGTGTCATCATTTTTGGAGTAAATTGTAAATTAATATGCCCAATAGGTAATAAATTGTTCAAATGTGTGGGCCCTACCCATGTGATTTTTTATTGTATTTTACTTTATGGTTGGTAAGATATTAGTTTTAGAAACTAGAATTTAATATCCCCGGTTGAACTTCTCTCACTATTTTTTAGTGTGATTTACTTTATATATATTATATATGTTGTAAATTATAACACAAAATTTATTCAGTATATATTTTCAAATAGTGACGGCTTGTCCGATAAAAATAATTGGAATCCAAGTTTCAGGGTCATTTTATTTGTGTTGGAGCTATCAGCCCAATTCAAGTTTTTCGTGTCCACAAAGAATAAAGCCGAATTTATTGGGCCGTCCAGGATTTTGATGAGAGTCAGGCTCATCACATTTCTAAATGTAAATTATATTGTAGAACAATAACCACTTTATAATTTATATTATAGATTCTAATTTGAAATGATGTTGTTTTTTTAAATTAGCGCACTTTTTTTTAAAAAAAAAAAAAAAAAAAAAAAAACTTCTGTTTAGTTGACACACCTTTACAGTAAATACATACTCCATAATTTGTTGTTAATTGTAAGTATATAAACTTAAATTTGTATATAATTTGTTAATTATAAGTGTCAAGTAGTTCTAATTATGTTATAAATTCATAGCCTGTGAACCATAAGTAAATAAGTTTAAAGATAGATTTTCATAAATTGAATATGTTAATACATTATGAAGTTATAAATTGAGTTTATAAACGTATGGTATTGCATTTATATAATTTCTAAACTTGTACTATTAAAGTTACTAGTCTTATTCCTTGTTTATCAGTACAATTATGTGATTATATTCGATTTGTATTTACATATATTTTTGAATTAATGTTTGACATATAATCATGATTCATGATTATGGTCAACTACCCACGCCCCACAATAACTAAAAGTGTGTTTAGTTAACAGGTTTAGCTATTAGAAATGAGTATTAAAATCATTGTTATTTTATTGACAGGTTTTTAGAACACTACTATGGGTTTTGATTACCCCTTAAGTGTAAAACTCATTCCCTAATAAAATAAGGGTTTCATTCCCACTTCCTTCTCAGATTCTCCAACTATTAATAGTCATTCTCATTCCACCCTACTACCAAACATGCAAAATAAAATACTTTCACCAAAACCCATTACCATTATCAAATATTTAATACTCATTCCGATATCGATTCCCATGTGCAAACCAAACACACCCTAAGTTTTTTTTTTTTTTTTTTTTTGAGAAACACGCCCTAAGTTCTAAAGACAATGGCCATGTTTGGTAAATGGTTGTTGATTGATTGGGTTGGCTGTTTGGATTAGAAGGTATGATTTGTTAATAACATTAGCTGATTGTAAAAAGTTGGCTGATTGGGTTGGCTGTTAGCTGATAACTGTTTGGTATAATTTTTTTTCTCAAAAAGCTAATTGAAAATGCTACTTTGAGTAGCCTTTTGAATTTTAGTATTTAAGAGTTACAAAAAACTTATTAACCAAACAACTAATAGTGATCAAATAAGCCAAAATTGACTGATAGGCTGATTATTTACAAAACAGGGCCAATGATTTTACTATATAAACGTTTGAACGTCTAAAAATATTAAGATGCCAATTAAATTGAATTATGTATTGTCAGCGGCAAATTATTGTGTGGACCAAACAAATAGTACAATTTGAACATACCAAAAGTACATTATTCGTGTAGTCAATGTACATTATACAAAATAATGTACTTTTAATACTCAAATAATGTATTTTATCTTAATACAATGTACATTTTAATATATTAAAAGTACATTATTTGTGTATTGAATGTACATTATTTGATAGTATGTTCCACACAGCTGTGTCTACCGATGATTGTACCCTAGAATGGACGGCCAAACAAAACATTAAAAGCCATCACAAAACACAAAACCAGCAAGTCACGAAATGATGCATTTAGATATGCCAAAACAAGAGAGTAAAGAAACACACCTCTCATGGCTGGACTTCCACTCTCGTTCTCGAAAACTACGCTACATCTTCACAATGCAGCATTCTTCTTCAGAGAACCTCATTGTATAAAACAAATTTAAGGTGCCTGCCTTCCTTGTTCCCCTACGCCAGACAAAATCTCAATTCATGGGTGTTGACAAAATAAAAATTAAGATCTAACTTACCGGTACTCAAAAAAAAATATAACTTACCGAGATTGTTCCGAGTTCTGTATATAAAGAGGCCGAAGCGTTAGAGAGAGCTTCACAGTGTCCATTATGGCCAGTATGGGAAAGAAGGGGCTGTCAGGTGTTGCACAAGATTTTGCTGCAGATGGCTCACCCTCGTTTGCAGACCTCGTATGTACCCAGAACCAGAATGCGAAGCTTCAAACTCAGCAGTTTCTTCCACTAGCTCTCACTAATAAGGCTACGGGGGTCCAGAATATGGAGCCCGAGTTTGAATTCCAATCAACAACAGATGACTCGACCAAGGCAACCCCGAACAGCAATGCACCAGCTAAAGTATTGTTTCACAAGGGTCGGGTTTTGTCACAATCTGTTCTGTCTAAAAGCTCTCAACCTCAAGCGCTTGAGGAAACCAGTTTAAAGGAGATACTGTCACCAGCTCAAAAGAATAGCAGAAGATCAAACACGAAAGAGTCTAATCTCAACAAAGGAACCACCCAACCATGCAATCAAGTCAAACGCATACCAAATAAGAAGCATGGTGCTTCAGGCCAATGGTTTGGTCGGAAAATTTTCCAGACATTTGCAAAACCATGCAGAACATGTCATGCAAGTGAACCAACTGCATCAGCAAAGGGACAGATATCACATTGACGAAAGAAACTCAGAGGCTTAAGTTATCTCCAGTTTATCAGTAACATGGCATTGATCAAATCCATTAACTACAACACCAACAGGAAATGGCTCCAACCCAAGTTAGACAACATAAATACATTATTCAATGGTTCAGGACCTCATTTAGTCCCCTCTATGTTTTTACAATCCTGTATCAGTCTTCTTCCTCCTTTCAGCTAGATAGTACTGCACTACTGCATCTTGACAATTGTAGTTGCAAAGAAAAAAATGTGGTGTC
The DNA here is from genome assembly GCA_003576665.1 of Ipomoea trifida. Taxonomy (NCBI): domain Eukaryota; kingdom Viridiplantae; phylum Streptophyta; class Magnoliopsida; order Solanales; family Convolvulaceae; genus Ipomoea; species Ipomoea trifida. The sequence goes on from CP025644.1 coordinate 3,379,215, forward strand.
TGTTAAGAACTCGTAATAAACTTTATGAAAAAATAAGAAAGGAAGATGATGAGCTACAAATAACTCCAGAGAATAACTAGCAGGGTGATTACTCAAGCTAGAAACTTTGAGCATCAATGTCAAAGAAACTTTTGCTAATAAATCTTCATTCAATACAGATAATTTTCAAGGAATATTGAAAGTTATAAGGAATTTTCTGATGAAAATACGATAATATTACAACACACAAATCACTAAAATCCTATTGATAAAATAGCAGCATAGTGTCGTTGTCATCATCATCATCAATATTATTATTGTAGATATCAGTTCTGACACTCAATAAACCATAGATCTGAAGTCATTAATGAAAGAGATTACCCATCCATGCATTTCCTGAATATAATTCTGCAAACAATGAAATTTAATTCAAATTCTATCTACTTTGACATTCAAATTCTATCTACCCATCAAAGAGTAGCTTCTCTGATCATCTATCTACTTTTTGGTTTGTTACTCACAGTAACATGCTCAACAATACTCAGAACTTTATAGTGGGTAGTTAGCATTAATTTCTTGCTGCTATTAGCATGCAGTGGGGGGAGGGGGGTGGAATGGTATTGAAAGGAAAGTGGTCTGGTTAGGAATCACAATTACAATAGAATGGGCATAACAAATGCGGGAAGGATATTGATATCAGAATCAAGACTCTTTCCCATCTTATACCTGCATTCTAAATGGAGCCTAAGAATTTAAACCACGGAGCACTACTTTTAACTGTCAAAGACATTCAACTAAAAAGGGTGCAATGTTCAACACAAAGACCTCAATAACAAAAACCATACAATATTTAAATTGGTAAAAAGGTTATTCATATTATTATCACAGGCCCAACAATATGATACATCCCACGTGCTTTCCAAAGAAAAGAATGCATGATGAGGTTTGAGAAGAAGGGATAGAAAGGAAAGGAAAAGAATGTAAGAGGAGTGTTAGAGTAAGACAGAGGAAGGAAAGAATGAAATATAACAGCCAAAGAGAAAAATAAAATAAAATAAATCAATGCCACCTGTGTTTACTTTGAAGAGGGGAGAAACATTTAGATGCACATGTATGATGTATCCAGTTTGGCATCTCACCTTCACTACCAATTACTGATATTAGCAAAGATAAACAGCTGCATGAAAGTCCACAGTGATTCCACTTTGTTGCCAAAGGAAGCAAATTAAGATGCTTTGCCCAAAAACCTTCAACCAAAATAAGATATGTTACCCAGAAACACTCGGCAAAAATTCAAGCAAGAATATCCTCAATAAAGATTTGAACTAAAATCTTGCTTAGAAATTTAATCTTCACTCCCGTTACTAAAGGTTCCTGGCATTATGTCTTAAAGTACACATCAAAGGACAACATTTCTTAAAAGCTTTCTCTTACCAAACAATAGCAACGCAAAAGATCTATCACCCATATTGTCTAAGAACATTTATCACTCCTTTTCTGTGTAAAGTTGCCAACTATATTGTCAGAGAATAGTCAATCTGAAAGCATAAATAAACAATTCATTCCATTAGTTCAACCAGTGTACAAACTTAGGACTCGAGAAGAGACACCCTATTAGTCGATAAATAAACAACTTGATTGATTTTTTGTTTAACTTAGACTTGTATAGTGTTTTGTTTTACTATGTACTAATGTCTGCCATCCTGTTGGTTCCATTTAATGGATTACAGATCTTTAAAAACGAAATGGTTCATCAATGCATAAAAGTGAAATCTCAAGGCCTGTGTACTAACTAGAGAATTTTCTAGTTTTCTGGAAAATTGGAGGAAAAAAAGACATGTTGAACAGTTTCCATTTTGAAAACTGGAAAACACTTTTTTCTCGTTCTCCAAATAGAAAACAGAACTCCCACCACCTATCTATCTACTCCTACCACCACTTACCCACCCAACGTCCCAACCTTCACCCTTATCTATTTACATATCTATCTACTACTATGACTGCATTCATTACCATCTTCTTCCACTTATCACCATATTCTATCTTTACTGTTATCATCTTACTTATCATTGTTGTTGAATTATGGTCATACTTATCTTCTTACATATCTATCTGTTACTATGCTACAATCATTATCTACTAATTATTATCATCCTTATCTACTTGCATATCTATCTACTACTATAACTACATCCATTAGCATCTTTTAATACTTATCACCATCTTCTATTTTCTCTATTCCCATCTTACTTATCATGCTTCACGAAGAGCTTGTAATTATTTGACCAAGTCAAAAAGCTAATATGTATGTGTGGAATCATTTTTTATTTGTTGTAATGTGTATATAACTATATATAAATTATACCCCTACCTATCTATTCAATTTATTTTTTTAAAAATAAATGCATAAAAATCCAAACCAATTATCAATAGTAATAATACCATTATATGAAATTTGACAATCCATGCAACTAATAACTTACTATTAATTTTGCCAAACACACTTGTACAAAGTGCATACAAGCAACTAACAATTAACACCTAATACAATTCGGTAACACTACAGTCAATCCCTAAACAAGACCTATATGTCCTATCACAACATACTTAAATTGTGTGTTAGGAGTATTATTATTCTATATACTTCGAATAGTTACAGTATTCATCCCTAAATTGAGATTAGGATGGTTGCCTAAACTCATGTTAGGAATCTTAGAAGTATTATGAATTTACTTGATCACTTCACTTTTCTAATAGTTTAGGAGTGACTAAAATGTCAGTTCGGCCCAAATGGAACAAACAGGCAAAACATAAGGGCCAATTTGACAGTTTAGGCTGTTTAGCCATTTAGGAATCATAGAGTTTGAAGAATTTCTAGTTCCCTATCATGTGCTCCCTAATTTACAACACTACTCATGTTTGCAAATCTTCATACAATTCAATATATTTTATTTAATTATATTGGAACATAGATACACTGTAACACTTTTAGGTGTTGGTGTTAATTACCCCAATCCAACATACTCAGTACTTATGAATATGAGAGCAAGATAATATAAAACCAGATATTTACATGAAAACTTGAGAGGGAAAACCACACGTCTTTTTGGGCTAAGCCAAACTGAAATTCCACAATGATTGATATCATTGCACGCCATTTGAGGATTTACTAAGTGTGTGAGCTAATAAAGCTCGGACACTATGCTATAGGCCTAGTGATAGCCAGTATGTGAGGAGAATATAAGTGGTGGAGATCAGGAATTTAACCAAATCTAAGCTATTGTCTAAAGGCTAAGTGATTGGGTGACTAAACTAGTAAAACATAACAATGTTTCTTTGCAAGCCTACATGCTATGCCTATATGAATATTTATGCATCACCGACTTATTGGTCTAGTAGGTAGCGTGCCAACCTCGAGTGCTAAGCTATAGCTGTTGACCTAATAACCTGTGGTTGGTACGTGAGAAACTTGCCAAGCTAGGTTTTTCAAGAACTAACAGACCAACCTCTTGAGCTCCATACCTTGATTGCCCAACCTATGGGCTTTCGAGGCATCAGCTAATTCGTCACTGCTTGATCATGTTGGGCCATCCAGAATGGGTTTCTACTATTCTTGATTTATTAAATTGTGGCCTTCACTTCTTCGCTGGGATGGCTCTCTTAAGGCCTCTATCTATGTTCATCCCATAGTGAAATATGGGCCCCACCTTAACAAAAAGTAGTTAGAAGGGAAAACATTTGCTTCACCACAATTCATTATTCAAGTCACTGTAAATCCAAGTTCTAGAAGAAATATTTCCTGTGAAAAGGAACCATGTGTATGATAACGTGACATAAAATACACTTTTGGTAAAGATGTATCAAACTGTAATGTAGAAAATTTGAGAAATACTCCGTAATATTTTTGGTCCCTTAATTATAGGGATATAGCTATTTATGTCCCTCGGTAAATGGACAATGCAAATATTGGACTCAAGTTGTGACAGAAATGGTGACTTTGGTCCACCCCCTCCCCCCAATTGAGGCATTTGACAGTTGACACCATCTAATTTGTGGCCAAAATAATAAATACACAACCATATTCCATTTCCCTCCCATATAGCAAAATGGGAAAATTGAACTTGTGCTCTCTCAATTATAGAGAAATAACCATTTGCATCCCTAAAGGGTCATACGACACAAATATGGGACCTAAGTTATCCACAAAGAGGCCAATTCAAACCATGTATCATGTCTCTTTGTGTTTGCGTTTGTGCATGTATCCATACTTTGCAACTTAAGAATGGGGGGGGGGGGGGGGGGGGGGGGGGCTTGAGCTCAACCTATGTATGTCCTACAAAGTCTGACAAACAAGACCTATTATGAGTTTCTCCAACTTATGTAAAATTGATTTGTATACTAATTGGTTTGTTAATAACCCGAGCCTGAATCTTATGGCGATACTATTATACATCTACCATCTTGGATAGCTGACAATCAACAAAACCAGAGCTTTGTGTTGTATCATGTTCTACCAAAAGGCACTAGTTAGCATATTCTATCCTTGCAATGTTGTCAAATTGGCAAATTGCCACCATGGCAGAATCTGATTCCTCCATCTAATGGCGGTTGCAATGTGTTTTAGCCGTGGTAGGCCATGGCAAACATGGCAAAATCTTTAAAAGAAGGGTTTGGACCCGATCACCCAACCCAAATTTGGGCTTTTTAAAAAAACCTCTCAAGTCTTAACCCTAACCTCAAAACAACAACCTCTAGTTCCAAGCCTCCAGCCACCACTCTGTAAACTTTTTTTTCTCTCTCTCTTCTTTTCTACTACTTTTTCAGTTTTTCTATTTGTTATTTTTTTTCCTGGTATATTTTTTTCAGTTTTCTATTGGCTAGACAAGACTGTATAATTGTACCTTCTATTTTTTTCTACTCCTTTTTCATTCTTTTAAGTTCCTTTAACGTTTATTTATTTGCTTTAACGTTTATTAGTTTACTTTAATAGTTTCTTTAATATTTATTAATTTACTATAATGGTATTATTATTTTTATAACAACTATTAGTTTACTTTAACAGTTTCTTTAATGGTTATTAGTTTACCATATTAGATTGTTATGAAAATACTACAATATCTAAGGTAGTAACTAGTAAGGCATAAAATATAATAAGGACAATTCAATTTAGGGTCTGTTTGGAAGCCCAGAAAATGACTTCCGGAAGTCATTTTCTGGATTTTCCTATATTCATTCTGGCCAACGAAAAAAATACCCAATTTGGCAGAAAAATATCTACTTAGATTTTTAGTCAGAAGACATTTTCCGAATTTTTTTATTTTCTCATCTCTCTCATCTCTCCTCATGCTAGCTTTGATTATTACCACCATTATTATTATTATTATTATTATTATTATTATTATTATTATTATTATTTTATTATTTTATAACAAATAACTTTATCATATATTTATGTCACTTTTAGGAAAATGAACTATTAAGAGTCCCACGTTGAAAATATAAGAGTGAACATATGGGTTTATAAGACCATAGTTTACTTTATCATATATTTATGTTCACTTTTAGGAAAATGAACTATTAAGAGTCCCACGTTGAAAATATAAGAGTGAACACATGGGCTTATAAGACCATAGTTTAGACTAGCTAAATGATTGGATCCAGTCTTTTAGTGTAGTTTGATCCATATGCATTATAGCTCAGTTGAGTGACCTTGGCCCAATCTTAGACTATATCACGGTATCAGAGCCAGTTTAGTCCACTTTGTGTTCACCAGGTTGTCTACCCGTGGTATTGGTGGCGTCCAAAAGCTTTCGTTTTTGGGGAGGGTCCAACGCAATTTCAAGTGGTCAACCAGTTAAATTCAAAATGGCCCAGTTTTCCACTTGAGGGGAGTGTTAAGAGTCCTACGTTGAAAATATAAGAAAGAACCTATGGGTTTATAAGGTCATAGGTTAGACTAACTAATGAATTGGACTCAGTCTTTTAGTGTGGTTTGACCCATGTACATTATAGCCCAGTTGAGTGACTTGGCCCAATCTCAACCAAACACTAGAAAATTTAAAAAATTTCCGAAAAATAATTCATTTTCCGAAAAATAAGTCATTTTCTGTCCAAGTTTGGAAAATGGACCATTAGTGAAAAAACTAAGTATTTATTACAACTTACTAGTTTATAACTTTATTAGTTTATTATAATTAAACTCAAAAAAAATTGTAAATAAGAGTTAAGATAAACTTTTATCTCTAACTCTTTTTCTATTTTTTAGCATTTACTCCTTTACAAATTACAACCATGTCTGTTGAAGAAGAAATTACTTCAAGGGCCAGCAACAAAGCTAATCCTTGATGGAAGTATTGCCGTCCATTGGTAGGAGATACAAACACCATTAGGTGTAATTTTTGTCAAAAAATCATGATGGGAGGAATAACTAGAGCCGAAGAACACTTAATAGGGAACTGGGAAGAAAGGCAATGTTAGTTAGAGAAGAACTTTGGACATATTTTAGAGGAAAACAACACAAAGACATAGTGGATAGTCCAAATGTGAGAAATGTTTGTCTTGGGGTCTAGGATTTAATGAAAGTGATGATGAACTTGAATCCATAACTTGTAATAGTGCAAGTACTATGGAGAAAGGAATGCCACTAAAAAAGGGTTAATGGATTTATTTTGCAGAAAGCCTAAAACTGCAATTAAGAAAAGAAAGATGAGAAATTGAGGCAAACTAACATTAGAGAATCAGTTAACAAAGAAGTTGCAATCAAGGTCCATCAATTTATTGCTTTTTTTTTTGTACCAAGCTGGCCTATCATTCAACTTGGTTAAGTTGAAAAGCTTTTAAAATATGGTTGAAGGCTTGAAGCAATTGGTGCCTATGGTTGACATTTGCCGATTCTGTGTTACTGCCATGCTTCTGACCTAGGCCGCAACACCATCGACCGTATTTCTATGGCGGATTTTGGCTATTCATCATAAACCGCCATCCGCCATTAATAACATTGTATCCCCATAACAAAAGTAACTGAAGGTACTCACGGAAGTATATTGCAAAAATACAAAACTATATTATCCAGAAAATATATAGCTAATTAATGTCTAAAAACAATTAAATTCACTAACAGCACTTTAGTCTTTATATGTTTACACTTAGGCTCTAGAAATAACAAAATGCTCTTGAAAGGAAGAACACCAATACCAGTTGGCAGAACTCCTAGTATCCCATTGGGATAGCTCCAAACTACCTAGTATATAGGTTGCACACTTGCAATGCATATCATGACCTGCCATACTTATCTACATTACCCTGCAATTGTAGTAAAACCAAATCCTGGTCAAAATAGTGCACTTAGTGTCTATAGTCATCTTTCTAACAACATAAATCTTTCAAATCCATAAAACTCACCAGAACAAGTTTCTCAAGTTTCGGCTGAACAAATGAGAGGTATTCTTTGGATGAATCAGAATTATCAGGAATTTGTTCAGGCTGCATTGTGCTAAGAAACTTAGCTGCTGTTTTTTTAACTATCACCTTGTAAGCATCACGACTCAAAAGACCCTCCTGCCAAGTTGGTTTTAATAGTTCCTTGATAAATTCCACAAGAGCAGAACGAAACTGTTTTAAAGCTCTAGAGTCCTGGTGAACTAATCCATCAACATCATTTCCACTTTCCACTCTCTCTACTTTCAGTTCCATCTTACACTGTGCCCCATTCTTCTGCAAAGTATCATTACTAAAGTGTGTTTTATCAGCTTCAGTAGTATCTCCAAAATCAGCAGATTTCAGAAGCTGCTTTTCTTTCAAGGAAGTATAATAAATGTTCTCCTGATGAACCCCTGCAGTATCCATCAGTTCTTTTTCTTTATCTGACAGGTTTCTGGGAACAGCATCCTTGTGAGAGCTGTGACTAGAAACTGAATGTTTATTAGAGCTCTGTTCAGGGCCAAGGTTTCCTGTTACTACTGGATCAGCATTTTCACACACATGTGTGCCAGAGACAGATGCACCTTGACCAGAGAAAGGGAACTGTGAGGGCTTGTCTTGAGCAACTGTCTGCTCAATACTGTCTCGAATAGGATCATATTGACTTGCCTCAGACAGCATACGCTGAGTAATCAAGAATGATGGTTGAAATGGAACAGAAGGCTCCCAATTGTCAAAGGATAGCTTGGGCCTATACAGAGACGAATGATGTGTAGGTGCAGATAAATCAGGGTGAGAAATTAGTGTTGATTCAGAACCAGTGAACGGCGGAGACTTGTGTTTGAATGAAACAGATCCAGAAGCAGAAAGTTCTTTACCACCTTCTATAGGCTTCTGCAAGCCAAGGGGACTTGCATTCCAAGAAGCACTTGGATATAAAGGTACCCTCTCTGCAGGGCAAGTTGAAGGATGGTCATCATGAAGAAACTGGCTTCCTTTACTTCTTATTCCTTCTAAATGTGAGAAATAAGAGGAATATCCAACATTTCTACAATTTTCAGATGGCAAACCTCTACCAAAAGAGCTGTTCCCAAAAGTTTGAGAATAGTCTTTGAACATTGATGAGGAGTGGTTGTAGCTGGCCAAGTATGGTTTATGTTCAAGATATTCCCTCCCAATGTCCTTATCCTTGAAAGAGGTATCAGACACAGGAAGGTTTTTGTCTAGAGGCACTTCCTCAATCCCACTCTTCAACCTTAGTGTTGCTTCATGTTCAATCCTAGAAAGACCCAGGTCTGAATGCATGTTCTTTGCTGATATTTCAGTTGTATATTTCAAACCTACAAAGTACAAAGTACTAGTTAGAACTGCCCCTTGAAGACTCAACCTCAAGTATTATGAATACGAATTACCTTCCCCAGCAAGTATGCCCTTTCCCTTAGAAGCATCTACACTGCCCTCCTTGGAACTGTTAGCAGCATTATCCCTTACATGAAGGAACCTACAGGAACTTCCTTTGATGCACCAGCCTTTAGCAAAAAAATCACATATAATTGCGGGTCGTTTATTTTTATCATTGAATTCAGCACCGGGTGACAAACTTCTTGGCCTTAATTGAGGAACATCCGACCTAAACAACACCTAGATCCATAACGATTTTTTCTAGAAATAATACAAAAACAAAATTCCATAACTCTTTGAACCAGTGGGGATAAAAGAAATTGAAAAACCTTGGTGATATCTCCATATCTTCTACAGCTTGTGCTGCTTCCTGATCTGCCATATCTTTGGAATATTGGACACCAATAATCCCATTGCTGGAAGGATCAACATCCAACATTGCAGCATTGATTTCACAACCAAAAGCCTTTTCAGGCATAACTCCACCCCCATACAGAGAAATATTGGCATCACCTCTGTGGGTTTTATTTCCTGCAAGGCGCCCAAAATTATCGACACATATCTTCGTTTCTTATCGCGCTATAAATGGAACTAAGCATACACTAAGCCTGAAGCAAAAAAGCAGAGGATTGAATACTGTTCTCCAAAAGCAACCAAATGTCCAAATGTAATCCATATGGGATAATAACAGTTCTCACCATCAACCATTGACTTCTTCCCTTCATTTGTATCATTTGGGCTAGCAGTTTCGTTATTGTCATCACTGTCCCTTACTACAGAGGCATCCAATGGTGGATGTGCTACCGATTCTTGGGGAGTAGCAGAATCTGACCCCAAAAGCTTTTCAAGCCTTGCAGGCTCCAGAACTTGTCTATTTTCTACAAAGGACAAATTAGAGAAGAAATGAGACACGAGCTAATGCATTCTCCAGACAATATTGGTAGCAAAAGGTGGTTGGATCCCTTGAGATAATTTGTCTAGATCTAGAGCTCCCCAACTATGAAAAACATCTTCCTAAACAAAGAACTATTAAGAGATATATGAGAGACTGAACATACAACCAAAAAGGTCATTCTAAGTAAAATGAACAAAATGAAACATCACTAGAAAATCTATCATAAATGTCTAGATTTTGAAAAGATTTAGGGCGCGTTTAGTTTCTGGAAAAATTTTCTATTTTTCTGAAAAAGAAAAAATGAAAACAGAAAGTGTTTTTTTAGTACTGTTTTCCATTTTTCATCTTTCCAGTTCAACAAAGGATTTGGAAAACAGTTTTTTCTTGTTTTCCAGATATTTCCAAATACAAAAACACACAACTTTATCTATAATTCCTATTAGTATTACCTACAAACTTTCACTTCACTTATCTATCTACTCATATCATCTACCCAACCACCTATCCATATACCTCTACAACCACCTACATACCCTATCACCACTCGCATCCACTTATCTTCCTATCACCACCATTATTCAAACATCTACATATAATATTCTTTTTTTACTCTACCTATGTTATTAGGATGAAAATAGTAGGTACTCATCTATTCAAATTTGAAGAAAAATACATTTAGAACTACCCGGACATGAATGAAACCCTGTACCGATTTCAAAACTGTTTGACACTATCGATATAGTAATCAAAATTATTCTGAAATCCAAATGAATACACACACACACAATCGGCTATTGGGTACAATGATTTCACTACTACTCAAACCCATTTCCAATCCAACTATCAACTATTCAAACCCGTCCTAATAGGGTTTGGGAGGTCAAGTACCCGGTGTTATTTTACCTATTGTCATTTATGGGTATTATTCCTATAATCCGAATTAAAACTCAAAAAGTAGCACTCAATTTTTTTAATATTCAAAATACAATTAGATATAACCGACCCAATCCAACATGCACACATGATCGCACTACTTCATATTATTGTCACCTATCACTAAGCATTATTGTAGGTTAAAATGAAGAAAAACAATTGAATTTCGAATAACTTCATATTTTCTCATTTGAAAAATAATATGGAAAATAGATGCTAATAAACATGTTTTCTATTTTTCTAATAGAAAAAAAAAAAAAGAAAAATGAGAGAACTGTGGAAAAATGAAATAGAAAAATGCACTAAACATATATTTCATATTGTTGTTTATGTAAAATTTTATTCACATATAACTTCATACACTATTAAGTATCTATTTTACCCATTGAGAAACAATAATTCTTTTAATAGTGAAAGGTTTAATATGCATGGTAGTTCATATTAACATTTAGATAATTTAGATTCTTTACCAATAAAATAATTTAGAATTAAAATTAATAATAATCATTTCTTGAATAAGTATATGTTGAAATTGAGGGATTGAAGGCTTGGCAAAACCTAATATAGGAAACTATAGAAATAATATATTGATTGTATTAATAATATAATATATTGCATATATTCTAAAAGAGATACAAATGCTTATACAGAAATATTATGGGCTAACCCCAAGATTACACCTAGAGCTATGCTAGGGTTTCTATATTTCAACCCTTCCCTTCAAGTTGGAACATCTAAAAGCTCCAAACTTCAATTAAGACAAACACTCCACACCTTGCTCGAAACAATTAGGAAGATAGGCCTATTAGACGCAATTAAAGGATAACCATACCGGATATTAATAGTTTCGTAACACAAAGCAATATACGACCTTCGAGACTAAGATAAAAGTTCCTAGGGATGGGGTTGAATATGAATAGCCTCAATAGAGCATGGCAAAACCAAATTAAAAATTAAATATAATATAAAATAAAAAGGAGTTTTTTCTCCATCAAGAGCAAAAGAGATGAAGAATGGAGCAACAAAAGAATTTGTCTAGCCCATGGTCACCGTCACAAGACTTGCCTACCATAGTTGCCAATCAAAATTATTTAAACTCATAGTTACTGAATGTATAACATTCATACCACTAAACAAGGATGACAATTATGCCCATGCCCTATGGATAGCACCTATTTTTAACCATATGGGTATAGGTATTTGCATAAAGAAAAATGAAGATAGATGATGGGAAAATAGCCCAATCCATTGGACTTAGGTCATTAGGGACACCTTAACATGACTAGCCCAAGATGGCCCAGGTCACACCCCAGAGGTCCATAGGTCGAGTCATCGAAACATGGAACTCAACAAGCCAACAAACCAAACATCAATTCATCGAAGGACTAGCTTAGTGAATCAAAGCTTAGACCTTGAGGGTTAGGCTTGTGAAGTTTACCATCGAGGTCAGCTTCTACCAACCAGGAGGTCTACCACCCATGAGGTCTTCTGCTGAAGAGATCTAATTCAAGGAATTGAAACCACCGAGGTGTACCACAATCGAGGTCAGCTTCTACCAACCAGGAGGTCTACCACCCATGAGGTCTTCTGCCGAAGAGATCTAATTCAAGGAGTTGAAACCACCGAGGTGTACCACCCAAGGAACTTAGCTAGTTAAGGAGATTGGTCTCAGCAGCTTAGTCGGTAATAAGCTAGCACTATTAGAATAGGCGTATCATCTAGAGCTCCGAAGCTAGCTGAGTGGCAGTTGAGCCTGTCTAATTAGTCGGCCAATCCAACCAATAATCTCCCACCATGTCAACATGTCAGAGAAAGAAGTCGAACACCTCGCTTCAAATATAAATAAAGGGTCTCAGGCCTTCAAAAGGGACTTTGGCCTCCACATGGTAGATCGGAAAAAGATCAACCTCCGTTACATGCGCTTTCCAATTGTATCTCAAATCTCTCATCTTTTGTACATGTACAATGATGCATTCGTAAGAAAGTATTACCATCGCAAGGAAACAAATCAGAACAAATCAAGAGGATTGATCACAAATGAGAAGGATTTGTTCCAAGCATCCTTGATTGAAGATTTTATTTCCTTTTAGTTGTTTATTTTATTTTCTTGGAGTTGTGGCAATTTCTATTTGTTTCCTTTTATGAAAGTTGAATGCTTGTAACCTGGGGTCTATAAAGGGAATTTTGAAAGTTAATAAAAACAAATAAAAAGTTAAGTCAAACAAAGAGATGGAAAACTCTCTAAACATTTCCGAATATTTTGTTATCCATTAGAGCAAGCCCAACAATGTGGGATTTTGCTTAGGTTTTTTCATATCCAACAAGGAGAAAGAGAGGAAGGAGAGAGAAGGGGAAAAAAGGAAGAAGAAAAAAATAATAAAAAAGAGTAGTCAGGTGGTTGCCAGTCGGGGGCCACCTTGATGCACCCGCTTAGCGTTACTGGTGTGCGCCAGCTAGGTCTTTTTTTTTTAAATATTGCGTGGGCCCCAACAAAAACTCCATCTTCTACATGCATCCTCTCCCTCTCCCTCTCCCTCCTACCTTCTCTCTTTGCAACTAAGCAAAAAAAGCTGCCAAAAACCCAACAAATATGACTATTGGGGTTGCTCTTACAGTCTTACATTCAACTATTTGTCTTCCTTTCCTTGTTCACTCAATTCACTTGTCAACATAGCCAACACGCTAATGTCCTCTAGTAGTGTTAATCGTAGGTGACACATGTATATTCGTGTAGGGGTGTTAGCGAACAAAGCTTTCGACAAACTAATCGTGTTCGGTAAGCGTTCGTTTATGTTCATTTATTAAGGTAAAATAAACATTAACAAACAAAATTTAGAACTCGATCAATAAACGAACAAAGTTTGAACAGTGGTAAGCTCGTTTACTAAGAGATCGTGAACAAGCTTGTTTGTGTTCGTTTAATAATGTTCGCGAACAAGCTTGGTTAGTGTTCGTTTACTAATGTTCGCAAACATGTTCATAAGCTTGTGTTGTTTGTTTGGTTATTATTCGTGAACGTAGATTATGTCTTGTTCACGAACGAATTGTGATCATGAACATATGTAAGTGTTTGGTTATTCAGTGTTCATGAACGTGATTAACGAACATGTTTGTGAACATGTTCGACTGTTCGTTAACGTTAACGAACACGTTTGTGAACGTGATTGCGAACGTTAACAAACACTAATGAACGCTTAACAAACGAACATGAACAGGATTTCCAAAAATCGTAACAAACGAACATGAACACGAACACTCCAAAATCCTTAACAAACGAACATGAACAGCCTCTGTTCGTTTATGTTCGATTCGTTAACAGCCCTATATTCGTGATCATAACATAAAACTACATAAATAATAGTGGAATTCTGGTTTGACTTAGCCCAAAAGAGCAAATGATTTTTCCCTTTCAAGTTTCCATGTTAAATATTGTGTCCAAGCTACTTTATTTTCCTATATTTTATCTTCTATATAAGTTGGCCAAAGTTAATTTACACCAACAAGGATGATTGGGGAATTTTTGAAGTATTTTTCCTCAAATAAGGATGGGTGCAAGAAGCATATCTCTATCCCTACATAAATATTATGGAGTATTATTAAAAAAATATTCCTATAAAAAATATTAGATACGGAGTATTAGATATTTGAATCAATTAGTATATTATATAACATAATATTGGTAAAATAACTAATCAAATAAAAATCTAGAAACCTGGTGGTTTATCTAACACTACATTTTTTGGAGCAAGTTCTAACTCTTCAAACAGTCACACGCTACTCTCTTTTCAATCTTTAGTTCTTCAAGTGTCATTTTCCCTTTGTATGCACTCTAACAGGGCATTTTAATAAAATATCACATTGAAATGGGTACCAATGTCATTTACCAGAAAATTTTCCCTTCTTCGGCAAAGCGAAAACAATGAAATTATCAAAACTAAACACAAAAATGCTGAGGAAATATATCATGTTATCAATAAAAACAGGAATTAAAGCATTTAAGACTATTAATAAACAGACACACCTTTTTCATGACCTTCTTTGTTGCATTGACTTAATCCTTCAGCAATTTCAGCAGCTGCTGTTTCTTCCACTTCTATGTTGCATTATGTAAATGGACAAATATGAGATTACTTCAACTACATTTTCAATAATAAGTATACACTCAAATAAGACATTTTGAAAATCTCGCATTTCAAAACAGCGAAAACAGTCATAACTTCGGCCAGAGAAATATAATAGGTTATTAATAAACCAGCTAGAGAAATAAAATTTACTCGTGAAAAAAAAACAAACCTTCTGCGTGATCTTCTTCATTGAGTTTAGTTAATTCCTCAGCATTATCAGCTCCCTCTTTTCCCGCGTCTTCTTCCTCCATGTCTTGTTTTTTATGATCATGTTCATTGAACAATTTGTCTGCTGCTTCTGCAATTCCTGCTTCAGCAGTGCCTTCACATAAATGGGCAAATTAGGCCTATTTCAACTACACTTGAAACACCAATTTATGCACTCAAATAAGAGAGTAAATAAAACCTCCACATTCAAAACAATGATATAATCAGAACATAGAAACAAATACTGGGGAGATACACATTCTCAGTAAATCAATACTAAAAGGATCAATATTTATTTATAAAGAAGACAAACCCTTTCCGCTATCTTCTCCATTGGATGGAGCTAATTCTTGATCACTATCAGCTCCCGCTTCTTCTACATCTTCCTCCTCCTCCTCCTCCTCCTCCTCCTCCTCCTCCTCTTCTTCTACTTCTTCCACTTCTTCTTCCTCTTCAACCTCTATTTCTTCCTCTATTTCTTCTTCTATCTCTTCCTCTATCTCCTCGTACTCCTCCTCCTCCTCCTCCTCCTCCATCTCCTGTTCGGACTCGGAGGCAGGGTCCACGGTGTTGTGTGGTGGATCAACCGCCGCAGCGGCGGAGGACATCGCATGCAGCGGTGGCGGAGCTCCGATGAAGCAGTGAGGTGGAGTTTATTGGGGTTAGGGTTCCGTATACCGTTACACAGACCTCACCGCCTGAAAAGTGACGCGCATTTAACGGCGACGAAAAACCAGTAAACCGCCGACAACAATGGCTGAAACGCTACAGATTACAGAACTATAATCCCCCTCTGGATTCTGATTTGGGGATCACAATTTCATTCTTGTATGAATTGATTCTGAGTTGAGTTCCTCAGCTATAACAATTATATATTTTTATAAATATAAATATATAAGGAAAAATAATAATAAAAAATAAACTATACAAAATATAGTCGTGCTAACTATTAAGTTAATATTATCTATGTGTCGTCTTGGGATCTTTGAGGATCGGGGACGGCTATAATTCTCATCATTCGCATGTGTTGTCATCTTTATTTGAATTTAAATTTGTTTAGAATTATTTTGTAATACTTTTGTTTTCAAAAAAAAATTTGTAATACTTTTAATCTAATACAAAACTAAAATTGACGGTAATAATGCGTTACCGGATATTATTTGAATATTATTGAGTGTTATTAAGTATTTGAATACAATATTGAGCGTAACGCTCAGTGTACAGATGAATTCAGTGTTGTTTTGTCTCGTAAGAAGTGTCCCCCCTCACTATGTGGTTGTGAGCCTTTTTATTCCCTTCAGCTCAGTAACAAAGCATTGATGAAGAGTTGATCGTTGGACATCAGTACCTGAGGTGTTGAATGCTGAGGAGCTGAACGTCTGTTATCAATGCTAAGAAGCTGAACGTTGGCCATCAATGCTGAGGAGTTGGACCGTTGCGCATTGATGCTGAGGAGTGAGGTGTGTTGGGTAGTTTGAACGGCAACTATCTTGGTCATGACAACGGTTCCGGATCGGGTATCCAATTACCCTATCACCAGCCCCCCACTCCCTAGCTAGCGAGAATGGCTGAGGTAGCTAGGGAGTAACAGCTTGGCACTTGTGCTGAAAATTTTTGTATGTTGGATTCTAGAAGAAAATTTTACCAGATGGAAATTTTTTTTTTCCTACCTCGGCACCGTGCCGAGGTCACGTGGCTTGTGACTTTGGCACGGGACCGAGGTCGCGTGACCTCGGCGCTGGGCCGAAGTCACGCTACTTCGGCGCGGGGCCGAGGTTTCGCGTGACCTCGGCCAGCGCCAAGGTCACGCGGTAGCGTGACTTCGGCCAGCGCCGAAGGCACGCTACTTCTGCGCGGGGCCGAGGTCGCGTGACCTCGGCGCTGGGCCGAGGTCACGTAGCGTGACTTCGGCCCAGCGCCGAGGTGATGCTGTGGCGTGACTTCGGCCGCCGAAGTCACGCTACCTCGGCACGGGGCCGAGGTTTCGCGTGACCTCGGCGCTGGGCCGAAGTCACGGTACGTGACCGTGCATTTTTTTTTTTTATGCTCTGTGTGTGAGTTCACTTCGATCAGCCGTAGGCTCGGTCAAAGGTCAACTCTCCCGTCAGGTAGCTAGCGAGATTGGATCTCGTGCCAGCCCTAAGGGACTAGAGTGTGGTGTTTTTTAAATCAAGCATCTGGCTTGACCCAGGAAAACACTCTCCCGTTAGGTAGCTAGCGAGATCGGATCTCGTGTCGGCCATAAGGGAATAGAGTTTTTTATTAGATGAGGAGCATCGCCACTTGATGAGGTGGCCGACTTCAAACCTAGTGTTGGCCGAAGTCAGGCCTCGACCAAGTGTTGGCCGAAGACTGACCTCGGCCAATTATATTATTATTATTGTTTTTTTTTGTTTTTTTTTTTTTGTGGACGAGGACTGACCTTGGCCAAACTTGGGCGAGGACTGACTTCGGCCAAATTGGAGAGTTTTTGACCGACCATCAGCGAATTACATGTTTTTTGCGTTGCACGGACTTTTCCTCTAGCTCACGATTTCTTGCTTCCTCGCCCAGGTCGCACCTCCTATTCTTGGTGTTGGAAGCTGAAGGCTCAGGATCTTCTTCCTTTCGCCATACATTGTCGAGTAGGCTTTGTTGATGCTGGTACTGTCCCGGACACTCAACGAATGCTGGTGCTGAGGGAAAATGCACCATTCCCATTTTCTCAGCGTGACTTAGAATCACGCTAACCGGGTGAGTAAGCGGTGTTAAGTGCCGCGGTGGGGCGAGACGAGGTCGCTCATCTCTTCCCTTCGTTGAGGGTGGTTGGTTTGGTCGTGGTGCCTGGCTGGGCGGACCAGCTTTATCAGGTCGCTCACTCTTTCGTCCTTCCTCCTCATCCTTCTTTCTCCTGTCAGCCTCTTCTGCGTCTGCGTACCGGTTGGCCGTTCTCATGAGTTCTTCATAAGTGCGTGGGTGGTGGGTGTTCAGTTGTTTGTGGAAATCGCCTGACCTCAGTGCTTGGATGAAGATGAGAATTGCTGCCTTCGAATCGAAGTCATATACGTTGTTGACTTCTTTTTTCCATTTGCTTAAGAAGTCTCGCAGGCTTTCTCCCTTATCCTGCTTTACCCCACCGAGATGTGAGAATGATTTCTTATGTTGTATACTCCCTGAGAAATAAGACAAGAAACTTTTGGATAGCTCTGCAAAAGTCTGAACTGATCCGTCTGGGATTGTGTTAAACCAATCTTGAGCAGTCCCGTCCAAAGTGGCCAAGAACGCTCTGCACATTATGGCATCGCTTGCCCCAATCATGACCATGGCTGCCTTGTATCTTGTCATATGGGTACGCGGATCTGAAGTGCCAGTGTAGGCCTTAATGGTGGGTAGTCGAAAGTCTTTTGGAAGGGGAACTTCCATTATGTCAGGAGAGAATGGAGCGACCATTCTTACCTCCGGTTCTGGTGAGTGTTCTCTTGCTTCTACTTTCTTTTCCAAATCATCTATCTGCCTTTGGAGTCTTTCCACCAGGCCTTCCTGTGGTGTTTTGTGTCTAGTGGAGTGACGCGGAGCCAATCCACCAGATTCGCCCATCCTTTCTCCGGATGGTCGTTTGGTTACTGCCTTTCCTGCTTGGGCACGGGGACCTCTATTGGAGGATCCTTGCACCCCCAGCCGATCTCGGATAGATCTAGAAGCCGCCGGTCGTTCTCGAACAGATCTGGAAACTGGTTGAGTTCCACCTTCTTGTCGTTGAGTTCTGTTTTGCCTCGGAGATTGCACTTCTTCCTCCAGAGGGGCTGGTGGCGATAAGATCTGGCCTTGCATTCCTGCGACTAGTTGGGCCATCGTCGCCGTCGTCTGTTGGATGACCTGCGCTGCTGCCTGAAGGTCCACCACCTGGGCGGGAGCAGCAGTTGATGGGAGGGGAGTACGGCCACCACCATGGTTGTTGTTGAGTTGGCTAGTGCGGCCACCACCATGGTTGTTGTTGAGTTGGGTATCACGAAGATCACCCGAGGGTGACCCTTGTTCACCTGACTAGGTGTGTGCGAGCTGCTGGATCCAGATGCCATTGATAGTGATGAGATGAACTGAGTGGTTTTTTGATTTTGTGATTTTAGCCTGAGATCTGATCTCGGCTCTCAATGAAAGCACCAATGACGGTAATAATGCGTTACCGGATATTATTTGAATATTATTGAGTGTTATTAAGTATTTGAATACAATATTGAGCGTAACGCTCAGTGTACAGATGAATTCAGTGTTGTTTTGTCTCGTAAGAAGTGTCCCCCCTCACTATGTGGTTGTGAGCCTTTTTATTCCCTTCAGCTCAGTAACGGAGCATTGATGAAGAGTTGATCGTTGGACATCAGTACCTGAGGTGTTGAATGCTGAGGAGCTGAACGTCTGTCATCAATGCTAAGGAGCTGAACGTTGGCCATCAATGCTGAGGAGTTGGACCGTTGCGCATTGATGCTGAGGAGTGAGGTGTCTTGGGTAGTTTGAACGGCAACTATCTTGGTCATGACAACGGTTCCGGGTCGGGTATCCAATTACCCTGTCAAAAATGAACTATTTTTAATATTTGACGATCAAATAGTTAATTTTTTGCTCATTACAAAAAAAATACAATAATCAATAAATTAAAACGGGAATTTATTTATATTTTTTACTATATAAAGTTATAAGTCGAGGTATTTTGTCATGAACATATCGAGGGTCATATACTCACGCCCAACAATTAAGAACCTAACAAAAATATATTAATTATTACTATATTTAAATTTTGAAAAACAAAATCTATTTAAAAATATTATACAATTGCATCCATTTTAGTACATTTTATTGTGTCTATTACTCTATGCTTGTGGGGGTGTATATTGCGTTAAAAGTATTGTAATATTAATTTTTATAAGGTAAAATTATTCTTACATTATTAAAATTTCGCCGGTGTATATTAAATAGCAAAATAATTTACATAATTATAGTTAATCATTTATCATATTCGTCAAACATTATTTATCTTTCTAATATTAAAAAAATATTCTAATTTAGTGTCGGAGAGTTTGAGATTTTTTCTAAGATCAATTAGAGCTGTGGACTGAAATATAATAATTGGTTCCTGCATATTTGCAATCCGCGTGTGGTGGATATGGCGTTGGCGAAATGATGCTATTTTCAGAGATAAGCGAATAACGATCGAGCAAAAGATCCAGTGGCTCAAGCAGACGAAACACGAGATTAACAAAGCTTTCTCCAAACCAAAAGTGGTGGGAACGAGCACTGGCCACCATGTGGAGGAGACAGTCCGATGGAAGATGCCACCTTTGGGTTGGATTAAACTGAACGTTGATGGCAGTTGCGTTCAAGACACTGGAGTCGCTGCGTGTGAGGGATTGCTCCGTGACCACCAGGGGCGTTGGCTGCGAGGTTTCATGCACAACATAGGGCGTTGTTTGACTGCCGAGGCTAAAGCATGGGCTGTTATGCAAGGTCTTTACGTAGCTGCTCAACTTGGAGTACGAAACATCATGGTGGAAAGTGACTCCAAAGAAACAATTGATGGGTGCTGTGGTCTTCGTCGTGTGCAGGGGAACAATAGGAATATCATCAATAGATGCACTGAGATGGCCAAGCGTTTTACGAATATAACTTTCTGCCATGTGTTTAGAGAACAGAATCGCAGTGCAGACTATATGGCGAAGCAAGCTCTATCTCAGTCCCTGGGCTTTACTTGGATTGACGATGCCCCTAGTGGGGTGAGGGATATTCTTCGTGAGGACCAACTTGGGGCGAGATTCTACAGGAGAAGAAATCTTACGTTTGTTACGGGGACTAGTTCCCATTAGTTTTTCGGGTATACCCCTCTTCTTTATCAAAAAAAAAAAAAGTTGCTCACAAGTCATATTTACTATGAGATGCCATAATTAACCGTTAATAGCTGTCTAACCACGTTGCATACCAAACCTCATACGCTAACAAATTAATATGTGACATTAGATGTCACGTCATCGGTATGTTCATTGCAATATATATACAAATATATGGTTGAGTTATATTATACATACTCCCAAATTATACTCATTTACTTATAATATCTGATGTGACAAAATTGATATGTTATTTTCATCATGTTGGTCCACAAAAAAGTGACTACATCCAAAATTTGTGAGGAAAGTAAAATTTGAGAGTATAAAATGGGTGATGTGATAAATACATACACGTAGATATAAGAATGGATCTAAGTAGACCGTAGGATATTAGTGTGCGAGCTCGGGTCACAATGATAGTAGGTCATACGATTCCGAGCAAGCATAGATTAGGTAATAAATCAAAAGTTTATTTTATCCAGAGCATTGAATGTGCTTTATATAGAGGATCGAAGGGGACATATGTCGGGGACTCGGCATGTAGCCACGTGTTCTGCATGCATTGGGCAGGTCGGAGGCGATGCTAATACGCCCACATGTATAGAGGTTCCTAACATGTAGATTTTCAATGGGACTGGATAAATTGCCTTAATATGTGTATCTCAGACTAAGTTGCCATGGGATACCCGACCAAATCTCCTGGGTCGGGCCCAAGTCAAGGGGGTGTTACATAGTAGCTACTATCGTATGCGGTGAACGTGTGTCTTATGTCGGGTCGAGTAGGATCCGAGTGGATTCGAATGGGGTCAAAAAGCGTGCCCAATGGCATACCACGTACGTACCAAGCAAGTATATAGACCCGCACCTAATATAGGGAGTCCAATTCCCAAGTCTATTCCTTCCGCGAACCAAACACTGGAATACAATTCATATTCTATTCCTTACCTATTCCATTCCTTATGGAATAGTATTCCTATTCCCTTAAAATTCATTGCGTGAACCAAACGTGCTGTCAAACAATTGGTATTGCGGGCAACCCCATTCATGTTTGCCAGACTATTTTACTTTGTAACCATAAAGTTTCAAGTTTGACTCATAATGGAAGTGACCTATATCAACTTTTTTTGTTTGCGCTGATCAGCTGCCCATTTGCTAGTTAAGGTCACAATGCAAGGATTTACACTCAGGTAGTATGCATATTATATGTATCTATACCTTGATTATTTTGCCTTTAACTACACTTTCAGTCTCGCCCTTTCTATTATGTGTATTTTTCTCTTTGGTCAATTGAGTGTCCACGTAAACCCTCTATTATTCACCAAGTCAAGTTACACTACTATTCATGTTTAATTATGACTGTTAATCGATTACCCAACAACATAATAACCGCCCTCAAATAGTGTGTGTATGTAACAATGTCGATTGTTAGGTGCATATTTATGAAAGCACTGTAAAGACAAGTTTGGGTTTAAGTTAAACTCAATTGAAACTTTAATAGTAAATTAAGCAATTATTATTTTTATAAAGTTAATTGTATTTGTATTTCATAAAAATATTATTTATTTATTTTTGTTTTACCGGCCCTAAAAACAATACAATTATAAATTTGTAATAGTTGAGATGAAATTCAATTGATTTTAAATTTGATAATAAAAATGTAATCCTTTTGTGAGTTTATAAATGTATCCATCCTTTGTCTAATCACTTGTGATGAGTTTTATTAAATCTAACAATTTTTTACATGACATGAAATGATACAAAAATAACAAGGCCGGGAATTAGTCATATAGTGTATTGAGTTGACATATTTATCAGTGATCATGGGAGCAGAGTTGTCAAAGCAAACCACATGCTAGACTGGGAAAACAATTGTCAAAGCAAATCTCTCTCGTACTCTTTATCTTTCTTTGAGGAATGCTCCAATATTACAAAAAGACGGTAAACGATGTCTTGGAGTATAATAAAACACTCGACATTCCGATCTCATTCTCATATAGTTTTTTGAGTACCATTCTCATATAGTTGGATTCACTGTGTTAAAAGAAAATCGGTATTTCCCTCAGAAACTTGAGATCGAAACAAAGAAAAACGTGGACACTCTTTGTGCCTAGGCGGAGAAAAGAAAGGAGGTGGGGGGACCTTAAGCCGATCATAAAAGACTACCTGCCAAAAAAAGGTAGTCTGTCTGCCGCGAAGGAGATGCATTTCTGGTATGAATAGGAAGCAACAACCTATTGAAGCATAAAGAGTTGATAAGCACATTGTGCTCAGATAGCATGTAATGACTCTCCCATATGAGAGGTCATGAGATTGAGCTCAGTGGAGGCAATATTGACTCCTTCAATAGACTCAAGTACATGTGACTCCCTTTATTTTTTCTAATAATAATAATTATTATTATATTATAACATAAATTAAAAAAAAAACTAATTATTTTTAAAAAAAAAAAGGGGAGCCATTATGAAATATATGTATATTCTTTTAGGTCATTTTACATATTAACCGCTAACATTAAACAACTAATTTTACCAAACATTTTTTTTATAAATCGTTGATACAATTCCTTAGTCAACCTGGCTAACATAAGTCGCTATTCGCTAACTGCTAACCGTTGTTTCCCAAACAAACCCTAAATCAATTATGATGGGTACACCTTGTAAGGTGGAGCCGAGACTATGGTATAACTATTGGACTTCATTTATGAAGGCCTTAACCTTTCAATTTCTCCCACAATTGGATTGGGCTTCGGCTTGGGCCTTCTGTCATAATTTATATCATTTAGGCCACGGGAATACTTGAAACTTAACCAAACAGATTCATCTCCCACAGACCTCAAGCGTGTTACCAATCGGCCCATTATTAATAATTGCTTATATTAAGAAAAAAAACTATATAAACAAATTTTACGTAATAATTAAATATTTAAGGTACAAAATGATTTTTATGAGCGAGTATAACATATCTTTATTGAGCTGACTATAAATAGTAAGATCTAGTCATAACTTAATTATTGTATGAAAAAGTATCAAACAAACCCTTTAAACTGAACAAATAATACAATTAATCCTTTTATATATATATATATATATATATATAAAACCTCAATCGAAACCCCCTAAATTGATTTTTAAAAAATTACAATTAAGTTCAAGTTCACTGATGTGCCTAACATGTGTTACTTACCTTTTGATATGTACGAGGATCTCAAGCGTACAAATTATTATTATTATTATAATTTTTTTTTAACACTCAAAAAGTTCTTTACAATATAATATTTGCTCTACATTATTACGGAGTATTTGATTTTTTAAAATTCTTTTGACAGTCGATTATTAGTTCATCAAATTATCGTGAAAGTGAGAAAATTTAACAACTTAAACAGATTGTTAAAAAAAAAAAAAAAAAAAAAGAAGAGTAGAGGTCCAATGCTATAAGCTGAAGTCCCATAAAAAACATTTAAAAAAAATAATATAGAATATACACATCGTAAATTATACATTTGCAATCCTCTTCAAATTTAAAATTTGAAATTCACATAATTTAGGAGAGAGGTAGGTGGGAGTGATTGCTTGTCATCCCATCTCACAAATCTCTATTCCACTTTATAAATTTTTCTTTTTATCAACCTAAAATTTGTCTTTTATCTTTTCATTCACATTTTTTATAATGTTAAATTTCTATCTTCTTTATTTTGTGTTTTTTTTAGTATTATTGACTCTATTACATTGTAATATCTATTCATCTACACTTTCTATTTAGTATCATTTTATAGATATAAAAAAAAAACCATGCACTAATACAACAAACATTATAAGAATTAAATTATAAATTCAATTAATCCATTGGAGAATATTTGATAGGATAGTACCCTTGCAAACTATAATATTCTTTAGCAACCATCATTTTTTTTTTTGTTTTTTTTAAGGGGAGAAACAACTCATCATCACAAAAATAAATGCATCAAAAGAATGATCAAGCGAGCAAAACATATTTTCGTACTTGATAATTATGAATTTATTATTGTAAATACCTTCTTGATCGAGTTTATCACACATATTCTTCAGTGTAGTTTACATTTTTGTGTGGTATACAAGTCATTACACAATAATGGAGGAGTTTATTCCATGTACACATATATATCTAGAGTTGCAAGTTTCTATCATCACAAGACAAAGAATATATATAAGTATGCCTTGTGGGCTAGCTTAAGTGATAGACCATTTGATAAGAGTAACCACATTAGTGGCTTTTTGACCGAATAAAAGAAATTAAGTGAAGTTTTTTCACTAATGAAAGAATGATTTTTAAGAATTTTTTTCTTCAAATATTTTTTTGTAGGGTTCAGTGAAACGCCAAATGACGCACACTGTGCGCGTAAAAAGGACCATTGTTTTAAAAAAAATCGAATGTCAACCTTGTTTTTTATTCTTTTTTTTTCTCGCTCCTACTTGACACACAAAGAAAACATGAATATTGATATTTCCTATATTTGAATGAGTTCCTTGCCACTCAATCACACTCGATTAGAGTAAAATTTGTTTAGTAATAGTCTGTTGAAAATTAGAAACTTAAAATGTATTAAAAAGAATAGAATAAGTTGAATTGTTTATATGTTTTTTGTTTCCATTTAGGAATCTGTTTGTGTAATGCGTAGTGGTGATAGGACGGCGGGCGGCCAAAGACAGGGACCCACCGCAATGCAGAGCCGCGCTTTCGATCCCCATGTCTGCGTCCAAGTGGGCCCTTTTATTATCTCCATCTCCATGTACCAATCACTCATGGCAATCAACTATTCCAAGAATCCCAGATGCATCTCAATTAATTCAACAACTAAAATAAAATAAAACAAAAAGTTAATAGTTATTAATGGTAACCGGAGAATATTGGTTTGTAAGTAAATAGATATAATTAGAATAGTATTGCTAAGAGTCTATGATTGTATTGCTATGATTTTGACTATAAGATTTAGAATGTGTTTTTTTTACTGTTACATAGGCTCAATTTTATACTATTAGCTATTAAGTGGGATTTTTATTGTGATTTTTGAAGAGTGTGATTATGAAAGAGAAGATGATAGAAAATATAAAAATAAAACAAAAACTGATATATATATATATATATATATCTGGAAAATCCCTCGGGCGGGTCTCACTCCACTACAAAATCCACTCATTTGCAGGAAGGTCTGAGTGTCTGACATGGTCTCTCTCAACCCTTTCTCTCATACAATGTGGCAAAAGTCTTCTTAAAAACTGTGAAAAAGTAACTAATGGGGATGACCTAACAATTATAATAATGGGCACAACAGCCCAAGTACAATTGTACAATGACTTCTCTTAATAAGTGTCATGACTTCTTAATAATTGTTATGCATTCTAATAAGGAGTTTTTTGCATTTTTAGTCCCACGACTATAGTGGCACTTGTAGGATTGGTTCACGACTTTCAAACTTTACAATTTTGGTCCATGACTATCATTTTTTTTTTGCAAAAATGGTCCTTCCGGCGCCGGAAAACAAAAACCGGCGAATTTTCCAGCAATTTTTCGCCGGAAAAAAAAATTGACATATTTTCAGTCAATTTCTCGTCGGAAAAAAATTCTCCTCTCAAGTAAGATTAAAATTGACATTTCTAAACAATTAATTTAAGTTAAAACAAATTCATTTTTAAAAACATATGTAGTCAATTTAATTTTTTTATTTTGGTAAACTAATTAAAGTTAAAACTAATTCATTTCTAAAAGCATACGTAGTCAAGTTAATCTTAGTAAATTAAATACAAATTCAAAATTATTTTTACTTTTTCGTTTAAATTTAAATTATATTTACTTTTTTGCCAATTAAGTACAAATTCGAAATTATTAATACAAATTCAAAATCAACAAAAAATAATATTATTAAGATTAAATTTAAACTAAAAAGTAAAAATAATATTTGAATAATTTTGCTCAGTAGTAACATCTGCGAACACAAAGGGGAATTTTTTAGAAATGTCAATTTGAATAAAAAGTAAACTACATTAATTGTTCAGAAATGTCAATTTTAATCTTACTTGAAAGGAGAATTTTTTTCTGACGAGAAATTGACGGAAAATATGTCAAATTTTTTTTTCCGACGAAAAATTGCCGGAAAATTCGCCGGTTTTTGTTTTCCGGCGCCGGAAGGACCATTTTTGTAAAAAAAAAATGATAGTCATGGACCAAAATTGCAAAGTTTGAAAGTCGTGGACCAATCCTACAAGTGCCACTATAGTCGTGGGACTAAAAATGCAAAAAACTCTTCTAATAAGTGCATTATTAGCTTTCATTAACTGGTTATGCAATATAGTTCATAATTTTCAAATTTAGTCAATGTGAGCTCTCAGTTATTTATGATATGGTATCGTAAATTAGTGTCCAAATTCTAAATATAGTCATGTTAGTCCTTTAATTGTTTGTTAGCTTTCATTTAAAAAAATTAAGGGACCATATTGATTATATTTATAACTCAGTGACTAGATTTACAATACGATAACTAATTAAGATATCATATTAGCTAAATATGAGAAGATCTATTTTCACTTTGGTCTCTAAACTATAGTACATCTTTCACGTTTAGTCCTTTTTTTTTTTTTTTTTTTGGTTAGCTTTCACGTTTAGTCTGCTTATCAAATTTTTTAATATTTGGTGAATGACTATCAAATTCTTACCACATTGGCATTTTCAATCATTTTTATTTATTTATCAAACTTAGGTGAAATCTCCCACATGATAATCTAATGATTTTTTTAAACGGTATTTATGTTATTTGAATTTGAGCAACATGCAAATCACAAAATCGAATATATTTTGTAATGACCAAATATAACAATAATTTGATTAGTCATGCATTAAAATGGTAAAACAAGTTTAATTTAATAGTTAAGGATAAAATTTGAAAGAGCTCCAAAAGCCTCCAATACTATATGCCACCAAAAGTGAAATAAAACTCACTTAAAAATGAGGACTAAATTGTATAATGACTAACAATTAATTGACTCTAAAAGTGTGACTATATCTTAATTTTTATTTTTTTTAGTTCTACTTACTCGGTTACAATGTAGTATCTGTCCGTAGCTACTTTAATTTAACTAACTTACAATCAAATCGTAGTGCATCACCAACAAAAGAATTTGCCCTTAGGACAACGGTCCAATGTTGAGAAACCTGCAACAAACAATCTGACTATGATTGCGTTGGATTCATTGTGCACAAAAGTATATAATTTAATCATTCAATGTAGTATAGTCCTAGACAAAATTGAGTATAAATTTAATAGGCAATCTAAAATAGAAATACTTATATCAATTTCAAACAACACTCTGCATCTATTATATCATCAAAGTTGTACTCGTCAAACTTATTAATACAATATATCGAAGTTGTACTCATCAAACTTATTAATATAATATTTCAAAAGTAATCCAGTATATATAACAAACTTAAACAACATTATATACTTAACAATTTTATAAATATAAAACAAAAATTTATATATTCACTACACAAACACTTATAAAAATCTAAAAATTTTCATACACGTTTCCTAGCAGAAGTTGACATTACACTTTGCAAACAAGTTCATTGTTCATACAAAATCCAGCCTCCAAAATGGGGCGCACAACTACACGTGGCAGAATAATGCATACTGACATGGTCCACACGTGCCATCAGTGCCCGTACTGACACGGACCACACGTGCCATATCCATATCCAAGAACACAGTCTCACACGTCACGCCGCCGTGAGTCCGTGACCACGGCCACCGTTACCGCCACCGACAAGTCAT
Source organism: Ipomoea trifida (assembly GCA_003576665.1). Lineage (NCBI taxonomy): Eukaryota > Viridiplantae > Streptophyta > Magnoliopsida > Solanales > Convolvulaceae > Ipomoea > Ipomoea trifida. Next base: position 3,407,832 of record CP025644.1, read on the forward strand.
TAAAAATGGGAAAAAAAATAATAATATAAAAATACGCGTAATTCACAAAGTTTTCACCTAATCAACGGCTGGTGGAGAGCTAAAGAGGTTGTATCGGCTCTTGGTATTCACATCCAACGGTTGTCATTAATCCTTGTTACTAATTTTTTTTTTTTTCTAAAATGAACAAAAAAGGTTTTTGACGGAAAAAACGGTTTACTTTGACGCCGGCAGGTTCACAAAGTTTCCGGTGGAGGGAGGTTGAGATCGAGATCTAAAATTAGGCCGTCTTTATTAGGTTTGAGATCGCGGTTGGTTTCGACGACGGAGGAGGAGTCGGACTCGCTCTGAGCAACGCCGCTTCCGGTGCTGCCGGCGGCGTCGTGGAAATTGGGAGACGAGAATCGGGGGTTGAGGGAAGGCGTCGTCGTAATCGCGCCGGCACGCGCGAGCGCGTTGAGATAGAACACGTGGCTGGCCGGATGCACGGCGGCGGCGGCGACGACCGGAGCGACGCGGAGGTGACGGCTCTGGTACGGAAGGTGGTTCACCGCGGAGAATCCGCCGCTGACGTTGAGATCCAACAGCGACGACGAATCGACCAAAACGGCCGGCGAAAACCGGCCGCCGTCGCGGCTCGACGACTCCACCGTGCTACTCTGGCTCGGACTGTGATTGCTATTCCCCCTCCTCCGCCTCCGCCTCCTCCGCCGCCGCTCCGCCGCATCCGCCGCCGTTTTTCTCGCACGCATTCCTGTTCATATCAAACCGCGCGCAGAAATCGAGCGGAATCCGCTCCTCCGCCAACGGAAAATTCGTTTTCGCCTTGGCGCCGCGGAACTCCCGCGCCGCATTATCGTAAGCCTTAGCCGCCTCCTCCGCCGTATCAAACGTCCCCAGCCAAACGCGGCTTTTCTTCCCGGGATCTCTGATCTCCGCCGCGTATCTCCCCCACGGCCTCTTCCTCACTCCCCTGTAATGCACCTGCTCTCTCCGCACTCCATCCACCGCCGGAACCGCCACCGCCACCGCCGCCCCCTTATCCTTCGGAGCCATTAAACTCAGCCCCGCGTGAAATTTAATTATAAAAATATTTACACAAAATTAAAAAAAACTTTAATTAATTGCTTCAGAGAGAACAGACTGAAACGTAAGAAAACTTTAAGGTACGGCTGAGAGAAGAAAGAGGTGAGCCGCTGAATATATAGGGGGAGTCAAACGTGGCGTTGACTGCTCCACTACCGGGTGGGGTGGGGCCCTTAAGGTTACGTGGCATTCCGACCTTGTGTACGTAGCCATGCTGATTGGGGTGTAACATTTAATTGGAGCCTTGTAACATTTTATTCTAATAATAATATTTGAAATGAGTTAGAATTTAAACTTTTGTGTATTCAATAACGTTTTTAGGAAAGTATTGAATGAGTTCAGTCAAGACTCCACTTAATTACACTATTACTCTTGTAATAAGGGGTGAGATTGTCCATTCCAGTCCCTAGGTGTTCTTTTTAGATTATTGAGAGGCAAATTATGGTGATAAACTCAATTTTTGGTCTCTTACGATAAATTTATTTATGTGATTAGTTGTACTGCACGTTACTCTATTACTCTATTTCCATTTATGTGATTAGTTGTACTGCACGTTACTCTATTACTCTATTTCCATAGAATGCGAATGATGCTATATCAATGCAATAAAAAAATGTTATACAAAGCGCACTGCCACTTTATTTTGTATTTTTTGAAGATTTTAATTATTAGTTTTAGAATTGATTCTTTTTTTTTTCTTTTTTTTTTTCTTTTAAATTTATCCATTTAATCAAAACTATGTGACAAGTGTGTGTGTGTGTATATATATAATATAATATAATATAATATAATATAATGTAATGTAAGTACTATTTTCTATATTAATATTATATACCGGAGTAATATTGATCATTTTCATATGCATGTGTCGATAAAAGTTTTAATAAATTTTATACTAAAATTTGTATAATAATAATATATAATAATAATAATAATAATAATAATTATTATTATTATTATTATTATTATTATTATATTAAAAAGAAATCTGAGTTGGTGAAGGGTATCTCCATCTTTGACAGGAGATTAAAAATATTCCTCATTTCTTATCTCCAAATTTTGTCCTCGTCTCCATTCTTGTTGATTCGGAGATTATAAATTACATCATGAAGGAATGAAATTGTCTTCCCTAAGTAAAATATTAGTTAAATTCAAGCAAATTAAAAAAGAAGTTTAAAGATTTTTTTAATGAAATTACGTTATAATATAGTATTAAATATTACTCTGTATTTACTTTATATGAAGTATAGTTTAAGATGCCACTATTTCTTAATTCTTATAATATGAAAAAAGAAAGATATTTATAGTCATTAATTAAGATTTTTTATTTTTATTTGATATTATTAATGTTTTTAACACTATTTATTTCGATATTATAAAATATCTATCTATGTATGTTATAGATGTCACTTTAGTTAATTTAAAACAATAATTAATTTTAGCATATTTGTACAATATAGTAGTAATAACATAAATTAGATTGATGGTAGGATTGTTTTTACAATACATAGATACTAGAGATAGAAATGATGCATATTTATTATAGGTAAGTTACAATTAGGCTTTGTAAGGTTGAGTACAAATTGATCAGGATAAGTGTCAAGTGTCAACATGGTGTGGTTAGACGACATTTTGATTAATTACAATAATAAACTAGTGCAAGTAATGAATAAGTGATATGTAATGAAGATGGTCTAGATTCTTAGGTAGTGTAAGTCATCTTGTATGACTCTTGCAAGTTAAGTTGAGTTGGCTAGCACTTTATTCATCACAATTTAAGCTTGGATTGATTAACAAAAAAAACTAATACTTAGACCTATTGTTTGGATTCAATATACAAAATAATAAAGTAATGGCTAAGTTTGCAAGAAATTGAGTCCAAAATCAATACCAACATCCACTATTTATACAATATAATGCCTAGAGAAAATAACAATTAATGGAACAAAATAACTAAGCTTTTTCAATTCCAAGATAATTTCTCATATCGTGTGTAGCACGTACAATAGCGGTGATGGCTCAACTCTCAAGATGTGAGCACGCACCTTTCGCCTTTAATAATGTTTGAAGCGTGCAATATAACAAATTTTCGAATTTGGATCGCTCCATTAGTTATTAATATGTATTTAAATTGGGCCATATATAATCATCTAAACATCTTATACAAGAAAATTTGTTTATACTCATAAGTTACTTGTGAATTAGGTGATCTTATTTCAAGTTTTAAAAAAAATAAATAACGAGATATTTTAAAAGAAACTTGAGTAATCAACAAACATACAAATGAATCGATTAAAATAGTGTTGCAAAACTATTTCATACATATATAAAAGATTGAATGAAGGCTGGTACCCTTCATTTATCTCTATTTTCTATTAAATTTTTTTCATACATTATGCTATAAGAGTTGTAATATACAAATTTTTAGATAAAAGTATATCTATTGTTATAGCTTTTGTTATCTTTTCCCATTATTCTTACCGTGCACATGTTGTTGGGTGATGATAAGAAATGTCGTAGTATAACTACTGTTTCTATGGGCTGGAAAGAACTAGAAAGGAAGATTGGAAGGAAGAAATTTGTGACGTGTGCAAAACACTACCTTAAAAGCGATTTGTCGGAGACCAGTCGCTTTTGACTAGCAAACACAGATAAACAACTAACCTGTCTTAGAATGCTCAGACAAGAGAAGGAGGGAGAATAGAAGATGATTGAAGGTGTGTTTTGAGAGCATATGGGAGGAGTGTATTTATAGTCTCTGAAATAACTGTCTCCCCACTTCCAGCCACATATTGTCTGCGAAAATAATTTATCGAAAAACTCAGAATTAAAGTGGAAAGCGCGTAAAAAATTCACCACGCATGCCAAGAATGAAAGAAGGAAAAAACCTCTCTAACGGAAGCAATGTGAGACAAGAGTTAGTGGGAAAGTAATGGAAAACTACACATATTTGAATGTTATCTCCAACACATGCATCCATCATATGTTTTCTTATTTTTAGATATTCTTCAATGGTAATAATATATATAGACATTATATATTGGAGTAACATAATAAATAAATTTAATTTACATTACTATTATTATTGTTATACAATAATATAAATATTTAAAATATTTTAATATAATTAAAATTTTAACATTAAATATTAATATTGAACATTTAGCTTTTGTGCATCATGCATATATAAACAAATTAGTGTGTGTATATTCTACAATTCCAAATGGTTAACTCGTCCGGTAAACAATTCTCTTTCATCTGACAACACCATATTCTCCATTCATACTTGTTTAAGGTCTTGCCTCTGCCGTTCTCATCCCAAAGTCAGTATATAGTCCACACTTATATTTGATTATGGTAGTGGGTACCATTGGCTCTGTAATAATGTAATACCTGTTTATAGCTACTTTCTCAACCAAATGAAATACAAAGAAACAATATCGACTCCACTGAGGTTCAAACCCACTATATCCCATGTGGGGGTGCAACCGGGTGCCACTAGACCACAAGGTCTTTGGCATTTAATTTTACTTAATAAAGATTTATTGATGAGTCATTTTATTGTTGAAAAAAACATAAAATGACATTTTAAGTGACTATTTTATGATACAAATATATGTGAAGTCCACTATCAATTTAGGTCGGGTCAAAGTGGATTCGAATTCTTCACAGTGAAACAAAGGAATCGATATATTGTACGCTCAAAACGGATAATGGTAAATGAGAAATTGATTATCAAAGTAGACCCACGGAAGGGTCCAAAAATTTCAATTCTACAAATAGAGGGAACTGCAATTTTCTCAAACTAAACAGTATAATTCACCGTGCCAATAAATTATGTTGTAATTGAAATGCAATTCATATCTACCGAATAGGTTGTTAGAGTTCGGCGAAAAATATAAATAACGAAATGCGACTCAATTAGCTTACATGTCTCAAACATGAAGTACAAAACTATAAACGTATACAATAAAATCAAATTCATACCTGTTTTGCAGTCCGGTATCGTCCCTCTCACGAAATGAGAACCAACCACGCGTGGGGGGAGAGTGAAGCATCTTAGCGCATACCCACACGCGTGTTCTCACTACGTACCACCAAAACCCGGCATTCCCCGCCCACGGTTCCGCCCATCACCGGCAACTCTTTTATTGCACCGCCGCACCATGTTAAGTTGCGTCTCACCTTCACACTTTCAAATTATATATGCAAACAAACAAACAAACAAACAAACAAGCAATCATGCATGTGTGAAATTGGACACTTAACCACCATTCCAATTACTATATACCATTAATAAATTTCTCTTTTTCATATTAATTACCTAATTATATTTGAAAGGAACATTATTATTTTTTAATTAGAATATTTTAAACCTCATTTTTTAAAAAAATAAAAGTACTTTAGAATATAACTTTCAAATATATACTGTCAATGGATAGTCATACTATCCTGATCAAAATTAAAGATGTTGGTTAAAGTGGAAGGAGATTGAGTTGTTTAAGTACGAGGTTAGCAGTTTGAACTTATGTGTATATAGTAATAGCCTTAAGAGCGCCCTATCCTAAATCGGAAAATTAGCCTCATTTGCCATAGTAGATTGATCTCTACTTAATTACGGTTCTAGTTCTAAATCTATTCTACTTAGCTTTTTACTATTAATACTCAACTGTACTTTAAAACTAGTCGAATTTGAGAATTTTAAGTTTGGAAATTTGTCACTTTTAGTCCTAGTTAGATCTCATACTTTATTCAAAATTTAGTCAGAAGTGGATTAAAAATGATTGTAAGTCAAATATTAAATTGGATCGATTTTAGAATAGAAAATCACAAGTGAACGAAATACAATAGTTGAAACTTTTAAGTTAATTATAATCAGAGAGCTAAAATGGAAATTATCTCACTAAACAAGATGCAGAATGTCTATTATAAATAATAATTTTTTGACAAAAATTTGTATGAGACCGTCTCACGGATATTTGTTCTCGAGACTAGTCTAGTCAATATCAAATGTAATAATACTTATACTAAGAAATGTAATACAAATAATGAATAAAATATTTATTATTTATATAGAAAAGTGTAATAACTTTAAAGAAAAATGTAATACTTTTATATTTTGATTTAAAAGTATTACATTTTTTCCCTTATAAGTTAATTAACAAACACTTGCCAACATTACTTGTAAGGAAAAATGTAATACATTTACATCAAAATATAAAAGTATTACATTTGTCTTCAAACATATTATAAATAAGAAACACTTTATTCCTAGTTAGTATTACATTTTCATATTCTTCGACCCGACCCGATTCATGGATAAAGATATGTGAGACGGTCTCACACAGTGTGACCCTAGTTTTATTTTTTTTAGTTGATATATATTGTAATATAAGTTGTTAGAATGTTTTACTAATATTATATTTACTAATATTATATGGGTGATATGGATTCAATAATAATAAAATTAAATAACTTCTATAATGACAATTAATATGAGTATAAAGTAGTACCAAATATATATAATTGTGTAAGTATGTTTCGTTATATCAGAGATTGTTGGCACTAGTATTAATCGCATCACATATAACCAAACATGCTTAAATGATTGTATCATGTACGAGTGTACAACTAAACATTATTTTCGACCAATAAAATTTTCTCATTAATCAATAAGATCAGGACATAAAGCATCATAGATAAAAATGGCTCGCAAGAACATGAACCACACCATTTACCGACATTTTAACAAAGAAAAAGCTAATATTGAAAAGTCATTAGTTGTTTTCCGTTTTTTTTTTTTTTTTTTTTCTTTTTTTTTTAATTTTTTTTTTTAATTTTATTTTTCTAAATGCCTCAATGAGGGTGCCAAAATAAGACTGAGCAGGTTCGATACGAGAATGCATGGCGTTAATGATTAGCTGGGCATCGATTTCAACCTCCTTCCAAACTCTTTAACCAATTATATATATATATATATAAAATAAATTCAAGTGTGGCCGTTCTCTCCCGTGCCGTGCGGTCACACACCACTCAATGTTACGAAAATACCACTCAATGTTAAGAAACACACCACAATGAAACACACCACAATTTTAAGAAACACACCACAATTTAAGAAACACACCACAATGCATATTTGTGTGGTGTATTTCTTAACATTGAGTGGTGTATTTCGTAACATGAGTGGTGTAAACCGCACGGCCCGCACGTAAAGGGCACGGCACACCTGAACATACTCTATATATATATATATATATATATATATATATATAGGGGTCCGATTCACATGAGGATCCATCCTTAAGTGAGGACGTGATGACTACTCTAAATCATTAAGTCAAAATGATGCACTATTGAGATTAAAAGGAACAAATACAAGGATTAAGGAAACAAATCTGTGACCCTCCTAAGTCAGAGGTCACATGTTTACCGCAGTGGGGCATTGGGCGTGGAAAATGGAATTAAAAACATAGCTCATTCAAAAATGTATATTGTCAAATGAATGTATGAAACTGTAGTATAATTAAAATGATACTGTAGTGTTGTTATTACAAAACTAGTGTGTATGGAAAATGAAACTAAAATTCAGAGTCATACAATAACATATATTTCTAAATGAACCTGGAATGTAATTAAAATAATACTTTAGCATTACTATAATTAAACTAGTGCGTGCGAAAAATGAAACTACAAAATAGAGATCGTGCAATAATGTATATTATTGAATGAAATTGAAGTAGAATTAAAATGATACTTTAATATTGCTATAATGAAACTAGTGTGTGTGAAAAATAAAATTAAAAACATAACAATATTGTCAAATAAAATTGAATTAAAGTGTAATTAAAATGATATTTACTTGAACTCAAAAAAAAAAAAAAGATATTTACTTGACCACAGTGATCAACCATCTATGGTCCAATTTGCCGCACATGGCACCACCTTTTAGTTGTGGTTATCACTCATGATTCATGGGATGTGTTTGCAATGTACATTGTAAATAGCTTAGAATCTTTTGAAGGGGGCCGGACCACCTCACATTAATCAACATTATATAGGAATTGGGATCAAGGACTATCTTGTCTTGGATTGGCAACTCACAATCATTTATATAATTATTTGTACTGGCACATATACGTGTATTATCCGAAAATTCTCTATTTTTTAAATAAAAATTTAGTGAAAAGAAGAATAGAGAATATATTTTTTTAAAGAAAAATTCATTAATCAAATGTTCTATACAGAAGGAATAGTAAATAACTAAATAGAGGGACAAGAGTGAGATTTCACACTTTTAGTCAATGCATGAGCAAGCTTCTTCGCTGATCTATGAATAAATTGAAAAGCACTGATTCAAATTGTCATTACTTGTACCCTTTTTCAAATTAGAAAGTTATCAGAGAATAAGAATAAAAAACTAAGTAATTGAAGTAATGCATATATGTTTGTTTTTATCTCATTTTATATGTTCTAGATAGGGTCCTCGAAATGCCATAACAACTTTAATGGATCAAGTCTCGTTAGACTGAATCTTAACTCAAGTTCGACTTGACCCCACCAAATGGATCAGCTCCTCATACTTTGGACCGACTTAACATCATCGAGTAATGCTATTATTTAAACCTATCATTTATACTTTATCTAAATATTTATTTTCTTCTGTTAGACACGAGGTGTCCTGAGCAGACCCTAACTGTAGGAGGAACCTTTAAGCACGTTTCATACTCAGGCTAATCCTTGTTTATACCGGACCGGTTCAATTAAGAGATAAAGTGCTGATCAAATTAATTTTTTCATATAAGAGGGTTTGAAACCGACCCGTCTTAAGGGATGAGAGTGTACAGCTTCCCACACCAATCAGGCTGATTTATCTAAATATCTATCTATATACTCAATTAAAACATAACGCGTCATATGATTTATCTCGGATGTTACATTCACGTGCGAGGTGCTTGAAAGAAAATATTGATTACATGCGTGCATTAGCCAATCATTTAGTATATCCTAAGTCGAATGATATATTGTTACATTATTTGTTACCGGCTGGATCTTTTCAGCTGCCTCCATGCGTTGATTAGTTTAGGAGAAGATGGAGGAATTATTTGGAGACAATATGATTATAAGAACCCATATGGTAGATTGGTAGGTCCGGTCCATTGTATTTAGTTTGTACTTTCTATTTTTTAAAAAGATAACGTTATACTATACAGAGTATATATATCAAATAATTTATATTAAATATATATACATGATATGGTAGACTTGGCGACTTACAACTCGACAAGAAACTGGACATGAAAATAACAGTCTAAACATGTCATGTGTCATTAATGGGTTGATTTGTTAAGAACATGTTATAATTTGTGTTAATGAATCAATCCATTAAGAACCCGTTTAACTCGTTAATATTGCCATTACTTATCGTGTTCATGTCGTTATCATATCAACTCGTCTACACTAATTGTCATGTCTACCAATCAGTCTCACATCAACTATTTATTGGGGCGAATAAGTCAATTTTAAAAAAGTTTTGTGTGTGTGTGTGTTTTTTCATATGAGAACCTATATTAATATGTGAACCTAAGAACCAATTTGAGCCCATTATCTATATTAGTGGACACACACGCAGTGCACTGTAAACACAATGCACACACACATTTGCACCGCGTTCTGGGTGGACTTTTTCTGTGCACCATGTTGTGGGCCGTTGGATTATATATGCAACATCAAGGGTGTGCACAAGTTCTCAAGTTCACATAATAAAGTAGGTTTTCAGATGAACATAAGCACACATATATACTTGGGATCAAATGAGGACTCATACTTAGGTAAGGATGTGAGGACTAATCTTGCGCATTCGATTTTTTATTTGGATATTCTAGATTTGATTTCCTAAGATGACATGGATTGATCTTATATTTGTTAAAGTAGGGGTAGTAGTGTCTTTTTCTATTATTTTAAGTGTGAACGCATGGGTAAATCCTTGGCCAAATTGGTTTCCTATTTTCTTGGATCATCACCATTGTGATTAGGGAGCTGCAATTTCTTCATCATCGATCGAGTGTTCGTCCATGCAAAGCGATAAGTGTTTTTTTATTTTTTCGCTCGTTCTTTTGAGTATAATATTGTCTATATTTGGATGTTGGTGTATATATACAATGTTTGGATAGTAAGGATGTGCATCCAAGTGTGCTGGTTGTGCAACCCAGTGTTGTGAGTTGCGCATCGTATAGTAGACTAGTGAGATGTACATTAGTGCACTTAGTGTGGTGCATCGTAAGACATTGGATGTCCATCGTAGAATTTTTTTGATGGTGTTGTTGAATGCACAATTAGAGTTATCAATTCACAACATTCGATATAGGAATGTACAATATTCTTTATAGAAATACACAACTTCTAATAAGACTGATTTACCCATAAATGTATATTTTTTAATATTATAAAGAGATTTGTTTCCTTTTTTTTTTAATACTATTGACTCTGTTACAATGTAGTATCTATTCATACATCTTTCTCAACCTACTGAAGCACAACGAGCCAATGCCCCCACTGCGGATCAAACATGTGACCTCTGACTTAGGAGGGTCACAGATTTGTTTCCTTAATCCTTGTTATTTGTTCCTTTTTAATCTCAATAGTGCATCATTTTGACTTAATGATTTAGAGTAGTCATCACCGTCCTCACTTAAGGATGGATCCTCATGTGAATCGGACCCCTATTTATATATATATAATATATATATATTATATATAGAGTATGTTCAGGTGTGGCCGTGCCCTTACGTGCGGCCGTGCGGTTTAACACCACTCAATGATTACGAAATACACCACTCAATGTTAAGAAATACACCACACACAAATGCATTGTGGTGTGTTTCTTAAAATTGTGGTTGTTTCTTAAAA
>CP025644.1:3418830-3680236 GCA_003576665.1 Ipomoea trifida
TTTTTTTTTTTTTTTTTTTTTAATATCTTTTTTTTAAATGCCCTCAGTGAGGGTGCCAAAAAGCTAACTGGGCATCGATTTCAACCTCCTTACCAAACTCTTTAACCAATTAAGTCAAATACTTATAAGTTATAAGGGTATTGATTTGATGAATAGTGTTTTTTAATTTTAACTAGGATGAGAATGTTAAGTGGCTATTTTGTGTTACAAATATATGTGGAGTTCATTTCCGATTTGGATCGGGTAAAAGTGGATTTTTATTCTTCATAGTGAGACGAAGAAATTGATATACTAATGCTCAGAATGGGTAATAGATGAATAAGAAATTGATTATCAAAATAGACCTATTTGAGAGAAGTCGAAGTTACGAAAAGTTTGAAGTGTTTTTTTGTAACACTTTTGAAGAGTGCTAGCGTTGTAAAGTGCTAATATTTTGGAAGGTGCATGCTTATGCAACCTTTTGGAATGTTTTGAAAGGTTGTGACTTTTTGGACTGTACGAATTTCTCGGTCACTTAGTTTTTAAAACATGTCATTAATGATCAGTACAAATTAATTGTATTTTAATTTCGTAATTATTGATATTATTTTAAAAATAAGTATGACCATTTCAAATGTTATAATTCGATTATTAATTCTGGTTTATCATGCTAATGAATGCCATGTTTTAATACATCTCCTATATATACCTTATTTTTTGGGCAGAACTTTAGATTATGAAAAATCATTTTCTCTACTCCTTGTCTTCTCCCTAAAATTCTTTGCACATTCATTCATGAAAATAGCTTTGTGTTCAAGCCTGTTGTTCTAGTTCACCGAAGGTCTATAGTTTGAGTGCTTGAATTATAGAACTGTTGATCCACTTTATCCCGGGAAGCTGACGCTACAATGCTCCTAGCACCCCCAGGATGTAGCGAATCAGTTTTAAAGAAAGAATGTTTCGCTCAATCGACTTGGATCACTCTCTTTCTTCTTCGTTTCTTTGGTTTAATTTGTTGGGATTATTTTTCTAAATTTTAAATCCCTTATATATCTAAAAAACACTGCCAAAGACCTTGTGGTCTAGTGGCACCCGGTGTCCCGGTTTACACTCTCACATGAATATTGGGAGTGACTTCAGTAGGTTGAGAAAGTAGCTATGAACAGATACTACATTGTAACAGAGTCAGTAGTACTCAAAAAAAAAAAAAAAGCATGGACGAACACTCGATCGATGATGAAGAAATTGCAGCAAAAATAGGAAACCAATTTGGCCAAGGATTATTACCCATGCGTTCACACTTAAAACAAATAGAAAAAGACACTACTACCCCTACTTTAACAAATATAAGATCAATCCATATCATCTTAGGAAATCAAATCTAGATTATCCAAATAAAAAACAAATATAAGATCAATCAATGTCATCTTAGGAAATCAAATCTAGATTATCCAAATAAAAAATCGAATGCACAAGATTAGTCCTCACGTCCTTACCAAAGGATGAGTTCGCGCTTATGTTCATCTGAGAACTTACCTTATTGTGTGAACTTGAGAACCTGTGCACACCCTTAATGTTGCATAATCCAACGGCCCACCTTATTGTGTGAACTTGAGAACCTGTGCACACCCTTGATGTTGCATAATCCAACGGCCCACAACATGGTGCGCAGTAAAAGTCCACCCAGGACGCGGTGCACAATGTGTGTGCATTGTATTTGCAGTGCACTACGTGTGTGCATTGTGTTATAGATGATATGCATCACCCACTAACATAGATAACGGGCTCAAATTGGTTTTTAGGTTCACATGTTAATATAAGTTCTGATATGAAAACACACACAGACACACACACATATATATATAATTTTGTAAAATTGACTTATTCGCCCCAACAAATAGTTGATGTGAGACTGATTGGTAGACATGACAATTGGTGTAGACGAGTTGATATGATAACGACATGAACACGATAAGTAATGGCAATATTAACGAGTTAAACGGGTTCTTAATGGATTGATTCATTAAGACACAAATTATAACATGTTCTTAACAAATCAACCTGTTAATGGCACAGGACATGTTTAGACCGTTATTTTCATGTCCAGTTTCTTGTCGAGTTGTAAGTCGCCAAGTCTACCATATCATGTATATATAATTTAATATAAATTATTTGATATATATACTCTGTATAGTATAACGTTATCTTTTTAAAAAAATAGAAAGTACAAACTAAATACAATGGACCGGACCTACCAATCTACCATATGGGATTCTTATAATCATATTGTCTCCAAATAATTCCTCCATCTTCTCCTAAACTAATCAACGCATGGAGGCAGCTGAAAAGATCCAGCCGGTAACAAATAATGTAACAATATATCATTCGACTTAGGATATACTAAATGATTGGCTAATGCACGCATGTAATCAATATTTTCTTTCAAGCACCTCGGCACGTGAATGTAACATCCGAGATAAATCATATGACGCGTTATGTTTTAATTGAGTATATAGATAGATATTTAGATAAATCAGCCTGATTGGTGTGGGAAGCTGTACACTCTCATCCCTTAAGACGGGTCGGAAGGGTTTCAAACCCTCTTATATGAAAAAATTAATTTGATCAGCACTTTATCTCTTAATTGGACCGGTCCGGTATAAACAAGGATTAGCCTGAGTATGAAACGTGCTTAAAGGTTCCTCCTACAGTTAGGGTCTGCTCAGGACACCTCGTGGTCTAACAGAAGAAAATAAATATTTAGATAAAGTATAAATGATAGGTTTAAATAATAGCATTACTCGATGATGTTAAGTCGGTCCAAAGTATGAGGAGCTGATCCATTTGGTGGGGTCAAGTCGAACTTGAGTTAAGATTCAGTCTAACGAGACTTGATCCATTAAAGTTGTTATGGCATTTCGAGGACCCTATCTAGAACATATAAAATGAGATAAAACAAACATATATGCATTACTTCAATTACTTAGTTTTTTATTCTTATTCTCTGATAACTTTCTAATTTGAAAAAGGGTACAAGTAATGACAATTTGAATCAGTGCCTTTTCAATTTATTCATAGATCAGCGAAGAAGCTTGCTCATGCATTGACTAAAAGTGTGAAATCTCACTCTTGTCCCTCTATTTAGTTATTTACTATTCCTTCTGTATAGAACATTTGATTAATGAATTTTTCTTTAAAAAAATATATTCTCTATTCTTCTTTTCACTAAATTTTTATTTAAAAATAGAGAATTTTCGGATAATACACGTATATGTGCCAGTACAAATAATTATATAAATGATTGTGAGTTGCCAATCCAAGACAAGATAGTCCTTGATCCCAATTCCTATATAATGTTGATTAATGTGAGGTGGTCCCGGCCCCCTTCAAAAGATTCTAAGCTATTTACAATGTACATTGCAAACACATCCCATGAATCATGAGTGATAACCACAACTAAAAGGTGGTGCCATGTGCGGCAAATTGGACCATAGATGGTTGATCACTGTGGTCAAGTAAATATCTTTTTTTTTTTTTTTGAGTTCAAGTAAATATCATTTTAATTACACTTTAATTCAATTTTATTTGACAATATTGTTATGTTTTTAATTTTATTTTTCACACACACTAGTTTCATTATAGCAATATTAAAGTATCATTTTAATTCTACTTCAATTTCATTCAATAATATACATTATTGCACGATCTCTATTTTGTAGTTTCATTTTTCGCACGCACTAGTTTAATTATAGTAATGCTAAAGTATTATTTTAATTACATTCCAGGTTCATTTAGAAATATATGTTATTGTATGACTCTGAATTTTAGTTTCATTTTCCATACACACTAGTTTTGTAATAACAACACTACAGTATCATTTTAATTATACTACAGTTTCATACATTCATTTGACAATATACATTTTTGAATGAGCTATGTTTTTAATTCCATTTTCCACGCACACTGGTTTTATTATAACAATACTAAAGTATTATTTTAATTGTACTACAGTTTCAATCAACAATTATCGTTAACACAGCACTGTGTTGACCATGATCCAGTGTATAACAATTCACCATCTGCACCACAAGGACATAGGCAAATGTTGTGTGTAAAACGGACATTAGATTAATGTGCTTCACTTAACAACTAACGCGCCCATATATTTCAATTCTCACGTTTTAAGCTTTTTTCTTCATTGACTAAATCATACTCCAAAGTCAATAATTGGGAATTTTGAGTTCTTATTGTGTGTGCATAGTGTATACATTATGAAAGAGACATTCAACCAAACTATTCTCTTGAGAATTTGTCACATGCACGAAGTACCGGGGCCAAGTATAATGAATTTGTTTGATGGTACGTAATTGAGATTCAAAAATATCAAATTTTTGTTTAAGTTAATAATTTCTTAGGGAGATATATTATATGTACTTTATTTTTATCGTAATAGAGTAATTTTAGGTGTGGTCTTTTATTTTATTACATGCGGTCTAATTCAATGAGACTTAGTTTGTGTTGGCTGTTGGGAGGCATCATTACATTTGAAAGATGCAGAATTAGTTGGTTATCATACGATTCATGTGATTGATAGATGTGCTTGTTACTTGCTATGTATAAATAAGTTGTAACTTGTAATATTCAGACATCAATCTATTGTAATTATAGTTTATATATCTATCAAAATGATATTTGCTTCATGCAATTACTTGTTACTGTGACTCCTTTTCTTTAATTAGTTGGTGTTAATTTGCATTAGATTTGTATAAGGTGTATTTGCTATGTCTTAATTGAATGTATTTCAATTAGATTTTGGTTGTTATATTGATGGATATATTGTGGATAATAAGGGTAAAGTGCAGTGTTATCCATTATTGGTTCTCTGGGTATTCTAAATTGTTCATATTTGGTGCTTAATTATTAAAGATTTAACATTTGATACATAACTATCAAATTGATTTTACATTTGATTCTTTTGATCAATTTTTTAGCCAACATTATAATCAAAATCTCACCATTGTGCGCATACGTTTGATTCTTTTAATCAGTTTCTTAGCCAATATTAATCAAAATGTCACAATTGCGCATTCGAATTCTTTTTTGTGAAGAGATGAATTGCGTATATTCATACACTTTGAATAACAAGTGAATAAGAAATTGAATTGATTGCTAAAAGATGCGAAATATGTAGACATACTTTCAAATGAGAGTTTGAATAACAAAGTTTATGTGTTGAATTTTCGTTTGATGGTGTTTGACATGCATATGTCCTTATTATTGCTGACTAGGTTGCCTAATTGAAAGTCTTCTCCTTTTAAAGATTTCAATTTTGTGTGCTTCAATGTTGATGTAAAAACGACATCTTGTTGGTAGTCTGATTTTTAAATTTGGTTTATGCTTTAATTTAGATTTTTGTTTTGATTTTTTTTTTTAATTTTGTTCATATTGGTGTTTTGGATGTTATTATATTAGGATTACAGATTACTTGCCTTAATTTTTTTATTTTTGTATTTTTAAAACCTTTACTCCCACTATAAGGTCATACATCACCAAACATCAATATTGGTAATCATTCAAATTCTTCCACCCTACTACTAAACATGAAAAATACATACGTTCACCAAAACTCATTTCCATTAGCAAGTATTTAATTCTCATTCCAATTTCCTTGTGCGAACCAAACACATCCTAAATATTGTTATTATATTATATTTTGAGAATGAGTTATAATTAAAATGTAGAGAAAATATAATTAATTGCAAATATGGTGATACGGATCAACATACGTATCCATTACGAGTGCCAATTGGGCCCATAACAAAATCTAAGTACAATCAGTTAAGAAACTCTTTATTGGACATGTGCAAAGATGATGGAATTTAAATGAAAGTCTAAGCCCAAATAAAGACCAAGAGCTTAAAGATTATTTTAATTGTATTTGTGTTAGGAAGGAAGAGATTTTCAACTTTGTTTCCTAAACTAATTACCTTTCTTGCTTTCCAAATTATTTTGAAGTAGATTAGGAAATTATGTATCTTGCCGCTTAAGCAAGTGTGTATGACCAAATGCTAACCCTATTCCTATAAGTAGGGTTTGACACCCTCTTTATTCTTCAGTCTTGATTTAATGAAATTCATTTGAATTATTTTCAAGCCTTACCTTTACACCCGAAGTGTATGTGTTAATCTTTGATTAACTTCTTATCAACCCTTTAGAATTATTATTTAGAGTTCGAACTCGTAATCTGTCTAGGGGATGTAGCTAGATATGCTACATTGAAGATTGCTCGTGAATTCTTGAAGTTGCCACGGATCGTAAAGAAAACCGGATCAGATTTAGAACTAAAGGATAATTTCGTGCAACTACAAGTAATTTACTCCATACCATTAAAATGAGAATGTTCCTAAATAATCTTATTTGTTCCATGATTTACCTGGGTCATATCGTATGGTGATATAATAATAGAGTTTGGTTTTAAAAGTAAGAAAAAAATTATAAGGATAAAGATATATTAATCTCCAAGCTGTTAACTAACTCGAATATGAATTAACGTAAACATATACAAGTAACTAACTTGAAATGTTGTTGCCCTGTGATTTCGATCTGCCGTCCAATGTTCCAAACCACGTAAGACTTGATTAATCTATTTTCCACATGTAATCTCTCACGGTCAAAGAATGTGTCTATACTCTATAGTTACACGGCAAATTATTGTGTGTATAGTTGTGTAGACTATAAATGCAATATATATTTTTAATATACTAAAAGTATATTATTTGTATATTGAATTTACATTATCTGATAATATATATAAAAAAAATGTTAAAGTGTTATTCCGCACCACCGCACCATGAAGTATATCCGATTATTCATGCCACTTTTTTTCTTTTTAGAACATATATTTCGATCCATCAACCATTATTATTTTTTTCGTTTAGCATTTTTAGTAGGTTTCCTACAGGTTACATGTAAATATGTTATAATATGCTAACATAGATTTTTTTTCCTATCTAGCACCTTGATCATTCTCCACAACATTGTTTACGTTGGAATAAACCCTATTGCCACCGTTAGAGCTCCTGGTCGACGGAAACATCAGAGAAGAGACGTTACACAAACTAAGAACTTATGTAGATACCTCGAATTGTCATCTCTAGTAGGGAGGAATTGACGGGCTGCCTTCTCCTATATTGAGCAAAAGTTTTTTTTTTTATGAGGTTTATTCCTCACCCTGTGACCCTAGTCGGTAAAGGACCACAGGGAGTAAACCAGCCTAGTTTACCCAAAACTGACCGGCTCAAACCCAGGGGTTTGAAGTTCGAACCTACGACCTCACAGTTGTAGGTGGATCTCTCTTACCACCTGGGCTGGGGTCACCCCTATAGCAAAAGTTGTGTCACCAAATTGGTACCTAGAACAAGTAGTTGTTGTCCCGGGTTGGCATGGAAGTTCTTTTGAAGACTGTGGCGCAAGCCATGCATGCCAACCTTTCTACTTGACTTTATGAAGGCGAAAAACTCGCAATTACTATTCGACAGGATCGTTTGGTAAAAAATAGAGATTTTGTCTAATAGTTCAATTTGAACCCTCTTTTTTAAAAAATTATTATATAATTAAGTGCAAATATAAAATAAAATTACAATAATTTTTTTTTTCAAAATATAATGTATAAAAATTCAATAAAGAAAAAGTAAAATTTAAAATATAACTTAAAAATAACATTCTTCAAGTATATTTAGATAAAGAATTATTCATCAAAATTTCAATGTCAATTTTTATTTTTTATTTTTTTTTATAAAATTTTATTTCCAATTGCAATTAAAATCAATATATGTGGATTCTAAAAACATAATTATCAAGTATCAATTTCTAGAATAGACAACGGTTAAAAACCGTTGTCTTTGCGCGGGACTTACAACAACACCGGCTTCAACAACAGAAATTTTACCTCATAGACAACGGTTTTTAACCGTTGTCTATGACCATTTTTCTTGTAGTGAGCAGGAGAGGTAGCTAGGATGGTGGGAGATATTGTGAAAGAATTGAAGATATGACTACTGAGGTCTCTTAAAATAAGTTTTGGCTTTTGCAAAATATTACTCCATATATACATTGAGATTAAAAGATTTCTCAAAAAGTTAAAATAAACATATACGGAGTAATATAATACATACCCGGCCTCCTAATTATGCTACTGTTAATTTGATATTTTTAAATTTGGTGATACTATTGCTTGTTTGGTTCATAGCCGCCGAGCAAAAAGTTTGACTAACTTCAATAATTGATACTAGCATTTGTTGTTTCATATAGCTAGTTTTAATTTTGGTTGCACGGTTGTCTGTTGGTTAATTTATAGGCTAATAAAATTTTGATTTTCTTTGAATTGCTCTATATGAAGTATTATTATTATTATTATGAGACTAATGTTGTTTATCCTACTAAAATTTCTCCCTCTTAATTTTTTATATGAGTAAATTGTACTTTTGGTCCTATGACTATAGGGCTCTTGTTAATTTCAACACTTGACTTTAAAAACTAACAAATTAGTCCACTAACTATGCATTTTTTAACAGATTAGGTCCTCTCGGCCAAATCACCGGCCAAATTTGACCGGAAAATGGTAACCAATTTTAAATTAAATATAAGGAAGGGCAAAATAGTCATTTTATGTGGTCTTCTTCTCCCTCTTGCACCTGCGCTGCTCGCCGGCCAATGATACTGTCCAAGTTCGCCGCCGGTCGAGGACGACAATGAGACAGCGCCAGTGCGCTGCTTGGGATTATAAAGAGCGGCAGAGATGGAATTGAGATCCTCCAAGTCTACTCCAGGAGGTGAGCAAGCGAATGCTCGAAGGAATCAAGTCCAGATCCGTTGCGCCGCCGCAGGAGAGTGTGCCGCCGCCGCCGTAGGAGAGTTCAGTTCATTGAAATATATATTTATTTGCAGTTGGAACATTATTGGAGTTGAGTTCATTAAAAATGCTTGTTTGATGATTTGAGATCTAGTAGTGTTGTCTTTGGATTTACAACACTACTGCGGCAATGGAGCAATGGAGAAATGCTGCGACAATGGAGCAGGTGCAACCTGCAAGGAAGAAGAAGGAGAAATAAAGTGAAATGACCAATTTGCCCTCATAAATAAAATATTTAAAAAGGGTTACGTTTTTCCGGCCAAATTTGGCCGGTGATTTGGCCGGAAGGACCTAATCTGTTAAAAAATGCATAGTTAGTGGACTAATTTGTTAGTTTTTAAAGTCAAGTGTTGAAATTAACAAGAGCCCTATAATCATAGGACCAAAAGTGCAATTTACTCTTTTTTCTTAGACAATCTCACATGCCACTATTTGAGTGAATACTTTAGAGGATGTTTGGTAAATAGCTGTTAGCTAATTGAGTTAGTGAGTTTGATTAGTTGATATCATTAGCTGATTGTAGAAAATTATTTAGTAAATTAACTGTTAGTTGATAGCGGTTTACATGCAAAATGACTTTATCAAAGAAGTTGATTGAAAAAGCTACGTTGAATTTTAACATTTAGAGCAATAAACTGTTACAAAAAGCTAATTAATCAAAACTCATATTGAGTGCGTAAATTCATTTTTTTTCTTTATTTTTTCTCCTGACACATTTATTTTTCCTTTTATGTTTTAAAAAAACTTCCTCAGTTGAGAATGCTCTAAAATTCTTCCAATTAAATATTATTACAGTGCAGTATTATAGCACAAAGAGACAATATCGCATTTACTAAGACGAGAACTCACAACCTCTTATATAAATGAGTAACTTGGTGTCACTGAACCATAAAATCCTTGACTGATATATGCTAATACAATTAACTATCAAGTAAAAATGGTCAAACTCTCTGTAATCTTCTAAAAATGTTGATAAAGTTTTAAAGAAAATATGGAGAATTATACAGTAATCACGTGGGAGTTGGGACACTGACAAGCCGTAACTCTTAAGCCGCCGCCACAACATTACCGCCGTTCACATTAGCCACAGTTTACTCAATCAAGTCAAAGTCAACACCGCAGCCAATGCATGGGTGGAGAAATTTCGGTTTTCCCAAAAAGCCCCTACACAAAGAATCTATTGCCGTCACTTGTGACCCTTCCCTCAATATTTAAACAGATGAAATGACCATACCACCCAGCTCCACGCCAAAACAGTCGTCACCCTCAGACCCAGCCGAGGGCATTTCCGTCATTCCGCCTTTCAAACCCGTAAACGCAGTCCATCTTTTCTCTCTTCTTTTCTTCGCAAATGAAAAAATTCAGAGTAAAATTTTTTATTTTTATTTTTATTTTTTCTCTTCAGCTTTGGTGATCGGAGCGGAGCTTCTAGCCATGTCGTTTAACCCGAGTAACAGGATGGACCCACACGCGGCGGCGGAGAGGGCGGTTTCCGTGATCGGATTCGGCTACGACTTGACCGCCGATATCCGGTTGTCAGCTTGCAAGCCCGGCCCGTCCGGGTCGGGGCTCATCGAAATTCAACGGACCTCCACTAGGGACTTGGTTCTCCCCGCCGGCGTTGTAGTCCCTAACGTCTCCACCTCCATCAAGTGCGATAAGGGCGAACGCACTCGGTTTCGCTCCGATGCTCTTTCTTTTAGTCAGGTAATTTCTCGAAGATTGATTTCCTCTGTGAATTCCCTCCTTTTGAATGATCTCCGAGTATCTACTACTGTGAATAGTGGGAGCTACGAATATCTGTTTACTTGATGTCGGATTACTGCAATTCCTTATGTTTTTTTTTTTTTTTTTCGTTTCTAATTTTTGTAATTTGTTGCTAAAATTTACTGTGTTTGGCTGCGAAAAGAGGAATTTAAATTTAGATCATATATGCGTTGATTGTTTGAGTAGATGGGGTGTAATTCAAGGTAAGGCGAAATGTTTTGTAAAATTCAGAATTTCAAGTTTTTTGAAGACTGAAATATGAGAAAACTATAAGGACTTTAAAAATAAAAATATTAAAAAAAAAAATATTTGGTTATACATAGTTGAAACTTTTGAATTTTGGGTACATATTCAGTGTGCTGTGGTTACCTAGCATGTTACTTTATCCTAAATGTAGACATTGTTTGAATGATCATAAATTGGTAAATGGAAATGTAGTACTCAAATGGTAAAAACTTGGCGAAACACACATGATGGCATCATCATGTTTGTCTTGCAAAATGTGTGCAGTGCATCTTAGTTGAACTTCATGTACATTTTTACCGAGGTAGATGTTCATTTTGAGCTCTGGTGATTGTGTGAAATGTATTATATTTATCTCTATTGAACTTCATGTGTATTTCTCTTTAATGTGTCATGTGTGTCCATTTCTGTTGTAATTCAATTTCAACCTTAACCAACTTAGTGATGAACAAAATGCGGAGATGTTTACAAGTGGCATGTCTGCCTCCCTTCAATTTCTGTTAGAATTTTTGCCTTCAGCTTTTTAGCCCCTTACTGCTGTTCTATTGGCCTGCAAATTAATGGCATTTGCTTGGAAGAGTTTGACTTTTGTACTTGGCCCCAAAAGTTTCTTATTTTTTTTGGAAAATTAAACAAACTATTTCCCCTTGTCTACAGATGTCAGAGCAGTTCAACCAGGAACTATCTTTATCTGGTAAAATACCTTCTGGTCTATATAATGCAATGTTTGGTCACAAGGGGTGCTGGCAAAAGGATGCTGCAAGCACCAAACTTCTTGCTTTTGATGGTTGGTTCATTTCCTTGTATAATGTTGAGTTGGTGCGGAGCCATGTTGCTCTATCTGAGCAATTGAAAAGAGAAGTTCCTTCTTCTTGGGATCCTCCTGCCCTTGCTGAGTAAGATCATTATGCTGAAGCTGATTGTTTGAAAAACTCTAATACCAGAAGCCAGAATGTTCTTAATAAGAAGCTCATAAATTAAAATCACCTTTACAGTATAGATTCCACTATGAAAAAAGTATGCAATCTAGGAAGACGTATCTGGACATTTTTAGTTTCTATCCTCACTGGCCTTGACTTATTCATCACTTCTAGTACCAGGTTTTTTTAATATATGATCTCCACCTGTAGTTTGGAAATGTTTGACTTATTGGGTGGCAATTTTTTAAGATAGTTGTTTAGTTTCTTCAATGATCATGAACTTAACAAAAATGGAAAAAAGAAAGTCTTTTTCTGTGTGCTTGCACTTGCTGACAATGGCAATTAACAGTGTAGGGAGTTATGTGCAAATGCATGAACAAATAATGAGTGTAAAGTAATGTCCATGCACCCATAATAAGATCATAAATTACAGCACTTCCTTATTTAAAAGCCAAATTTAGTAATTGGCTCTAAGCTGTTGGAAATGTTTGAATTTCCTTAGATTTGATGCCTTTTTCTCCCTCAATGAGAAATATGCATGGTTGAAAAAATCGCTAGGCGTTCGGGGGTGCCTAGCGGCGATTAATCGGCCCTAGGCGCCCGTGTATTTTTTATTTTTAAAAAATTTGTTTAAATTTTTTAAATTTTTTAAATTTTTTAAGGCTTGATAATTAAAAACTATTTAATACTTTAATAGTTAATACTAAAATATTAAATATTAACCTAAAAAACCTCTAGACTTTGAACAATTTAGGGTTATTTCGCTCAAAACGATGTCATTTTGAGTGAAATAACCCATTTAAAAAAGAAGGGAACAATAGCTAATCGGCTGACTAGGCGACCTAATCGGTGCCTAGACGGCCTAGGCGGTCAGCGCTTAGGCGGCCTAGTCAGGCACCTAGCCGGCCAGCTGCCTAGACCACCGATTATGGTGATACGCTAGGTAGCCGGCAAGCGCCTAGCGCCTAAGGGCCGATTAATCGGAGCCTAAACGGGATTTTTGCAACACTGGAAATATGGCTTGCAAATAATCATCTCACTACTTCAAGTATCCTCCTAGTTGCTGGAGACCCACTGATTATGAAACTAATGGGATGATTCTCCAGATTTATTGAAAAATATGGAACCCATGTTATTGTTGGGGTAAAGATGGGAGGAAAGGATGTAATTCACATAAAGCAGCTTCACAATTCAAATCTTGAGCCGACTGAAGTGCAGAAATTGTTAAAACAATTAGCCGATGAAAGGTTTTCAGATGATGTAAATGGGAGCTTAATATCAAATACCAATACATCTACAGGGAAACTCAAGGTAACTGTACCTTAGAATTACCTTGACATTCTTCACCCTCCTGTTTTACTGTTTTCTGTTTAGATATCTTAACAGTTAACATGTCCTGTTAGAGGATTTTGTTCAGATACATAATAAAAAGTGACATGATCACACTGAAATGACTAGTCAACTTGTGAAACTAGATTGCAATTCCAATGGTACTGAGGGATACTTGAAAACAAAAGATCAAGATATGGCAATACATTCTTGTATCTTGTGAAGAAGAAAACATTGAGAATTCTTTTGCATAAAAGAACCCGGGAGAGCACTTTATACAAGAACTGTTTAATACATAGGAAGCTACTTAAGCCACCCAGCGCTGATTGAATTCTTTTTTCTGTTCCCAGGCTGAAAAATCTATGCTATGGGATGCTAGTTTACCAGTTGCACGTTCCATGGTACCAACTATCACATCACACTCAAAGAATGATGTAAGCCTTCAATCTCTGCAATGCCTCTTGCTTTTATACCAAATTTGTGAATTTTTTTTTTCTAAACTAGATATTTCAAGCTAAGACAATGTATCCCATTGCAGGATATAATAAGCATTCATATCCGTCGGGGAGGTGTTGACTATGGCCAAAGTCATAGCCAGTGGCTTTCTACAGTATCAGAGAATCCTAATGTCATATCCATGTCCTTTGTGCCTATTGCTTCACTTTTAAGTGGTGTTCGGGGTAGTGGATTCTTAAGCCATGCAATGAACTTGTACCTCCGATGTGAGTATTCTACATTCTCTATTTAATACTCCGTATCTTTTTCCTTTTTTGTTTTTTTTTTTAATAGAGGAAGGCTACAAACTTTGTAACTTGTGATACACCGAGACGTTTTTTTGGATTCCAGTTGGTGGATCATATGGGTTGTGAATAGTTATGCATGGTTTTCCTGTAGTTTTGAAGACAAATTTCCATCAGTTAAAGTTTGATCAATTAATTAATACTCCGTAGATATGTAGTCCACTGTCCATCGCCTGTAATACCACCTTCTGCATGAGTGTTCAGATTGAAGTTTCGTTCCTATTTCCTATTAATTGACATTAACACCAAGTAATCTTTTACATATGGGTGTGAGTGAAGGTGTGCTTTCAATTACAGTAACAGATATATCGTTCATTCTTTTTGAAGTTATACTAACAGTGGCCACTATATGACTTGAACAATAGTTATACTCTGTATCTGATAACAAATTTATGCAGACAAACCACCACTAGAAGAACTCCAACAATTTCTGGAATTTCAGTTACCTCGACAGTGGGCTCCAGCATATGGTGATCTTCCTCTTGGTCATCGTCGCAGGAAACAGAGCTCTCCATCATTGCAATTCACTTTTATGGGCCCAAAACTATTTGTAAATACCGAGAAGGTGATTTTTTGCAGTTTAGAACAACGTTTTCTGTTCATTATTGACTTCGCAACAGCATCTTTTATCTAGTTGAATGTTTCACGAGAGATTTAAAATAACAAATAGAACCTTGCAGGTTGAGTCTGGAAACCGACCAGTAACTGGAATTCGCTTATACCTGGAAGGTAAAAGGAGCGATCACCTAGCTATCCACCTACAGCATTTGTCAACCCTTCCACAAAGTCTGCAACTAACAGATGATCTCACCTATGAGCCCGTTGATGAGCATGTTGAACGAGGCTATTTTGAACCCGTGAAATGGAGCATATTTTCACATGTTTGCACAGCTCCAATTGAGTGCCATGGAACCCGGATTGATGATTTTGCTTCAATAGCAACCAAGGCCTGGTTTGAGGTGAAGGCTATTGGCATGAAGAAGGTCCTATTCCTGAGGCTTGGATTCTCGATGGTGGCATCTGCTACTATCCGCAGGTCAGAGTGGGACGAACCAATGAGTTCAACTCGCAAATCAGGGCTGATTTCTTTGCTGATCACCACGCCTTTCAGCACAAAGCTAACCCAACCCGATAAACAACCGGCAAAAGTGGATTTGAACTCGGCTGTTTACCCCGCGGGGCCACCTACGCCAGCAAGACCTCCAAAGATGTCACACTTTGTGGATACGAAAGAAATGGTGAGAGGCCCCGAGGAGTCACCAGGATACTGGGTGGTGACTGGTGCAAGGCTCTTCGTCGAGGACAGCAGGATAAGAATCAAAGTGAAGTACTCACTGCTGACCATAATGTCAGAGGACTCATTCTTGATATGAGACATCCAAGCCATGTTAGATTGCAGCATCAAACGTGTTACTTTCTACATTTCATCGTGTACTATAAACCAAACATTTGTTACTGGGGAGTTGGGCGAGATTGCATATTGTAGCAAGGTTGTCTTTTGTTAAAAATCTAGTCATTGCAGTAGTAATTTGTAAAGAATCATCACAGTTCAGAGAAAGCATTCAATTTCTGGAGCAAAAGCCCATTTGGTAGTGCTCCAATGTTCAGTTCAGAGATGAAAAGTGATTTTTTGTTTGTGCTCAAAAATTAATCAGACTGGAAATGTATTATTTCTATTGTAATAAACTAATAATTAATTGAAACCAAAAATGTCACAGAGACTAGCCTGCTGGTGTATCAAAAAGATCCAATCATGGAGAAAGTATAACATTATTGAATTAAAAGGTTACCAGTAATCCCCACAAGAACAAGACCCATCTTTGAAATGGTGGAACCTATTGATATCTCTAATGATGATTTCTCTTGAGACAATCTTACAGATGAATTTGAAGGCTGTGTGGCAGTCCAAGCAAATCCTAAGGTTCTTCTTCACCCTGATGGGAGCTCCAGGTGGAGTAGCAATCAACCCGAACGCCACAGCGAGTTTCTCGCTGTGGTAAGCGAGGAGGATCTCTTTTTGTCGCCTTTCGACATCGTGGAGATCCACCTCTACCATTGGAACATACCCGGCTTTCGCCATTAGGTCTCCCAACTCCTCGAGTTTGGCGTATATTTCTTGGCTTCTAGGATGGCTTCTGTCGCCCACGATAAACGAGTATACCGTGTCCTTGGCTTCAATCCAGCTCATCCCGGGTTCCTTCTTTACTTTGCTGTCTTTCATCAACCTTCTCACCTCTGCTACATTCCCCCACAGCCCAACTGATGCATAAATATTCGCAAGAAGAACATGTGTCCCGGATTTCTCCGGTTCAAGGTTGAAAAGCTTGCGTGCAGCTTCTTCGCCTAGCTGCACGTTTTTATGGATTCTTGCAGCACCGAGAAGTGCCCCCCACACAGACGCATTAGCCTCGAAAGGCATCTTATTAATGAGATCAATAGCCTCGTCCAGCTCTCCCGCTCGCCCCAGGACATCAATCATGCAGGCGTAGTGCTCTTGCATTGGTTCCACTCCAAATGTCTCATTCATCGTCTGGAAATAGTTTTTTGCCTCTGCAACTAAACCGGCATGGTTACATGCACAGAGGACACTAACTAGTGTTATGTGATTGGGGGAAATACCATCCCTAAGCATTTCACTGAACAAATTAAGCGCCTCCGTTGCATGTCCATGCTGGGCAAGCCCCGCAATCATAGCTGACCACGAGACAATACTTTTGTTCGGAACCTCAGAGAAAGCACGCCCAGCGTCCTCTATGCTTCCACATTTGGCATACATATTTACCAGAGAATTGCCAGCAAAGGTATCAGACATGAACCCGTGTTTCATGACATGAACGTGCATTTGTTTCCCCTGTTCATACGCTGACAGATTTGCACAGGCATTCAGGAGCGAACTGCAAACAAATGAGTCGGGCATTATACCCATATCTTGCAACCTTAAATATAGCTTCAAAGCTTCTTCGCCTTGTCCATATTGAGCATAAGCTGTAATCAAAGAGGTAAACGATGGCAAATCTACAATCGGGCATTCCTCAAAAATTTTTGCTGCATCCACCAGCAGGCTACATTTTCCGTACGAATCAATGAGACTATTTATCACAAACGCATCAGACTGAAACCCCGACTTAACACAAAGTGCATGGACTTGTTTACAGACATCAACAGCCTGCAAGCCGGCAGTGGAGTTGAGGACTACTAGTAAAGTTGTCTGATCAAATACGATTCCTTTCTCGTGCATCTCAGCGAAAAGGGTTAGACATTCTGTGTCTGCCTCGTTCTGTGAATACCCAGAGATCATAGCATTCAGCGCAATCAAGTCCTTCTCGGGCATCAAATCATAGATTAGTCTTGCATTGTTCATCAGATCGCATTTGCAATACATATCAATAAGGCCAACACTCACAAATGGATCTAATACTATGTCTTTCTTGATTAAAAGAGAATGCAATGTTTTACCTGTTCGCTGCAGCTGCAGTGCAGCACAAGCTTTCAGAGCGCTTGATAAAGTGAACATATTTGGCCACATTCCCGACCTTCTCATCTGGCACAGCATATCCAAAGCTTGGTCATGACACTCGCGGAGAACACATCCAGCAATTAGAGCATTCCAGGAAACAATGTCGGGTTCTGCGATTCCCTGAAAAACAGCAATGGCATCCTTCAAGTCCCCCAATTTCGCATACATGTCTACGAGTGCATTAGAGGAGAAAGGGTCTGAATCATAACCGAGCTTTAACAGATAACCGTGGATTTTCTTCCCTAGACCAATATCTGCTAATCCTGTACAAGCATTCAATATTGTGGATAAACTGTACTCATCTGGCCTTATTCCACTCTCAATCATTTCTTGAAACAAGCACACAGCTTCCCCGAAATAGTCACTCTGTGTGTAACAAGAAAACAAAGCATTCCACGACACAACATTCCTTTCCGGGATCTCCTCAAACAGTCTCCTAGAATCCAGTAGCTCCCCACATTTCGCATACAAAACAACCAATGTGTTGGCCACAAACACATCAGATCCAAACCCAGTCACCATCACAACCCCATGAATCTGCTTCCCAAGCAAAAGATCCTTTTTAAGCGAGCATGCCTTAAGCACACTAGGGAATGCAAACTCATTACACTTAAGTCCCAAAGAATGCATCTTTTGGAAAGCTAAGGCGGCCTCTTCCCCAAGCCCATTCTGGGCATACCCAGACATCAAAGAAGACCAAGAAACCAAGTCTGGTTCGGGACTTTCCTCGAGCAGCTTGTGGGCATGCCCAAAAACCCCACATTTTGAGTAAAGATTTATCAAATGGTTTCTATGTTTACTGTCTTGGGACAACCCAAGCTTGGTTACACACGCATGGATTTGTAGACCTGGGACTAGAGACTTGATCTGGGAAAGGTGAGAAAGGAGCTTTGTGTAGGTGGAGTCAATAGTTCCGGTGAATCTTGGAATAACAGGATTGGGAAAATCTTGAACTGCGGAGAGCGTAGAGATGAAGGCAAATCTTGGCGATGGAGAAGAGCGTTTGAATTGCAGGTAAAGCCGTTGGATAAGAGGTTTTTGATCATAATAGTGGCGCCAAAGATTCGTCATAGTCCATTTGGGCAAAAGGCCAAGAGCTACCCAATCACGTGTGACAGACAATATCCAAGATTTTGCCTAGGGTTTAAACAGAAGAATATTGTTTGCCTATCTTCTCTCCTGTAATCTTGGATTTTCTTGCAAAATTGAATCTTTTTTTAATAGTCAAGTTTCTCAATTGTCATAACTTACTCGCCTCCTATTTTTACAAGATTGAAATTTGTCTCCACCTTTTTATATTCATGATTTACTTCACTCTACTTTGATTCATTAATGAATATATATAGTTTATTTTTCAAATAGCTAATTAAATCTTAAATCACTAAATTATAATATTAAGTTTATAATGTCAAATTGGTAGAAAAAAAATGTCATTAAAATTTTGATAAAATTAACTGATTGTATACTAATCAATAGTGTGATCTCCATCGAAGTATGCAATTAGAAATTAAAAGCAAGAATTGTGACATGAATGGTGCGAGTATAGGTGATGTCGCGTAGAATTCTCGTTGGTTGATTTAGTTAATGTATGGATTGGTGTGGTGGATAATCTCATCACGGAGTTTTGATAGATTTTTCATGACTAAAGTCTTTATTGGAAAAATGTTTTTAACAAATTGAGTTAGAGAGCGACTTAATGGTAGCTACACAAAAAGTTGTAGTGGGCGTTACCCGTAAGAATTCACACCTTCAGCAACTAGAAAGTTCTTTCAGAGTAGTTGTCAATGCTAAATGGATAATGCATGCAATATTGTGTGAATTGAATGCTTTCTCTTTGGTCTCGAACTAGCTTTGGTTACAGTTTTTTAAAATGTCTTTTGATGGTGTTTGTCTTCTACTCTTTGTAAATGTAGTTAGTGTTGTTCTTTTTACATTTATATAGTTTGTTTACTTTTGGTGTGTTGCATCCACGTAAACCAAAACACGAAAACAAAAACAAAATGATTAAGTATAATAGAATACAATTATTATGAATGCATAACATTGGGATAAACAACTGACCTACTATTGTCAAAAGTGCTTAATTTTTACCAAAGAAATAAACATTATATGTGAAGCAATATGAGAACTCACTAAATAAAAACAAGAGTTTATTACCGAAATGGTCCCTCGACTATTACGAAATTATCAATTTGGTCCTCGACAATTTTTCGTACCCAATTAAGTCCCTTGACTTTGAAAATTTTAACCAATTTGGTCCTCCGTTTATTTTGCCGTTAAAATTAGGACCAAATTGATAATTTCTCTATAGTCAAGGGACCAAATTGGTAATTTTTCCATAGTCAAGGGACCAAATTGGTAGTTAATTTTTAACTGAAATAGTCCCTTGACTATAGCAAAATTATCAATTTGGTCCCTTGACTATAACAAAATTACCAATTTAGTCCCGATTTTAACGGCAAAATAAATGGAGGACCAAATTGGTTAAAATTTTCAAAGTCGAGGGACTTAATTGGGCACGAAAAATTATCGAAGACCAAATTGGTAATTTCACAATAGTCGAGGGACCATTTCGGTAATAAACTCTAAAAACAATAATAGTAATTGTTGGGTTGAGATGGACGAACTTGCTCAAGGTATTGCGAGGGTTCTTGCAAAGAACTGATTGGGCATACCAAGTGAGAAGAATTCATGAGAGATAATGGCCTGACAGCAATGTCTAGATTTAACCTTTCCTTTCATAAAAAAAGTTTCAAATTTGATTCACAGTGAGAATGCTTATTGGCATTTTTAACTTATCTCATTATAGTTCTTACTAACTTGGATCATAGGATGAGTAATCCCAATGCACACTATTGGATAGTATCCGCGAGCTTCCCTCATCATCTAAAAAAGAAAAGCAAATTAAATCTATTTTTTAACAAAACATTTTACCATTTGAAATGTTTTTATATAATTATTGGCAGGTTGGGTAGAGGCATAAGGAGCCAAGTCCAACATTTTAAATGTAAAATGGGTCGTTATACAAGTATAAAAAAAATAATTGCATGTTTACTATAAACTATAACTTTAACAGAAAACATCGAGAAACATTTAATTTCAACAAGAGTTCTACAATGTATACTCTTAAATTTTATTCTCCGATTTAGCAAAAGTCATTTTCAATAGATGTGTCTAAAAAAAGTATTTGCACTAAAGACTTGTAAAATGAAGTAAAAGTTGAAAGAATAAAAGAGTTAGATACCAAAATTTTCCTTTCAACAATTGACATCAAAACAAAAAATTGATGGGTGATATAAGTGCTTGACCCGCCAATATTCAATTCTAATTATAACACTCATTATATCATTATTAAATACTCCATAAAATCGTTAATACGGATAAACAAAAATAGTCTAAATAATAAATAAAAGAGTTTTATTACATGTATTCTTAAATTATATTTTTTTACTTTTACTTCCTGATGTGAAAAATAAAGATTGAATATTTTCATCATGTGAATCTCAGGATAAGTGTCTACATCAAGAATTTGTGAGAGAAAAATACAAGTCGAGAGTATGAAATGAGAGTCCATATAATATTTTTCTAAATAAAATAAAAAGTTGGGAGAAAGCTACTTTGATGGTTTGACAGCTTGCCTAATCAAGGTCAGGGGATGTGACGTACATTGACATCTCTGAATTCTGAAAAGTTGGAGAGAATATATATATATATATTCTTATTCGAGATGAAGTAAACGGCGTCGTTTACCCGTCACCTTCGGATCCTAAGAGGACTGACAGCTCGCTAGTCGCTACACTCACACGAACGACCACTCTTTCAAATTCTCCAAAATCTTCTCTTCTCACTTCCTATCACTGCAATCCATGGCTACCAGAAGCTACAATCGCCGCCGACCTTCCGCCGCCGCCTCCGGCGGGGCCGTGAAGACGCCAATGAGGAAGCCGGTGTTCGTCAAGGTGGATCAGTTGCAGCCCGGGACTAGCGGCCATAACCTCACCGTCAAGGTCTTGAACTGCAACACAGTGCTGGAGAAGAAGCCGGCGACCAATACGGCGTCGTTGGCGGGGCCCCGTCGCCCTCCTCACAACACTCGCATCGCCGAGTGCCTCATCGGGGATGAAACTGGGACTATCCTCTTCACTGCTCGTAACGACCAAGGTTTCGTTTCTCCCTCTCACTTTTTTTTGGCTTTCTGGACATTGTTTAATCTGCAATTGTTGTTGATTTCATGCGGTTTCTGAATTTTCGTGACAGTCTGGTGACAAAATTGCATTTCTAGGGTTCCAAGTTATAAATTGATGTTTAATGTTGATTAACCTAAAGCTTTTAAAAAAAATGTTGATTAACCTAATCGTAGTTTGGATTGGTTAGTGTTGCTTAGGGATTGTAAATTCTTCGATTGTCTTCTTTCCAATGATGCTTCCAGGCACGGTACTTTATACTACTCTGTGGTGTTGTACCTTTCCCTTCGTACCTCTAGCTAAGGCACAGATATGATACCACCAAGCACAAAGCAGTTACCATAGAAATTTCCCTTGACTGCCTTGAGTTAGGGCAGAAATCAAATGACTGATTTTATATTAGTTGTGTGTTCCATACTATTCTGCATAGCTTTGGATTTTGTTATCATTCCTATATCTTTTATTCAAAGTTCTTCTGTAGTGTAGAGTTAAATAATTGCTGGCTTCGAGAAAGAACACACAATTGGGTTTTATTACGGCTTTAGAGCTCTGTAGAAATGAGCATGCAATAGTAGATTTGAAGTTCTGGGTTTGTAAAGCCGTGTTATGTTGTAGTGATAGGTTGCCTTGTGTATTGCATCCTGCTTTAACTTTACAAAAATAGCGTTTGCTACTTTTCTTTTTGGAGTGGGAGGAGCTAACCTGCAGTTTTCTGTGACTACTGAGAATAAAGTTTAAGGCTTGAGAAATGATGTAATGTAAAGTGTGTATTCAGTTGCAGCTTGATTGCATTACTTGTCATCTAGTCATTTCTCTTGGTTTGCATTTTATCACTATATTTTTGTTTTCGACATTTATGCACTAACTTGCTAGGTCAGTATGTTGATTTGTGGTGATGATGATATCCTTTATTATCCTGCAGTTGAATTGATGAAACCAGAAACCACCGTAATTCTTCGCAACGCCAAGATTGACATGTTTAAGGGGTCTATGAGGCTAGCCGTGGACAAATGGGGTCGAATTGAGGTAACTGAGCCTGCAGATTTCACGGTCAAAGAAGACAACAATCTATCACTGGTCGAGTACGAGTTGGTGAATGTTGAAGAATAGTGCTATGTCCCTTTTGCCTCTTTTGTCTACCGGGTGAAGTTCCAATTCTGGTTTTTGGGTGGGTCGATTATTGAAGAAGTGCGGTCTTCCTCTGTTATCTATTAAAGATTATATCGGGTAAAAAAAAAATATATGTATCTGGCTACTGGTGTTTTGTGAATGTTGAAGAAAGGGTGGAAGTGCATTTTACCACTTTTATCTAGTAGGATTTAGGAGAGGGTGTTGGGTAAAATTCAGTGTTGGGTCTTGGGGTTTGGTATAGTATTCAGTTATGGTATTTGTTTTGTGAAGACTCCTCCACTGTTACTAGGACTAATCTAATCTAAGTTTGATTAATTGGTATGTAAAAGAGATTTGACTTTAATCATGTGAGAATTTGTGTACATCTTTTGTCTTTCAAAGCTTTATGTGCAATGCTTCTTACAAGTTTTTTGATTTGCGGGATAGCTAATGATATTTTTTTTTAAACATTAGGCGGTAAAATCAAAAAGAAAAAATAAAAAACCAAAAATACTAGATGTACTTCCAATTTCTACTCCCAATTGTGTTCAAATTTGATTGGAGGATGAAAAAATGGAAATGAACAAAAACCATGGCCCCCTATTAAATTGATCAATCAAAGCATGCCAACTCATATGGAGTAGAAAGTAGGAGTGTGAATTGGGAGTGCATGTAGAACTACTTATAAAAAACACAAGCACACCATATCTTTTATTCCTCAAATGCTAAATTCTCCATAAACAATAATGTGTCGTATTCGAGACTAATGAGTAAAACTTGTCCAGAAAGAAGTCTTGTTTAGATGTCAGATGAGAGAGTAACTCGACACCAAATTAGTTGAAACTTATACAACAATAAAATATCAGGAATCATGATTAACCCAATTTGGCTAATGTTGCTATCTATCTGTCTAGTCTAGACTAGATGCACAATGAAACTAAACTTACAGATGTATTATTTTTGTCAAAGAAACATGTGCATCATTTTCAAATGAAAGAACAAAAAACCTTATAGCTTTGATATGGGAACCAAACAGAAACTATAATGCCACAGGCTGTGTAGTAATACATTGTCCATTGACATCCATGGTAGGTACTATGAAGAAGACGTGAATGGTTTCCGATTTTCCCAACACATCTAACAATCATCCATCTACAATGTAAGAAGAGAAGATACATTTACGTAAGGCCCATAAAAAGTTTAACACAAAGTATGCATGTTATTTTTTAAGTGTGTTTCATCGTCCTCGAGCTGAATGCAAGCCAATGAGATGCACTCACAGAGTCACAGCCCTAGACAAGGAAAGGGATTATTAATAAACTAAAATACAAAATTACACTAGAAACACTGCAGATTGAACTACAGATTAAAAATGTACTTGTTGCAACATTCTCATGGAAAAAGGCTTTTATCCAGAGTCAAGTTTTACATGTTTTTGATTTGGTTGTCTCTAACATTATGTTGATAATGAATCTGCTCACACTTGGTCTTATAGTTGCTTACTATAGGCACAAACTACAGAGGGAGAAGATGAAAGTGAGACGAGCTCACCAGACAAAAGGTTAAAGAAGGGTAGATTTTCTTTCCTAGTGCAAGTAAATCTCATATCCTTCGGATTGTTTTAGATAGAGGAGGACATTTGGGCAAGTAAAACGAATTTGTTTCCTTGTATCCCTCTAACTCCCTCTAACTTCATAAGATACAATGTCAAAGGGAGAGAGATTTCAAACCTCCCCACTATTACTTCCATTACATCTACTTTATACAGCATTGAAGAGATGTCCTTTCTCCTCCTCTTTTTCTGGCCCAACCAAAGATAGCCTAATCCTAGAAATTCAAGTATACTTAAAGATATAGATACTTGATACTTCAAATTTGGACCTCCTATGCTAAAAGTAACTCTGAAATCCTAGCAGAAAGGTAAAACCATCAACTATATTTCCAACCACATGCACCCTAACTCTCAAAATGATTCTCTCGCTAATTTTCATGAAAGCTGGGCAAACTAAGTAAATTACACCCAAGGGAAATATTTTACACAAAGCAACCCCAAAAATTGATCACTTGGAAAGTATATCATCTATCTTTGTTGTGGTGAGCAATAACTACACAGTTTAAAAGGCACATCATAGAAAGAAACAAAATATGACTAGTGTTTTTAATCACAGCCTCACAGGACAATTGGGGAAAAGGCACAAGACATTTTATTGGCTAATACTTAATAAAATGATCCCAGAAAGATAAAAGTAAACAGATTAGGGCACTTTGAAAGATCCAGAATTATCCAAATACTAAAACCCTATATATCACCCAAGGTAAAATAGAAACAAAATGCACAGTAAAATTCATAAAAGAAAACAGATATTTCTTCGCTGGTGCTCATTCCTACTTGTCAGACAATCTCCTAGAGTGCATGGATGTAAAACTTCATTCCAATCCTTTGGCATTTATCAGGCATCATCATTGCAATCTGATAAAATACCAAGTATTAGCAAAGCCCTTACATTATTAGCTACTACAGGAGGGTAAGAATACAAGATATGCATGATTGCATTCAGTCTGTAAAGAGTATCTGGTTCAGTTATCTGGGGCTAATTTTTTGGAACTAACTCATCAACAATCAATGACAGCTGCATGATTCACAAATCTGCAAAAAATAGTACCTCTGAATTACTCTACAGTCAAGCAGCCACAGAATATGATCTAATTGCATCAAAGCCCCAAGTTCTAATAAACCACAGAAACTCCTTAATTTTTAGACTGCTTGGATGCTAGGTGTGTTGAATGCAACTATCACCAACAACTGGAATATGGTTACTCAGCTCCTCTCCACTTAGAAAGGAAATTAGACATAGAATGACTTGGACATGGCAAGGCCAATTGTAGATGGTTGTGAGCTCTTCAAACTTCATATATATTAACATGATTTCATTAAGATTTGTCACTTATTTTCTTGAAAATCCAATGAGAGCATTCTAAACCTAAAGGAGAACATCTTGACCAGAATGAATGAAAGTCATCATTAAAGACTTAAAACTTAATACTAGTACTATGTGCAGTTAATAAACAGGAGTAGCAATGTGGAAAAGGACTACCACATTGAAACAAGACATATCTGGTGGGTGTGACTTTGTGAATTCACTATAATTGGAGGCACATACTGAGTAAGAACCATATATTATATCTATCATCATCTCAATAGCAATGTGGGAATAATAAGGCAAACTTTTTGGAATGTGAACAATGACCAAGAAATAAGCCATTCAAACAATCCAAAATCAAAATAGCATACTGAACACCAAAATTTTCTTGTTAAAAGATAGATCTATGACATAGAAAGAACACAAAAAATATCCCTCAAAAGTTCAACTTATAGAGTATTAAAACTTAGAAACAAATTGCTCACATATGAAGTTCAACGCTGTAAAGTAAATATGAATAGAATATACCTTCAAGACTCCAACCACGGCTCCGAGGAGCGACTGAGAGCATGGAATTGAGCAAAGCACAGGCCGTCGCCGTGTGATACGGCAGCATAGTCTCAACTCTAACACAGCTCAACTCCAAAGGAGACCTTCACATTTTAATCATATCAGGAAATGACAAGAAATGAAATGCAAATCGAATGTAGATATGAGTTCATAATTATAAGATTAACTTAAATCAGATAGAGAGGGAAAAAAAATCAGATAAAATTACCTGAAGATGCGCGCAGTGAGGGGCTTCTGAGTGGGGATGCGAAAAGGAGAGCCACCGGAGGTCTTAGGCTTCGCTCCAGTTGCCAGTCTGGTTGCGGCGGTCCGGGCGGAGGCTGTGGCGGAGCGAAAGACGGACCTGGCGGCGATGCTGGCCATGGTTTCTTCAGGTACAGATCGCGCTGCGAGTGGCTCGGGTTTGATCTTTCAACTGTAAAGAGCCTTTTCAAGGGTTTTGGGTTTATACCATAAAAATTGCATCTAAAAAAAAAAAAGTCTACCAATGAAATTATAAATAAAAATTGGTAATGATATTTAGGGGGTTTCATTTAGGGGTCTTATGCAAATGACTTAGCCGGTTAAATTAGATGATAGTTGATAGCTGATTGCTTTAGTTGGTTTTACCGGCGGATAGTATTAGTTGGTTGTAAAAAATATGTTTAATAAATTGTCTATTTATTTTAGTGAATTGTATGTAAAATAATCTATATAAGGGCATAAACATATTGTGTTAATTTATTAACTATTAAATTACTTTCACAATTTTTATTTATTATGATGAGGAGTGAAATCAAAAAGAAAAAAAAAAGTATTATTGTTGTTACTGAAGCATAAGGAAAAAGGGGCAAGACAAATGAAAACAAAAGAGATATAAATATTAGGGATGACAAGTGTAAAATGATCATTTCATAATTAAAGTCAATCAACTAAGAGCATTCTTATCAATGGGAATATTTTCGCGGTTATTGAGGAGTTTTTGTAAGTGTGATTATAAAAGAGAAAGTGGGACGAGAGGAAAAAAATAAAACAAATATTATTAAAAACAAATTTAAAGCAGTCCGGCGCGCCTAGCGGGCGCATAAAGTGACAACCACGCGTGGCTGTCACAGGTCCTAGTTGGTCAATATTATTTCTTCATTTGTATCTTCTTCCTTCTCTCTCCCTCAGCCCTCTCCTCCAAGTGGCATTGATTTCTAACATTAACCCCCTCCCCCCTCCCCACCCCAATATGCATCAATGTGGATGCTCTAACAAATTTTTTTACTTTTATTAGCTTTTCAAATTTTGATTTGTTACCTAATAAGCTAATACAATAAGTCATTTTACCAAATAAGTAACCTATTAACCATCCAAATTAGTCAAAATTGGTTTAGCAGCTATGTTCCCAAACATAGCCCTAATTAATTCAGTTATTTTTGAACCCTAAATTAATCAAATTTGAATTTTATTTTGGTGAAATTGTTCAATGAATTGTAAGTATATAAATCCGTAAACTATTGTTAAATTTATTATGAACTTAAGGTATTGATGATTTTATAAATATATACGGAGTAATTAATAGATTATGTACATCTAGTTAACATTTAACGATGGCATGTTTAGCATGGTTAATATTGTTGTGATACATTAACTATACTTAGGCAAATTATACCATGGGTCATAGTCCACATTACATTGTGGGCCATGATCCAAAATGACATTCATATTATTTGTTTACCGTTAACATATTACACAACATATAATTTTCTTACAAATTTACTACTGATGGGATAGTTGATAACGTGGTCCAAAGAAGCCCATCATAGTTAACATTTTTTCAATCAAACCTGCGCTCTATCATTGAATGTTAATATTAAAGATTTTTTTTTTCATTAATGCCTGAAAATTCTTACAGACTCATTATTAAAACTCAAATTCAATGCCTGAAAGTTCTTACAGACTCATTATTATTACTCAAATAGTTGTGTCATTGTGTGATATGAATCATTGAATCTCCATGCCACACTCCTCTCCACAGAAGGCCCACAAAAATAGAGGTGGATGGGCTGTTGCAAAAATGGCAAAATCTGTTTAAATACTAGCTTGGGTCCTGACTAGCCTAGCAGATGAGACTCCTTGCTGGTTGTGGCTGAAAATATTTCCAAATTCATTGGGCCTTAAAAAAGTCATTAGTTCTCATTCAGTCATTCTTGTATATATAGGCCTTATCCTTAGTCCTTACATTGCTTTGTCGCAAATTATTCCATAGACCCGAGTCCATCTTGAAATGTGGATCCGGGTTCAAAATTCACAATTTATATACTGAATGTTCACAATTCAAATTGTGAACATTCAATATGTAAATGGACACAGATCTACTTTATAAGGTGTACTCGGGTTCATGGTATAAATTATTTTGTAGGGACACATCCTATTCGATCTAGACACTTAACAATCTACTCTCAAGGCAATATTATTCAAAATACCAAATCCCTTTGTCTTATTCCCATTCACACGAAGGATTTCTTCCATCATGTACATATAATGCCACTATCAGAATTTGTGCAGTGAACTTCGCTCATATGTAATAACCCTCAAATCACAAATTACATTAGGATGACTCGTGCTTGGGACTACCCCACCCTCCCAGAGCAGTGTGGGTCCACTCTTCACCAACCAGAATGAAGATAAATTGGTATGGTAAATTAGTAGAAAAAAACAGAAAATTGAGGTCATTTTCTTTAGCCCCACTATTTCCCTACTCATCAGTCAAGACAATGAATGATACCTGTATTCACACAAGCAAACATGCGGCATATATGATATATATATTCTCCATTATCTTCTACATGGATGGGCAACCATGTGCTACTGAAAGACAAACTCAAATCTGCACAACTTGTATATATATATACACACACGCATTTGTTGTGCAATATATATATTAGCTAGCCAACAGTTATACCATCGGCACCATCGTCTTAGGGTGCATGTAGCAACATATACACCCCATATATCATATATTAGGTTTCCGGTACGAATTGAAATTTTGAATAACTATTGAGGCAAACCCGCAACCACTACCTGAGAGTATGCACTAGGTAAACCTCGCCTCATGACCCTAGCCAAAAAGGATGTAAACCATGCATCCTAGATTACCCATAGCTGACCAACTCAAATCAAGAAGGCTAATAGGCATGTCCTAGTCGCCAAACTTGTAACATTGTTGATGAACGAGGTAAATAATCTCGGGTATATGGATACGAATAGCAATTATAATATAGTAGTTTGGGTAGTTGAAATTGAGGGTCGGAGCGTCCCAAACTATTAGATGTTCTAGGGAGAAAACGCTTCCAAAAAGTCCCCTCAGCCTTGCAATAAATGCTCAATTTATATATAGGGGAATGGAGGGAAACACATGGCGGACATCAGACATGCTCGCCACGTGTTCTACATGCACTAGGAAGGAAGGTCAACGGCCTTATAAATTAATACACGTGGGTCTTGATTCCTGACATGCCCAGGCCGGCCTCTAGAATAGGAAGTGTTCCTGGTCGAAATACTCGGCCCGAGCCTCGAGGTCGGGACAGAACTGACATTCAATGGCGGACTCATAATACTCTTATTAGGTCAGGTCGGGACTCTTATTATTGGGTCGGATCCTGTCAGAAATTATTCCTCACGCCCCTAGGAGTACATACGAAGCAGATACTCGACGAGATACTCAAGGTATATTCCCATCAATTGTGATTACCAAGTCAATATAACCTGACCACTTTAGTTAGGGTTTCGTTGTGAAATTAAAATTAGGGTTTCCTTGTGAAAATTGAAATTGAAACAGAAGAAGATGGGCAACATTATTTGGGTGCAGGCATGTGTAGAGCATATGCAAAGATAATGAAATGGCAGAAATATAATAAAGAAATGGAAGCAGCAGTCAGTAACAGATAGAGTGTGATGTTGGCATGCAGTGATAGTATAAGGTAATGGAAGTGATGATTATGGGGGTTTTAGTTAATTATGTTGGTAATAATTATTATAAGTACATCATTCACATGCACTCCCCAGACATTATTAATTTGTACAAACTACTTTTTCCTACCTAGTGAAATCTAAGGTTAACTAGGTTAGACTATATTTATTTATTTATTTATTTATTTATTTTTAACAAACTAGGTTAGACTATTAGAACCTAGACTTAGGTAAAACTTTACTATTTTTATCCCTCAATCAGTGAGTGAAGTCAAAAATATATCAAGCGATTCAGAACAAAAAATTAAAATACTTTTTGACAAAATATGAAACACCACAGATTTGTCATCAGATAAGAACTTAAATTTAGATGAATTTTACTATCTTTATCCTCTTCACGTGCTGGAGCCAAAAAAATTGTTAAATATGAACAAAAAATTAAAACACTTTAATTTGAAATATAGTACAAATGTCCATAACGAAATGTGAAAAGCCTTGCACTTCCCAAGCAACATTAGTTCATACATAATGAAATCTAAGGTACATTAACTAGGATGGATCATCAAACCCTAAATTTGGATGGACTTTACTATCTATATATCTTTATATATCCTCCTCTCATGGTGGAACATAAAATATTGGTAAGTGACAGTAAAAAATTAGAATATTTTGAACCATTATTTAAAAATGTGAATAACGAAATATTAAGTACCATGCCCTTTTCAAATAACATTAATTTCCACAAACAACTTCCTATATAATGGAATTTGAGGTTAACTAGGTTGGACTATCGAAGCCTAAATTTGGATGAACTTTGCTATCTATCTTTGTTCTCCTCTACTGGTTGAGCCAAAAATATCATTGAGTGTGTTAGCATGTTATCAGTTGAGCCACTCGCACATGAATTTTCTAGTGCAGATTATCTCTCAGTTGTAGTTTGTGAACTATTACACATGAACGGATCGAGTTTACTCAATGCACACTATTAGATAGTGATTGTAGTTTTATTTCATCTAAAAAATAAAAATATTGTTGAGTAGTAACAAAAAATTAATACACTTTAAAACATGATTTTAAAAACGTATTTATAACAAAATTTTGAAACTAGTCACTTCCCAAACAACATTAACTCTCACAAACAACTCTCCACATGACTACATAACAAAACGTATAATTAATAAGCTAGGTTAGGTTGTTAACTAGGTTGGACCATTGGAACCTAAAATTGGATGAATTTTAGTATCCTTATCCTCCTCTAACAAAACCTAACAAGACCAGCTAAGGAACTGCACCTGTCAAACAGCAACTACTTGCCCTACAACATTAATTATTTTTAGCTGCAAATGGGCTATGGTACAAGGGGCAGTTATATTCTTGCATGCTCCACAGTTTTTTTTTTTTTTTTTTTTAAATAAATATTTTTTCATTTTCAAGTCTTCAATATAATACACGTATTGGCATTATATTGCGCTGCACCAATATTTTCAACCGGAAAATTTTAGTAGAATCTTTTA
Organism: Ipomoea trifida; assembly: GCA_003576665.1. Lineage (NCBI taxonomy): Eukaryota > Viridiplantae > Streptophyta > Magnoliopsida > Solanales > Convolvulaceae > Ipomoea > Ipomoea trifida. The sequence goes on from CP025644.1 coordinate 3,450,532, forward strand.
TTTGGTGATGAAGATGTGAAGTTAATTTTGTTGGTACTATAGAGATAGTGATCTCTCGATATACAATATCCGCATGCACCAAACTCCAACTAATCTAAAATTAAAATACTGCCCCGAAAGAAGTGGTTGAGTGGATGAAACATTACTCTCGTACCTAAAAGTCAAAGAGAATTTGATTTTTGTCAATATTCAATAGTCACTCAATTATCAATTGAGTGACTATTGATCATTAATTTTGTTTTTAAGGTGGCAGTTTTGGTGTCTCATCAACGGAGACTCTTAACCATGTCACATTAGCAATTCTAAATCATTAAAGTCGATCTTGTTAATAGGTTAAATAATCAAAATCGTCAAACTGCCGCTTCATGAGAAAATCAATAACCAAAATCACCTCATCCTCGTAAACTTTTGAACAGTCAATACAGTATGCTCACGTCAACAATCGAGAAATTAAAATCGTTATTTTTTTTTAAAACACATATCAATTAATAACTTCTTGGTCCTATCGCCTAGATATGCCATTTCTTCAAGAGTGGTTAACCAACTCTTTGTAATGTACACCAATCAAACCATCCACCCCAACCCCCACACCTGAGCTTCCATAAATAAATATAGTGACAATAATATAATGTGCCATCCTACATTATATGGACAGTTAGTGTGTCAACCTCTAAGCCCTATTAAGTATACCAATTAAGTTTAATTTTGTTTTAAATGATTTACTTTTTTTCAATGAATATCACATCAATTACCTATAACTTTTAAGTTCATTTATAACTACTATATATTTGCAAAAGGACTTGATCTCCTTAATGAATCATAAATGTTACAACTATTTATATTAATTATTCATAGTACTCATGTGAAATAATCATTTAGTTCTTCAATTATTGATGTGAACATTATTAACCCTTAATTTTCATAGATGACAGGTTTAACCCCTTACTAACGGGGATGGTTAATCTCTGTCATGTGTGGAGTCTGTTAGTCAATATAAGAATAAAACTGTAACTTGCAATTTTATTAACAAGTTGAAAAATTCAAAATCCTATCGTCAAAACTACCACCTCGTGAAAAGAGGGACCAAAACTGTCACTTTGTAAAAATCAAATGGTCAATAATTGAGATACTTAAATTGTTATTTTGAATAAATATAAGGATGAAAGATATTATTTTTTAAATATGGATTCAAAATTTTGTAGTATAAATTAGATATATGTGGAGGAGATTGTGGCAAAAATTAACCAGTCTTCCATTCCCTCCAAAAAAAAAAGAAGGATGAAATGATGAAAAAGAAAAAGAAACAAGTTTTGAACACTTTATTTTACCAAAGAAAATTGTAAAGCAAAGAAGAATATGGGGGTTGGGGGGCCACAAAGAATTTGATAATTGTCTTTCTCAATGTTCCCCTTTGGTGTCAATATTTTGGTAGAGTTGGGTCCCAAGAAAACAACACACTTGTCAATCTGTGAGCCAACAAGAACATGTAGTAAATGCACATACATGCCCCGAAATGGGTGGTCGAGTGAATAAAACATCATTCTCATTTTAGAAGGTTACGAGTTCGATTTTTGTCAACACCTCTTCGCTCAAATCTGATCTGTCGTATAGGATTTAAGCCTTCCCAATATAGTTTACCTCTTATATGCGATTCTCGACTATTAATGTTTATATTACTAAGTGCACACCTTCAAACTAAAAAAATGTTAACGGAGAATAAAAACAGTACAAATAGAGTGAAGAGTGAAAAATAAGTATACTGGCAATCCTAAGTTTTTTATACTACACAAAATCAATATTTCACTTTTTGGTAGGTGTCTTTAAATTTCTTTGATAAAGTAATAAAGCATCATAATTAGACACACCACTTTAGCAAGCACAAATCTTTAATTTGGTAGATTAAAGTAAGGAATTCAAAAATATGCAAACTTAAAATAAAGAGAACATTCAGAATTACCCTAGCAAGCAATGAAAGAATTGTAAATTGAAAAATTCAAAATTCTTAAGGTACTAATAATTAGCAGTGTGCTGATAAGGGCAAATTGTTAATGTAGAATAAACTTAACTGAGTTATAATGCACATGTGTCAAATCACACTAAAAAATTGAATTCAACTAATTAGCTAGTCTAATGCATAACCTTATAAACTCATATGTTCTCTTTTATTTTATCAATGTGAACTGTTAACGAGTACAAATCAGAATGCTTTCCATAATACAAGTGGATTTAATAATTATGGATATATTAGTACTGAACAAGTTTTGTAACATCATATCATCTGTGGAGTTGAATAGATTTGGTGTAGACCAGTTGACACAAAACCATAGTTTCATGGTCTCATTCACACACAATATATAACTATAGAGACAGGAGATAACCTATGAACAAATCTATAGCTTAATCATCATCATCAACATATTCCCCCCTAACACAACCATAATTTAACACACCATCAAACACCCAGTCGTGTGTTTAATTTGCAGATAGATTTTGGGACTCTGTCACATGATCTTTTAACTTTGTAGAAAAAAAAAATATTAAGGAATCTCAGGGAATGTCTTCTTGATCCTGGAACTCTTCCATGTTCTGATAGTTGTTCTCCATGAAATTGTTTTTGAATCCATTGTTGTTGTTGAAGTGGTTTCTTGAATTCTCGTATGGATGTGTGGCGTATTTCTCTGTGTTGACATCATAGTAATACCTCCCGTTTTCCAAGAATCTTGTGTCGCTCATCCCTTGCTGCTCAAACCTGTTGCCGGCGCCGCCGTTGTTGTAGTTGTAGCGGTTGTTGCCGGCGCCGGAGGTGGTGGGGAAGAAGGTTTCTTCTTGGTTGTTGTAGTAGTTGTTGTTGTTGTCGGTGTTGAAGCCACTTTGCATGAATTTATCTTGGGGCAGGTATGATTCTTGGTGGTTGTTGTTGTAGTAGTTGTTGCCGGCGCCGGCGTTGTAGTAACGGCGGTTGTCGGCGGCGCCGGAGGGGGTGAACTCGTTTTCCGTGAATCTTGTGTCGTCGGGCATTCTTGATTCTCCGGGGCCGTTGTAAAAATCCCGGCGGTTATCGGCGGTGCCGTAGGTGGTGAACTCCTTGTCCAAGAATCTTGTGTTTTGGGGCATTCTTGATTCTCCGGCGCCGTTGTAAAAATCCCGGCGGTTATAGGCGGCGCCGGAGGTGGAGAACTCCTTGTCCATGAATCTTGTGTTCTCGGGCATTCTTGATTCTCCGGCGCCGTTGTAAAAATCCCGGCGGTTATCGGCGCCGGCGCCGGAGGGGGAGAACTCGTTTTCCATGAATCTTGTGTCGCCGCCGGGCATTCTTGATTCTCCGGCGCCGTTGTAAAAATCCCGGCGGTTATCGCCGGAGGTGGTGAACTCCTTATCCATGAACCTCGTGTCCTCGGGCATTCTTGATTCTCCGGCGGCGGCGAACTCCTTGTCGCCGTTGTAGAATCCGCGGTTGTCGGCGGCGGTGGCGGCCATGAACTTAGCGTCATCATCATTATTGTTGTCCTCCGGGACAGTTACATAGGCAACAGGGTTATAGTTCTTGGGAAGGTATTTCTTGTAAGGAACTTCCTCCGCCTCTGCATGGTTGTTGACGGCGGTGGCGGACGGCGGAAGCTGGCCGGATTCATGGCCGTAGAGGCCATAGCCGCCGGTTTCATTCTCCGGGGCGAAACTTGGTTCTTTTTGCAGAGGATTCACAGTTGTAGATTGCTCTTTGTTGCTGCTATTGTTATTGTCATTGTTAGGGATTATTTTGTTGAAGAATTGGCTATCTCTTGCATGAATTTGCAGGGAGGATAAGAGAGTGAGGAGGAAGAAGAAGATGAAGATTTGGTTGAGGGAAGCCATGGAAGGAGAGAGAGAGAGGGTTGGTGTATAGTGGGAAGTGTTGTGAAGTGATAAATCTTTCCCCCTTTATATAGAGCTATACATACTATACTATAGTCTCTCTATATATATCTTTTTGTATTTGTGTTGCTTTAGGTGTGGGTGAAATTAAGAGACTATGTTTAGTAGTCTATTACTTAAAGTAATTGTACATTACTATATGGTTTTCATTTCTTCTTCTTAAAAAAAAGATTAATTATTATTATAGTGTGTAACATCAAATTGTACCTTACCGAATTTTTTGTTAATAATTTTGGGAAGAGTAGCTACATGAAAAAGGAGAGTATTAAGAACGGTTTATTGTAAGCTAAGTAATTATATTTCATTCTATCTTTATGCTCTTTGTTTATGTGTTACTAAAATGTTGTCTTACAATTAAGAGTGCACATTTGAAAGGATGTCGAGATGCGTATGGGGTGATACGTCTGCTCTAATTGTAGTTTTTCCCTGTTTAGCATACCGCAATTTAGGGGTCTAATGAGAGTGATAGATTATTGTCAATACTACTATTACAACTTCATTCATCGCTATTTTAACCACTCCAATTTTACCATTCTCCCACAATAATTTAAAAAGAATATAAAATAAGAAATTTCTATGGTGTTGATTGGTCGAACCCTGGACAAAAAAAAAAAAAAAAAAAAAAAAAGCTTAATGAATTTCAAACTGTCCTACGTCATTAAGATCATATTGGCATACTACCCCTACCATACTCCCAAAAAAAAAAAAAGACCCCATTTAAGACAAAAGGGTGAGGTACACCAAGGCCATTATGTCCTCTGCGTTTCTCATGGAGGCGTACATAAACATAACTGCATATATAAGTAAGTATCGTCAACACGGGACAATCCCAACATAATTAGTTCGATGGTTAAATTTTCTTGTAAAGTAACATGATATCAGGAGATAGACCATCTAATTAATGAATGAAGTTTCCCAACAAGGATATGATGATATCAATTCCAAGCAAAGGGAAGGGAAGGCTCTTGTGTTGGAAGGATGTTTCCTAGGCACTTGAACATCACTTGTCTTTTCCTCAATCTCTTCATAATTTGTTGATGCCTATCTAGGAGAAGGCCATCCCCAACACTTTGAGGTCCATCATAGAAAAAGAACAACATTATACGGCTTTAATTATACTTTGTCCTTAAGTTTGGTCATCCACTTTTCTTCCATCAATAATCTCTCTCTCTCTATTTTTCTATTAGTGCAGCAGTGAATAACACTGCGGAGATTGTGGAGCTAGATAATGCCTATGAGAGTGGGGTGGGGTGTGGGGTACTCCAAATTATGGCATTTGTTGAGTGCTCTCATTGCATGCCTCCAACAAAAAAAACTCTAATTTTAGAGCTACAAGCACCAACCCTTTTAATTTTTTTTTTCACACTTCTTGTATTGTTATATCACAATCTTGCCATAGACAAAATCAATGCTTCAATTATGATACAATTCACATGCATCAAACTTTTTTTTTTTTTTTTTAAAAAAAAGGGAATCAAAATTATTTTTGGTGTTATAGGAATGACATCATCAAGTGGACAAAATAATATATGTCACTTATTTGAATAGAAGTGATCTGATTGGAAGCCTATTAAACGAATTTAGGGTATCTTGTGGTGATGTCAAACTGGCTTGGAACATGTCTTTAGTAATATTCATTTGGGTTGGGTAATTCTAAATGAATTTGGATTTGGATTCAAGAATGGCTAAATGAGTGTAACCCTATCCATTGACATCCGTATATGAGGGTTCATTGTGCAATTTGGTAACAAATTATACCTCTTTATCGGTTGTAGATTTAGATTCGAACCTTATCACTCTCATTATATTCTCAAACATATATATTGAAGAAAAAACAATTATATTAAATAACAAAATAACAATAATAATGAATTTTAAATAGCCCACATGTATCAATTGTGTATAAACTATGATTTACATTGATATCATTATATATTATATATATTCCTTTAAAATAAAAAATAGTTGAATGTTGGTGGAATTCTCTTCAAAACTCTGCATGCCTATTTTGATGACCCCACAAACCTCATAATGGATTTTATTCCAATCCACCCAAAGTTAGTTTAATCTTCTCTTGATTATATTGGCTATAATATGAAATACGTACTTTTTTGTTGATGGGTGAAGAATAACACATCTTCTATTGTCAATACTTGAACTCTTGCCTGCAAAACTTTCAAGGCAAAATTCATGATCACACACGTTAAAAACTGTACTTATGAATTGTCAGAAAAATATGGTGTAAAGGAATGCAATGATTTAAAAAAAAAAAAAAAAAGATAAAAAAATGTGTTATCCCCGCCCAAGAATACTTACAAGATATTTTTGAACACTTTTCTTACATTTATTTTTCTTTTTACGCTCGTATTTTTTTCTAACTACCCAACCCCATCTACCCCAACTTCCCAAAAACTAAGAGCAAGATTATTAGTTTGAGTTATTTTTTAGATCTTTGTCTGAATATGATGGAAGAGAGAGAGAGAATGATTATTAAGAAAAAAAAAAAAAACATAAAGCAGGTGTTTGCAATGCATGCACACGTTCTTAGCAGGCGTTTGCATAGCGCACGCTCTAAGAGGGTGTCTGCAGTGCACGCGCACGCTCTTAGCGGCCGTTTGCAGTGCACGCGCTCATTGAATAGCGTTGGTGCCCGAAACACACAACAGAACCATTATTATTATTATTATTTTAGGTTTCCCCAAAAAATGCCTAATAAAAAACTCAATTAGCAATAAAATTCCCCTCTCCTTCCTCCTCCCCCTCCACCTAAGAACAAACCTCACAAAAAAACCCAACAAAAGTTAAACCAATGGTGATGCTCTGGGCAAATGACAGTTAGATGAATTGGCTTTAAGAATACATACACCACAACCCCATTTAGTTTCCTCTTTTTATACACTGTAATATTTTCAGCTTTGTCTATCTATCCAACTTGTAGTATTCATGGATGTTTACTATATATATTATTATTTTGCATAATAATGTATTGATAGGTGCCACACAAACACTTGATCACACTCCGAATTTATGATAAGAGCTAGATAGATGGGGTGCAGGCCACCATTTCTCTGTGCTGCATCATAAATCTGCAGTCTGGGCAATATAATTTAATGTACACAACTTAGTTGAGAAGTAGGTGAAGCATATTAAATGGCCTGGTCTGGTGTTTCAGCAAAGCTGTACTGTATGTGTAATTGTTGAGAGATTTTGGTATAACAGTTGGAAAGTGACAAACAAGAAGCTAGAAAATGGTTCAAATGTGGCAAAAAGTGCAATTATACACTGAATTGAAGCCATTATTTCTTCCATGATCTAATTTAGTTTAAGCTAGGAGTGGATGTAGCCATTTGTATGGGAACCCCTACCATGTTCCTATCCATAAGATTAAGATAAAAAAAACTAGCCCGCATAGGCAGCTCAGTTGGTCACATGGATGAAATCTGGAAAGAAAGATCAGTGATTAAGTTTCACCAGTGACAGTGTGATAGTAACCTCTACAAGTAAGGGGCTCCTTATGCGCAGTAAGCAAAAATCTAGCCTCCCAGATGCTCTATCGGATCGAGACATGTGGAGTTCTTGGGGTTGGGGATTCAACTTTTTGGAAGACAGATAAAAGAAAACTAACTTAAAAGTATATGTATGCTTTGACTGATGGTTGGGTTGCAGAAGAGATCAGATGGGTGGTAGGGGCTCACTTTTGGTGAAACAAGCCATGCCTTGAAGGCTTAGTACACCTACTTTTATTTACTAGTTAAAGCTCAAACTTCATGAATGGCTTTTGAGGTGGGGTGGGTAGAAATTGGACATAATTTTTCATCAATAGGACTATAGGAGGGTAGAAATTCCACAAAACACATAATCTTGTCATCATAGAAACCTTAGAAATGTCATCCACTAAAATATTCAAAAGTTCACTTAGCAATGAATCAAACACATTCAGCCCTTGGTCATGATTAAATGAGATATAATATTAGCAAGATAATTCACTTCTCTTTTTTCCTTCCTAACTCAATAGCTCCTTGGATGCATATAAGAGATTTCACAATGGCCCGACCTCGAGGAGGCATGGGACAAATTTTAAGTAATGCAACTTACATTTTTCTTTTTAAATCAAATTTTGTACAATTTGGTGTTATCCATTTCATATACTTGACGAGTAGAAAATGAATATAAATAGTAATTCCACACATATCATAAGTCATACAAAAATATACTGATTGTTAACAACACATTGTTCATCTGATTAATAGAAATCTGTGCCTTCGAAACACAACTCAGTTAGCAACCAATCCAACGTAAAGGTTAATAACCTTCTTTTTTGACTGGCAGTCACAATCTACGAGTTTGAATTTACCAACAAAGTGATGAATTAGTCATGTTTCACACTTGTATACAATTGCTTTGGAGAACCTTAGGCCATATAATCTTGCAAACCTTTTAATTGAAGTAAGCGGAGAGATTATGGCCAAAATCTCTGGGGACAAAAAGCAGAAAGTGGGATAGTATATGTATGCATTTGTCAACCATAGTGCCCTGTCTGTTTGACTAGTCAAAATTTTAAAAACTGTCACTAGTGTGTGTTTGCTTGAAGATTTCGTGGTAAAAATTAAATTCATTACTTTTATATATAAGAGTTATGTGCCACTTCTTCTACTATTCATTGGGAATATATTTTGTGGCTAATAATATGTTCTAAATATTTCATTTTGTCCATTTATCTACTATTTTATTTTTGGATATATTAGACATATGGTTGAATTAACTAATCACCAAATCACACTTGATTTCGGTCATTTTGTTGGGAGAATTGTCTCTTGATGGGGACATGGGGTCCAACTAGGGCTAAGTTGGACATCTTGTCTCTTGGTGATGTATAATCAATACTTAATTCGTTTTGCTCCTTGATAGAGTCCATTTGAGGCTTGAATGCTTGATTGAACACTTGAATTAGTTTCATCTTACACTCAACCAAGACTTTGATTGACTGTTTAGATTAATTTCATCGTGCACTCAATAGAATGTCTCCCATAAATTAGGAGTGTCAATGTGAGCGGTCCATCCCACCTCGAACTTTTTTCACGAGCCTTTGTGGGCCAGCCCGTGAAATAAGATTATGCAACCTTAAATAGCCTCATGCATGCTCGTAAGTCCCGCATGATAGAATTCATGCGTGGGTGAGGTAACTCTGATCGGTCAAACGACTCAATTGAATGTATGAATTAATATCATATTGCATTGAGTCGAGACTCGATTGAAAGCCTGAATTAGTTTCATCTCACACTTAACTGAAACTCAATTGAATTAATCCCCTTGCAAATATGTACTAAACAAAACTATTCTAAATCAGATGAATAAGTATCACAAACCACCCTTCACATTATTCATTGACTACTCATACTCATAATTAATCAACTAATTATGAATTAATTAAACCCTAATTAATCAACTGAATTATACTCCTCCGTATTAACCAAAGGCAAACAATAACAAAAGATAAAGGAATATAGGTAGGGTTGGGACATTGGATGAAGTTAAACAAAATCAAAAACACAAATAAAGGTTTCCAAATTCACATATGTATAGTAATAACTAATAATTAACTTGATTTTAATCACATTACTAAAAGTATGAAATTCGATCTCACAATTCCAGTTACGAACAGAGTGAAATCAAATTAGGTCAAGATCAAGGGTCATCTGGATAAGGATTCCAGAAGAAAACGGACAAAAGCAGAAGATTAGGAACGAGAATTGGGATGAGAGGGTGAACGTTACTCACTAGCGGTTTTCTCCGCAGGCGTTGCCGCACGTAGAGTCTCTTCTCTTCATCGCCCCACTCGGCCTCCGCCACGCCCTTGGCGAGGACCACCGGCGGCGGCTGATGGTACGGGCATTTGGACCGCCAGGAAGTCTCCGGCAGGCCGAATCTGGACAGGCGTTTGAGGAAGAGAGAGATCGCCCATTTCTGGAGGAGAGGTTTGGGGCAGAGGAGCGGTGGATAGTGCCAGTTGAGGTAGCAGGGGATTTGGGCGGAGATGAAGAACTGTGAGTGGAGCGGCGGTGTGGGTTCAGGGTTTGTTAGGATGTGGGTTAGGGCATGGAGTCTTTGCTGCCATGTTGCCTCTTCCATGTTTGTTTTTTTGTGGCTGAGAGAAGAGGATGTGAGTGATATACAAAGTTATTTGTAAATTAGCACCCCAGAAACTGAATTGAGACTCAATTGTATTAGTCTTACTTCGCAGCTTACTTGAATTAAGTATGAGGTTAGGGTCGAAAATATTCTTAAGAAAGTTACTTCAAATGGAATTTTGAACAAGACTTACTTGGATTAATTTTATCTCGTAGACTACCTAAATTAACTGATTAAGTATGAGGTTACGCTTGAATTCGTGTATACATAATAGTAATATTCTTGAGAGAGTTGCTTCAAATAGAATCTTGATTAAGGCTTACTTGGATTAGTCTTATCTCGCAGTCTACTTGAACTAAGCATGAGGTTGGGTTCGAAGTCATGAATATAATAGTAACATTTTTGAGGAACCAGAGCTGTTTCAAAATGAAATCTTGATCTTGATCGAGACTTAATTGGATTAGTCTTATCTCGCACTCTACCTGAATTAAGATTCCGGGAAGAACAGTTTCGAATAGGACTAATCAAGACTGAATTAAAGAAAAAGCCCCCAAATCCTTGAAAGAGGCCAAATTTCATGTTGAAGTTGCAAAACATGTGCATATATATCCAACTACATATATGATATACCTAGACACCTAATAATATGAACTAAAATGCTACTATATCTCTCTGATCAGATCATTCTTCTATGAAACAGATTTGATGAAGTACTGCCATAACTACTCTTTAGATCCAACAATAGTGCCATTTTGCAGCTTACTAACTTTCCTTCTACTAGCCAAGCTTCTTCAAGACTCAACAATGGGGGAATCCCATAAAATTCTTCAATTCTACTAGCTAGCTCAACTTCTTCTTCAACACTGAATCTGGTTGAATCCCATAAAGGGTAACCAACCTGTTTTCCCTATGAAATGATATGCTGAGGGGTTTGGTGATCAGCTTAAGTGGGGCAAACTCATCCACCCAATCCATGCCAAGAACCATATTACAAGTACACCCATTCAACTCCAGTAAGAAGATGTGTTTCTCAAATGTTTCTCCCTGGACAGTCCATTTGAAATTAGGGCAGACTTGATCACAGATCAACTCAACTCCACTAGCCACTGCCACTTGAAATGGGGGAATCCGGGCGGATTGAAGTCCCATATTCTCCGCGAATTTAGGGCTCAGAAAGCTGTGTGTGCTCCCAGTGTCGATTAGAATAACTATGGGTTTCTGGTTCACTTTTCCCAGGAATTTCAGAGTATTAGCGCTCATAACATTAAACTTTTCAACTAAACATATTTCTTCCCTGGTTTCACTGGTTTCAGAGTGTTTGTCGCCCTTTTCTTTGATTTCCTTGAAGCCCAAATACTCTAGTTCTTCCTCAGTTGTTCCTGGCAGGCCAAATTTTGTGCAGATATCATCAGAGAATTTAGCCCAAGAAACGTTGTCACCATGATCCCGCATATACGCTTCAAAACGTTGAAAAATCTTCTTGCGTTCCAAATTTAATGACACATATGCCATCTTTACATTTTCCGGGGTGTGGTTCCTCTGGAAGTACTTGTTGCAGCTCCTAACCCATTCTCTAGGGTTACCTTCATCAAAATAAGGGAATTCATCTTCGGGATTCCGCATATACATCTCCTCCTTGTTTTTGTTGAGCAGAGAGCAGAGTTGAATCAAGGAATCGGAAAGGAGGAGAGTTGAAGAAGAGTTGGAAAGAGAGGAGAGAGTTTGAATTGGGCGGGAAGGGAATATTTATGTCGAACTGGATGCCCAACTGACTTGGGGGCATTCTTGTAATTAGATGGAAATTGTTCCAACTGCCATAACTGCTCTTCAGATTCAACTACGCCGTTTCGCCGCATTCCGATTGAGTTCCTTACGTTATATATGCTAAATGCAACGTACAAACCCAGTCGAGCATATGTTTCTTGCGTACAACCTCTAGAGCTTGTGGGTGTAACAAATAGTCAAATACAATCGATTTTAAAACGTGCTTCAAAATTTTGCATTAAAAATATAATGGTTTAGTGTCGCAACTTTTTGACAAGAGCATTGACTAACTTTAAGAGTGCTTGTTAGGATCAGAAAACAAGCTTCACCCATAACATACATTCGAGTTAAGAGTACCTGTTAGGATAGGAAAACAAGTTTCACTAAGAACATGCATTTGGATTAAGAGTGAATGTACATTTAGGTTAAGAGTGCTTATTAGGATCATAAAACAAGTTTGACCCAGAACGTACATTCGGGTTAAGACTGCTTGTTAGGATCAAAAAACAAGTTTCACCCAAGTACATTCAGATTAAGAGTGTTTGTTAGGATAAAAAAACAAGTTTCGCCCAGAACGTACATTCGGGTTTACAGCTGTGAGCTTTCCCGTAACTCAAAGATGACTACTTCATGAGTTACTGAGTATTGATTGAATTAGCTATTACCCTACTCCTAAGGGGAAGTTTTTGGGTTTGTTGAGCAAAGCAAAACATTTGGCCACCACGGAAGATGGTGGAAGAGCATAGCTCACCACTTTGCGGAGGCCATCTTTTAGAACTCTGCAACCAATCATCATTTAATTTGTAATTCTAAACAATTAAAGTCTCTCTTTAGAAGGTCAAGGATCCAAAATCATCAAAATTGTTACATTGTGAGAAGAGAGACCAAACTGCCACCTTATGACAAATAAGAGGGTCAATAATATGCTTATGTCAACAATGGAAGGACTGAAAAATGTTATTATCCCTTTTAGTTATTACAGGAATAGGGAGATTTAGTACTTGTCATTGGGTGTATTCAGATATATTATAATGATTCCGAGTCGAACAAAATACTATATACTGTAACATCATAGTGAAAAGAAAAAGAATATAAGCAATAGGCAAGAAGCTAGAAGAGTTGGGCATTGTTTAATTGAACCAAATCTTTATGTTCTACTTCAGCTTTGCAGGGATCATATAACCAGTGGCACCATCTGCTGCTGATTCAATCCACAATGCACTTGTCTTCAAATGCTTTGCAGTTTGGTATACCCTCGTTGACCATCAAAACTTCATTCATTAAGCATTCAAATGGGAATACCAGTGCACTGCATCTTCGCCTCGGGGAAAATTGCCAATGTGCAGCTAGTGCAAGCGTGACATGAGAAAGGTCAAAGCGCCTATTACTGGAAACACTACTAGAGCTGAAACCTGCAGATTGCAGATGAATTGGGTAAGAGGACACTAGTACACCCAAAGATCTGAAATGAGTTCATTTCACTGTCCCCTGAAGTGACAATATATATTTCAATTCTAGCTTCAGTTTTTATATGCCGGGAGCAAAATAATTAACAAAATCAGTTTATACTAGTTAGATTATTGGCTACTTGTGGATTTTATGTATTTATTTGAAGGTGCACTGGGGCAATGTGAAACTAACCAGCCTGAAATTGATCAAATAACTTGAGCAAAAATAACTTACCACTATGAATACGAATTCATCATTAGCAAGCACTGCCAGGACACCATACTGTTCCACAGCCTGCTTCAGAAAGCCTTGCAACTGCAATAGAAAATGGTGAAACATTAAATGCATCCCTGGGCTGACTTTGCTTCTAAATGTTCAAATTGGAAACCTCTTCCCAAAAGGTTCAATTGAAAATCTAAAATAAAATTTAAGCTCATAAAAAAGTAAGGCTAATTTGAGTAATTTCTTGACATAGAGATGAATAGATGATATATTAGTCCAGGATTTTGTCAATTAATATGCTTTGAAGGGACAATTGGTTACCTGATGATGATAAGGTTTTATGGGTGCAAAGGTTTTTTCGAACTGATGCAAAGCTTTTGACAAGTAGGAATTCTGCTCAAGCGTACTGTTGGGCTTCAGAAGTCCCTTCAACATCTCAAGATGGTGGCTGGAAAGATTTTTGATAGACTATAAAGCATACAAAGTGTTACTATTGCTATGGGAGAAGAAGAATGTTTAAGAAATATATGCAGTAACCTTAGGAATTTCTACTCAATCATTCAAAATGGTTTGGACAAGCAATGCCAGAGAGCAGTTGCACAGACATTTTTGGACTACCTTCACAAATGGACATCTGCCATATCGTAGTTGTGATTTCACCTTCAACACTCTAATCTGAAATGCAAAATTCATTCGGGACCTTCTGCAATGTTAGTTTAGTTTCTAATTGGTAAATATGAAACAAAAGTACTACACAAGAACATACCTCTGCCAATTGAGCAGCCTGCTCAAGTTGCTGTATTTGAATCCACAGTTCATTTACGATTGCAACTGCCTGTAAACATGAGTGAGTAGTGTCAGAATATTGAAGATGTGATATGCTGATAAGATGAACCAATATTCCATTCCTTCAAATCAAGTACTGGCAATGGCACAATTAACATAACAGAAGAAAACACCTTCCACCCAAATCTCAGTACTTTTTATTTTTTTTTTCATGGGCAGATCCAGCCTTCATAACAGAAATTTTTTTCTACATAATGAAGAGATGAATTCCTTTCTTTACAGATGAAATTGTCCCTTCACCATGAATGCTTCATTACCCCCTATGTCCAATCTATTACTACGTACTTGTGTCAAGTAGATGATCTACTATTCAAATTGAAAATCAAACTGACACTAGTTTACATGCAAATTTATAAATATATTAATTTGTGGGACCTATTTTAGTGACAATAAAAACATAAATTTACAATTGTAACAGTAGATACTCCATTTTTCTAATGAATCCATGCAAAAATATAATAATTTCCTTAAAAGATGTTTACTCATGAGTCATGATAGCAAAAAATCAACCTTCTCAACTTCGGAAGCAACATCCTTTAACCTTTCCTTAGATTCTTGTGCATCGAGTGTTAGTTTATGAATTTCAAAGTTGTTCTCTCTTGAGGTAGCCCAGAGCAATTGAACCTACACAATCCCCAAACTCGCTGAGCAAAAATTGGAAGTTTTACTTTTTGAAAAAAGCAAGCACAGTTAAAGCAGCCACACCTCCTCTTCTAGATGACTAAGAAGAGTAAGCCTTTGATTCTCATTTGATTCTTGGTCCTGTCAAGTCAGAATGGATTTTGCATAATCTAGCTTCTAGCATGTAACATTGATATGAAAGACACAAATAAAATAAATGAATTAAACACATGATTTCTATGTCAAATCATGGCTATCTACATTCAGTATTGTAAAAGAAATATGAAATAAGAAATATAATGATAACAAGATCATGACATGGAAACATGAGCGTATATTACAGATTGAAAAATCCAACTTCTACATAAATGAAGCTCAAAAGAATATGCCTCCCAGAAAAATCTTGAGAGTATGTGCATCCAAGCCTCAAAGATAGAACAATACCTTAAAGCTTGACAAAGCAGTTTGTACGCGGTCGATGTCAAAGCTAATTTTTTCAAGTTTCTTCTGGATTCTCTCTATGTATTCGGATTTAGCATTTAAAATGTAGTCGTATTCCTCCATTGTGGACTCTAAATTCACAGCGACACAAAATAATTATCAAACAAAGCAGAAATACAAATTATTCTTTCCCCATAAACACACAACATATCTAATCTATTTCACACATTTTTCCTTAAAATTACCGTTCTATTTTGCATTTAAATCCAAACATAAATTGCGATCTTCTCATTTTTACCAGCTATAGTCTAATTAAACTACACCTAATAATAATAGTTCAGCAGATAAAGCACGAAGCAATCAACTCAGTAAACTACTAGTAAAAGTTTCCAGATGAACGAGAGAGAATAAGAGGTAACAAATTAAATTTCATTACGGATTAGCATTTACAGTTAGATTTTAAAATTATGATCTGAAGTAAGAAAAATGACCTAAACGGGAGAGTTTGATCTTGGCATCTTGCAGTTGGGTACGGAGAGAGATGTGGCTCGGCTGGTTTGATCTCGGCGCCAGAGAGTCTCCGAGGACGGCGTTGGAGTGGAAGGCGCAGAAGAGAGCTGTAAAAATGGTGGGAAGCAAAATCAACGAGATTGCCATGTCCAACCGTTTCTTCTCAACCCTTCAGCACTGGACTGCTGGTGCATGTACATCCAATTTCAGGTGCCCTTCCACTTTCAATTGCATTTAGTGTTTAGATTTGGTCTAAATTTTCTAGTTTGTTAAACCGGACTGTTAGGAGATTTTTTGTTAGTTGTACTGATGAGAAGGGAATGATTATATTCAATAGAGTTCAGCAATTACAATGATAGAATCCTAATAATCCTCATAGTTACAGTATAATATCTGTCCGTATATAATTTTTTTGAATCTGTGATATTTCATTTGGGAGAGCTGAGCTACAAGCTTGACGAATTAGTTATGAGCTTCTTTTAATAAGGTATTCAATATTTTTAATACTATAAATTTTAATTAGGGTGTGTTTGGTTCACGCATGGGAATAATAATGATAATGGATTTTGATGAAAAATATTTTACATGTTTGGTAGTACGGTGAAATTGAAATGATTACTGATATTAGTGTTTAGTCAATCATTATTGTGTGGACCATACTATTAAATAATGCAATTCAATATAAAAATAATGTACATTCAGTATAAAAATAATGTACATTATATTCAGGGAATGTACATTATTTTTTTACTGAATGTACATTATTTTTATAGTATAAAAATAATGTACATTTAGTATATTAAAAATGTACATTTGATTATGGTCCACATAGCTGTGTGGATCATGGTCCACACAATAATTTGCCGTGTTTAGTTATGTATGGCCTTATAATAAGAATAAAGGTTTTTAAAATACAAAAATAAAAAATTAAGGCAATTAATCTTAATATACTGGCATCCAAAACATCAATATGAACAAAAACAAGTCAAAACAAAAATCTAAAAGTAATAAGATGGAATAATACCCATTTTTAATTAGGGAATGAAATCTTTTAATTAAAGGAGTAATCAAATGTCATAATTGTGTTTTAACTATGATGTCAAGACATTGTGTTCTAATGGCACCCGGTTGCGCTCCCGTATGGAAGGGGGTGGGTTCGAGCTTCAGTGGAGTCGACATTGACTCTTTGTGCTTCAGTACGTTGAGAAAGTAATTATGAACAGATACTGCATTGTAACAAAGTCAATAATACTAAAAAAAAAAACACTAATTATGATTTTTATTTTTATTTTGATTCTTGGTGTGTAAACTCATATACCAAGTACACCCTTAGTTTGGTTCGATTTTTTTTTTTTTTTTTTTTTTATTCTTGGTGTGTAAACTCATATACCAAGCATACCCTTAGTTTGGTTCGATTTGTGTCATACTTAATAAAACATTACTGAATTCTACCTTATTAAAAGTTGAATTAGAAATTTTGCTAATATACTAAATAAAAAACTGAAAACGTGTTGTCAAGTCCGTTATTAAAGATCTTTCAACGTCTTTTTCGGATCATAGTCTAACTACCAAATTCATTCATCATTTGTTTACTATCTTCCTTGCTTCCCTAAATCCGTTAAATCAAGCGCAAGCTGTTGGAGATTTCATTTAATTCTCTTCATGAACGCTTGTTTGTATTTATCCTCAAAGACCGGGAAGCATTATAAGCAATTTTTTTAAAAAACTCCCTTACTTCGACACTCGAGGCATTATGATCAAACTCTTTACCGACTCTGTTGGTATGACTTGACCTACATTTATTTAGTATTTAGTTGTATCCCATTGTTGCCAAATTAATCAGCACAGAAGGATTTCCTATGAATTAATTAACTTTGCATTTCACAATAATTGTATTCCTGCAATAAAATTATTGAACAAAATATATTGTATCTAATAATTTTATTACATTAGGAATGTAGGTGCAACAGGATGATTTACTTGTTTACTCAATAAAAAGTGCATTCTCTGTACTGTTTCTCATCTCTCCATAGATGAGAAGACTTATTGTTGTTGCAGTCTCTACTCTACTCTGGTTGTTCCATCTCCCTGTTATGTACACAGCACTTGAGAAGTTTATTCCTTGTTTTCTGCAAAAACAAAAAATCATTAAAATGGGCATTTGCAAGGTTTGATTCCCCATGTCTGCTCTGCATATTCTCTTATGTTTATATCACTGCTGAATTTGCCAGATCCAGCAGTGCTCAGTATGCTCATTCTTGTCCACTTCTCCTCGTCAACAAACGCTCTGTCAGCTGCAGCCTGATAGTCAGTCATACAATCTGGTTAGTTTACAGCTCCTTTGACTTTTGTGGCATTTCCATATTTTTAACTATTAATCCCTTTATACTTTCAGTTTCATACCACTTTTAATCCTATCACGAGTTGTCCGCCAAAGAATTAACTGTTTTCTGGTTAATTTTCAAGTGGATGTTTGGCTGGAAAACTCGCCAGAATAACTAAAAGTGGTAAGAAATTCAAAGTTGAATGGCTAATAGTAGAAAAAATGATGGTAGAGAACTATAAGTAAAAATGTCACAAAAGTTGAGGGATCAAAAGTGAAAAAACTCCTTTACAGCTTCAACTATTTCATCACTGTAGTT
The DNA here is from genome assembly GCA_003576665.1 of Ipomoea trifida. Taxonomy (NCBI): domain Eukaryota; kingdom Viridiplantae; phylum Streptophyta; class Magnoliopsida; order Solanales; family Convolvulaceae; genus Ipomoea; species Ipomoea trifida. Next base: position 3,469,068 of record CP025644.1, read on the forward strand.
GTGCACGTATAGCCGTATAGGATGTTACCTGTGCTTCTAAATAGCTGGAGAAATCATAACCATGAAGATAATGATCTTTCTCCAATGTGTCACATAATGGCTTGAAGTAGTCCTTATAGCCAAAATAACCATCTCGAACCATCCTACACATATTGCAATGAATTTATGAACAGATTGCAGTTGTTACTCGGAGGTTAGAGTGCCAATATAGCAGAATGTATTGACTGGAAGTTAGCATGGGGCAGGTCGTTAACAGACTAGAAGGTGCATTAGGGTTATGCATACCTTACAACCCGTGCAAATTGAAGTGGTGCTTTGAGGGTAGCTCCTTTTTCTCGCAATGCTGCGACCTCATCTGCTTTTGCACCAAATAGAAACTGACCACCGACAAAGAAGAAAGATAAGTGTGTACTTTATTTCTAGTAAATGCCCTGGAGATGAAGGAAGAATTCCACACAGAAAATATAAACATGGAACAAACCTAAAAATTTGTGTTTTGTCATTGCTATGGTAAATGTAAGAATATTGATTTAATAGTAAATTGTTCTTCCTAAACATAAATGGATGCATTCTATGCCACATTTTAGAAGATTTACAAGAACGTGCATTAGTGCCATACTAACCATGCTGTTAACGGAAATTGGAGGCATGCATATATCATTAGACTTGAGAAAAACAGATGAAAATGGTATTTCTATAATAGTTACCATGTTATCTGCTCCTATTTCTTGGGCAATTTCGATTGTTGAGCCATCTGCAGTAGCTAACAATAAACATCCGTTCATTAAAAATTTCATACTGCCAGTTCCAGATGCCTCATGTCCAGCAGTGCTGCACAAGATTCATGTTTTTAGACATGAGCAATTATCAGTGGAAGTAAGAAACTTGTATGGTATAATGAATGTACGAGTCCAGGTAAATTCCAAACATATAGGTAGCCATTTATATCAATTGCAACTTGCAGTAGTGGAAAAAAGAAATAAAACAAGATAGAAAGCTACTTTAGATATTTGACAATTGAACAGTAAAAATATACAAAATCTAACTTATTCCTCAGAAGGTCTGAGGCCTTATGTGCTGAAAAATGAGAAGAAATAGATCCCAGGCTGGTTTTCAACTTGTGTACATGAAACACCAACCTTATGTGCTGTGAAAGGTCACTGCCAGGAATTACCAACTCAGCAACAGTTACATTGTAATCAGGGATAAAAACCTATAACAATAGAATATATGTCAAACAACATCTATGCATAGAGAGATACGTTTAGAACACCAAAACCATTCTTACCAGTTTCAGGAGGTCTCCAACATCAGAGTCATTGTTAATTATATCTGCCACTGCATGACAAAGTTTGATAATCTTCTTAGCAATTTCATAACCAGGGGCAGCTTTCCCTCCAATTATGCATACACGAGGTACAACTCTTCGTCTCTCACTCTTATCCATATTCTTCAAAAGTAAAGTCAGAAAGAAATAAATCAAGAACCAACAATGAAATGTAATTGAAATTATACTTATACTTATTCGGGGGATGGAATTAGGATGCCTAGGGAGGAGGGTAAACTAAAATAAAGGGTTCTCTTTGATAATATGTGACAAAAAGGGATTTGATACCTTAATACAGTCATATCTGTGTATGATGCCTAGTATATTCATCAGTTGTCTCTTGTATTCATGTATTCGTTTTATCTGAACGTCAAACATTGCCTCTAAACTGACCTGCAACAGCAGGTAAACAGATTGAAGAGTTAAAAGGAAGATACCACAAAACTGACGCACAAAATTCATAAGTATTTACAGAGTAAAAGTTAAGAGAGAGTAAGTTTCCAGACCTTCACTCCACTAATTGTTTCAATGTATTCAGCAAGCCTCATCTTGTTAACCTTCTTCATCTACAAATCAACGATAAGTACGTAACCTAGATTGTAAGGATAGCAATAAGTAATAACTGTTCTGGAGACACAAACATAAAGCAGCATTTTCTTGTACCATCTTCCATTCTTTATGCAGACCAGGATCTGAAACATAATCCCGTAAGCCTGAGATGAGGTCAATATCACGGATCCAAGCTTCTGTTCCAAGCCATTTTGAAATAATTGAAGACAAACTTGGATTGCTCACTACAATCCAGCGGCGCTGACAAATAACAACTTACAAGTGTGAATTTTTTTTTTGGTTTAAGTAAGTGTAATAGGATTCCAAACATATTAATTAAATCTTTGACTACATCCAACAAACTTCAAGGAATCAAAGAAACAATTTATGTTAAATAGAGTAAACAAAAGAACTTAGAAACCAGAAAATTGAAATATAAGCAAACATGCGCATTCTACAGCACAACATTAATCAAGATATTGTAAACAGTAAATACTAGCTTGAAAAATGCTAAAAGAAACTGCCAACTCCAAAAACTCCTAAGAAAGGTTTATTTGCTTTCGAAAATCCAATCTCTTAAAAATTACTTCAGTGAGCACTCTTGTTCTTAGCCTCTTAGGTATGTAAATTTTGAAGTCAATAAACTCAGCAATCAAATAACATGAACATTCACCTGAGTAACTCCATTTGTCTTGTATTGAAATTTTTGAGGCCACAACTCATAGAAGTCCTGTTGGAGAAACCATATTAATAATAGGTGCCTTGATTAGGATTTAGGAAAATTCACTTTCTAAGCAAACAAAGTGTTATACTATATATATATATAAGAACAGTAAACAGAACACAGAATAATAAATACATTAATTCCAAGAAGATGGAAATGAAACATCATTAGTGTAGGCTGATGCACACTTTGACGCTTTACTGGGTTTACTGTTAGTTATTTCACAAAGCTAGTTGAGGGGAGCTATTTTTTAAAAACTTTTAAAATTCAATTCTAATTTTAAATAAAATGTTCATATAAATTTATCCTTCTTACTTTGGAGCACCACTCTTCCTGGTATCTGAATTCTGGAATCATCATTTTCCACATGCCCAGGAAAAAGCAGGGAAATAGGACAGAAGGATTCCACCGCTTTCAAATATTTATTTATATCAAGAGAAATGAATATATAATATTGATATAGCAGTCATCTAAAGAAGTCTAGTGAAGGTCATTTTTTGCACATAAGAGTACAAGACTTCAAATTATACAAATAGAAAAAAAAAAATGAGGGAAATTTTTCAAAAGCCAAAACTCTGTCACTAAATTACCTTGAACACTCTTTTCTTTAGAGTCTCCAAATGCTCTCTGGAAACTCCATTCACAGTGTGGCAACAAACAACTGACAAGTTTGCCATCCTTATATTCTGTCAAGTTAAAACAGAATCTCAAGATTAGCTATTGCAGGCCTGAAAGAAAAAGCACAACTGAAAACTATATAGGAAATGAGGGAGCTTAAATCTGAAGCCAAATTTTAAAGTAATAGAAAAATTGTATAGACCAACTAATAAACCTTGAACCACAAAGCAACAGAAATTTGTGCAGTGCCACAGTAATACGTTTAAAATACGAAAGTTAACTCTGGAAAAAAAAATGAACTAATTTGTTTTCCTTATTTCTCATCATGCACTTCTACCTTTTCAATCTCTCTATTTAGTGACAAAATATTCTTTCCATACATCAGAATTCTTTATTTATTTACTTCTGGGGGTAGATGGGGCGATATGACAATTCTTCTGTTTAAGGTGTAATGGAGTAATTCTTAAACGCATTAAAATCTTCCTATTAGGAATATAATTGGTGAAACATATCCAAAAACAAAAAGAAAACAAAAGAAATATACTTCATGAAATTAAATTTCACAAATAATGGGAGTTACCTCTAGTCTTCTGATTCTAACTATAGGCATTAATGTTTCTTAAATTCTAGTCATTGTTTCTTTATGAAGTATTATGGAAGAGCCCTTTTGACCCACAGTAGCAAATTCTGATATACCAGGGCATTTATGGGAGCAAAGAGAAATAAAGGATCATTTATCTTCACTAATAAATGAGAGAGAAAAAAAAGTGAATGGGTGTGTATCTTGGAGTTTTCTTCAGTACCTCCACAGCACCATCCTCAACAATGGACATGAGAGAAAGTCGACTGTAATCCTGACCAAACCGGTTTTTCAACTCTTCCATGAATCTGTAGTTTATCTCATATATAATCTGGTAGACAAGGTATTTTATAAAATCAGAAAGTTTGAATTATTTGCTACCAAATTATCATTGTTCCAAAATTGAGTGTATGTGGAATAGTTGCAAATAATCAAGCTGGGACTTATGACAAGTAATTCAAATGAATGCCTAGTCAATAAGAAACTCTTTTACCTTCCTTTTTTTCTTTTTGGTGGTGGGTGGGTGGGTGCATGTGTGTGTGTGTGTAGGGTGGGGGTTTCAGTGCAGCCTCATGAAAAACATTAAAGTATACCAAATGAAGTATTGCAAATGAACTAAAAGCTACATCCAAAATCTTCTCATATTAGTCATGCCTAAAATACTGCAATTCAAAGATACACCTGTAGATGACGTGGAAGAACACTGCCTAGCAGATCAACAGGAATTCTCTCAAGTCCTTCAGGCTGTACTGCATGAATAGTGATGGAGAATGTTTTGCAAACAATATCCCATGCTTTACTCCAAGGCAGGTGCTCTTCATCAACAAGAACTCTCATTACCTCAACAATGCTAAGAGATGGATGAGTATCATTTATCTGAAGAGCGACCTGAAAACAGAATTTGGAAGAATAGATCAACCACACTGCATCTCCAACTTCAAGAGCAGCATTTGGGAAATCATATTGCAGATAAACATTTTGAGACTCAAATGTTTTGAACAAATAGCAGGAATCTATGCCTCTATGGCATCAAAAGTGTAACAACCTTTTCTGGAAATTCTTCAAAGTTAGAATTAAGATCTTTAAACCTCCTAATGATGTCTTGGCACGATGCTGAAACAAAGAAATATTGTTGCTTCAGACGCAGTTCCTTACCCTGCAAATTAGAGAGACAAGAAACAGAATAAAGGATGTTTAGAAGGAAGAAATATTAAATCCAATTACACAAGAAGCATTTGGAGAATCTGAGTTACATGGCCCATGCATGAATTCCCTAACAAACCCCGGCACCCTTTATCAATGATCTCTATTACCCTTTAAAACTTGTATACAGTCATTACCAAATTATCCTGAAATCCACATCACCAGAATTTTGCTATTTCCAGCCACTAGTGCACAGAATCAAATGCCAAAATAAATCTTAGAATCTAAGTCATCAAGAAGCTACCACAAACCCCAAATGTTTTTACCTCTAACTGTTCTTCTTCTGGTGCATGCCATCAAGACATCCACCAAAGTAAGGCGGCAAAATAAACTATGTACTTCTCTAAAAATTACTCAAAAAATTATAATGAGAGATACCTGGTAAGAACGGTCATCAGGGTACAAAACATTGCTAATAGTCTCAGCTTTCTGTCTGTTAACAACTGCATTGATATAGTCTCCAGTGTTAAAAGCTTCCTGAAAACCACAAAGTGAGAACAAGTGTTGGTATTTTCATTTGAAAGAACTTAAACACATCTCTAAGTCAATAGACTTTTAAGATTGATACAACTTGTCATGCGAGCAACAGCATTAAGCATCTATTAGGTGAACATTCAGGTTTGCTTAAATAAGAAAGTCCATTAACAGCCTATGTAACAGAATACTAATTTGACAGGCAATAATATTACAAGTTCTTCAACCACGCAACATGCAATAATAAAAATAAATAAATAAATAAAATAAAATTGAAGAATACAAAGAACCCCTGGTCAATGCGAAACTTTACTTTTGGTGCAATATGCAAATGGTTTTCTTCAAATGGAGTGCCATGTCACAATTGCATATTAGAAAATTTAAATAATTATGCAAATTTTGTTACCATGTCATATTGGTTGCTTGGTTTCGCTGCCCATAGTCGAAGGTTAATGGCATTCCGTGTTCCATAACCAGGTAAAGGGTTGTCATAAGCAACTGCCTCAACCTAACAGCCAAGAAATTTAGGAGATGAGGAGGGGGAGGGATAATCAGAAACCTTGGGGTTTATTTCCTATGAAATTACACTATCTAAACTTTTTCAAAAAAAACATGTACCCGAACTTCAAAAAAAAAAAAAACTTTTTTTTTAAAATGATATTGCTGCTAAAAATGTGAAATTACAATACTCACTATTTCTCCAGGTACCCAAACTTCAAATTTTTCTCCATTTGAAACTTTCTCTTCAATGGTCCCATAAAACTTTCAGGAAAGAGGAAAGAGAAGCTAGCGTCAGAGGGGTGGAAGGAAAGTTCAAGGGAAAATTCTATTTTAGAAATAATGGAGATGGATTGGATTAATACTTTCAAACCTTCACAGGGTATGATACATGAACACGCTCTATTTCCCAGGGGTTCCCAAAGTTTAACCAATAATCAGGTTGTTCATGTTGAAATCCATCCATTATGATTTGACGGAATAGCCCATATTGATAGCGTAGCCCATAACTGAAAAGAAGAGAAATCTGTTGATCCAAATTCAGTGGAGTTTCATTTTGCTTATTGTATTAACACCTTGCTATATGGACATTTGACAGTTTATATGTTTTAGGTGATTATGACATGTTTTTACAAAAAATATTGACACGTAATGATCTTAACATTACATCAAGCCAATTGAATGTGGCATTTGCAATAGGGTGGATCACCATTTACCATACACATGAAACCTTCACACATCATAATTACATGTATTCAAGAATTAATCATGCTTCCTGACTGAAGGGTAAAGAGCTTCAAACAATCAAACCTTCAATGCAACAACTCTTTGACATCTAGAAAGTCAATAATGTTTCAATTTCTTGGTCTGGGATGGAAGAGGCAACAGTGTTGCTTAAAAAAATCAAAAAGATAATACATCCAAATAGGTTGCCATAAAACTTTATACTGAATCATGAAGAAGTAACTGTAAAATTTTGAGCAACATGTAAATAGAAAGTGAAAAGTTGATAGAACTAGAAAAGAAAGAGATGTCCGAGACATTCATCAATTATATGGGCATATGGCATCAAATACTGTAGCCAAGACAAGGTGATAAATTGATGATTGTTTTCCCTCCTTTTGTTTAGAAGAGAATTGCAAAGACAATGCTCAGGAGGAAGATAAGATTCAAATCATAGATGTTTAAGAGTTAAGACAAAAGCAAACTTAAAACATACCCCCAGGCAGGGTAGTCCAGTGTTGCCAGAGAATCCATCTGGCAAGCAGCTAGCCGAGCTAGACCACCATTACCAAGTGCAGCATCCCCTTCCTTGAAAAGGAATGAAGAAGAAATTAACATTTTATAATCATTATAGATGAAAAGCAAATTTTTTACAACAACAAAAAAAAAAAAAGAAAGGACAGTCGGAAATATTTAATTCTAAATGCAATAATAAAGCTTGGTAATGTATTAACCTGTTCTGCTAAGACTTCAAACTCAAATCCAAGCTGAGTTAAAGCATCAGCATACTGATCCTGGATGCCAAGGTTTATGACACTATTTGACAGAGAACGACCTATGGATCCAGAAAAGTCATAAGAAATATAAATGACACTACAAAGAAGGAACTAAATTTAAAACAAAAATAATACTGCGTAATAAATAAATAAATAAATAAATAAATAAACAAATCCAAATAGTATTAAAAAAGTTTTTTTTTTTAAATTAAAAAGGGTGATTCTGGCTGAATAGTACTATCCAGATCATATTCCAAAACAGACATGAAGACTGTATCCTTGCCAAACAAATGTGTGAATAGTAAATACCCATGAGAAACTCAAGCGAAAGGAAGTATACACGCTTGGGATCTTTCTTCTTAAAATATTGGTGTGTATCATGCCACCGCTCAATAAGCCGATCTCTTACACTGTGCGACAATGCCTGCTTACACAACCAAAAAGCCAACCAATGAATTTTCAGTCATCTAAATCAAATATATTATATATGCTCATATAGACTACTGCAGGTAAAAGTAAAGGTTTCAGGTGTAATTCAAACTTTTAGAACAGTAGCATAAATCCATAAGCTTGCAAATGATGTTTACGGCAACAGAAACAATCACATTACCTGATAAGCTTCAAAGTCGTCAAAGTTAAACCTCGATCGTGCAACAGTGTACTCAACGTGATCGAGAATATCCTTTTGCAGACTAATAGGATCATTCTTCAAAAACCCGTCCATCAACCCAAACATCCTCTCGGCCTTCCCCTTCCGCTCCCCCAACTCCAATCCCAACCCAGCTTTCCTAACCACCACCCCTCTCCCACTAGCCGCCACCGCCGGCGCCGCGGCTCCATCATCCCCGCCCTCAACAGCGTCCATCAACGCCTTCCGAATCCTATCCAAATGCTCATCATCCTCGATCTTCCCACCGTGCGAGTCCGTCACGAAAAACCTCTTGACGAAGAATTCGCCCTCGAATTCCACCACCGCCCTGTCGATTTTCAAGCCGAGGACGCCGAACACCCGGGTGATGACCTGGAGCAGCCCGATCCGGTTCCGAGCGCGGATTTCGAAAACGGTGGAGTCCAATGCGTCGTCGTTCTGGACCGCGATCGCCGCGGAGGATCCAGGCTCCGTCACCACATTACCGCCGTCCGAGGCGTGCAATCGCGAAGCCTTCAACGCAACGGATGTCGTCGGAGGCGGAAAGTGAGCGAACGAAGCTGACAATGGACGGCTGAGAGCGACGGCGGAAGGAAGATGGCGCTTCGCATTAGGCGATCCGACCGTTAAGAGAGAAGCGGAAAATGCGGACATGGCGGAGAGTGATCGAATGTGAAGTGAGGTAAGTTGTAGTGATTGGAAATGGTGGCCGAATAGCGAAAGAGTATTCATAGTAGTGTGTAATGTTTAGACCGGATCCGGTTCGTTAACATAACTGAATCGGTTCCCTCGGACCGGGGATTAGATATTTCCGTGAAGATGACGGAAAGCAACAAGATTTTCATGTGAATCTTTTGAGAAGATTCCAACTAATTTTTTTTAATCAACCCAATGAACATTAATGTGATAACGGAGTGTCAGGTAAGATCTTTAGACGTTAACAAAGGTGGGAGATATCAATATAATAATTAATAACATGCTTATCACATCGTTTTCAAGAAGTAGATTAATTAAAGAGTTAATTACACTTTTTCAAAAAAAAATTTAATTACATTTTTAGTCCTATAACTATTGAAATCTTGATAATTTTAATTTATGACTTTAAAAACTAACAATTAAGTACTCTAACTATTTAATTTTTATCAGTTTTGGTCCATCCGACCAAATTATCGGCTAATTGTCGCCGGAATCTTGTAATCCATTTTAATTTGTTTAATGAAGGGGCAATACGATCATTTTAGAGGGCAAGCCGTGAGGAAGAGGGACTGATTCCGAAAAATAACTTCCGAACAAAAAAAAGAAACAAAATGGAAAGACATTTTCCGGAAAATATGTCTCTTTTCCTTTGACTAACACCTTAAAACTTTCATTGACCATATTTTTCTCTTTCTTGCCAAACACTGAAAACTTCCGAAAATTCCAACTAATTTTTTCTTAATCAACCCAATGAACATTAATGTGGTTACAAGGTGTGCAAGGCTGATTTTGATTGATTTTTTAGTAATAACTAAAATTACTTTCTTTTTAAAAATTATACAATAACGAACGTAAAAACTAAATACGGAGTAACTTTTTTTTTTTTTTAACTCATAACTAATCATTGACTATAGACAAAAACTTGTGTGAGACCGTCTCACGGGTCGGGTCGAAATGAAAATGTAATACTTATACGTACAAATGTCATATTTATATGCTCAAATATAATACTAATCATGAATAAAATTTTTGTTACTTATAAGGGTAAATGTAATACTTTTAAGCGAAAATGCAATACTTTTATATTTCGATTTAAAAGTATTACGTAGTATATTTTTTCCTCAAAAATATTATATTTTCCTTTATATTTTGATGAAAAATATAATACTTTTACATCAAAATTTAAAAGTATTACATTTTTTCTTATAAGTAATAAAAATTATATTTTTGATTAGTATTACATTTGAGCATATAAGTATGACATTTGCAAGGTTGTTTCGACCCGCCCAACCCGTCTCACGAATAAGGATCTGTGAGACGGCCTCACACAAGTATAACATTTGAGCATATAAGTATGACATTTGTACGCATAAGTATTACATTCTCATCTTGATCCGACCCGTCTAACAGTGAGACGGTCTCACACAAGTTTTTGCCGAATTTTATTTAGTTCAAGTTATGAAAATTATAATTTAGGTGATCTTGAGAAACATAAGAGAAAATAACATTTTAGATTATCTTGAGAAACATAAGAGAAAATTAATTTGAACAATAAATAAAACTGGTAAAATGATACAAGGAGGATAAATAAAAACATAATATATGTTGTGAAATAAGAATTTGTTATCATAATTGTTACAATTATCATGTCATAAATTCTAAGGTTATCACAAATGACTGTCTGATACTCTCTTCTATTGCCAACACTCACTGAGATTCTAATTTGTTGTATTGTATATGAATATGATGCTACACTCTTACTCTACACCTTACAATTCTATACATACAGAATCAGCCACCTTTCAGACTGACATCCTTAAAGAATACAAAATTCCAGAAAAAAAAAAACAGACAACTATAGAACTTTGTGTTTCATTCTAAAAACATTAGAACTTGAACTCAATCACTGTAATCTCCAGAGCCATCAGACTCTGAACCTTGCTCATCCCCATTTCTATCCAACTCATCCTCACCATTGTCCTCCATGTCTAGATCGCCCCCGCTTCCGAGATTTTGGCCGTCTTCGTCCCTGTATCTAGCATCGTCCTCGTCTTCTTCTTCTTCGTCATTGCTGGTATTGTCTGCGTCCTCGTCTGACATTTCCATCAGCTCGTTGCTTCTGTTTGAAGTGTTGAAGTGCGGGTCCCACTTTCCAAACTCGTATGGGTTTTCTTGGGCGCTATCGTCGGATTCCATGGCTTCCCCGCTGTTGCTGTTGTTGTCGTTCTCAACCGGGGTTCTTTCCATGTTTATGTCCATGAGATCGTCTTGGCCACGATGCGATTCGGGGGATTCTGCAACGCTTCTGTGGTTGTCTTCGTCGCCCAGATATTCGTGGTGTATATCTTCAATGACTAGGTTCCTTTCTCTCCTTCTCCTAACGGTTCTGCGACCACGCATATGTTTCTGTACCTGTGTTTCTCCCTGCTGCATTAAAGCATGAGTCAACGTCTCGCCACGCCTTGCAACGGGCGGTGTAGATTCTGATGCCGATCTGGCGCTTCCTTTCGTTAATCTTCCACGTGGGCGACCGCCTCCTCTCCCACGAGCCATTTGCTTACCTCGGGAGCTCCCTGGCGTCGTGCCCAAGTAATTCCAGTTTTCTTCTTTCCTATGTACACCTCGGTCCAGTGCTGTCGATTCCACTTTCTGAATGTCGTTTATAGAAGCATACCCCATAGGTGACTTCTGTGATAAAAACAGAGGTTAGCAAGCATTCAGAGAGTGAAATTTCCGAAGTAAATATGTTTGCTTTTCTTTAGTTAAAATCTAAGATTGGGTCAAGGTCACTCAATTGGGCTATAATGCACATGGGGCCAAACCACGCTAAAAGATGGAATCCAATTAATTAGTTAGTTTAACTCATGGCCTTATAAACCCATATGTTTTCTCTTTTTATTTTCAATGTGGGACTCTTAACACGTTCTCTATAGAAAATAAGCATAGTAACCCATAAACCGCACTTTCAAATTCCCGAGAACCTAAAGCAAAAAAAGTTCAAATGAGTCATAAAGGGGGCGAGAACTCAACTGGAAAGCTTTCAACTTTCAGGCCATTGCAAGGCTCGGCTTTCGGCTCTGGATCATAGGACACTGAGGCATCAAATTCGAAAAGTCTGAGCGCCACAGCAGCAGTGGTAAGCGGTATCCAAGGGAGCTGGGAAACGGATTGACAAGCAGGGGCTCGTGATGATGCATAGTGACGCAGTAACTCCTTTGTCGTCTCAAAATTTGACGACAAATAATCTTGTTTTACAAATCCTTCCAACTGAGTCAGAATCTGCGACAATTTTGTCAACCATTTAGAAGCAGTTCTTTTCATTTAGAAGAGTGCTATGGAGAAAAAGTGTTTCCAAGTTGGCTAGAATAGCGGTTTATGCAGTCGACGGCCATTACCAACAAGAAAAAAGTGGGGTACATATTTAATTGATCACAGAGCATATCAAGTCATATTTCAGACGACACTTCTAACTGCAAAAAACTAGAGAGCAAGCACTGAGTTCACCCAACAAAAACTAAGCATGGAAATAAAATGGCACGTTGGTTGATTGATCGCATAAAAATCCAATAAAAAGCAAATGTGAAATCATATGAAAACCTGTAGAAGATCCTCGGTGGATGATGAGTTGTGCAATTTTAGACCCCATATCCTCCTAGTGTCTTCCGTCCAAGAAGATTGGAATGCTTCACTTGGAATAGAAACCTGTTGATTGAGAAAAGTTAAAATTCATCCAATAGCATGTATGATGTATAAACATTTTAAAATCAGGGATAGCAAATTAGCAATTCTGTCCAAAAAAATTGTTGAAATGGTAGCATGGAAACCGAACCTCAAGCATAGATAACAAGGCCTTGAACAATGTGATTCTTAGAGGACAAGACGTACTAGAGATAACCACATTCTCTGAGTCAAATTGTATTATGTCCCCATAACTAATTTCCGACTCCAAAAGTTTTACGACAAAGTCAACATTGGCAAATGTCCTGTGGCAAGAGCTGCAGAAGTCTTCTTCGAAAAGAAATGTGTCAAGACAGCGATCGCAGACTCCCAACAACGGTAAGCACCTTTTTTGTCCATGTGCCAATGCACATAGGACTGATGAACCAAAGTGTTCTTTCCACATCCAAATCTGGAAGTCTTGGTATCGCCTCAACGCGTTCCTCTTCTCCTCCTCGTTTTTTCCAAGTTCAATTTTGAAAGACGGTTCCCATCTATCAGAACTTGTACTACACACCATACTGCTAGGACTATCACCACCAGAACTTGCTTCAGCTGCTTCATTTCGAGTTGCATTCTCGCATTGGACCACTGAACCATTCTGTAAGGTGTTCCTCCGAACACGCTCCCTGAAAGGAATCTCAATCTTTTTCATCATTATATGTAAATGAGATTCCCTAAGCCCACGAGTATCCAAAGAAGTCAAAAGAGCATCAAATGCCTGCAAGTCAATAATACAAATATACAATGATTAAAAGATATTTGAAACGGGTATGGTCAAAGAAAATTTGAGCCATTTTGCCTTCATGTTACAGCAGAATGATTCAAGGACACATCATAGACAAAAAATCATGTGTTTACCTCTTCAGTGTCGATCAGTCTCCAAAATCCATCAGGTGATTCAACAAAGATCCTGCCAGAACCAGGATCATGACTAGAACCAGAGGCAACAAATAGCCAATAACGATTACGCCTTCGATCTTGACCCAGAGGCAAAGACCTATACACATACATCTCTTCTGCTTTATGGCCAATGAAAGATTTCAACTGCATTCTTGACCTTTCTGCTGTATATCCACTTGGTTGAATAGAGGAAATAAATGAACTCGTGGAAAAATCCTGCGGTGCCAAGCTCTTTTCAGCAGGCAAAAGCTCAAGCTGGTTCTGAGCATTGTCCAATCCAACTGAACCATCATTTACCACTGCAGCTTGTGCTGGCTCGTGAACTTTGTTGTCGGGAAGGGTAAATGGACTTTGACTGCCCTCTGCTGCAGCACCAAATGAAGAATCATGAAACTTAATTATATTCTCTTCCTTCATACGCCTTCTGTCCAACTGTGCTTCAGCCCACATCTGTTTCTTAAGAGCAGTAGCAGCATCAAGTCGATCCTGAAAACTAATCGTGTTAGATAACGTTGATTAATATACTTCTAAAGGAGACAGCATTAGAAGTTAACCTCAAGAATTGCACGAATAGTGTTGCCTTCACTTGCGATGCCAATTACCGCAACAAGAGCATTCAGACGCTCCTCCACACACAGATTGGAATATTCACCTTCAGTGAGTCCTTGAACCCATGGTTCACCTGATTGGCTTTCATCAATCTCCCCGCCTTCTTGGCCGGGGTTACTTCCTCCAATACCTTTAAGAGCAAACCAAATAACAAATCATTAACAGAAAACCATTGCCCATCCCCATAGCCATAACAAGCAAGAAAAAACTGCAATATGTATAAAGCAAATATAATGTCCTTACCAACAGTATCAAATCCGTTTTTCTTATCAACTGCTACAGAAGGGTTATCTTTTCCATTCACCGAGCAAGTGCCAATGTCATTTTGTAGGTCAGTATTTTTAATCACATCAGATGGAGTGCCTATATCATCAATCTCCTGACCATCAGCAGCATCACACTCAGAATCATCATCTCTTTCCTCATCATCAGCATTCTGACCAGCTAAAAACCCATTTACATATCTCTGAATCTTCTCTCTCGCTACTGAAATTATTTCTTCAGCATTTGCTGGATCCTTCCTGAAAGCAGGCCGGACACAGTATGTTGAAGGAGCTATTCTTTCAAAAAGCACAGGATCCCTTGACAAAGCAACAGAAATAGAAGCTTCCGGTGTCTTGCTTGTTGTAAGGTCTCGGAGCCCAGATTTCTACAAGTAAATTCAATTAAACCAAAGAAAGAGAAACAATAAAAATAGCATGAATGTCAGGGGAGGGAGAATATAACTAGTTACCTGAATCTTCTCGGCAAGCTCTATAACGTTCAAGCCTTTCTCTCCTTCAAGTGCAAGAAGATGATAAGCAGCAAACTTCACAGTTCCTGGAGTTAACCGATGCCTGGACTTGCGCTGAAGCATAAATCCCTTTTCATGCATAATTGCAACTGCATTTTCAGCAGCACTACCACTTCTTAGGGTTGATACAATATCTTCACAACCTTTAGTCTGCATGAACAGCAACAATTAGCATGACTGTATCAAGTATAGTATCCAGGTATTTGAATATATTAGCACTCTTGACATTAGAAATTTTGGAAGAACAGGAGCAAGCAAAGACCCCCTCTTGTTTTCATTTATATCTTTCATGGTTCTATAAGGTGGGTGTAAAGGGAGGGGGATTTGGAAAATCCACAGCAAAGCAAAGGTAGTCCATATATAAATGTATTCCCATGGGCCATGAGCCCATCAAAAAAAATTCCAGACAATAAAATGTAGATTGTAGAAGATACATAACCTTAATCTGAGGAAGAAAAACTCAGTCAATGAGATAAGGGGAGAGAGAGAGAGAGAGAGAAAGCAGAAGCACCTCATCATTATCATTCAAGCCACCCTGTTCTTTATTCTTTTTCTTCAACTGGGGACCAAATCCAGCTGAAAGTGCAAATTGCCTCAGTACTTCAGGCCATGTCAATGGATTTAAGTGTTTTTGCCAGTTGCATATATCAAAACCCCAGACATAGGCCTGTCACAGAAAGCAAACATGAAATTGACCTTTGCAACCTACATAGTATTCTATGTGAAATTATAAGCAAGCATAAAAAGTTTGAAGTGTTATTTAATGATTACCCCTTCAACTATTTGAGGATGTCCACCTTCTGGGTTGACAGCATTATATTGGTTTGTACCGGGCCCACCAGAAGGTGTTCTCACAACATCTTCAATATCTTTTATGATCAGTTTCAAAAGTGCAATATGTATCTCACTCAGCAATCTTGAATCCTGATAAGAAGATACAATACAATTTAGATACTTGCCACCACCTTCCAAAAGAGAAGTGAACAGATAGAAAGACAAAAGGAAAAAATGTGGACCGAGAAAGGCTAAAAGGGGATTGATAAAGGAGTAGCTAAAATCAAATTTCATGGCAAGAGGCCTCCCAAGAAACTCACATAGTCATGGAAAGCCTGAACAAATTCGTCAAGCGTAAAAGGCCAAAGCCCAAGAACATCTGCAAAATTTATGCAGAATCTCCAAGCCTGTAAAGTAAAGCAAAATAGAGTCATCAAGGAGAAAAAATCAAATACAAAGCTCAAGATAACTTATACTGCATTCATACTTTCCCTTTTTATGCAACCAGCAAGATGTGCTCCAGACATTCTGACTACGATGTAAACCAAGAGCACAGTTTTTTAACAAGTATTTTATTTTTAAAATGTACATTCAACAATTCTAAATACATTTTTGTTTACATCTGACATCAATGCGCTTTAAAACTAAAGAATTGCACTTGTTCGGGTTCTCATTACAATGCAATAAAAATGGTTTGATCATATACCTTTTAGGAATAGTATTCTTAAACTTGATTGGATTTTGAGAATTTTGCAATTCATTTTCCACTTCTTTAATGAATCATATATTCTAAACTCAATTAAATGTTTAATTTGAAAATTTGAAGTGTTCCCATATAATTAATTAATAATTAATTGATTAAGTCAGAGTAAAGTAAAATTTACAAAAATGGTGTTATTCTTCTTCTTAAAAAAAAAAAAAAAACCAGACTCAAAAAGCATTAAGTAATTGAATTACTTTGTATTAAGTCACCCACACAATTGGTCAGAGAGTTTAATAATTTATTCTCTCTTTTTAAGATTTATTTTCCTAAACTAAAAACAGTTTAGAAATTTTTAAATTGGTTATGAACTTCTTTCTTTAATAGGAATCATATTCCAAAACTTAACAAGAAGCTGTATGAACAGAGTCTTGAAATAATTCATATGGAGTAATTAATTAATAAAATCAAATGTTAAAATATAATTTAAATGTATACTAGCCTTCACACACACAAAAACCAGAAAACAAGGCAGCATTAATCTATTATAGAGTATAAATAGATTAAAAGATTAAACAATTCTGAAGATGAACAACTTAAAATAGTCGCAGTAGCATACCATGAGAAGATTCCCAATGTTCTCCTGTGAATCAATCCATGGTTGGATGGAGAAAGGCCTTTTCATTTCGATAGACTTTGGAGGGAATTCACACAGAAATTCTGGAACAAAGAACAAACAAATTTAGCATTACGATGATAATAATCAAACTGAAGAACTAATGGAACAGTCCTTTTTTCAGTATCCAGAATAAATCAAATTATATTACTGTGGTTATAAGCTTATAATATTTAAATCAATAGTGCATCACATAGTGATCACAAATTTCATGGTTCTTGCAGTTTTCTGAATATGAATTTAGTAGGAGACAGGTCTTGCAATTGCAGTTGCAAATGGTATACATTTGTAAGTTCAAGACCACTCACACTTGAAAAGTCCAGTATGTCAAGCTACACTTACCTCGATATAATTCAAGGTTTTGCAATGTGTCATAATCAAGGGAAGCTATGGATGATAAGCCTTTGTTAGAAGCAGCCAATTCCATTAGTTCCAACCGTTCATCCTCAATTAACTCCATGGCTTCTTTAGCAAATTTCCGTGCTGCTGCCCTCTCCATAGCAGCCTTCTGTTTTGCTGCTTCCCTCTCTTTGCGAAGCTCTTCTTTCTGTCTTTTCCTCTCAGCCTAGACTCAATATACAAGTATGTAGCTATCAGCCACTGAATATAGCAGAAGTTTAAGGAGAGAAACTAAAATAAAAACGCCATCAAGCATACCCTCAAAAGCTCTCTCTGCAAAAATTTCTCTCGCCTTTCCATTTCACGCTTTTCCTCACGTTGAAACCTCTCTTCCTTCCTCTGTTGTTCACGCATTAGCCTCTGTTCTTCTTTCTTTCTCTCACGATCCAGTCTTTCCATTTCCTTTTTCATTTGTTCTTCCCTCTTAAGTGAGAAAAGAAAATGATTGTTTCAGATTTCAAAAGTAAATTTGCAGACAGTAGTTGCAAAAATTAAAAAAAAATTAAAAAAAAAAAAATTAAAAATCCAAAGGTTTCAAGGAACATAAAGATATACCTTTCTCCTTAAAAGATCCTGTTTCTCAAGTTCTTTTCGAATCCTTTTTTCATGAGCTAGTGCTTCCCTTCCTATTCTAGCTTCATCGTTCTACAAGAGTTAATGCGCTACTAAGAAAATCGAAATAGGAAAATTGAGAATTCCTAGCTCCAGATATATTGAAGAATCATAATACAGTAATACTTCAGTACCTTGCGTTCATGATCCATCTGCAAAGTGCCTTCATTAGGAGTAACAAGCTCACTTTCCCTAGGAGGAGATTGAAATTGTCCCTGGAAGCCATGTTGAGGCAATACATTGATAGTTGAGGCTTGACTTTCAACAGTATACTCTCTAGAGAAATGCCCATTGCCTTTCATGACTGACAAGGGTTTTGTAGGACCTCTTGCAGGTGAACCATAGTGGTAAGATGGGGCAATTTGGTCATATCCATCAGATCTTATCTTTGGCTCAGCAGGTTCGTGGAGACCACTTGGTAAAGCCTGAAAATGAAGTGCATATAAAAATTTAACAATCATCAAACACACACTAAATTGAGTTTAAAGTAACACACACAGAGATAACCAAGAACCAACATTATATTGTTTAGGTTCATATCCCCCGAACAGCTTGGTGTCATAGGAATGCCTGTAATGATCCCGACGCTCTGTTGGCACTGCTCCACATGTAAAAATAAAAGTCAGCAAAACACTCTGAGAATATAAATCTCAATCAAAAGTCAGAAGCCTCTTGAGAAACAGAAATAGATTTGCAGTTTGAGCATAAAGGTAAAACAAGTTAAGGAACAAACTTCTTATTAAAATTACTATTTACTAAGGTGCAGCTGAGATGAGTTATTCATGCAGCAAACTAGAGAGAGCTTTCCTGACACCGAAAAAGGAGTTTCAAGACATTTTAGCATGTCCCAAAATTATGCTAAATGTTGAAATACAACAATAATCTTTTAAATTGGAGGTATCCAAACTTCATTTCTTGGGAATTTGGGATTGACCATTCAATTACTTGAGTCAATTATTGGCTGGAAACAGAGAATATAAAGGATCTAAGATTTTTTTTTTTCCCTATCAGTCTTTAACTTTTATTTTTAAACATTAAAAGGCCCAAATTACCTAGCAGCATTAGCAAATAAGCAATATACAAAAGAGATCTAAAAAAAATGTGAAATTTAAATATACCTATAGGAGCCCCAAATGCACCAGGCGGCAGTTCATCAAACTCCACACCAAGAATAGGGCCATCACTCCGTAAAGGCTCTCCCAACTGCGACTCAATGCAAGCAATAATTTTACGCTCCTTTGCCGTCCTTGGTGACTCATAATATCTTACTGGCATTGTTGGCATGCCATCCCCATTATCAAACTGGCTTGACCCGGAGCCAGAACCGGAACCGGATCCAGATCCAGAACCAGACCTATGATCACTACCAGGCTCAGGTATTGTGACTTCATCTCTGGTTAACTCTGCAAAACTCCTCTTCCCACTTGCACCACCATTAGGTCCAACACGTGGCTTCATTGCTGCTACACCTGCTGCTTCCTTCTTATCCTTTAACCTCCTGTGACAAAACCACATCTGCAACTGCCGGTCAGTCAACCCTAACTTCTCTGACAGCTCTGCTCGAATTGCTTCAGATGGGTAAGTCTCCACTGCAAGTCACAAAAGCAACAGAAAATTCATAACAATGAATCAGAAGGGTGGCAATCCATGCACAATATTGCACATGATGCATAACCACATCAAAAACATCAACAAATTTAAACCTTTGAAAAGTTAACACCTACAATTGAACGTAATGCAAATAAAGATTGCGCACTAAGCAGTCATATATACAGCATTTCAACAAAATTGATCCATCAACCATTGAACACTACATATAAATATTGTCCATTAAGCAGGTCCTTGTACATCTCAACACAATGGATCATTGAAAGATTCAAATTCCCCTGCTCAGTGTTAATGCCCATTTGAACACAAGGAAGTGCAGAATCCACAAAATTCAAAGATTTTGTCTAAATACAAACATTCATGGGCACAAACCATTATCTAGTAGAACTCAGCACCTAATGCATACATAGAGGTAGATCAGCCAACATCAAAACAAAAAATATATATATAACATAAAAAGTATTAAAAAGTAAAGGCCAACAAACACATTTGAAACCCAGCATATACACACTAGCAGGAGCAGAAACATGAAATCACCATCTCAGAGGTCCCATCTTTGACACAAAACACACCCATACACAACAAAAGAACACAAAAATTGCAGAAACAAACATACTGGCATAGACTTTTTCTAGGGTTTCCAATTGGAAAGGAGTCTTCATCTGGCGCTTAGGCTTCTTGGTCTGGCCATCAGAAGGGCTGTGTTGAGCGTTCTTGTTGCTCTCTCCTTCAGAACCACCCTCCATTACAGATCAATTGAAGCTGACAAACCCTTGATTTCTCCAGCCAACAAAAAAACAATCGAATCGAGGGCCAATCAACCCACCCAACCCTCTTTATATCCCTAAAGATCACCCGATCGCGACAGCCAAGAACACAAACACACAAGGAGAGAAAAACTGGGGCGAGAAAACATATTAAATAAAAACGAAGATAAACGATAGAGAGAGAAAGGGGAATTGGGCAGAAGAAGAATAAAAAAGAAGAATTATTACTACTATTATAAGGAGAAGGAACAAGAAATAGAAACAGTAGAAGAACAACTCTTCCTAGAAATTCCATGTTTTTAACTACAATACTTTTTAGTATATTAATAATTATATTAATTTTCCCCTCGATTTTTTGTTTTCGGGTGTCTTTAATAACCGATTGACTTGAAGTTTTTCAGTCTTTTTGATAAAGAAACATTGAAATCGATGAATTTCGTATGGAAATTCGTTTTCTTTTTTTCCCAATTTTTTTTTTAAGGCTGAAATTCAATCCCAATCCTCCATCATCATGTGACGCCTTTTGGAATTTTCTCTCGCTTTTTTATAAGGTGGACTCCAAACATTGGCTGCAGCCTTGCTGGGTTCTTTGGTGCTTTTGGGTTCGCATTTGTTTTCACTGCTTCCATTCTTCTTCTCTTTCTTGTCTCAATCTGATTCCGAGGCTGACAACGTTGTTTCTGGGCCTCCTTTTATTGGGCTAAATATATCGTCATCATATCAAATAGTTTTCTACGATGGGCCTCAGGGCTACCTTCCATCTGTTATTGCAATTCCAATTTCACACACAAATTATAGGCATCGACCATGATTCATTTTGCATTGTGGACCTTAACCCCAAATACTTCGTAACATTTAGATTATGTGTTTGCAGTTAATATATTATATGTCTGTAGTTAACAGATTGTGTGTCGGCGACACATAATATGTTAAGTGCGTATACATAATATGTTAATTGTAGTACGCACATAATTTGTTAATTGCAAACACATAATCTGAATGTCGTTTTAAACTATAATCCACAATGCAATGTGAACTAAGGTCAATGGAATAACAATTGAATGTCAAAGAATAAATATTTGTCCTTATAGGAAACTAATTTTTAAAATGATATTATTAGTCACTTGGTTATAACCATGCGATGGTTTATTGAAACGGGTCTACCACAAAACTGGATAATTATGGGTCAAATTGACAATAATCACAAAGAGAAACGAATAAGATATTGGATAGTACATGTTTTTGATTCGTAATAAAATTGTTAATAACGTGTGATTTAGATTTTGATGATACCAAATAAATTAGGATTTAAGTCCCAAAATACCAATTAATTGTGGATCTCACTACTGATGCTTTAAACGTGGAAAAACAAGGTAGGTGCGCGTTCCGCGCACCTAGCTAGAGCGTGCATAGGCGCGTTAATATAGAACCTTTAATTTTTTTTTGAAGACTTGTCAGTCATTTTCTTTTTTCCTTTGTTTCCTCTCTCCTCGTCACTCTCTTTCTTACATGGCATGACAAAATCCAAAAAAAAAAAAAAAACTTGTACTGGTATTGATGCTCTAAGGCTTAGAGATGCCCTTACACCTTGGAATGTCAAACTTTATGCATACCCATATTTTGATCCAAACTACTCTTTTCTTTAATTACACTTTAACCCCAAACTTTGAGCTTTTTCCTAATTTGAATCTCCACATTTCTTAGCTAAAAAATCAACCCTCTTTGGCCCCTTAGGCCCAATATGTGTCCTTCTTATATACCTGGACTCTGATCACTCCATGAACTCGTGTCCAATTCACGCATCACCGTGATACGGATTTAATTTTTAGTTATAACAAATATATGTTAAAATTGTAGTGATTAAATCTACAATATGAATTAACTTGGCTCAACCAAGTTGCTTAACCCATTTTAATGTGAATTTGACTCCGATTGTCTGAGGGTTTGCAATCTTCTAAATAATAACTTACCGGACTATTCTTATGCAGGAAGTGTTCTTAAGCAGTACCGGTCTCTTAAACGACACTTTGAATCAATGTCTTTTAAACATGTTATGCGATCAGTGAACATGCGTGCTCATGTTATGGCTGGAGCTGCAAGTTCTTATTCTGGTCATGTTTGTTGACTTTCTTCTATTCCTTCATGTATTGAACATCTTATTGATTAATGCTATTTGGTGTTTTATTTTCAAAAAAAAAAAAAAAAAGATTGTTTATAGATAGTTATACTAGTTGTTGAATCTCAAAGAATTTGAACCTTGCATCACTAGAACAAGTGGACTATGGAATGATGCTCCTTCAATCATCCAATCGAGTGCTCTATTTGGTTCAAGAATGTTGTATAAGTCCAATTATGTTGACGATATAAGATACGTTCATTTACTTTCACACACTTTATCACTTTCAAATTCATGTTATAAACACAATTGTGTGATGTGCTAAAATGTTTTCATGCCGCTTTGTTAACATAATTTCCGGCCTTCTCTATTTCTTGTCCAATATACATAATTTGTTATCATAAATATTTACTCAATTCTCTAGTTTTTCTTTTTCTAATTTTCAGTTTTTACATTTTTTAGCCTCCATTCTTTATTTCCTAAATTATAAATGTAAAAGTAAATGCATTTTTTCTTTTTTCTTTTTTAAATAGAGAATTTTTTTAATGCACAAATTTTATACTTCGTGTGAGTACATATGGGTGAAAAATTTGTTGAACTTAAGATATGCAATTGGTCAACAAAAAGTAGAATGGGAAAGGGGCCAATAATAGATTGAGTAGGTAATTGAGCTTCAACAGAATTTGGTATTCAGCATTTTACGTTTGAACTTTTGTGCGAGTGTGTAGATAAGGTTGGTTGAAAGGAAACATAGTTGTTGTAACTATATTTTTTACTTTGCAATATTAATGGTAGATGTTTTTAATATTACAATTAAAAATTCGAATTTGGTCAAACATAATTTAATATATATCATTATTTATGAAATGTTAGTTAAGTTTGGATATTAAACACGCAGTACTTACATTTAAGCGTTTACTTCATTAAGAGGTTAATTAGAAATTAAAAGGATGTCAAAAGGCCTTGTGGCCAAGCGACATATTGTGGCCTCGCGACATATTGTGGCCTCCCCAAGTGAAATGTAATACTAAATTAGGAATAAAATGTTTGTTACTTATATGGAAAAATGTAATGCATCTACATTTTGATATAAAAGTGTTACATTTTTTTTTTGTGAAATTACATTTTCTTTTATAAATGCTACATTACTTATAAAAAAAATATAATACTTTTATATTAAAATATAAAAGTGAGTATTATATTAAAATATAAAAGTATTACATGTGTCATTAAAAATATTATATTGTCCCTTATAAGTAACAAATATTTTATTCATGATTTAGTATTGCATCTATTAACATAAGTATTACATTTACATATTGACCCGATCAAATATGTCTTATAAATAAGCGGTCTCACACAAGTGTGATCCTTATATTTACGCATGTCTTTGGTGTTCATGCATGTTATTGACTGCCTGTCAAGTTGTGTGCGAACTGCACCAATTTAATTTAAATTATAAAGAGACAACAGAACTGAATTCATGGGGAAATTATCGTTTTAAACAATTAGTAATAATAATTTTAAAAACAGATAAAACAATAATCTCCCCAAAACACGGCCTTTCTTTGTCTTATTGATCATGGTAAATGTTTAAATAAATAAATTGTCAAGACCTTGTGCTCGTGCTATCCGGTTACACAAACTAGTTCTGATAAGATACTATATTGAATAGAGTCCGTGTATAGTGTTGTAATTACCGAAATGTCATTGCGTGCTAGAACATCTATAAAATTAATTTCGATCCGTCCATTTTCTTGGTATCTTTCAACAATTCTCAACCGTTTTTTCTTTTTTTTTTGAAAAGAACAATTCTCAACCGTTAATCTATCAAAATCGATAAATCATACTCCATCTCTCTCATTTTATTTGTCCTACTTAATATTCATTGGTCAATCCAACTCTTTATTCTTTGTTTATTTTCTTTATTCCTTTTTACTTATTTTTAAATTAATTTTTTTGTGTTTACTAGTACTTTTAGTGTAGTTTCTAAATATATAAATTTTATATATTAATATTAAACTTAATATTATGAAAAGTTGAATTAAAAATAACTTCAGTCAAACTTCGTTAACCGAACCAGACACAGAAAATGGGACTGAAGGAGTGTCAATTATCACCTTTACATGGAAGCATATTTTCTCTCTCACACACATATATATATATATACCCACACAATATTTGTCAGTATGATAAGTTATGCTATATGCAAATTAAGTTAAAGTAAACACGCGTATGCACACTTGACATTCACTTTAACTTTTTAAAATGATTAGGTAGCTATTGAATTTTCATTTGGCATATATATGATATGGGATTGGTAAAAAAAAATGTTCACCTGATGTATATATACTACTTTAAACATCATTGAATTGTCAGCCCAATATAATGTGACATATATATTAATGTAGTTATCAACACCTCTCATCTTATCTTATGAATTTTAAAACACATTTTTAAAAATATATTTAATACAATATTCATCTATTTGATTCATTTGAAGAAAAAAAAAATTCAGTAAGCCATAAATTATCATAGTATGTATAGTGTTTTTTTAATAGTACGGGGTCATATTTTCGTAAATAGTTACCATTTTATTTACAAAATATTAGTGCTTATTCTTATCTATATAATACTTCATAGTATGTATAGTGTTTTTTTTTTTTAATCCAAAGGGAGGGACTGATGGTGTAACTCGATTAGTGGCTCATGCAGTCACGCAATATCTTTTTTTTTTTTTTTTTTGGCAACATTTAGAGAGTGTCCGTCCTCATGATGTTGTTCATGAGAAGTTGATTAAAAGTCCAAGCAGGTCGCTTCCACACTCGATTGAAAACTCTTATCGCAATTAAGCACCTCTTTAGTCAAAAGATAACTGTTTTATTCTATTTTCTTAAAACGCATCTAACTTGAAGATCTCACTTCTTGTTAGCTAGGATTCTACTAACTTCAGCCCATAGTTTATAATTTTTCAATAATCACTAAATTTATAAAGAAAGAAAAATTATAAGAGATGAAGTTATTATTATTAATAGAAAACGGCAATCATTATTTTATTTAAAAATAAAAACAATCGCTCTAATTTTCTATTTATAATAATAGGAGTAGTTCATATTAGTATATTACCTTCCGTCAATTTTCCATAATTCACATATATTAGCTGCCAACACGAAAACTAAAATTGCAAGTTTTCCGACTTTCTTTACCAACCCATCCACAGTCCATTGTTTAGTTTATGAGTCGGCAAGAAATCAATTTCTCTTCTAACCCCATTCTTAGCCTCTTAGCTTAACTTCAAAACAAACAAAGAAAAAACACACAAAATTTGATCTCTCTCAAGCCGGCAAAAATGAAGCACGGCGAGGTTATTATTGTTGTGTACGATGTTGTTCTTGTTGTTCTTTCCATCGCGCTGATAATTCTCGGCGTTCTTCTCTTCTTATGCTGCAAGAAGAAGAGGCCGGCGGTTGAGGACGAGGGGAACGGGTACCAAAAAGCGGCGAAGCTAAGCGCGGCGGCGTATACTTTGACGGAGATGGACGCCGCCACGGACGGGTTTAACCCGCGGCGGATAATCGGAAAGGGGCGTTTAGGGGTGGTGTATTCCGGGGTGTTACCGGAAGGGCCGGGGGAGCTAGTGGCGGTGAAAAGATTCCACCCGCGCCTGATTCTGAGCAACGCCGGCGCCGGGTTCGGGTTCTCGTCGCTTCTCCGGTGGCTGTCGTTGGCCGATCACCCCAACCTCGTACCCATCCTGGGATTCTCCGAAGCCCCCGGGGAAAGAATTGTCCTGATGGAGTACGGCGGGATGCTGAGCTTGGAGTTTTATCTCCACCAAAACCCCGACGCGGCGGCGCTCCTCCACTGGCCGCGGCGGCTGAGGGTGGCGGCGGGGGTGGCGCGTGGGTTGGAGTTTTTACATGAAGGAATGGCCCCGCATATAGTGCACGGATGCGTTAAGGGATCGAATGTTTTGATAGATGTGGAGTTTTGTGCTAGGTTATGTGACTATGGGCTTTATTTCTTGGCATCAAATGAGAGGCAAGAGGTTGTGGGGTATGTGGATGAGGAGTATTGGGGGGAAGGGGGAGGGGGTTCAAAGGAAAGTGATGTGTATGGGTTTGGGGTGGTTTTGTTAGAGCTTTTGAGTGGGAGAAAGAGTCAAGAAGGGTTGCTTGTGAAGTGGGCTTTGCCTTTGATTAAAGAAATGAAATTTGGGGAGGTTTTGGATCCTAGACTTGCAATTCCTTGTGACATTAGCCCTCTTGTTAGGTTGGCTAAAGTGGCTTCAGCTTGTGTTGGAAACTCCAGGAAAAGCAGGCCTACTATTGTACAGGTCGCCGCAATTCTAAACAATTTAGAGATTGAATTCAATCTGTGACTGAAATTTTTATCATGTCAATCAATATTAGTCTCGATCGGCATTTTAGATCTAATCCCGATTTCTAGAGTGGAGTGAAATGTGATGGATCAAGAAATTGGTCAAGGTTGGAATGTGAAATTTTGATTGTGTGATATCATGTGGTGGAAAGCCAAAACTATGGGATTTTGTATGGAGTAAAATGGTGAAACGCCAAAATGCAGAGTTTGGGCGGTGGATTTGTCTTCACTTCAATCAATTCTTTGTGTATATATATACATATAATTGAATGGGCTATTCTTGTTTGGTGGTAAATGGGGGACCTTTTCCTTAAAATTGTGCTTTTAAATGATGTTTGCTTTCGGTTTGTCATTTTATTACTTGTTAGATCGAATACATTGTAAACAAAGAATTATTATTTCTGGAATATAATAATAGTACAATTTTTTAAAATTACAAATGCTATTATACCTATTTATATTGAATACGATCAGCTGCAATGAAGGAGCGTGAACAGCAAACGCAGATAAAGTGAACGCACATTAGCATTTAACTAATGAACAGTGCAAAACCACAAAGATGCGTTAGTCAAGATCATCTGAGCAGTTTCAAAGAGATGAAGACTGGCAGAAATTATAGAAAAATGTTAGCAATTTGGTTAGGACAAAGTCATATCCATGGAGAGAATTTAATCAATTAGTAACATATCAATCAATTCCAAACCACAGATTCGAGAAATTAGTAATAGTATCTATCGATTTCCTTGAATCAACAGTCATATTTCATAGATTTGATGGGACAGACCACATATTCGAGAAATAAACTATGGAGCATTGAGATGGAGGAGAAGAATTGCCAGAAATCAGAAGTCATATTTCATAGAAAGAGTCAAGATTAGACAAATGCTCTGAACAAAAACAATTTCCTCGGCCTATGCAGATTTAGGTTTCGGCTGCTAGCATATCTACGCTGTTACATTTATGCTCTCTCTCCCCTGATTATCCTAGCGAGCTGGATGTCATTTAAATAGTCATAATAATAAACTAGTATTTCCGCACGTGTTGCACAGAATGAATTTTGTTATAATGTTTTAAGAATATTTAGATCGATATATAATTATATAAATTATAACAGTCAATAATATATAGTGCAAATGATGAAAATGATTGAATCGATTGTGTGTTCTAATGTTATCCTTGTATTCAAGTAAATAATTGCTCAATTACCCGTGCGATGCACGGATAAATATTTTAAATTATATATTTAGATAATAAAATTAAATATAGAATAATAAAAACATTCTAATATTGAACGTGTAAATTATTTTATTGAAATCGTAATTTATGAAATCGTAATCGTTGATTATCTATGGTGATTGACGAATGAGATTAACTTTCTTAGTATCGATGACGGGGACATGAAGGAAAAGATGCAAGCTGCAGTTTCAATTAGATTAGATCTTTAATCGACGGTTGTGCATGATGGTTCTTCGGATTGATGACGTGAAAACTTGTGCATTTTAAAGGCAAATTAATACCCGAATTGTCACCCTGGATTTTTATTATTTTTACATATATAAACCATTTAAATAGTCATAATAATAAACTAATATTTTCGCCCGTGCGTTGCACGTGCATTACACGGAATGAATTATTATTTCTGAAAAATAATAATAAATATAATTCATACATATAATCTTTAGACCGTCCATCACAAGTAAAATACTAGTTTATATTGAATAGGGTGATACCTGAATATTTGATACAAAATAGTTTGTACAAATCAACATCATGTAATTCAGAACAAGCTGAAATGAAGGAGCATGAACAGCAAACGCACAATAGCATTTATCTAATGAACAGTGCAAAAACACAAGGATGCTTTAGTCAGATCATCTTAGCAGTTTCAAAGAGATGAAGACGCAGAAATTATAGAAAAATGTTAACAATTTGCTTGAGAGAATTGAATCAAATAGTAATAGTATCAATCAATTTCCTTGGATTTGATGTAACAAACCACATATTCGAGAAATTAATAATAGTATCTATCGATTTCCTTAAATCAATTAGTAAAATATAGAGCAGTGAGGTGAAGGAGAATTGACAGAAATCAACAGTCATATTTCATAGATTTGATGTGACAAACCACAGATTCGAGAAATAAACTATGGAGCATTGAGATGGAAGAGAAGAATTGCCAGAAATCTATTTGCACTATATATTGTTGATGTTATAATTTATATAATTATATATCGATCTAAATATTCTTAAAACATTATAACAAAATTCATTCCGTGCAACGCACGTGCGAAAATACTAGTTTATTATTATGACTATTTAAATGATTTATATATGTAAAAATAATAAAAATTCAGGGTGGCAATTCGAGTATTAATTTGCCTTTAAAATGCACAAGTTTTCACATCATCAATCCGGAGAACCATCATGCACAATTAACCGTCGATTAAATATCTAATCTAATTGAAACTAGCTGCTCGAATCTTTTCCTTCATGTCCCCGTCATCGATCCTAAAAAAGTTAATCTCATTCGTCAATCACCACAGATAATCAACGATTACGATTTCATAAATTACATATCTCTTTCTCGGGTTCCCGCTTCACTTTTTCAAACCGCCCTTCTATAAATCGCACTCAAATTCACAGAAAATTTCATCAAGTCAAAATTCGTTTAGCGCCTTGTTCGTGAGATCACTCAGGACTTTAAGACCGATCTCCGCTTCCAAAGCTCCGCCGTGGTCGCGCTTAAGGAAGCTGCTGAGGCCTACCTTGTCGGATTATTTGAGGACACCAATCTCTGCGCCATTCACGCTAAGAGAGTCACAATCATAATAAAAGACATTCATCTCGCGGTGAGAATCAGGGGAGAGAGAGCATAAATGTAATAAAGTAGATATGCTAGCGGCCGAAACCTAGATTTGCATAGGCCGGGAAATTATTTTTGTTTAGAGCATTTGTCTAATATGACTCTTTCTATGAAATATGACTTCTGATTCATCCTCAATTTAATCTTCCAAAAGCAAGTCATCCTCATCCTTCAAAGAATTATGCATACGGTTGGCCTCTCTTCATTATAAGGACTCAAGTCATCCTCATCACCATTCTCTTTAATGTTACTAGTCATCCTCATCACCAATATTAAAGTGCAAAGTCATCCTTCCCATTTTTATCAAGTCATCCTCATATTGACTTATGAGTAAGTCATCCTCATCCTCGTTTTTATTCTTCAAGAGGCAAGTCATCCTCTTTCTTTAAGTAGGCATAGCCACGCCACTTTCCTTCTATGTGCTCATCCTTATCTCCAAAATAATTCATATGGATGAGTTAGCCTCTAAAAATATTTGTGAGAGAACTCATTTGAGGTTGACTTCAATTTTGACTTTTAATTGCAACATCCTCATCTTGAATTAATTAATTCTTCCAAAGAATTAATTCTTGCAATTCGAACCATGTTGTCATGTTTCGGGATGTCCACGAGACTTGATCAATCTTTCAAATTCTTCTCAATTTGTAAAGTGGAAGAGAACGACTTACAAGTATAAATTAAAATTTATACTCTTGTAATTTCCACTTAATCGACTAGGCTTGTTTTGGCGTAATCCTATACTATACTCAAAATAAAACTGGGGGTCTAATATTACATTTTTGGTTCACCAAAACAATTACAATATATTCCTAGCGGTAGGGATGGAATGTGAGAATTATAAATTAATAATATCAAATTTCTTTTTCAATTTACCTCTTAATCAAATATTATTTCAGTCAATTAGGAATCTTTATAATTTTTCATTAATTAATAATATTCGTTTCCTTTTCAATTTGTCAATAATGATTATTACCAATTATAATTAATAGATATTATTTAATTTTCATATAACATTTTCTTACCAATTAAGATTTACTAATTATTTTACTATTAAATTATGTAATTAAATATTAACAAAAGTTTGAGCGGAAAAAATTTGGAAGTAGGATGTTACTTTTATATATAGTATAGATTTAAACCACTAAACAAGACCTTGTGGTCAAGCGGCATGAAGTGATTCTCCCAAGTGGGAGGTCATGGGTTTGAGCCTCAGTGGGGGTAATGTTGACTTTGTTGGGCTTCAGTAGGTTGAGAAAGTATATGGACAGATACTGCACGTAACAGGGTCAATAGTATTCAAAATTGACTCGTACTCGAAACAAAAAAATATTACAATTTTTGTTGCTGCCTAACCACGAGGTGTTCCCGATTATCCCCTATTTAGAATTGTCACTAAAAAGAAACTAATTTGTCACTTTAGCTACCCTTTGGTTTAAAAAGAAGAAAAAAAAAAAAGAAAATTACAATTGGCTCATGGAACACATTAATATCGTGCAAAGCTTCAAAATAGTTTTTTTGGATATAGTAATGAAGGGGGGGAGCTGGTGGCGGTGAAAAGATTCCATCCGCGCCTGGTTTTGAGCAACGCCGCCGGCTTCTCCGGTGGCTGTCGTTGGCCGATCACCTCCACCTCGTACCCATTCTGGGATTCTCCGAAGCCCCCGGAGAAATTTGGGGAGGTTTTGTGAAGTGGGCTTTGCCTTTGATTAAAGACATGAAATTTGGGGAGGTTTTGGATCATATAGGCTTGGAATTCCTTGTGACATTAACCCTCTTGTTAGGTTGGCTAAAGCGGCTTCAGCTGTGTTGGAAACTCTAGGAAAAGCAGGCCTACTATTGTACAGTCGCTGCAATTCTAAACAATTTAGAGAATTCAATCTGTGATTAAAAGTTTTATCATGTCAATCAGTATCAGATCAAAGTATTAACGGTAAAACATTAGTCTGGATCAGCATTTTAGATCTAATTCCAATCTCTAGAGTTTAAGGAAATGAATGGATCAAGAAATTGGTCAAGATTGGAATCTGAAAATTTGAGGGTGTGATGTGCTGGTAAGCCAAAACTATGGGATTTTGTATGGAGGAAAATGGTGAAACGCCAAAATGCAGTGTTTGGGCGGTGGATTTGTCTTCACTTCAATCAATTCTTTGTATATATGCATATAATTGAATGGGCTATTCTTGTTTGGTGGTAATTGGGGGACCTTTTCCTTGAAATCTTGCTTTTAAATGATGTTTGCTTTCGGTTTGTTATTTTATTACTTGTTAGAATACATTGTAAACAAAGAATTATTATTTCTGAAAAATAATAATAAATATAATTCATACATATAATCTTTAGACCGTACATCACAAGTAAAATACTAGTTTATATTGAATAGGGTGATACCTGAATATTTGATACAAAATAGTTTGTACAAATCAAGTAATTCAGAACAAGCTGCAATGAAGGAGCATGAATAGCAAACGCAGATTAGCATTTATCTAATGAACAGTGCAAAAACACAAGGATGCAATGCTTTAGTCAGATCATCTTAGCAGTTTCAAAGAGATGAAGACGCAGAAATTATAGAAAAATGTTAACAATTTGCTTGAGAGAATTGAATCAAATAGTAATAGTATCAATCAATTTCCTTGGATTTGATGTGACAAACCACATATTCGAGAAATTAAAAATAGTATCTATCGAGCTGTTACATTTATGCTCTCTCTCCTCCCCTGATTCTCCTCGCGAGCTGGATGTCTTTTGGCATGATTGTGACTCTCTTAGCGTGAATGGCGCAGAGATTGGTGTCCTCGAACAGTCCGACCAGGTAGGCCTCAGCAGCTTCCTGAAGCACGACCACGGCGGAGCTTTGGAAATGGAGATCGGTCTTGAAGTCCTGAGCGATCTCACGAACCAGGCGTTGGAACGGGAGCTTACGGATCAGGAGCTCGGTGGACTTCTGGTACTTTCGGATCTCACGGAGTGCCACGGCTCCTGGCCTGAAACGATGAGGCTTCTTCACACAGCCGATCGCCGGAGCCGACTTCCTGAGTACTGCCTTTGGGGCTAGCTGCCTTCTTGGAGGCAAGGCTCCAGTGGACTTGCGGGGGGTTTGCTTTGTGCGAGCCATTGAAAATCAATGGTTTCTAAAGCTCAAGGAATCAAAATGAGTGAAATCGGTGAACGAAATTTGACTTGATGATTTTTTCTGTGAATTTGGGTGCAATTTATAGAAGGGAGGTTTGAAAAGTGAAGCGGGAACTCGCGCGGGAAAGAGATTTCATTTATGAAACGCGCGGGAACTCGCGCGGGAAAGAGATTTCATTTATGAAAAGCGCGGGAACTCGCGCGGGAAAGAGATTTCATTTATGAAAAGCGCGGGAACTCGCGCGGGAAAGAGATTTCATTTATGAAAAGCGCGGGAACTCGCGCGGGAAAGAGATTTCATTTATGAAATACCCGAATTGCCACCCTGGATTTTTATTAAATAAATCACTAGTATTTTCGCACATTCGTTGCACAGAATAAATTTTGTTATATAATATTTTAAAAATATTTGGATCGATATCTACAATTTTAATAAGAGCCAATAATATTAGGACTATAACAGGAAGAAAAAAATGTTGGTGATATTATTAACTCAAATGAATGGTTCATATTATATCTGTTTAAATATTTTTAAATGAATTTTCTATTTTACCCTTAACTATTATTATTATTTTTTTCCCTAAATAGCCCTGATTCCGTTAATTTGTTACGTGCAACTCCGTTAATTTAATTTGTTACGTGCAGGTGCAGCTCCCTTAATTTCTTACTTTCGAGAATCCTCTGACCTTTGTAATGTAATGATATTTTGAATTTTTACTACTCATAAAAGTGTAATGAAAAGTATTTAGAATTACTTTAACATTATATTTCCCTCAAGTTTAATGCCTATTGCCAGTGCGTAACTTCAGATACTTTAACATTATATGTCCATACCCACCGATATATGAAGTTTAATGAAAAGTTAATTTGCAGACATGTATGGTGTAAAGAAAGTTATGGTAATATATGTAAGTACACATTTCATACATAAACATATTAGGTGTAAAATAATGGACGTGAAATTATTGATGGAAGTGGAAGTCTTGTAGCATCCGTGTTTGGAAAATGCGCTGAACAACTACTACTCTTAACCACACTAGTACAATTATATAAATTATAACATGAAATATTATATAGCACAATTGATGAAATTGGTTGAGTTGGTTATGTTTTCTGATATTTTCTTTGCTTGATATTAGAGCAAATAATTGTCCCATTATCCGTGTCATTCACGGATATTATTTTTATTTAGATAATAAAATTAAAGATACAATCTATATCTATCTATACTATATATACTACTTCATATATAGATTTGATGTGACAAATCGATCACATATTCGAGAAATAAAATATGGAGCATTGATATGGAGGAGAAGAATTTTCAGAAATCAGAAGTCATATTTCATAGAAAGAGCCGACTTCATGACGGCCTTTGTGGCTAACTGCTTCCTCGGTGCCTTGCCTCCGGTGGACTTGCGGGCGGTTTGCTTCATACGAGCCATTGACAATCTAGGGTTTCTAAAGCTCAAAGAATCAAAGCGAGTGAAATCAGTGAACGAATTTTGACTTGATGAAATTTTCTGTGAATTTTGGTGCAATTTATATAAGGGCGGTTTGAAAAAGTGAAGCGGGAATATGGGAAAGAGATATGTAATTTATGAAATCGTAATCGTTGATTATCTGTGGTGATTGACGAATGAGATTAACTTTCTTAGGATCGATGTCGGGGACATGAAGGAAAAGATGCGAGCCTCTAGCTTCAATTAGATTAGATCTTTAATCGACGGTTGTGCATGATGGTTCTCCGGATTGATAACGTGGAAACTTGTGCATTTTAAAGGCAAATTAATACCCGAATTGCCACCCTGGATTTTTATTATTTTCACATATATAAATCATTTAAATAGTCATAATAATAAACTAATATTTTCGCACGTGCGTTGCACGGATATGAATTTTGTTATAATGTTTTAAGAATATTTAGATTGATATATAATTATATAAATTATAACATCAATATTATATAGTGCAAATGATGAAAATGGTTGAATCGATTATGTTTTCTAATGTTATCCTTGCTTGAATTCAAGTAAATAATTGCTCAATTACCCGTGCGATTCACGGATAAATATTTTAAATTATATATTTAGATAATAAAATTAAAGATAGAATGATAAAAAAAACTTTTAATAATGAACGTGTAAATTTTTTTAAAAAAATATCACGCAATATAATATTTGTTCTCTTGTAATATTGAATTGCTTGTATATATTGATCGTCACAATATTTTACCAAAAAACATGTTTTAAAGCATTATGTTATTAAATACAACACGTGATTTTAAAACATTTGAAATTAAATAAATCAAATGTGCCTAGAATATAAAAATAATTATGCAAATTACACATACATAAAATATGCATAGTCCACACATATTGTATACATGTCATTTAATATAGATACATGTAAAAGATAATCATTGCTATTATTTTAGTCATCTAAGTAAATAAATAAATAAAATACAATAAATAAATGAATAAATAGAAAGTCCAATGAAATAAACCATATATATATATATATAGAAATCTGTTCAAATGTGGTCGCGCCTTCCCGTGTAGCCGTGTGGTTTACACCACTCAATGTTAAGAAACGCACCACTCAATGTTAAGAAACGCACCACAATGAAAATGCATAAAAACACCTCATAACTCCCCTGTTTCTAATTGTGCATTTCTTAACACTGTATGGTGTATTTTTTCATACGTAGTGGTGTGTTTTTGGTGATGTGTACCTAATAATGCATATTTTTGTGGTGTATTTCTTAACATTGAGTGGTGCATTTCTTAACATTGAGTGGTGTAAACCGTACGGGAAAGCACGACCACACCTGATTATGACACTATATATATATATATATATATATATATATATATATATATATATATATATATATATATATTTACAACAACTCATTAAAATTGTTTTCGACAAAAAAAAAAAATCTCAATCTTTTAACCTTAACACCCCATACAATGAATCAATCGTACCCTAATTGTCTAAGCAGTACTTTAGGCATTTATTTCATTGAGTAAACCGAAAGTAAGAACCATTATGGGTAGAGTTTTAATTATGTGGCTGAAAAAAGCAAGAGATATAATGAAAAATGATGAATTATGGTAAGGTAAAAAAAATCTTGAAATGTATGTAATGATTTATATATTAGTCTCAAAATCATTTAGATACAAATATTAGGAAAATTATATATATATATATATATATATATATATATATATATATATATATATATATATATATATATATATATATATATATATATAAAGTTGAATAATTATAGTACATTAATGCCGAAAAATTTATTCAATTATTCTTTAGTTATAATTATAATAATATTATACGTTTATATATATTACTTAAATAATTACACGGAAGAAGGGAATGAGAATTACCATAATGATTACAATAAATAAAAATTAGGTAATTATATTAATATTTGTTAGGAATATATTGTAATTGTTTTGATGAACCAAAAAATGTAACATTAGACCCCCAATTTTATTTTGAGTCTAGTATAGGATAACGCCGAGTACAAGCCTAGTCGATTAAGTAGAAATTACAATAGTATAGATTTTTAATTTATACTTGTAAGTCATTCGCTCCCACTTTACAAATTGAGAAGAATTTGGAAGATTGATCAAGACTCGAAGACATCCCGGAACGTGACAACTGTTCGAATTGCAAAAATTAATTCTTTGGAAGAATTAATTAATTCAAGATGAGGATGTTGCAATTAAAAGTCAAAATTGAAGTCAACCTCAAATATTTTTAGAGGCTAACTCATGCAAGGAAAATATTTTTAGAGATGAGGATAACCTTTTGAAGCAAAATGGCATGCCCAACTAAGGGTAAGTTGACCATGTGGAAAAATCAAGAAGAGGATGACTTGCCTTGATTTATTTGGTGATGAGGATGACTTGGAAAGATTAAAAATTACAAAGGGGAAGGAAGATCTTACTTTTTGGAGATGAGGATGACTAGCAAGCTTTTAAAGAAAAGGATGACTTAGCCTTTGAGAAATTAAGGATGAGGATGACTTGGTCATAATTCAAACATGAGGAAAACTTGACTATTTTAAATTGAGGATGACTTAGCCGATTGGAAGTCAAAAATAAGGATGAGGATGACTTAGCCTTTGAAGGTTAAAATTGATGATGGGGATGACTTGGTTTCAAGGCAAAATAAAAGGGTCAACCACATTATTCAATGAAGAGGATGGCCGTGACTTTCAAAGAGGATGACTTGCTTGCCTGAATTGAGGATGGGGATGACCTACCTATTATTTCATGCAAGAAGGAGGAGTTACGTATCATCCAAAGGGGGAAGAATTAAAATCATTTTTGAGGCTAAGTATAGCGTGATCAAGGATAAAAATAGGATGGTCTATTTTTATTTATTCAAAAGGAGTCCAACACTGCCAACAATATTTCTAAAAAGGGAAAATATTATTTTTCCTAAATATGGCATGAGGATGACTCCAAAAGGTGAATTCAAATATTCTTCTACATGGAGCTGAAGATCATTATGAGAAAAGTCAGTGTACTTTTCGGTGGCATTAATTATGCTCAAGCAAGAGTCACCAAACATATATATATCTCAGAGCAACCTGACTTATGGATTATGAACAAAGTCAAGTGTCACTTCCAATGTCAAGGATGGATGACTACAAGTTACCAGGAAAATTATGTCAGTGATTGAAGAAGAACGTTGGAGGATTATCAGAAGCAAATATTCAAATTCATCTGACAGAGCCATCAAAGTTGACAAAGACCATCTGAAGGCATTTAATGTTCTGAAGAATCATAACGGGCAAATAGTTAATTTAGCTATATAAACCCAAGAAGACTTGATGACAGAAGACACAGGGAACTACAACGGATGAGGATACAACATTAGCACTGAATACACAACAAGTGAGATCAGATTAGAAAGTGCTAAGTATTGAGCTAAAAACGAGAGAAATCAAGTCTTAGAGAGAAATACTTTATTTCTTAAAAAGAAATTATAGGAGTGTAGCTTTGTGCAAAACATTCGGAGAAACTAAGTGTAGCTGGGTGCAAAACACTTGGTTGAACAGCTTTGTGCGAATTACTCGGAGGAGTGCAGCTTTGTGCAGAACACTCGTGGAGACTAAGTGTAGCTGGGTGCAAAACACTTGGTTGAAGGGCGTAACTGGGTTCAAGACGCTCGTGAACGTAGCTGGGTGCAAGACGTTCAGGTTTGAGTGTTGCTGTAGGCAAAGAACATTCGGAGTAGAAGAGTGCTATAAGAGCACTGATTCACTGTTATATCTAAGTAATTGAAGATAGTGGAATCTCTCTTTGGCGGAAGGAGAAAGTGGAGTAGGAGGATTACATCACCTCCGAACCACTATAAATCTTTGTGTCATTTAGTTTATATGCTCACATATCTGCTTGCATATTTATTTGTCTGAGCATCACATGCATTGCATATTTTGTCACATTTATTGCTAAGGACTTTATTGATTCACGTGACATCTTATTTGTACACAAGATTTATTTCCTACTCAACATCATCCTCATCAAGCTTACTAGTTGTTATGCTACGAAACCCAACTATTCATTGCTTATACTATTTGATCTGGTTTGATAGTTCCCATGTCCGCATGCGAGCCAAACTTTGCATACTCATTATTTGAGTTATTTCAGACGTTTTTAACGTGTTGCATGTCGTGAAGCTCTTCATTTTTACATAACTTTGTTTATAGCACTTTACCGTATTATTATTTCCGCTGTGCAATTCAAGCTGAATTTATTCACTTGGATTCCCTCTGTTAAAGTGTTATAATATTTTGAAAAGTTAGAAAAGTCTATTCACACCCCCCCTCTCTCTAGACTTTTCCCGATCCTATCGGGATCAACAATATTTAATTATTAAGTTAAGTATTTTCACCTAAAAAAAAAGATAACTACAATTTATTTTCTGCCAATAATATTATACTTAAGTATAAAAATATGTATATAGATTATCATAAAATAATCATAAAAATCACATGAGAGTAGGTGATGAGAATTACCATAATAATTGTTAGGCATCTATTAACGCATGTATAATTTATTTTGTACTAATATTATCTATAAAAATCTATTTATCTACATACATACACTTATAATAAGAGCCAATAATATTAGACCCTTAACTGGAACTAAAAAAATATTTGTGTAATAGTCTGTTATAACATATTGTACTGTGTGTTCTTCTTATTGTGCAACCTCCGATTAAATTCCTAATATATCCTAATCATTTATAATTTTACCAAATTCTTTCCGTTAAATATAATGGAAGTTTAACATTAAATTCTTTATGCAATTTGTTTCTTTATTGCAGTTTTCAAACAAATTGACAATATTCTATAATACAATTTTGTATAGATTCCTAACTTAAAATTAGAATATTGAAGTCTTAATTGGATTCTATAATACAATTTTGTATAGATTCCTAACTAAACCATTATTCTACCCAAAATAACAATATATAAACCCCTCCCCTTCTCACTGGTATTCACCCAAAACTAAACCTAACATATTTTGCGGCACACCATCTATTTGACATTCTATAGGTATGATTGTCAAAATATTATCATGCTAATTCTATTATTTGTATTTGTACTCATAATGATTACAGTTTAAAAAAAAATCAAATGGTGGTATACTCATTAATAATTAGTATAACTTCAATATCGTTATGTAAATATATATATATATATATATATATATATATATTGTATAATATGTTCATCTATACTTGTATCCTTGTATGTAATGTTGTGATTCTCATTATATTCCTCTATAATCTACACATTCTAGTTACTTCTAACTCCCTAATCTATGGTTTTTGAATTTATGTTGTGGTTCCCATTATATTATTTCATAACATCCTTTATGAACATATTTTCCATGGCACAAGGATATTAGTCATGACAAATGCAGTAAAGTTAATTGATATTGACACATAAACTGTGGGCTGGAGTTGTAAAGTTCATGTCATTAAAAAAAACGAACCAAAAAATGCTATTGGACGCCTTAGAAAAAGTATATGCTCATCGCACTTGAGGATGAAACAGTAAGTAAATAGAAAAAAATTTCTCCCTTTATTATTATTATATTATTATTATTATTATTATTATTAAGATGCTCTCATTCACCACCAACATCATTGTAAATGCTATATCTAAATGCAAGGAACTCGGGTTCAATCAATTGTCTTTGATAATGACATTAGAATGTATGATATCACTTTACAAACCAACAAATGGTACATCATCGATTCATCTCAAATGTCATTGTCAAATCTATCCGGACGAACTATAAAGTACTTGATCAAAAATACAATTACACATGGATTTTAAATGGTTGGACCATTGTCCAAACAAGTGACAATGATGACATGCCATTTGCTCCCATGTAAGTGGTTTATTTGTTTCTACTTACTTTAGTTGCAATTTAGCTATTTACAATTTTTGTTATGTTTTATTAAAATATATAAGCATCGAGATTATTTCTTTGATTTTTATTAATTTAAATTGTTTTTTCTCGTTCATTATTATATGACTACTTTAACCAATTAAGAAACACTAATTTAAAAATACGCATTGGGCATTGGTTTAATCGCGCAACGCGCATGATAACTAGTTAATAAGAATATTAGGCAATATCAATGTCATGAAAATGTGTTTTTGGAATCCAATTTACAGTTTAGACAATTTTGTACATTATTATGATTAGATAATTGTATTATTATTATTAAAATAAATATAGAAAAATAAAGAAGAAATAATTTAAAAAATAAATATAATATCAACTATTATATAATAAAAATGCATATTACATGTTAATGGTGTAGAAAAGATATTTAACAGTTGAACTTAATTAACCGACCAACTTTAATTTTGCAATATATATACTTACAACATAGATTTTTGAATATCTGAACCCATAAGAGAGTGCAGAAATATAAAATGCTGCGCCAAAAAACCTCACTGGTTTTCTACCAGTTCGCAATTAATTTAAAATTTTCATGAGAGAGACCACTTAGGCATCACAAAATCATTCATCTATCAACTATATAGTTATTTTTAAAGAAAACCTACATCCAATCTCGTTTCATGCTTACAACAATCTGCAACACTCTCTTTGATATGCCACTCTTGTAGTCACCTTTCATTAAAACTGATGGAGGAAGAGAAGTCAAAATTATGCATTTCAACTCCTACAACCCACAACGATTTGGAAGAAAGCACATTCAATAATTATCTAAGCATTTTGGATGGAGATGCACCAATTCATAGAGACAATTAATCATTATCCTTAGCAATTTAGTTTACACATCAAAAATGAGAAAAGAGGAGACAGACTTAAACGAATAGATGATGAATTATTTTGACCCTCAGTTCCTGACCATTAGTATAAGATGCATGAAGAGGCTAGGATCAACAGGTTTATGAATATTGGATGTTCTTCAAGGCTCAACAGCTTGCAAACACCTGACAAGTACATAACTATAAAAAGAAAAATACAATAATTAATTCATATCATAAAAGGAAGATTCAGTGTAATATCATAACCTTGTAATATGATTTCTTACTGGGCGGTGGAAGAAGGGAATGAGAGAACTACCAACATGAGGAGACACGGGAGGCAAGTGCAAAATGAAGAATTATAATTTTTTTTTGTCACCATCCATTGTATTTATTATAGGTAGGGAATGCGAGAATTATAAATTAATAAGAGTTTATTACCAAAATGGTCCCTCGACTATTGCGAAATTACCAATTTGGTCCTCAACAATTTTTTTTGACCAATTTAGTCCCTCGACTTTGAAAAATTTAACCAATTTGGTCCTCCGTTTATTTTTCTGTTAAAAATCCGTTAAATCAGGACCAAATTGGTAATTTTGCAATAGTCAAGGGACCAAATTGGTAATTAATTTTTGGGATAAAATACAAATAAGTCATCGTACTATTTGGAAACAAGCAATTAGGTCATCCAACTCAAATTACTCCAAATAAACCATTGAACTCAACAAAATAAAGCAATTGAGCGACTAAAACCGAGAAAAAAAAAGAGCAATTAACCCTTCCCTAGGAGAATTTTATACTTTGTCACCGAAAATTTTAAAAATGGGTTAATTGTTTTTTTTTTTCCGGTTGCAGTGGCTCAATTGCTTTATTTTCCTGAGTTCAATGCCTTATTCGGGGGTTATTTGAGTTGGATGACCTAATTACTTGTTCTCAAATAGTACGATGGCTTTATTGTAGTTTATCCCTTAATTTTTCACTTAAATGGTCCCCTGACTATAGCAAAATTACCAATTTGGTCCTGATTTAACGGATATTAACGGAAAAATAAACGAAGGACTAAATTGGTTAAATTTTTCAAAGTCGAGGGACTAAATTGGTCACAAAAAATTGTTGAGGACCAAATTGGTAATTTCGCAATAGTCGAGGGACCATTTTGGTAATAAACTCAATTAATAACATCAAATTCGAGCAAATTACCAAAATGGTCCCTTGACTATGTTGATTTCACTATTTTGGTCCTAGTCATTTTGAATTGGCTAATTACATCCTTCGACTATCAAATTTTTAACTATTTTGGTCCTCCGGCGACTTAAGGCATCAGATGTCCGGCGAGTGTAAGGGTAAGGTAGTAATTTCATTATAATTTCCACTTTTGCTTTCACCAGACTGTATTAGTTTGTCAAAATCCCCAAAATGTTGTCAAATTAAACCCTTCCAAGTTAGAGGTCTTCATCTGCTACTGCGTCAAATTAAATCCTCGTGTGTCTGCATCCATAGCCAAAAGCTTTCCCACCTGAATCCAAATTGCTACCAACGGTGACCACCTGGACAATCACACAAAGCTTTCCTTTAATAATTCCTTGATTCTTAGCCTTAATTTTATCGATCGGAAGCCTCTCTTGTATAAATCACC
Source organism: Ipomoea trifida (assembly GCA_003576665.1). Classification (NCBI taxonomy): domain Eukaryota; kingdom Viridiplantae; phylum Streptophyta; class Magnoliopsida; order Solanales; family Convolvulaceae; genus Ipomoea; species Ipomoea trifida. Next base: position 3,511,905 of record CP025644.1, read on the forward strand.
CAGCCAAGGTAAGTTTTAATTTTCTTCTTTGGTAGCTAAATCCTTCCGTTATATTCATTCTCCTCAAATTTAACTACCGGTTTCCTTTGTTTAAAAACAATCAGATTTAAAGTTGAAGAGATTGAATTGCTTGCCTCTACATTTTTACCTTTTTGATTCAATGTAATTGCTTGTTGATTTTGATCGCTCTGCACCGCATCTGCATAGGATGGCAATAGAGTCTCCAGAAGCTGCCTCCGTTGATTATTCGCAGCCTCAAATTGATCTGATGCGCTTTCTGGATTTTCCGAATCGATCAAGTTAGTATGCGCCTTTCCGATCTGGCTCTGCATCACTGGAGCAACCTCTGTTGCAGAAACATTCCTTCAACTTCTGCATTTGTTTCCAAACATATTTCATTTTACTAGAGAAATTTCTGGAATATTTTCATATTGTCACGAAATCTCCACTATCACTGCCCACTACGGCACCGTCGCCGTCACACCTCCTAGGTCAGCCACCATGCATTGCCGGAAAATTCATATAACAATGGATGAATTTATGAATGTATGAATACGTGTATGAATGTGTAGATGAATTTATGAATTTTGGACAATTTAGGAATTTTAGAAAATATTGTGCGAAGCTATATGTACAGTGGAGTTCCCATAATATCCCTCAAAATATACTGTCTAATTCACCGGAGGACCAAAACAGTTAAAAATTTGATAGTCGAAGGATGTAATTAGCCAATTCAAAATGACTAGGACCAAAATAGTGAAATCAACATAGTCAAGGGACCATTTTGGTAATTTGCTCGAATTTGATGTTATTAATTGAGTTTATTACCAAAATGGTCCCTCGACTATTGCGAAATTACCAATTTGGTCCTCAACAATTTTTTGTGACCAATTTAGTCCCTCGACTTTGAAAAATTTAACCAATTTAGTCCTTCGTTTATTTTTCCGTTAATATCCGTTAAATCAGGACCAAATTGGTAATTTTGCTATAGTCAGGGGACCATTTAAGTGAAAAATTAAGGGATAAACTACAATAAAGCCATCGTACTATTTGAGAACAAGTAATTAGGTCATCCAACTCAAATAACCCCCGAATAAGGCATTGAACTCAGGAAAATAAAGCAATTGAGCCACTGCAACCGGAAAAAAAAAAACAATTAACCCATTTTTAAAATTTTCGGTGACAAAGTATAAAATTCTCCTAGGGAAGGGTTAATTGCTCTTTTTTTTTCTCGGTTTTAGTCGCTCAATTGCTTTATTTTGTTGAGTTCAATGGTTTATTTGGAGTAATTTGAGTTGGATGACCTAATTGCTTGTTTCCAAATAGTACGATGACTTATTTGTATTTTATCCCAAAAATTAATTACCAATTTGGTCCCTTGACTATTGCAAAATTACCAATTTGGTCCTGATTTAACGGATTTTTAACAGAAAAATAAACGGAGGACCAAATTGGTTAAATTTTTCAAAGTCGAGGGACTAAATTGGTCAAAAAAAATTGTTGAGGACCAAATTGGTAATTTCGCAATAGTCGAGGGACCATTTTGGTAATAAACTCAATTAATAACATCAAATTCGAGCAAATTACCAAAATGGTCCCTTGACTATGTTGATTTCACTATTTTGGTCCTAGTCATTTTGAATTGGCTAATTACATCCTTCGACTATCAAATTTTTAACTGTTTTGGTCCTCCGGTGAATTAGACAGTATATTTTGAGGGATATTATGGGAACTCCACTGTACATATAGCTTCGCACAATATTTTCTAAAATTCCTAAATTGTCCAAAATTCATAAATTCATCTACACATTCATACACGTATTCATACATTCATAAATTCATCCATTGTTATATGAATTTTCCGGCAATGCATGGTGGCTGACCTAGGAGGTGTGACGGCGACGGTGCCGTAGTGGGCAGTGATAGTGGAGATTTCGTGACAATATGAAAATATTCCAGAAATTTCTCTAGTAAAATGAAATATGTTTGGAAACAAATGCAGAAGTTGAAGGAATGTTTCTGCAACAGAGGTTGCTCCAGTGATGCAGAGCCAGATCGGAAAGGCGCATACTAACTTGATCGATTCGGAAAATCCAGAAAGCGCATCAGATCAATTTGAGGCTGCGAATAATCAACGGAGGCAGCTTCTGGAGACTCTATTGCCATCCTATGCAGATGCGGTGCAGAGCGATCAAAATCAACAAGCAATTACATTGAATCAAAAAGGTAAAAATGTAGAGGCAAGCAATTCAATCTCTTCAACTTTAAATCTGATTGTTTTTAAACAAAGGAAACCGGTAGTTAAATTTGAGGAGAATGAATATAACGGAAGGATTTAGCTACCAAAGAAGAAAATTAAAACTTACCTTGGCTGGGTGATTTATACAAGAGAGGCTTCCGATCGATAAAATTAAGGCTAAGAATCAAGGAATTATTAAAGGAAAGCTTTGTGTGATTGTCCAGGTGGTCACCGTTGGTAGCAATTTGGATTCAGGTGGGAAAGCTTTTGGCTATGGATGCAGACACACGAGGATTTAATTTGACGCAGTAGCAGATGAAGACCTCTAACTTGGAAGGGTTTAATTTGACAACATTTTGGGGATTTTGACAAACTAATACAGTCTGGTGAAAGCAAAAGTGGAAATTATAATGAAATTACTACCTTACCCTTACACTCGCCGGACATCTGATGCCTTAAGTCGCCGGAGGACCAAAATAGTTAAAAATTTGATAGTCGAAGGATGTAATTAGCCAATTCAAAATGACTAGGACCAAACTAGTGAAATCAACATAGTCGAGGGACCATTTTGGTAATTTGCTCCATCAAATTCCTTTTTCAATTATCTCTTAATCAAATATTATTTCAGTCAATTAGGAATCTTTATAATTTTTCATTAATTAATAATATTCATTTCCTTTTCAATTTGTCAATAATGATTATTACCAATTATAATTAATAGATATTATTTAATTTTCATATAAAATATTAATTTCTTACCAATTAAGATTTACTAATTATTTTACTAATAAATTATGTAATTAAATATTAACAAAAGTTTGAGCGGGAAAATATTTGGAAGGAAATGTTACTTTTATATATAGTATAGATAGATAGTATAGATTTAAACCACTAAACAAGGCAAATACATTATGCTCATTTGACACCTCTATGATTCTTCTTAATGAATGATTGACTCCTTGGTCTACAAGATAAAAGTATTTTTAACAGATACTTACTACTTTGTAATAGGGTTGATAGTACTATAAAAAATCACTAAACAAAAAAATTACAATTTTCTGTTGCTGCATAACCACGAGGTGTTCCAGACTATCCCCTCAATCAATTCTTTGTATATATGCATATAACTGAATGGGCTATTGTTGTTTGGTGGTAATTGGGGGACCTTTTCCTTGAAATCTTGCTTTTAAATGATGTTTGCTTTCGGTTTGTTATTTTATTACTTGTCAGAATACATTGTAAACCGAATTGTAGGCCTCAGCAGCTTCTTGAAGCACGGCCACGGCGGAGCTTTGGAAGCGGAGATCGGTCTTGAAGTCCTGAGCGATCTAACGAACCAGGCGTTGAAACGGGAGCTTACGGATCAGGAGCTCGGTGGACTTCTGGTACTTTCGGATCTCACGGAGAGACACGGCTCCTGGCCTGAAACGATGAGGCTTCTTAACACCGCCGATCGCCGGAGCCGACTTCCTGAGTACGGCCTTTGTGGCTAGCAGCTTCCTCGGAGGTAGGGCTCCAGTGGACTTGCGGGCGGTTTGCTTCGTGCGAGCCATTGAAAATCTTGGGTTTCTAAAGCTCAAGGAATCAAAATGAGAGAAATGACTTGATGAATTTTTCTATGAATTCGGGTGCAATTTATAGAAGGGAGGTTTGAAAAGTGAAGCGGGAACTCGCGCGAGAAAGAGATTTCATTTATGAAATGCGCGGGAAAGAGATTTAATTTATGTTAAACTAGTGATTTCACACGTGCGCTGCACGGATATGAATTTTGTTATAATGTTTTAAGAATAATTAGATCGATATATAATTATATAAATTATAACATCAACATTATATAGTGCAAATGATGAAAATGGTTGAATCGATTATGTTTTCTAATGTTATCCTTGATTAAATTCAAGTAAGTAATTGCTCAATTACCTGTGCGATTCACGGATAAATATTTTAAATTATATATTTAGATAATAAAATTAAAGATAGAATAATAAAAAAAATTTTAATAATGAACGTATACAATTATTTTATTGAAATGGTAATTTATGAAATTCTAAAAAGAGAGATGTAATTTATGACATCATAATCGTAGATTATCTAAAAAGAGATATCATTACCCGAATTGTAGGCCTCAGCAGATTACTAAAGCACGACCGCGGCGGAGCATTGGAAACGGAGATCGGTCTTGAAGTCCTGAGCGATCTCACGAACCAGGCGTTGGAACGGGAGCTTACGGATTAGGAGCTCGGTGGACTTCTGCTACTTTCGAATCTCACGGAGAGCCACGGCTCCTGGCCGAAACGATGAGGCTTTTTCGCACCGTCGATCGCCGAAGCCGACTTCCTGAGTACGGCCTTTGTGGCTAGCTGCTTCCTCGGAGGTAAGGCTCCAGTGGACTTGCGGCCGGTTTGCTTCGTGCGAGCCATTGAAAATCTAGGGTTTCTAAAGCTCAAGGAATCAAAATGAGTGAAATCGGTGAACGAAATTTGAGTTGATGATTTTTTCTGTGAATTTGGGTGCAATTTATAGAATGGAGGTTTGAAGAGTGAAGCGGGAACTCGCGCGGGAAAGAGATTTCATTTATGAAACGCGCAGGAAAGATATTTCATTTATGTTAAACTAGTGATTTCGCACGTGCGCTGCACGGATATGAATTTTGTTATAATGTTTTAAGAATAATTAGATCGATATATAATTATATAAATTATAACATCAATATTATATAGAGCAAATGATGAAAATGGTTGAATCGATTATGTTTACTAATGTTATCCTTGCTTAAATTCTAGTAAATAATTGATCAATTACCCGTGCGATTCACGGATAAATATTTTAAATTATATATTTAGATAATAAAATTAAAGATAGAATAATAAAAGAATTTCTAATAATTAACGTGTACAATTATTTTATTGAAATGGTAATTTATGAAATTCTAAAAAGAGAGATGTAATTTATAACATCGTAATCGTAGATTATCTAAAAAGATATATTATTACCCGAATTGTAGGCCTCAGCACCTTCCTAAAGCACAACCGCGGTGGAGCTTTGGAAACGGAGATCGGTCTTGAAGTCCTGAGCGATCTCACGAACCAGGCGTTGGAACGGGAGCTTACGGATTAGGAGCTCGGTGGACTTCTGGTACTTTCGGATCTCACGGAGAGCCACGGCTCCTGCCCGAAACGATGAGGCTTCTTCACACCGCCGATCGCCGGAGCCGACTTCTTGAGTACGGTCTTTGTGGCTAGCTGCTTGCTCGGAGGTAAGGCTCCAGTGGATTTGCGGGCGGTTTGCTTCGTGCGAGACATTGAAAATCTAGGGTTTCTAAAGCTCAAGGAATCAAAATGAGTGAAATCGGTGAACGAAATTTGAGTTGATGAATTTTTCTGTGAATTTGGGTGCAATTTATAGAAGGGAGGTTTGAAAAGTGAAGCGGGAACTCGCGCGGGAAAGAGATTTCATTTATGAAACGCGCGGGAACTCGCGCAGGAAAGAGATTTCATTTATGAAATTTGCGGGAACTCGCGCGGTAAAGAGATTTCATTTATGAAACGCGCAGGAAAGAGATTTCATTTATGTTAAACTAGTGATTTCGCACGTGCGCTGCACGGATATGAATATTGTTATAATGTTTTAAGAATAATTAGATCGATATATAATTATATAAATTATAACATCAATATTATATAGTGCAAATGATGAAAATGGTTGAATCGATTATGTTTTCTAATGTTACCATTGCTTAAATTCAAGTAAATAATTGCTCAATTACCCGTGCGATTCATTGATAAATATTTTAAATTATATATTTAGATAATAAAATTAAAGATAGAATAATAAAAAAATTTCTAATAATGAACGTGTACTATTATTTTATTGAAATGGTAATTTATGAAATTCTAAAAAGAGAGATGTAATTTATGACATCGTAATCGTAGATTATCTAAAAAGAGATATTATTACCCGAATTGTAGGCCTCAACAGCTTCCTAAAGCATGACCGCGGCGGAGCTTTGGAAACGGAGATTGGTCTTGAAGGCCTGAGCGATCTCACGAACCAGGCGTTGGAACGGGAGCTTACGGATTAGGACCTCGGTGGACTTCTAGTACTTTCGGATCTCACGGAGAGCCACGGCTCCTGGCCGAAAGGATGAGGCTTCTTCACACCGCCGATCGCCAGAGCCGACTTCCCTGAGTACGGCCTTTGTGGCTAGCTGCTTCCTCTGAGGTAAGGCTCCAGTGGATTTGCGGGCGGTTTGCTTTGTGCGAGCAATGGAAAATCTAGGGTTTCTAAAGCTCAAGGAATCAAAATGAGTGAAATCGGTGAACGAAATTTGAGTTGATGAATTTTTCTGTGAATTTGGGTGCAATTTATGGAAGGGAGGTTTGAAAAGTAAAGCGGGAACTCGCGCGGGAAAGAGATTTCATTTATGAAACGCGCGGGAACTCTCGCGGGAAAGAGATTTCATTTATGAAATGCGCGGGAACTTGCGCGGGAAAGAGATTTCATTTATGAAACGCGCAGGAAAGAGATTTCATTTATGTTAAACTAGTGATTTCGCACGTGCGCTGCACGAATATGAATTTTGTTATAATGTTTTAAGAATAATTAGATCGATATATAATTATATAAATTATAACATCAATATTATATAGTGCAAATGATGAAAATGGTTGAATCGATTATGTTTTCTAATGTTACCCTTCGCCGGAGCCGACTTCCTGAGTACGGCCTTTGTGGCTAGCTGCTTCCTCGGAGGTAAGGCTCCAGTGGACTTGCGGCCGGTTTGCTTCGTGCGAGCCATTGAAAATCTAGGGTTTCTAAAGCTCAAGGAATCAAAATGAGTGAAATCGGTGAACGAAATTTGAGTTGATGAATTTTTCTGTGAATTTGGGTGCAATTTATAGAATGGAGGTTTGAAAAGTAAAGCGGGAACTCGCGCGGGAAAGAGATTTCATTTATGAAACGCGCGGGAAATCGCGCGGGAAAGAGATTTCAGTTATGAAACGCGCAGGAAAGAGATTTCATTTATGTTAAACTAGTGATTTCGCACGTGCGCTGCACGGATATGAATTTTGTTGTAATGTTTTAAGAATAATTAGATCGATATATAATTATATAAAATATAACATCAATATTATATATTGCAAATGATAAAAATGGTTGAATCGATTATGTTTTCTAATGTTATCTTTGCTTAAATTCAAGTAAATAATTGCTCAATTACCCGTGCGATTCACGGATAAATATTTTAAATTATATATTTAGATAATAAAATTAAAGATAGAATAATAAAAAAAATTTCTAATAATCAACGTACACAATTATTTTATTGAAATGGTAATTTATGAAATTCTAAAAAGAGATGTAATTTATAACATCATAATCGTAGATTATCTAAAAAGAGATATTATTACCCGAATTGTAGGACTCAGCAGCTTCCTAAAGCACGACCGCGGCGAAGCTTTGGAAACGGAGATCGGTCTTGTTGTCTTGAGCGTTCTCACAAACCAGGCGTTGGAACGGGAGCTTACGGATTAGGAGCTCGGTGGACTTCTGCTACTTTCGAATCTCACGGAGAGCCACGGCTCCTGGCCGAAACGATGAGGCTTTTTCACACCGCCGATCGCCGGAGCCGACTTCCTGAGTACTGCCTTTGTGGCTAGCTGCTTCCTCGGAGGTAAGGCTCCAGTGGATTTGCGGGCGGTTTGCTTCGTGCGAGCCATGGAAAATCTAGGGTTTCTAAAGCTCAAGGAATCAAAATGAGTGAAATCGGTGAACGAAATTTGAGTTGATGAATTTTTCTGTGAATTTGGGTGCAATTTATAGAAGGGAGGTTTGAAGAGTGAAGCGGGAACTCGCGCGGGAAAGAGATTTCATTTATGAAATGCGCGGGAACTCGCGCAGGAAAGAGATTTCATTTATGAAATGCGCGGGAACTCGCGCGGTAAAGAGATTTCATTTATGAAACGCGCAGGAAAGAGATTTCATTTATGTTAAACTAGTGATTTCGCACGTGCGCTGCACGGATATGAATATTGTTGTAATGTTTTAAGAATAATTAGATCGATATATAATTATATAAATTATAACATCAATATTATATAGTGCAAATGATGAAAATGGTTGAATCGATTATGTTTTCTAATGTTACCCTTGCTTAAATTCAAGTAAATAATTGCTCAATTACCCGTGCGATTCATTGATAAATATTTTAAATTATATATTTAGATAATAAAATTAAAGATAGAATAATAAAAAAATTTCTAATAATGAACGTGTACTATTATTTTATTGAAATGGTAATTTAAGAAATTCTAAAAAGAGAGATGTAATTTATGACATCGTAATCGTAGATTATCTAAAAAGAGATATTATTACCCGAATTGTAGGCCTCAACAGCTTCCTAAAGCATGACCGCGGCGGAACTTTGGAAACGGAGTTCGGTCTTGAAGGCCTGAGCAATCTCACAAACCAGGCGTTGGAACGGGAGCTTACGGATTAGGAGCTCGGTGGACTTCTGGTACTTACGGATCTCACGGAAAGCCACTGCTCCTGGCCGAAACGATGAGGCTTCTTCACACCGCCGATCGCCGGAGCCGACTTCCTGAGTACGGCCTTTGTGGCTAGCTGCTTCCTCGGAGGTAAGGCTCCAGTGGATTTGCGGGCGGTTCGCTTCGTGCAAGCTATGGAAAATCTAGGGTTTCTAAAGCTCAAGGAATCAAAATGAGTGAAATCGGTGAACGAAATTTGAGTTGATGAATTTTTCTGTGAATTTGGGTGCACTTTATAGAAGGGGGGTTTGAAAAGTGAAGCGGGAACTCGCGCGGGAAAGATATTTCATTTATGAAACGCGCAGGAAAGAGATTTCATTTATGTAAAACTAGTGATTTCGCACGTGCGCTGCACGGATATGAATTTTGTTGTAATGTTTTAAGAATAATTAGATCGATATATAATTATATAAATTATAACATCAATATTATATAGTGCAAATGATGACAATGCTTGAATCGATTATGTTTACTAATGTTATCCTTGCTTAAATTCAAGTAAATAATTGCTCAATTAATCGGATAAATATTTTAAATTATATATTTAGATAATAAAATTAAAGATAGAATAATAAAAAAATTTCTAATAATGAGCGTATACAATTATTTTATTGAAATGGTAATTTATGAAATTCTAAAAAGAGAGATGTAATTTATGGCATCGTAATCGTAGATTATTTAAAAAGAGATATCATTACCCGAATTGTAGGCCTCAGCAGATTCCTAAAGCACGACCGCGGTGGAGATTTGGAAACGGAGATCGGTCTTGAAGTCCTGAGCGATCTCACGAACCAGGCGTTGGAACGGGAGCTTACGGATCAAGAGCTCGGTGGACTTCTGGTACTTTCGGATCTCACGGAGAGCCACGGCTCCTGGCCGAAACGATGAGGCTTTTTCACACCGCCGATCGCCGCAGCCGACTTCCTGAGTACGGCCTTTGTGGCTAGCTGCTTCCTTGGAGCTAAGGCTCCATTTGACTTGCGGCCGGTTTGCTTCGAGCGAGCCATTGAAAATCTAGGGTTTCTAAAGCTCAAGGAATCAAAATGAGTGAAATCGGTGAACGAAATTTGACTTGATGAATTTTTCTGTGAATTTGGGTGCAATTTATAGAAGGGAGGTTTAAAAAGTGAAGCGGGAACTCGCGCGGGAAAGAGATTTCATTTATGAAACGCGCAGGAAAGAGATTTCATTTATGTAAAACTAATGATTTCGCACGTGCGCTGCACGGATATGAATTTTGTTGTAATGTTTTAAGAATAATTAGATCGATATATAATTATATAAAATATAACATCAATATTATATAGTGCAAATGATGAAAATGGTTGAATCAATTATGTTTTCTAATGTTATCCTTGCTTAAATTCAAATAAATAATTGCTTAATTACCGATGCAATTCACGAATAAATATTTTAAATTATATATTTAGATAATAAAATTAAAGATAGAATAATAAAAAAATTTCTACTAATGGACGTGTACAATTATTTTATTGAAATTGTAATTTATGAAATTCTAAAAAGAGAGATGTAATTTATGACATCGTAATCGTAGATTATCTAAAAAGAGATATTATTACCCGAATTGTAGGCCTCAGCAGCTTCCTAAAGCACGACCGCGGCGGAGATTTGGAAACGGAGATCAGTCTTGAAGTCCTGAGCGATCTCACGAACCAGGCTTTGGAACGGGAGCTTACGGATTCAGAGCTCGGTGGACTTCTGGTACTTACGGATCTCACGGAGAGCCACGGCTCCTGGCCGAAACGATGAGGCTTCTTCACACCGCCGATCGCCGGAGCCGACTTCCTGAGTACGGCCTATGTGGCTAGCTGCTTCCTCGGAGGTAAGGCTCCAGTGGATTTGCGGGCGGTTTGCTTCCAGCGAGCCATTGAAAATCTAGGGTTTCTAAAGCTCAAGGAATCAAAATGAGTGAAATCGGTGAACGAAATTTGAATTGATGAATTTTTCTGTGAAAATGGGTGCAACTTATAGAAGGGAGGTTTAAAAAGTGAAGCGGGAACTCGCGCGGGAAAGAGATTTCATTTATGTAAAACTAGTGATTTCGCACGTGCGCTGCACGGATATGAATTTTGTTGTAATGTTTTAAGAATAATTAGATCGATATATAATTATATAAAATATAACATCAATATTATATAGTGCAAATGATGAAAATGGTTGAATCGATTATGTTTACTAATGTTATCCTTGCTTAAATTCAAGTAAATAATTGCTCAATTACCCGTGCGATTCACGGATAAATATTTTAAATTATATATTTAGATAATAAAATTAAAGATAGAATAATAAAAAAATTTCTAATAATGAAAGTGTACAATTATTTTATTGAAATGGTAATTTATGAAATTCTAAAAAGAGATGTAATTTATGACATCGTAATCGTAGATTGTCTAAAAAGAGATATTATTACCCGAATTGTAGGCCTCAGCAGCTTACTAAGGCACGATCGCGGCGGAGCTTTAGAAACGGAGATCGGTCTTGAAGTCCTGAGCGATCTCACGAACCAGGCGTTGGAACGGGAGCTTAGGATTCGGAGCTCAGTGGACTTTTGGTACTTACAGATCTCACGGAGAGCCACGGCTCCTGGCCGAAACGATGAGGCTTCTTCACACCGCTGATCGCCGGAGCCGACTTCCTGAGTACGACCTTTGTGGCTAGCTGCTTCCTCGGAGGTAAGGCTTCAGTGGATTTGCGGGCGGTTTGCTTCCAGCGAGCCATTGAAAATCTAGGGTTTCTAAAGCTCAAGGAATCAAAATGAGTGAAATCGGTGAACGAAAATTGAATTGATGAATTTTTCTGTGAATTTGGGTGCAATTTATAGAAGGGAGGTTTAAAAAGTGAATCGGGAACTCGCGCGGGAAAGATATTTCATTTATGTAACGCGCAGGAAAGAGATTTCATTTATGTAAAACTAGTGATTTCGCACGTGCGCTGCACGGATATGAATTTTGTAATAATGTTTTAAGAATAATTAGATCGATATATAATTGTATTAAATATAACATCAATATTATATAGTGCAAATGATGAAAATGGTTGAATCGATTATGTTTACTAATGTTATCCTTGCTTAAATTCAAGTAAATAATTGCTCAATTACCGATGCATTTCACGGATAAATATTTTAAATTATATATTTAGATAGTAAAATTAAAGATAGAATAATAAAAAATTTTCTAATAATGAACGTGTACAATTATTTTATTGAAATGGTAGTTTATGAAATTCTAAAAAGAGAGATGTAATTTATGACATCGTAATCGTAGATTATCTAAAAAGAGATATCATTACCCGAATTGTAGGCCTCAGTAGATTCCTAAAGCACGACCACGGTGGAGCTTTGGAAACGGAGATCGGTCTTGAAGTCCTGAGCGATCTCACGAACCAGGCGTTGGAACGGGAGCTTACGGATTAGGAGCTCGGTTGACTTCTGGTACTTTCGGATTTCACGGAGAGCCACGGCTCCTGGCCGAAACGATGAGGCTTCTTCACACCGCCGATCGCCGCAGCCGAATTCCTGAGTACGGCCTTTGTGGCTAGCTGCTTCCTCGGAGGTAAGGCTCAATTTGACTTGCGGCCGGTTTGCTTCGTGCGAGCCATTGAAAATCTAGGGTTTCTAAAGCTAAAGGAATCAAAATGAGTGAAATCGGTGAACGAAATTTGACTTGATGAATTTTTCTGTGAATTTGGGTGCAATTTATAGAATGGAGGTTTGAAAAGTGAAGCGGGAACTCGCGCGGGAAAGAGATTTCATTTATGAAACGCGCAGGAAAGAGATTTCATTTATGTAAAACTAGTGATTTCGCACGTGCGCTGCACGGATATGAATTTTGTAATAATGTTTTAAGAATAATTAGATCGATATATAATTATATAAATTATAACATTAATATTATATAGTGCAAATGATGAAAATGGTTGAATCGATTATGTTTACTAATGTTATCCTTGCTTAAATTCAAGTAAATAATTGCTCAATTACCGATGCGATTCACGGATAAATATTTTAAATTATATATTTAGATAATAAAATTAAAGATAGAATAATAAAAAAATTTCTAAAAATGAACGTGTACAATTATTTTATTGAAATGGTAATTTATGAAATTCTAAAAAGAGAGATGTAATTTATGACATCGTAATCGTTAATTATTTAAAACGAGATATTATTACCCGAATTGTAGGCTTCAGCAGCTTCCTGAAGCACGGCCACGGCGGAGATTTGGAAACGGAGATCGGTCTTGAAGTCCTGAGCGATCTCACGAACCAGGCATTGGAACGGGAGCTTACGGATCAGGAGCTCGGTGGACTTCTGGTACTTTCGTATCTCACGGAGAGCCACGGCTCCTGGCCGAAACGATGAGGCTTCTTCACACTGCCGATCGCCGGAGCCGACTTCCTGAGTACGGCCTTTGTGGCTAGCTGCTTCCTCGAAGGTAAGGCTCTAGTGGACTTGCGGCTGGTTTGCTTCGTGCGAGCCATTGAAAATCTAGGGTTTCTAAAGCTCAAGGAATCAAAATGAGTGAAATAGGTGAACGAAATTTGACTTGATGAATTTTTCTGTGAATTTGGGTGCAATTTATAGAATGGAGGTTTGTAAAGTGAAGCGGGAACTCGCACGGGAAAGAGATTTCATTTATGAAACGCGCAGGAAAGAGATTTCATTTATGTTAAACTAGTGATTTCGCACGTGCGCTGCACGGATATGAATTTTGTAATAATGTTTTAAGAATAATTAGATCGATATATAATTAATTATATAAATTATAACATCAATATTATATAGTGCAAATGATGAAAATGGTTGAATCGACTACTTTTACTAATGTTATCCTTGCTTAAATTCAAGTAAATAATTGCTCAATTACCCGTGCGATTCACCGATAAATATTTTAAATTATATATTTAGATAATAAAATTAAAGATAGAATAATAAAAGAATTTCTAATAATGAACGTGTACTATTATTTTATTGAAATGGTAATTTATGAAATTCTAAAAAGAGAGATGTAATTTATGACATCGTAATCGTAGATTATCTAAAAAGAGATATCATTACCCGAATTGTAGGCCTCAGCAGATTCCTAAAGCACGACCGCGGTGGAGCTTTGGAAACGGAGATCGGTCTTGAAGTCCTGAGCGATCTCACGAACCATGCGTTGGAACGGGAGCTTACGGATTAGGAGCTCGGTGGACTTCTGGTACTTTCGGATCTCACGGAGAGCCACGGCTCCTGGCCGAAACGATGAGGCTTCTTCACACCGCCGATCGCCGGAGCCGACTTCCTGAGTACGGCCTTTGTGGCTAGCTGCTTCCTCGGAGGTAAGGCTCCATTTGACTTGCGGTCGGTTTGCTTCGAGCGAGCCATTGAAAATCTAGGGTTTCTAAAGCTCAAGGAATCAAAATGAGTGAAATCGGTGAACGAAATTTGACTTGATGAATTTTTCTGTGAATTTGGGTGCAATTTATAGAAGGGAGGTTTAAAAAGTGAAGCGGGAACTCGCGCGGGAAAGAGATTTCATTTATGAAACGCGCAGGAAAGAGCTTACGGATCAAGAGCTCGGTGGACTTCTGGTACTTTCAGAGCTCACGGAGAGCAACTATTCCTGGCTTGAAACGTTCAGGCTTCTTCACACCGTCGATGGCCGGAGCCGACTTCCTGACGGCCTTTGTGGATAGTTGCTTCCTCGGTGCCTTGCCTCCGGTGGACTTGCGGGCAGTTTACTTCATACGAGCCATTGACAATCTAGGGTTTCTAAAGTTCAAAGAATCAAAGAGAGTGAAATCAGTGAACGAATTTTGACTTGATGAAATTTTCTGTGAATTTGGGTTCGATTTATAGAAGGGCGGTTTGAAAAAGTGAAGTGGAGATATGTAATTTATGAAATCGTAATCGTTGATTATCTATGGTGATTGACGAATGAGATAAACTTTCTTAGGATCGATGACGGGGACATGAAGGAAAAGATGCAGGCCGCTAGTTTCAATTAAATTAGATTTATTATCGATGCTTGTGCATGGTGGTTCTCTGGATTGATGACGTGGAAACTTGTGCATTTCAAAGGCAAATTAATACCCGAATTGTCACCCTGGATTTTTGTTTTTTTAGATATATAAATCATTTAAATAGTCATAATAATAAACTAGTATTTTCGCCCGTGCATTGCACGAAATGAATTTTGTTATAATGTTTTAAGAATATTTAGATCGATATATAATTATATAAATTATAACATCAATAATATATAGTGCAAATGCATGATGAAAATGATTGAATCGATTATGTTTTCTAATATTATCCTTGCTTGAATTCAAGTAAATAATTGCTCAATTACCCGTGTGATGCACGAATAAATATGTTAAGTTAAAGATAGAATAATAAAAAAATTCTAATATTGAACGTGTATAATTATTTAATTATGTGATTAGTGTAAAAATATCACTCAATATAATATTTGTTCTCTTGTAATATTGAATTGCTTGTATATATTGATCGTCACAATATTTTACCAAAAAAATATATTTTAAAGCATTATGTTATTAGATACAACACGTGATTTTAAAACATTTGAATTTTTTTTTTGAAAATAAAGAAGCTAATTCATTAATTATAGGCTGAAACGTTTACAATAAAGATCGATGGAATGGTCAAACATTCCTTACAGTCAGACATAGAAACAACTTCCCTAACATAGAAATGTTTCACAAATTTGAAGCTGAAGGAACTTAAAGCTTCTTTAATGATTTGGTCAAACGTACCCAAGACTGACACAGGTTGAATAGTTTTGCACACCACCTGAGTATATATTTCCATTCTTCTATCCATTGACAATATCTCCATCGGGTTGAACTGCATATCATAGTTCATACAAGTTTCTTTTTCATTGTCATATTTGTCACCCAGGATGAGATTCACGTACGCTATGACTAGTTTTATCGTTTCACACATTATGAAAAAAGAACTCGCCAAGTAAACGAGAGAAAGAAACTCGTCAAAACAACGAGAGGAAAAACACAAAAACTGCAAACAGAATTAAACTAATAAAACAAAGCAAAGGGAAACAATAGTGCGAACATAAGAGAGCGACCGGTAGCGGTAAAGATGGAGAAGAAAATCGTAAATGCAGAAAAGACAATGAAGGTGGACGCTGCTTAAGGTGGAGATGACAGCAGGGGAAGACGATCGGACGCCGCCTCCGATCCGCTCCCTTCACGGAGGCGGCGGCCGTGAAGAAACCAAAGATAAGAGAACTTCAATAGGTAGGGTTTTGCGGCGGCCGCTAATATAAAAAAACATTTGAATTTAAATAAATCAAATGTGCCTAGAATATAAACATAATTATGGACATTACACATACATAAAATATGCCAGTAATATGCATAGTCCACATATATTGTATACATGTCATTTAATATAGAGTCATTTCCATTTTTGGTCCTACTATTATTGGGGCATTGCCAATTTTAGTCTACTTCATTAATTTTTGCCACATTGCAGCCAGTCTTATTTAGTCCTTGCCACTTTTAGTCCACCGTTAAAATTTTCGTCAAATTAAATGACCGTCCAAAGAGTCATTTTCATTTTTGGTCCTACTGTTATTGAGGCATTGCCAATTTCAGTTCACTTCATTAATTCTTACCATATTGCGGGCAATCTTATTTAGTCCTTGCCACTTTTAGTCCACTATTAAATTTTTGTCAAATGGCAGTCCAAAACAGGGGTATTTTTGGTCTTTTCATGCTTTGGTCATCTCCTTGACCCTTTCCAGTGGTTTTCCTTACACATTTTTATCCAATGAAGAGGTCCGGCGAAAGCCATGTGAGCCACATTACAAAGCCATGGTTTTCACCGGACCTCTTCATTGGATGAAAATGTGTAAGGAAACCCACTGCAAAGCGTAAAGGTCATGATCAAATCATGAAAAGACCAAAATACCCATGTTTTGGACGGTTATTTGACAAAAAAATTAACGGTGAACTAAAAGTGGCAAGAACTAAACAAGACTGGTCGAAATGTGGGAAAAATTAATGAAGTGGACTAAAATTGACAATTCCTTAATAACAGTAGGACCAAAAATGGAAATGACTCTCGTCCAAAACATGGGTATTTTTGGTCTTTTCATGCTTTGATAATCTCCTTGACCCTTTCTAGTGGTTTTTCTTACATATTTTCATCTAATGAAGAAATCCGGCAAAAGCTATGTGAGCCACATTACAAAGCCATGGCTTTCGCCGGACCTCTTCATTGGATGAAAATGTGTAAGGAAAACCATTGCAAAGGGTAAAGGAGATGCTCAAAGCATGAAAATACCAAAATACCCCTGTTTTGGACGGTCATTTGACGAAAATTTTAACGGTGGACTAAAAATGGCAAGGACTAAATAAGATTAGTTACAATGTGGCAAAAATTAATGAAGTGGACTAAAATTGGCAATGCCTTAATAACAGTAGGACCAAAATGGAAATTTCTATTTAATATAGATACATGTAAAAGATAATCATTGCTATTATTTTAGTCATCTAAGTAAATAAATAAATGAATAAAAAGAAAGTCTAATGAAATAAACCATATATATATATATATATATATATATATTTACAGCAGCTCATTAAAATTGTTTTTGACAAAAAAAAATTAAAAAAAATTATCTTAATCTTTTAACCCTAACACCCCGTACAATGAATCAATCATATCCTAATTGTCTAAGCAGTAATTTAGGCATTTATTTCATTGAGTAAAACGAAAGTAAGAACCATTATGGGTAGAGTTTTAAACTTTTAATTATGTGGCTGAAAAAAGTAAGAGATACAATGAAAAATGATGAATTATGGTAAGGTAAAAAAAAATCTTGAAATGTAATTATTTATATATTAGACTCAAAATCAATTAGATACAAATTATATTAGGAAAATTATATATATATATATATATATATATATATATATATATATATATATAAGGCAGAATAATTATAGTACATTAATGCCGGAAAAAATTATTCAATTATTCTTTAGTTATTATTATAATAATATTATACTTTTATATATATTACTTAAATAATTACACGGAAGAAGGGAATGAGAATTACCATAATGATTACAATAAATAAAAATTAGGCATTTATATTAATATTTAATTTTTAATTATTAAGTTAAGTATTTGCACCTAAAAAAAAGATAACTACAATTTATTTTGTGCCAATAATATTATACTTAAGTATAAAAATATGTATAAAGATTATCATAAAATAATCATAAAAATCACATAGGAGTAGGTGATGAGAATTACCATAATAATTATTAGGCAATTATTAACACATGTATAATTTATTTTGTACTAATATCTATATAGGATTTGGATCCAGTGAGACCACATCTTTTAGACGAGATCATGAGATTAAATCCTGGTCATTTATTGTCTTTTTTTAATGGTACAGATTTGATGGGAGCTTTTACCTTATTTTCAGTCATTATGATTTAGGTAGGGGTCGTGTAGTCTTTTCACTAATTTGTTAATATATTACCATTTTTTAATTATGTGTTATTTGTAGTAGTTTCCTTCTGGGATTGATATTCATAGCCATAGACGTTTCAGTTCTGGCCAGACGAAACTCTATTTCGCATTTTCGCAGAATCAAATGCGCGTATCTCCCTATTGCGTCGGAGTGTGCATACCGGAGTATCTCCTTCCATGGCTGGTTCTTCTACCGGTTCAAGCGGCGTAGGAAGAGTTCGTCCGGTAGTGTTCCGGGTATTCCAATTTTAACTTGATTTTGTTTTTTTTTCTTCGTTTATATGTTATTTCGGAGGGTTTTTTTTTTTTTTTTGGTTTGGGTTTTGCTTCCAACTATGGGTTTGGAGGTGGGTGTGTGGTGTGTTACGACGGTTGGTGTGTGGTGTGTGTGGTGTGTTAGGGTAGTGTGTGTGGTGTGTTATGTCGGTGTGTGTTGGGGATAGATCATTAATAAGCATCTATCCTAAAACTAATGTATATATTGATATATATACTTATAGATAGATATGATTTTGATCTTTTAAGCTGCATGAGGGCCGTTTAGATATGCCTAAGCTATATGGATCCCTTTGAAGTTATGGGATTCTCTCTGTTAAGTTTGCCTATCATATAATCAGATGAAGAAAGTCAGCAGCCTAATCTGCAGATTCTGCACGTACAAGAATCAATGTGAATTGAAAGTTTTCATTTGCTTATTACTTATTGGTTTTCTTTTAGATGTATTAAATTTTTTTTTGTTGGGTTGGGGGTGTGTGTGTCATAGTTGAGGAGTGTGTGCATGAATGGATACATTATAGTGCACTCATTTCATATTTAGTGTATCTCAAAGTATTATTGATTTTTTTTTTAATTTTTCTGTTTAGACCATTCCAAAGATGCTAGGAACTATCTTAGAGTAAAAAAAAAAAAATTATGTAACACAAAAGTATAATAATATTTTTTTTTGGATTTTTTTTGGGTATGTGCGTGTGTTTTGGGCTTGTGAGTGTGAATTGTTTAATGATAGTTCCTAGCAGCAAAATGCACACAGCTTCATTACCGTACGCCACTCATGTAGTAGGAGCTATGTTAACAAATAAACGGGTAGAATAATGGTCAGTACTATACATCCAATTGTCTCAGGAAATGTAGCCACATTATCACACTTAATTTTATTATTAACTTCAATTTCTGTTGAAACTAATGTCATATGCACCCACATAAGAATAAATCAAATCCTGTACCTGTTTACGTTTAGCGACACTAGTGTATGCACACGCATGTAGTATGAGATCTGTTAATAATTAAACGGATAGAATAATGCAAACACTTTCATGAAATTCTAAAAAGTTTCACTAACGATGCCAAAAAAAAAAAAAAAAAAAAAAACAAACAAACAAACAAACAAAGGTGTACTGGTTTTGCATTTGTCGATAATAAAATCATAAACTCTGCAAAATCTTAATGGAAAGTGCGTGCAAAGATAATGATATGACAATTAAGGGTTTGTAAAGTTTTTTTGTCAAATGTAATTTTGAATATTATGGGGTACGTATGCGTGTGCTCTTTGAGAATTCTGATGAGTGCAAAAGACTGTTATAATGTATGCCTGGGCGATTATTTTAAATTGTAACGAGATACAAAGGTGTGTGCATATGTGATTCCGGGCGTGTGCAGAAACCTGAGAATTTGGTGTATTATTTTTTTTTTTTGCAGAGTTTATGATTTTATTATCGACAAATGCAAAACCAGTACACCTTTGTTTGTTTGTTTGTTTGTTTGTTTNTCTTAGGATTTTCGTAGGTGTGTGCGGTAGTGATGATGGGCGCGTGCAAAAACTGAGCAATGTATGCGTGTGTCATGTTGGTCGTGTGCAAAAGATTTAATTTATAATTGTTAGCGGTCATGGAGTTAGGCGTGTTTTTAGTTATGTTTGGTTAGAAATTGGAGAGTTCATGGAGTTAGCGTGTGCGAAACCCCCCTTTGTTTTTGGTAGCAGTGTGCATTTTACTTTGAAAGTGCGTGCAAAATTAATGATAAGACAATTAAGGGATTGGGTTGTTTTTTTTGTCAATTAATTTTGAAAATTATGGGTACACATGTGTGTGGTTTTGTGAATTGCGGTTGGGTGTAAAAGGCAAGTATTTTAATTTTTGAGGACATACGTAGGTGTGCGTTAATAGCGTTAGTCGGGTGCATAAACCCATGCTTGTTTGTTGGTACTAGTATGCTTTTTTTTTTTTTTTTTTTTTTTTTTGGAAGTGCATCTAAATTTCTATGAAAGCAAAAATTAGGGTCTCGCATATTTTGTGTACTGTAGCATTTTTTTTTTTCCTTTTGTTGATATTCGTTGGTTTGTGCATGTAGTAAATGGTTTGGAGCGTTTTGATTATAGCGATTATTTTATATTGGATATTCGTAGGTGTGTGCGATTGAGATGACGACCGTGTGCACAAATCTGAGTATTGTGTGCGTGTGTGATGTTAGGCGTGATCAAAAGACTTAATTTATAATTTTTAGCGGTCATGGAGTTATGCATGTTTTTTTTTTTTGTTTGATGTGGTCGCGTTCGCGTTCATGGAGTAAGCGTGTACAAGACCCCTTTTGTTTGTCAGTAACAGTGTGCATTCTTAATGGAAAGTGCGTGCAAAGATAATGATATGACAATTAAGGGTTTGTAAAGTTTTTTTGTCAAATGTAATTTTGAATATTATGGGGTACGTATGCGTGTGCTCTTTGAGAATTCTGATGAGTGCAAAAGACTGTTATAATGTATGCCTGGCGATTATTTTAAATTGTAACGAGATACAAAGGTGTGTGCATATGTGATTCCGGGCGTGTGCAGAAACCTGAGAATTTGGTGTATTATTTTTTTTTTTTTGCAGAGTTTATGATTTTATTATCGACAAATGCAAAACCAGTACACCTTTGTTTGTTTGTTTGTTTGTTTGTTTGTTTTTTTTTTTTTTTTTTTTGCATCGTTAGTGAAACTTTTTAGAATTTCATGAAAGTGTTTGCATTATTCTATCCGTTTAATTATTAACAGATCTCATACTACATGCGTGTGCATACACTAGTGTCGCTAAACGTAAACAGGTACAGGATTTGATTTATTCTTATGTGGGTGCATATGACATTAGTTTCAACAGAAATTGAAGTTAATAATAAATTAAGTGTGATAATGTGGCTACATTTCCTGAGACAATTGGATGTATAGTACTGACCATTATTCTACCCGTTTATTTGTTAACATAGCTCCTACTACATGAGTGTGCGTACGGTAATGAAGCTGTGTGCATTTTGCTGCTAGGAACTATCATTAAACAATTCACACTCACAAGCCCAAACACACGCACATACCCAAAAAAAATCCAAAAAAAAATATTATTATACTTTGTGTTACATAATTTTTTTTTTTTTACTCTAAGATAGTTCCTAGCATCTTTGGAATGGTCTAAACAGAAAAATTAAAAAAAAAATCAATAATACTTTGAGATACACTAAATATGAAATGAGTGCACTATAATGTATCCATTCATGCACACACTCCTCAACTATGACACACACACCCCAACCCAACAAAAAAAATTTAATACATCTAAAAGAAAACCAATAAGTAATAAGCAAATGAAAACTTTCAATTCACATTGATTCTTGTACGTGCAGAATCTGCAGATTAGGCTGCTGACTTTCTTCATCTGATTATATGATAGGCAAACTTAACAGAGAGAATCCCATAACTTCAAAGGGATCCATATAGCTTAGGCATATCTAAACGGCCCTCATGCAGCTTAAAAGATCAAAATCATATCTATCTATAAGTATATATATCAATATATACATTAGTTTTAGGATAGATGCTTATTAATGATCTATCCCAACACACACCGACATAACACACCACACACACTACCCTAACACACCACACACACCACACACCAACCGTCGTAACACACCACACCCACCTCCAAACCCATAGTTGGAAGCAAAACCCAAACCAAAAAAAAAAAAAAAAAAACCCTCCGAAATAACATATAAACGAAGAAAAAAAAACAAAATCAAGTTAAAATTGGAATACCCGAACACTACCGGACGAACTCTTCCTACGCCGCTTGAACCGGTAGAAGAACCAGCCATGGAAGGAGATACTCCGGTATGCACACTCCGACGCAATAGGGAGATACGCGCATTTGATTCTGCGAAAATGCGAAATAGAGTTTCGTCTGGCCAGAACTGAAACGTCTATGGCTATGAATATCAATCCCAGAAGGAAACTACTACAAATAACACATAATTAAAAAATGGTAATATATTAACAAATTAGTGAAAAGACTACACGACCCCTACCTAAATCATAATGACTGAAAATAAGGTAAAAGCTCCCATCAAATCTGTACCATTAAAAAAAGACAATAAATGACCAGGATTTAATCTCATGATCTCGTCTAAAAGAGGTGGTCTCACTGGATCCAAATCCTATATAGATATTAGTACAAAATAAATTATACATGTGTTAATAATTGCCTAATAATTATTATGGTAATTCTCATCACCTACTCCATGTGATTTTTATGATTATTTTATGATAATCTTTATACATATTTTTATACTTAAGTATAATATTATTGCACAAAATAAATTGTAGTTATCTTTTTTTTAGGTGCAAATACTTAACTTAATAATTAAAAATTAAATATTAATATAAATGCCTAATTTTTATTATTGTAATCATTATGGTAATTCTCATTCCTTCTTCCGTGTAATTATTTAAGTAATATATATAAAGTATAATATTATTATAATAATAACTAAAGAATAATTGAATAATTTTTCCGGCATTAATGTACTATAATTATTGCCTTATATATATATATATATATATATATATATATATATATATATATATATATATTATAATTTTCCTAATATAATTTGTATCTAATTGATTTTGAGTCTAAATATATAAATAATTACATTCAAGATTTTTTTTACCTTACCATAATTCATCATTTTTCATTGTATCTCTTACTTTTTCAGCCACATAATTAAAAGTTTAAACTCTAACCCATAATGGTTCTTACTTTCGTTTTACTCAATGAAATAAATGCCTAAATTACTGCTTAGACAATTAGGATATGATTGATTCATTGTACGGGTGTTAGGGTTAAAAGATTAAGATAATTTTTTTTATTTTTTTTTGTCAAAAACAATTTAATGAGCTGCTGTAAATATATATATATATATATATATATATGGTTTATTTCATTAGACTTTCTTTTTATTCATTTATTTATTTACTTAGATGACTAAAATAATAGCAATGATTATCTTTTACATGTATCTATATTAAATAGAAATTTCCATTTTGGTCCTACTGTTATTAGGGTTGCCAATTTTAGTCCACTTCATTAATTTTTGCCACATTGTAACTAATCTTATTTAGTCCTTGCCATTTTTAGTCCACCGTTAAAATTTTCGTCAAATGACCGTCCAAAACAGGGTATTTTGGTATTTTTCATGCTTTGAGCATCTCCTTTACCTTTGCAATGGTTTTCCTTACACATTTTCATCCCAATGAAGAGGTCCGGCGAAAGCCATGGCTTTGTAATGGGGCTCACATAGCTTTTGCCGGATTTCTTCATTAGATGAAAATATGTAAGAAAACCACTAGAAAGGGTCAAGGAGATTATCAAAGCATGAAAAGACCAAAAATACCCATGTTTTGGACGAGAGTCATTTCCATTTTGGTCCTACTGTTATTAAGGAATTGTCAATTTTAGTCCACTTCATTAATTTTTCCCACATTTCGACCAGTCTTGTTTAGTTCTTGCCACTTTTAGTTCACCGTTTTTTTTTTTGTCAAATAACCGTCCAACAACATGGGTATTTTGGTCTTTTCATGATTTGATCATGACCTTTACGCTTGCCAGTGGGTTTCCTTACACATTTTCATCCAATGAAGAGGTCCGGTGAAAACCATGGCTTTGTAATGTGGCTCACATGGCTTTCGCCGGACCTCTTCATTGGATAAAAATTGTAAGGAAAACCACTGGAAAGGGTCAAGGAGATGACCAAAGCATGAAAAGAAAAATACCCTGTTTTGGACTGCCATTTGACAAAATTTAATAGTGGACTAAAAGTGGCAAGGACTAAATAAGAATTGCCCGCAATATGGTAAGAATTAATGAAGTGAACTGAAATTGCAATGCCTCAATAACAGTAGGACAGAAATAAAATAATCGCTCTAGTAAAAACATTTCAAACTCTTACTGCACACACCTATGAATATCAATAAAAATGAAAAAAATGATGCAATACACATAACATGCGAAATTCATTGTATTTGCTTTCATAGAAATTTGGGCGCACTACCCTAGTAAAAAGCATAGTAATTCCAATATATAAGCACAATCTCTTTGAGGAAACGCACACAGTACGTCACACATATGCACACAGTAATACTAGCCTCTAAAACACTGTTTATTAAATTTTCAGTTAGTTGGAGCTAATGAATTCCCTACAACTGGCTTTTGCAACTACTGCAAATATGTAAAAAAAAATTGCAGTAATGGTGTTTGCAATTGAAATCGGGACTTTTGTTTGTTTGGAGACCTACCATTAATATAATTCCTATAATTATGATAATATTGGATTCCAATTATAATCCAACAAACTAAAATTACTATAACACCCTGTGTATTAAATATATCCTAATATAAATTACTCTTTAGATTCAATCCTCACCATTTATTAAAATTAATTGGATGATTGAGATTGGATCTCATGATCTCATCTACAAGGGCGGTCTCACTTGATCCAGCCCCTATCTATATATGTATGTGTGTAATATATATATATATATATATATATATATATATATATATATATATATATATATATATATATAGGATCGCGTTCAGTGTCGAACTGGCCGCCCAGGAGAGAACTGCGGACGAATCACAGCGCGCCACGTGTCCGGAATGTAGTTGCAACTAACGTTATAACTAGGTGCACTTCATGTTATAACTAGGTGCACATAGGTGTACCCAGGTGCATAAATGTTAACAAGGTAAATTACTTGCACCTGCAAGTGAAAATAGGTGCACACGTGCAAGTAAAATGTATTACAAGTGCAAGTAAATTATACAATGAGCATCAATACTAAGTGCACCTAATGTTATAACTAGGTGCACCTATTGCTATAACTAGGTGCACATAGGTTGCAACCAGGTGCATGAATGTTAACAAACTTGCACAAGTGCAAGAAAAATGTATTGCAGATGCAAGTAAAATGTATTACAGGTGCAAGTGAATTGTACAGTGAGCATCAATACTAAGTGCACCTAATGTTATAACTAGGTGCAACCTATGTTATAACTAGGTGCACCTAGGTTACACCCAGGTGCATGAATATTAACAAGGTAAATTACTTGCATTTGTAAGTGAAAGTATTTGCGAAAATAAGTGCATGAATATTAATAAGGTAAATTATTTGCACTTGTAAGTGAAAATATGTGCGAAAATAGGTGCACTTGTAAGTGAAACTAGGTGCACTTTAAAGTGAAACTAGGTGCACTTGTAAGTGAAACTAGGTGCACCAAAGTTCCAGTTATTTACGAAAATGCCACCGCGTCATTTTTTTTAAAATTGCATCTGATTCGTTGATCTGGACACGTGGACGACTGTGGAGCGTTCTCATTTCCTACCTGGGCGAGAGTTCTCACGAGAGTGCACCCCTATATATACATATACATATATAGATATTAGTACAAAATCAATTATACCTTATAATGGCTAGTATAAAAAAACCATAAAAATATCATAATAATTACTCAAAAGAAGGGAATGATAATATATTTTTGTACTAATAATATTATACCTTAAATATAAAATAAGAATATTAGGCAATTATGTTAATAAATAATTAATATTTTAGTACATTAATTTCGACTAGGAATTGAAATAATTAGGTTGGAAATAATCTATCTACACTTATCATAAGAGCTAATAGTGTTAGACCCCTAACTGGAACTAAAAAAATGTTGGTGTAATAGTCTGCTATAACATATTGTACTTTGTGTTCTTATCAGAGACGGAACCACCCTGGGGCAGTGGGGGCACCTGCCCCCACTCACCCCACCCCACCCCATATATAGCCTTTGTATGTATATATGTATATATAGTACATGTTTTAGTATAAATATATAAAAACAAATATGGTAACTAACAGAGGTGTTAGATGAGGTGGTATAACTGCCTGTTATCAAGTGAGATGTTGTGTGTTTGAATCCTGTTGACAACACAGTTTTTTTTTTTTTGGCGCTTTTGATGATTATGGCTTTATATATAATGAGATGAGATGTGTAATTTACAATTTTTTTTTTGAAAAGTACAATGTATTCGTTATTTGAATTATTTTATCAAATTAATTATGTTTTATATTTCATTATGAATATTTTTATAAAGTTTTAATGTGTTTTATTTTTCGTCAATATCTAACAATATTTATTGCTATATTTCGCCCCCACTGAACTACATTTCTGGATCCGTCCCTGGTTCTTATTGTGAAACCTCCAATTAAATTCCTAATATATCCTAATCCTTTATAATTTTACCAAACTCTTTCCATTAAATATAATGGAAGTTTAACATTAAATTCTTTAGGCAATTTGTTTCTTTATTGCAATTTTCAAACAAATTGACAATATTCTATAATACAATTTTGTATACATTCCTAACTTAAAATTAGAATATTGAAGTTTTAATAGGATTCTATCATACAATTTTGTATAGATTTCTAACTAAACCATTATTCTACCCAAAACAACAGTATATAGGCCCCTCCCCTTTTCCTTGGTATTCACTCAAAACTGAACCTAACATATTATGCAGCACACCATTTACTTGACATTCTATAGGTATGATTGTCAAAATATTGTCATGCTAATTCTATTAGTTGTATTTGTACTCATAATGATTACAGTTTAAAAAAAATCAATGATGGTATACTCATTAATTAGTATAACTTTAATATCGTTATGTAAATATATCTATTGTATAATCTGTTCATCTATACTTATATCCTTGTATGTAATGTTGTGGTTCCCATTATATTATTTCATAACATCCTTTATGAACGTATTTCCCTTGGCACAAGGATATTAATCCTGACAAATGCAGTAAAGTTATTTGATATTGACACATAAACTATGGGCTGGAGTTGTACAGTTCCTGTCATTGAGAAAAACGAATCAAAAAACACTATGGAACGCCTGAGAAAAAGTATATGTCTATCGTACTTGAGGATGAAACGGTAAGTAAATAGTAAATTTTTCCCTTTATTATTATTATTATTATTATTTTATTATTAGTATTATTATTATTATTATTATGAAGATACTCTCATTCACCACCAACATCATTGTAAATGTTATATCTAAATGTAAGGAAATAGGGTTCAATCAATAGTGTTTGATAATGACATTGGAATGTATGATATCACTTTACAAACTAACAAATGGTACATCATCTCAATTGTCATTGTCAAACCTGTCCGGACACGGGTTGTGCCCATGAGATCCATCAAATATCATTTTTATTTTTTATTTTTTTTTTGATAGAAAGGAGGGATAAAACCCAAGGATGATTACAAAGGATCCACCCGGTTCTCCCGGGGGAGTCGTCTAGTGAAACAGGCCCCAACAGTATCCTCATAAAAGATCGTTCTCAGATCACTAGGGACCTCCATTAACTGGAAAAAATTCGCGGAGTAGCTCAAGGCCTTTTTAGCTAGAGAATCAGCAAGCCGGTTCTGCTCCCGGTAGATATGAGTGAAGACAACCTCCTCAAAATCATGCAAAACATTTTGGCACCGGTGAATAAGATTGGTAATAGTACCCTTCCCCGAGCAACCGTCCCGCAAGAGTTGCACCACGTTCTTCGCGTCGCTTTCTACTATAAGCTTTCGAAATCCCATTGTGGAGGCCATTCGCAGACCCTGATGAACACCCCACGCTTCAGCCACCTCGGGAGCGCACACACCAATTTTGTGTTGAAAGCCACACATCCATCGCCCCTCGTGGTCACGCACTACACCTCCACAGGCTGCCTCCCCTGTCGGCAAGCAACTTCCGTCAATATTAAGCTTGAACCATCCCAGCTGCGGCTTAGTCCAGGAGACAGTCGCATTTGCAGAGTTAACATGCGACTGACTGGTAGATCGACATGAGGCAAAGGCAGCAGACACCTCGGTCTCCTTCTGAGAAAGCCACGAAAGTTTGTTAACGAGCGGGACTCTATTTTGGTTAAACACGACCTCACCAATGGGATTTATTGTGTATGAGTATGTTGATATTTATAATTATTATTCATTAAAATTGTAAACCCCACCAAATAATGAAATAATTATTCTCCTGGTATACATGTTGTAACTTAACGTCTCATTCCCTACTCATCAAATAAGTTGAACGATGTGCTAGCTTTATCAAAATTCACCCAATTATAATTCATATATTTAAAAATATTTTTACAATAATCATAATCAAATTTTGTGTTTAATCATTATTCATATTCTTAACCATAATAAATAAAAAAAATTATAAAAATTGTTTGTGGCAATATCATAGTGCCAATTGTAATTTTAATGAGTTTTGCCCCAAAATTTGTGAACCATAGTCAATAGTGCCCAAGCGAAACCCGATGCCAAATTCGGGTCAACACTCTGCAACTCAACAATCAGTCGATCTGAATCTGATATTGAGTCAAGACTTGGGATATATAAATACCCAAAGATCATCAAATGACGGCTCGCTTATATGTATCTTCTTCGAAGTTGACTGTAACCCACACGGATTTTGGCTTCTTTACCAAGAAATCCAACGCAGCCAGTCAACAACCTTTTTTCCATTCCTCGTCTCCGCTCTGCCGCGTCGTCTAAATATATGGATCGACGGAGAAATGGGCGTCTGCGTTTCGTGATTGCTTAGAATCCGAAGATCGAGGATATACGGAGACGATTGATTCGAGGAGTGAACAATGGTACTGCCACTTTTGAAGCTCGGGACGCTTGCGTTGAAGACTCTGAGTAAACCCGTTGCCGCTCGGCTCAAGAAGGAAGCTGGGCGACACCCCAAGTTCCGCAATTTCATCGTCGGCATTGCTCAGGTAATTTCATTTATGAGTATATATGGTTATATGCGTTGTTTTTATAGCTTGAAACTTATAGGATTGCTTGATCGTTACACTATTTATTGTTTAATTTGGAATTGCGCATTGAAATGGAGAAGTGTTTTGTGTAAACTCGGTTCTCTTGTACTGTTAGGCGGAGGAAATAAAGAAAAAGAAAAGCTTTTGTAGATGAGAGCATTGATTAAGTGGACTGAACTTTGTATGTTGTTGAATTCAATCTGGAGGAGGCGTTGGTTAACTGGGAAAAAATGTGTTATTTATTTATAAATAATTGGGGACTACTAGTAGAAATGTAGTTCAGACAAGGTGAAATTGAAGTGATATTCTTTGGCTAACAATAAATATTAAATGCTTGGGGGCTGGGGCAACCCCAACCAAGTTAAGGCTTTTGACTTGGTAACCACAAATGTTCGACTCCAAGTAGGAGCGACCTATTGCCCTGCTTGGTTTGAGCCACTCATTTTAGGGAAACCTAGACTTGTTTACCTTTTTGTGGTCCTTTGTTGTTTAGGGTCATAAGGTGGGATGGGGTTTACCTAGTTCAGGCCCTCGTGTAGTGGCTGCGGGTTTTCCTTGCCACCCAAAATATATTATATGCTAGTCATCTTGTGGTAACTATCTCGACTGAAGAGTTTGGTTGTTTAATGAACTTTCGTAAGCAGCCCTTACACATGCCATCATTCTAATGTTTCTGGCACATATCGGTTAATATTTGTTCAATGCAAGATGATGCTCAGTAATAAAAGCTGCTGTGCTAAGATAAATTTTGCAGTTAGCTGTCACCATTCACAGGTTCATGTTTGGAAAACCTTAGCAGAGGTGTATTTAGTAGAGTGTAATAAAAGTGTTATTAGTTTGTATCAAGACATGGGCAAGGATTCATTTGTTTGTAATTCTTAATTTCTTTCAGCAGTAGTAGATGTGATGAGGTTTTAGATTAGCAGAGCAGTGGTTGGTCTGGAGCACTTGGCATATAAAATTTTGAACTATCTTTCTAAGGATAATTAACTGTTACGTTGGTTGTTTTTAACTTGATGTGTCTATTAGCTAAAGAGGGATTTCATCTTCTTCTTTTTGTTATTCTTGAATCCAGGCAAACCACCGAATCACAACTACAATGCAAAGACGCATATATGGTCATGCAACTGATGTTGAAATACGACCTTTGAATGAGGAGAAAGCTGTCCAAAATGCTGTAGACCTTCTTGGGGAACTCTTTATTTTCTCGGTAGGTGCTTTCCCATTTATCTTTACCTGAGGTGTCTTTGTAGTTCTTTCAATGCCTGTTTGTAGTCATTAAATCTATTAAAAATTGAAACACCTGACAAATTTTTAAAGCAGGTGTAAAAAACTCTGTTTGACTGTTAATCTGTTATAACTTACTATCTTCAATATTCCCAAATAGATACGCTCCAATACCCTGACTTCATGGAGGTAAAGTTAACCTTGAAACTAAGGGATTGAAAGTCTAGCGGGTAATGAATAGCCACCACCACTAGTCTAAACCTATGGCTACAATAGGGTTAAGCTACGTTTTTCTATATTTCAGCACCCTCACAAGCTAGATCACATAGATATTTCAAGCTTATATAGTTTACAAAACCATAGCGAAAAACCAATACTCCCCCTCACTCGAAACCTACAAAGAGAAAGATATGGTTAGAGGATGATAGTGATCAATGGTGGACCATAAATATTATTGAGTCGGGGAGAAACTAAAGCAGTTCGAAACATGGTAAAAATGTTAAATGACAAAGTATAGAACACCATTGATTAGATAAAATGTTTCAAATACAAAATATATTATAAATCAAAAAATACACACACATATACATATGACAAACTACGAGATAGTGCTCCTTTGTGTTTTATTGTATTTGAAATTGCTATAAAATTGTCTCATTTGATACATGATAAAAAAATGTCTTTTTAAAATACAACACTAAGCAATCATTTAAAGCTCATTACCACATATGACACGTTATAAATCTCACAAATTAACACACATTATAAATACAAATACTCGACTAAAAATAAATATATAAACCTTATATCAATCACAAATTAATCTACATTATAAATTTCACAATTTGATATAAATCATAAACTAGCACACATTATACGTTTCACAAATGTACAAATCACAAATACAATTAGACAATTAAGTGTACAAACTTAGAGTTGTATTTTAAAAATATAAACATACACAATACTAATTTCAAAAATAAAAAATTCAGTGGGGGGCCACTGCCCCATAGTAGATCCGCCCATGATAGTGATGGATGCGAATAGCCTTGGAAAACAGTGTAGTGTGCATAACACTAGAATGAAGATGAAAGCACCAAAGGGTGGAGCAAAATGCAAACATCCTCAAAATAATGCGACAACAAATGGAAACACTCTAGGGCATGGCATAAACAAATAAAATAAAAAAAATAAAAGAGCTCTCCCCTATTGAGCGCGGTTGAGGAAGAATAACCAAACCAAGCATAGAACAATTAGCAAGCTGGTGCCGAAAATAGACTAAAAAGGCCTTTATGATGGAACATGGCAAAGTGTGAAGGAAGCTTTGGCAATGGGGCATGGTGTGTGTGTGTGGCAGAAATTAGTGGCCAAACTTCAAGTGCTGAGTTACGTTAGGGTGTTATATATTTCAACAGTTAACAATGGAACAGAACAAGAAACAACATTCCATAACTTAACCTTTCCCCCTAAAATTCTTCTGCTTGTTACTTTACCTCTTCATACTTTGGCAGACCACATAATGAGGCTTTTTAGGAGTTTACAGTCCAAATCTTGTGTGATACAGTGCTTTTGTTTAAACCTAGACCAGTAAATAGCATATTAGATAGGCATATCAACAAATCAAAATCTCAATTTTGATTCCCTACCCTAAAAACAACCCACATAAATATAACACTAGGTTAAAAACTTGTTTCGTAGTATGAATTTCCACCCTATATGGTTGGGTACTGTTTCCTCTTGGTCAAAGTAAAAATGGTTCAATAAATAAGTGATTTTATTTGGTTCTCCTGTTCAAGGATTGACATGCTACTTGTTTTGTGTTGAATTATGATTTCAATGGACATGGACATAATAAGATTATAATCGTATTAGTAGTCAATGGAGGGTATATTTACTCTTTTTTTTTTTTAGGTGATAACACAGTTATTGAGCTACACACCACTGCTCCAATTTCCAAAATCTGCATTTTGCATAACATCTAACTTTTACAATAATTATGAATAGGTTGGTGTAGCTGCTCTTATTTTTGAAGTGCAGCGAAGTTCTCGATCAGAAGCTAAGAAGGAGGAACTCCGTCGGAAAGAAATGGAGGTAATATGTCAAATGTATCCCTTATTAGTATCTTCTTTCTTGACAAAATTATTGTCCATGCATTGTCCTGCTATTTCCATGTAAGCTTGTTAGACCAATTCAGCATTGTGTATAATTCTATCTATGATTGAGTATGGTGTTGAATATATTGATTTTGCATTGTTCACATTCCTTGATATGAAAATCCCTCGCTTCTAGCACTATGTTGAAGTTATTTTGCTGTAATTTCCAGTGACAGAAATAGCTTTTGAGGAGGCAGCATATAAATTTATTTCATGCCCTTAAATTTGTATTGCATTTCACTACGCAAATCGTACTCCAGCATGTCCATAGCCAGAATTTAATCTGCATGCTATGTTTTTTTGGTGCATATTTAATTTGCACTCTTAGAAAATTATACAAATGCTATAGTTCACTGTATTGTTTACAGGCAGTGAGGCTACGAGAGGATGAGCTAGCGAGGGAGATAGAAGCACTTAAACACCAAATCCAAGAGCTTGAACAGCTAGCCAGGGGGCGAGGGCTTGCTGGTGTGTTCAAGTACAGACATCCCCAGACTGAACAAGAAAAGTCACCAACCCCTGCATGATCTGTGCACAAAGTTGTAACCGATGTCACCATTTCTTTTCCATTCTTTAGTCCTACTCTCCCATTTACAATGAAAAAGAAATATAAACTCTGCTCTTGGTGATCAGGGAAAAATAAATTCAAACTTGGGATGGGATGTAGCCATTCTTGCCACATCACAACATCAGTTATATAACTGGAGAAGTAGAATACCCTCACATTCTTGTTTTGTCAATTTGTGATATACGGTATACCCAGCAATTTTATAAAAGCCTCAGGCTTTATTTGACCTGTGTTTCGTTGAGCTCAAACGTCTTCTTTCCTTCCGTCAGCTTTTCCCATTTCTTGACATCACCAAGCACATTTTATTTGAGATATGCATTCATATTATCTGATGCACATTTTGTACAATAAGTTGATGAAATGTGGAATTATATTTCTGCTTTAACCCATGATCTGGTATTGGATACTGATGATGAGATGATTCCAGATGCTCCTTATCTGGAAAGTTTATAAACATTTGTCCTTTCAATACAGCTCCATCCCCAGGTGCATCAAGAATTGACTACAGAGAATCTTGGTGATGGTAGTGGGGTGTGCCCTTTATGCCTTCCTTACTCTCTTCATCTCTTTCCCCACACAAAAAAAAAATGACTTTTTCTTCCCCTATTGATGGATCAGGATGCTGCTAGCAAAGTGTATGCCTTTAAAATTGTTAAAGGACCAATCATGTTTTGCCATGTCAAGAATATTGGGGAAAGTCCTATTCTGGAATTCGTGGAGAATTACACATTGGTGAGATGAGAATCTTTTTATTTATTTGTTTATTATTAATATTTTTGATACATTAGGTATCTGTCAATCCCCACGTTCCCATCTCTGCTTGTACATTCTGCATACAATGGGTCTTCATCTCTTCATCTGTTCATCTGATCGGTCACGGTCTCTTACTGATCTTATTGGAACAATAATTTAAGGTGACTGGTCAAACTAACTGATATAGCCTCGCGGGGTAATTTATTTATTTAAGTTAATTATAATCCTTTGAGGGCAATTTTTTCTGCAAACATATTCCAGGACTGTGTTTAGTGGAGATGTACAATTGTACAATGTATTTGTACAAGGAATTTGTCTTGGTCGGTTTAGGACTTGAAGTCATTCAATTTGTGTTTATCCACAATAGAAGTCCAAGAATGCCATTTGTTCTTGATGTACATCCTAAGTTTAATGAAAGTTGACAAATTTATAAGAGGTGTAGTAGTCACACCTCATGTACATTTATCTCTCTTTCTGTGAAGTTTTACTATGTTGATTGTAAAAATGTCAATTGTTAAAAATAAAGAGAGAATATATTTATAATTTTTATAAGTTAAGTAATCCATTAATTGAACTAACATATATCACTCTCTATTTTTAGTAATCAATATTTTTATGATTGCCAACTTGCCATGGTACAAAATTTTCATATTTGATAAAGTGACCGTTTTTCCCCTTGTAATTGACATTTTCACCCTTAAAAATAACTATTTCTTTTCCAACAAATTATTTCTTATATGTATAGATGACCACAGTTCGGTTTAAACGACTCCAAAGATTCCTTACCATTCTTTCTTCCCATTTCCCAACGGTTAAATCCTCAACCTGACCCCTCACGTCCCGATCCAACATAGCATATGGAAAGATCGCACAAGGAGCCCCTCCTTTTTTTAAAAAAGAAGAAATAAAAAAATTTACCCATATAACAACTAAGCTGTCAATGCGGCATGTACCTTACTACTCTTATCACGGGTGAATGAAGTAAATAGATTTGAACTTTACATGTTGTGACTATCAATACTTGAATTTATAAACTCATTTTAAATCGGTTGTCAAATTAAAAATAAAATATTAAAAAAAAATAAAGAAAAATAAAAAAACAGTATCTACCGCCCAACGGCGGGTCTTCATTAATTTGCCGCGTGCAGATTCTGTGCCCCATTTCTGATTTTACCAATTTACCCTTTATTCTTTTTTGGGTGCGCTGCTGGGTAGAAAACCCAAGTCTCCTCTCCTTCAACACACAAACTATAAGGAATTGGCGAAGGAGAGAAGAAGAAGATCACACCGTTTTCTCCCTCTCTCTACACTCCCAATACCGTACTTCATTCCGCCGTCGTCCACAGGTACCGACATCTCTCCGAAATCTTCTCAGTTTGGTAGCCTTTTTGTTTTGAGCTGTTGTTTTCCTCTTGTGTGTAAGTTCTGGGACTTTCCTGCGTTTTCTTTTGCTCCAATTGTTTTTTGCTATTTTTTTTAATAATAATTTTGTGTTGAAGTCTTTGGAGTTCGATAGTGGAATACTGAAATTGCATTCTCATCCGAAATTAGGGTTTTGTAGGTGTGATTCTCGCTTCATGAATCAAGATCGCCTTGCTTTTGCTGGGGTTTTATCTTGAAAAAACGAAATTTCATATTTTAAGTACTGGGTTTGTTTGGGTTTAGGGTTTTGATCAAACTTTGTGTTATGGGTATTCAGATTTTCAGTTTGCTTATTGGTATGATCATGAAATTTTAGTTTCTTTAGTGAGTAATTCAAGCTGGGATGTCAGAGATCAAGGATGTCTATGTGTTTATTTTGCAGGTTGAGAATTGAGGGTTTCCAGATGGGAAAGAGTTCAAGGAGCATTGCGGGCAGGTCGGCAACTTACCAGATTTTCAAGGATAGGGCCAAGAACCGGGTGGATGATCTGCAAGGGATGTTTACTGATCTGCAGTCTCTGAGGAAGGAGAGCCGTACTATCGAGGTGGCAGTACTTGAGGAGCAGCTTAATCAGATGCTTCGCGAATGGAAGGCAGAGCTGAATGAGCCCTCCCCGGCTTCTTCTTTGCAGGTATGACCAAATTGCTATGGTGATCTCTGTTTGACTAAATGAATAGGTCATTTTGCCCAACATACTAATAGTCTGTTCTGACTGTTGTGCCATAGGTGTGATTGGGTATTGTGGTCCTAACAACTATCGTTATACATGCCTAGATCAACACTATGCTAACAGAGTAGATGTGCCTGCTGTGGAGTAGATATTTATTCCTACAATTTACCCTTGCATATATTTTACCATCACCATCTGAGTTTTCCATGGGCCCATAGAGTATGTGAAGATTATAGATCATGATGCATGTCTGCATAATTGTGGGTGTGAAGCTGAATACATGTATAGTCATTCTTGCTCGCAAATTTCTTTAAGCTTGTGTTTGATTTTATAATGTTGTGTGTTCCTTTTATGCCGATTTCTGAATGTAAAATTTGGATTGTGGGTGTTGACCTTTATGTTTGCAGGGAGGGAGTCTGGGGTTTAACACATCAGACCTTTGTAGACTGGTGCAGCTTGGTGAGGAAGAAGATGATGCCACAAGTGCATTAGCTGCTCCAAAGCATGAACCTGATGCACAAAGGGTTGATGCTACTGGTTATCAAGAGGTAAACATATTTGTTCTGGACTCTTTTGAGCAATATTATTAGAAGCAGAAACTGCAGAGTAGACCTTTTGAGTATATAGAACCTGTCTATCAAGTTAAGAATATTTTTTTATATTGTGATGTGTACATGCTATGAGAAAATGTAAATTCCATCACAGACCTAGTGTTTTAGTCACTACACCAAGTTTTTGAAGAGGAGAGTAAAAGCCATTCAGCAATGCTTATTCAATTTTCATTCCATCAACTTTTGGTCTGTAATTAATATGTTCTTCAGTTCTTTTAATCTTTTTGAAGTCAGAGAAGGCGAGAACCAAATATCTTTTTCTTTCCCTTATGTTTTTCCGTGAAATTGACTGAAATGGGCGAATTTTATGGATATTTGACAAAAATCGGAAGCTTTTAAAAGTTGTACAGAAGTAGGAAAAACTAGTTTGGGATATGAGTTTCTTGTCAAAACGCAATTCCCAATTTTTTTTTTTCGCCGGTCACAAGTGGTCTGACTTGCATGTCTCCTTGACTGGCGAAATAATCGCCGGTCAGGAGTCATTACGGTAGACAGAGAACAAGAATTCTATGTCTTCAGAAGAAAACCAAACGAGTTGATTTATTCATCAAGCGGTGGCGACGAGGATGACTATGAGGAAATCAATGAAGACGAAGAAGAGGATGATGGAGTAGCGGAGCCGGTCAGCACATAGTCTCAAATGCAGGCC
This sequence comes from Ipomoea trifida, assembly GCA_003576665.1. NCBI lineage: Eukaryota > Viridiplantae > Streptophyta > Magnoliopsida > Solanales > Convolvulaceae > Ipomoea > Ipomoea trifida. The sequence goes on from CP025644.1 coordinate 3,549,465, forward strand.
AACAAAACGAGGATGGAGAGTCCATATTCTGCGCTGCCGCATGTGGATGCATCTCGGATTCTCGGTCGTCACTGGGCTTCCCTCTCGAGATCGCACTTCTCTCGATCGTCATCTTCACCTAGAGCAGCATATTCTCCTGCTATTACCACTGGGACAAGTGGTTTTGAAGCAAAATCAAAGCCTGATTTTGCTGATATTAATGCCGGGCGATCAAGTGCCCAGGTTCTTGGCATTGCAGTGTCCCTGTCTGCAGCTGGGGGCAGAGGAGACTGTTGTGGGGATGCAAAACCCTCCGCCTCTGCCGCCATAACCTTTCTGGGGACATGAAGCAGTGCCTTTTCTATTAGACTGGCAACCGGGAAATTCCTTTCTTTCGCCATCATTCCAGAACCAGAACTCTTGGCTTTGGTTCTCTTTCTTGATTCCTTAATCCTCCCACAGAGAGAGAGAGAGAGAGAGAGAGAGAGTGGAGTGCAAAACCCCAATTGATGATGTCTACTGTGCAGCATGGGGTGTTCCATATCTGAGAACACCACAACTGGTTTCGCCATTATCATCCTCCACAACTCAACTGTTCTACATCCGAATCATTCTTGAGTTTCTTTACCCATATGGCCATATGGACTCGCAGTAATGGCGGATGATGGGTACAATGAGGGTTTTGACGAAAACTGGTTCGAGGGCCTCACGAAAACGGTAGAGACGCAAGTCCCACTTGCGTCTCCCGTATACTACGAGAAACGCAAGTACCACTTGCATTTCACGTTGACCAACGAAAAAAAAATCAGAAATTCTAGAAACTCGTTTGGGAATTGCGTTTCTGACAAGAAACTCATTTCCCAAACGAATTCACCCATTTCAGTCAATTTCCCTGTTTTCCCTTCCCCTCCCAAAAAAAAAGATCTTTTGTTAACTCATCATTTCTTTATTATAGTGCTTGCTCTATTCTTCTCAGTTTTCATTTTCTTTGCTTTGTTGTTTAAAGTGTGCGGTGTGCCTTTTGTTCTTTTCATGATAAGGGCTTGGTAGGATGATGCGTTAAGGTACTTATGTGTAGTCAACTGTATGTGCTACAGGATCTCAATGTAACTCAAGTGCTTCAGGGACAAAGTTTCCAGTTGGTTGATCAATGCAAGAGCAATCATATAGGTGCCAACAATGTGGGAATTGATAATTTGGGCATTCCGGCGCAGTTAGATTATCAATCATATGAATTTCAACAAGAATACGGGCAACAGTACTTCCCTGGGTTTGATGGTGTGAATCTTTGCCTAGAGGATGCTTTGCCTGCAGTTCATATTAGCCCTCCACCTTCTGCTTTCTTGGGGCCAAAATGTGCACTTTGGGATTGCCCGAGACCTGCAATGGGGTCAGACTGGTGTCAGAAGTCCCAAGACTATTGCAGTGACTATCACGCTTCCCTTGCTCCAAATGAAGGTTTCCCTGGACATACCCCAATTGTAAGACCAATGGGTATCGGCTTAAAGGATAATTTGCTCTTCCAAGCTCTTAGTGGTAAAGCGCAGGGGAAGGATGTTGGTATTCCTGAATGTGAGGGCGCAGCAACAGCAAAATCCCCGTGGAATGCACCCGGTGAGTTTCTGTGGTTTTGAAACATTTGTGTTCCTTGTTGTTTGTGATTTATCTTCCTTCTTATGTTCTTGGAATCATATTCAAATTGGTTTACTTGTGATTTGCAGAGCTCTTTGACCTTAAAGTTGTTGAGGGTGAAACAATCCGGGAGTGGCTTTTCTTTGATATGCCTCGAAGAGCATTCGAGAGCGGAAATAGAAAGCAGAGGTCATTGCCCGATTACAATGGCCGTGGGTGGCATGAATCAAGGAAGCAGGTTATGAATGAGTTTGGAGGACTGAAGAGATCTTACTATATGGATCCACAGCCAATGAAAAACCTCGAGTGGCACCTCTATGAATACGAAATCAACAAGTACGATGCCTGTGCTTTGTACCGATTGGAACTAAAGCTCGTGGATGGAAAGAAAAGCCCGAAGGGGAAAGTAAGCACCGAGTCAGTCGTTGATCTGCAAAAGCAAATGGTGAGACTTACCGCAGAATTCCCTCCCGAAAACAAGCGCCCTGTCAAAGGTAGGGCGAAGGCCAACTTGAAAGACGGTACCGGTTGCATTCCTCCCATATCAAATCAAATGATTCCTGTTTCTGAAGGGTTTGGTTATCCCCCCGGGGCAACCTACGACTACCTTATTGACAATCTGAGTGGTTACTATCTAACGTAATAACATACAGGTTTTGACAAACTCAACCGAATCTGCATATCTCGTCTGTTTAGTGTACATCAGTCGCATTTTTCACCCGGCTTCACAGCAGACGAACAAGTTTATGAAGTCGTCCCGCCTCAGCCTCAGTCTCAGTGAAGAAGTGTATTTCTTCCTGGTTATATGTCTTCGATTATACTCGTGTCCCGGAAGTTCTAACTCCTTGCTATAAATGTACAGAGCTATGAAACAAAAATTTATGGAGCTTGAATGCTCTTTCAATCTGTAATGGCGATTTTTGCTAATCATAATGGAGTCCTCAGATGGTTCTTGTTTATCTATTATATCAACTGTCCAGTTGATTATTCAGTTTAAAAATAGGTTCAATAGTGGAGTTGTGGCCATGATGAAGGCTGAATCTCTCTGAATAATTGTGATTGAAGTGGCGAATGGTTTATTCTCCCTCAATAAATTACTACACTCTTAGTTAATTACTACTCCGTATTTGACTTGCCACCATTTTATTATACTTCGTATATATTTTTTGATTTATTATTATATTGACTGTCATGATTGCTATTCAAAGAAGCTAGTACTTTATGATCTTAGCTGGTAAAGGGTAGTAAACCACTGATCTTAGCTGACAAATAGATGTAATTCAACAAGTTTAATTTGAGAAGGTCAATAGGATATCCCTATGGAGAGTTGAATTTATAATTTTTTACTTCCTTCGTTTAATTTGATATGTCTAAATTTATAATTTTTTACTTCCTTCGTCTAATTTGATATGTCTGGTTTAGTTAACGAGGTTTAACTAAAACTAATCTAATTTAATTTTTCATGATATTAAGTTTAATATTAATATACATGACGCTCAACGTCTTCATGATAATAAAGCTATTATACTCGCAATTTTTAAATTCTAACGTAGAGTTTTTTTCCAACTATTAATTTATTCATTGAATAATTGAATAATTTACTCTGATTAGCCAAAGATCTTGTAGTCGTGGTCTAGTGGATCGGGTGTCCTGATTTACACTCCCACATGTATAATTTAGAAAGGAAAGATGATATAAATGTACAAATCAATGAAAAAAAAAGGTACTTTTTCCTCTAATTTATCTATAGCTAATTAAATTTTCAATTACTGTCCGGTTTGATTCGACTATAACCTGAGTAAACAAAACCCTTTCGGTTTCGCTGGACTCATTTCAAACAATTTAAACCCTTGCTCCACCTCGGAGCTCCATCAATGGCGCTCGCTTATACTCTATCTCCCGCCACTCCTCTCTTTTCTTCTCGCACTAACTCTCTTTCCAGAAAGTTCCCTCTTCCCTTCCACAAACTACCCCCGGGAACCACCAGAACTCCGCGTGTCATTTTTTCCTGTTCGGCTCGGGACCCCATTATCCCGACTTCAGAGCAAGCCATTCTCGAATCCGTAGCCGAGTTTTACGGAGCCGAGAAACAGCTCCCGGGAGTGCGGACTTACGAGAACGACTTGGCCCGACTCACCGCGGTTGGTGCCGTGGGATTCCAGCAGGCGCTCACGGCGGCTGCTGCCGATGGCGGCGAAGCTGCCGATGAGCACATCGAATCAGGGATGTCGAATATGGTCGTCCACACCGTGTTTCCTGGGTCTTCTGATGAGCGCAGCACTATCTCTACCAGACTGGTCAGTGCATATAATAATCTTCACTTTCCTCTATCTCAAATACTGAGGTTCAGGTCTAGGAAACGATAATGAATTGCGAGTTTTGATGGCAGTTGCAATTAGTTGTTCTGATTGTTTTCAAGCATCAGTATTCTGGACAATATTGTTAATAGTCCACATTGAAAAAAATAAGAACTCTATAAGACCTTGACTTAGACTAGCTAATTAATTGAATTTAGGCCGGATTTAGTAAATGGCTTTTAGCTGATTAGGTTAGAGAGTATGACTAGTTGAAAACATTATGTGATTGTAGAAGGTGTTTGGAAAGTTAATTGAAAAAGTTGTTTTGAGATGCTTTTTGAATTTTAACATTTTGGAGTTGCAAAATGTTGATTAACCAAATGCTTATATTAGTTTTTAACCAAGTCAAACATCTAATAATAGTCAAATAAGTTAAAATTGGTTGATAAGCTAATTATTTTACCAAATTGGCCTTTTTAGTGGGGTTTTGGCCCATGTGAATGTTTACCTATCATGAATTCATGATAAGTTTGGGTTACATGGAAATATATAAGTGCCTCTCTCAGTCTAAGACAGTAACAAGCATGTTGTGGATATCTAAAATCGATTTATGTTAAATTGGGGATATCAATATAGTTTGTCAGTTCAAGCTGTTGGTCTTATGGTTTTGACAGTTTTTATAAGCTACAAAAGTTGTCTTCATGGTTTGTCTTTTCCCTTTACTTAGCATCAATTAGCTATGGTAAGAAATACAATTTCCATTTAACTGACCATTGTGGTTTTCACAGTTTTTACCAGCTATTAAAGTCAGGGAAAAGGCGAAAAAGATGAAAAGTTCTACTACAAAAGATTTACTGTCCAGCACAACATCAAAGAATATACTTGCCATGACTTTTAGACAAGTGACTTTGCAACAGCTTTGGAACTTTGAACTGATTCTGTTTAGACCTGGAACAGAAAGAAAAATGGATGATCTTGAAAATCTAAGAGAGGTTACTTACCTTTTTGCTTTTTCTGTATATTTCCTTTACCCCTTTGCTTGTCTCATTGCAACTGATTTACTCTGTTGTGATATCACATTCAAAATGTCTGTCCTGCAGGTGCCACGTGATTACTGATAGGTTGAGTTCTGTTATTACTTTCCCATCAACAGGTACCTGCATCTTTCATCCTCAAATCATCAGATGAACAGCTCATTTCTGTACTTGCAGAAGTTATTTGCCTTTCAGCTCTTGAAAGTACTCAAAGTTGTTTCTCTGCCAAATCATTACGGAGACAGTCAAATAAGTTATTCCCTTGGTGGCATTCGCCTAAAAGGATTATGTCAAAAGATTCATCTGTCATTTTGTATAACTTACTTGAACATGAGGTAGTTGCAAATTCTGCAACGTTGCTGGAGAGGTTTAGATTAGAAATTGGAAAGTATAAACCAAAGGAGGCAAAATGGAAGAGCAATTGGCTGGCATCATCAGCATACCTGAAGTTGGAACGGATTGGTGGTCCTGAATTTGCTGCTTGGGTCAGCGAATGTGTTCCTTCTTACGGGTTGCAGATTAACACTGATAACTTTAGCAATGTGAAACTTGAGGGTTGGCAGGAATTGGATACAAATATGCACTGGGTAGTTCTGACTCATTCCCAAATGGTACTTCACTTTTCCTTTGATTTTGACTTTGGCATCTTGCTAAGATGAAGCCTTTAGTTATATTCTGTTCATAGTTCCCCAGGGAAATAGTTTATTTCACTTTAACTACTTATCTAGGACTAATACCACATATTATGTTTGAACAATCCAGCGTTTTGTGTTTTATATTAGCTGATGAACCATAATGGTTCTTTCTAATGAACTCTCTGCCTTGTTCAATTACTGTAGGTTGGGTTGGCTGATATTCTAGATATGTACTATGAAGATGTGTATACGCTTCCTTCTAAACAACTGTCATCTGGTGCAGTTGCAAAGGCTGTGAATTTTTCTTCTCGTAAGGTATTACATGTATAAGTTTCTTTTCATTTCTTGTGAACTTGCACATTTACTTTTGACAAAGAGGCAAAATCACTGAGCAGCTGAGGGAAATTTCTCATCAGTATTATGCACTTGTGGAATAAGGAACTTGAATTAAGAATTTGCTTGCCTTGTATTAGTCAAGCTGTAGTTGAGCCAAGCTTGGTATGGTACTAATGTGGCTTGCTTAGTTTCTCAGGCAGGCTTGGCTTGCATTCTGCTCTTTTAATAGCCAAACAATGATATTTGTTTGAGTTGGGTTAGTTAAATAACTTAGGCAGTTATGGTTTGGCTTCTTAAGCTTAGATTCGTGTTTGAACTCAATTTTGAATTGGTGGATTATTGAGCTAGTATTAACTCTCTGAGCATGTATAATACAAGTACTAAAGTAACCTTTCAAGCATAACTTTTAGAGTGAATTATATTACTAATATTTTTTGTAGATAAACCTCAAGGCCTTGCTTAAATGTCAAGAGCCTTGAGGCCAGAACCCTTGTTCATAGGTTTGAACCTCACTAAGAGTAATTCTTGTAGGTTATCTGGGTCAGTTGTCCTCTGTTGCTTGAGATTTATTTATTACGGAGTATTATTTTTGTTGAGAGGAGAAAAGTCATATGAACATAAAAAGTATTACATATAATTAACAGTTATGTTTGTCAATATGGAAAATATCTGCTCACAGTTACAATACTAAACCATAACTTGAGATTCTCCAAGATATTAGGTTTGTTCAGTAAATGAGTCTTTGAATTTGGCTTTCTCCTATTAAACTTGGCAGTAGAGACTTGATCTGAGTTTATCCAAGCCAAGCTGAAGAGGATTCTCAAATATCTTGATTCTTGACAAGTTAACATGTTAGGCACCTTTGTCAAGGTTAACATATTCTTGTGAGAAATTGTCCATGAAGTTTTAAGATTATCCTCTTTTGTTTACAGGGAAGCTTTTCTTTGTTGAAATGGCTGTCTATTGTGCTTGCTACTGGGATTTTTCTAGTTGCTGCCAAAGTGCTACATATGCGTTTTCTGCCATATTTGCCAAATAGGAAGAACCCTCAATGTCAAGAAATTCATTCCCTTCATTCTTATGACACAAACTACATTCAGAATTGTTTTATGGAATCTAGCAAGGTATGCCAGAGTTGCTAATGTCTTAATTCATAATGCCATACTTTTCTGTTGTTAACTTGCTTTATGTCTTTTTTGCATTTTATGGATCATAACTCCGCTGATATAAGAACTCTAAAATTCCAAAATTCTTCTCATAAACATGCTTCACTTCTCTTTCTCATTTCTGTGGTCTATGCATGACTTGTCTATAAAATATAAAATGGGTCAATAAATGTCAAGGTTCAAAATTAATTGGGTTGGTCAGTAGCCACAAGTGCCATGTATTCCTCTGTAGTTGATGACAGGAGGTTACATTAATCATGTCATGTCCGTTATCAATCATGTCATATCCGTTTGCATAATGCATTGTTCAGTTGAATGTTATAGTAATGTGCTCTTTGTTTCTGTAGTTGGAAGCCCACTGTGTTTCAATCATTAAAAGAATTAAGGTTGCTCTTGGTTGGCCTGGAGAAATAAGGACCACTTCTGGCTGCTGTGCATGGATTGGAGAAATCCCAAAATTCCTCAGAAGCACCATGGAAAATGGCTCTAATGTTTCAGATGTTTCCTCCAGTTCCACACATTTGGAAAACGTAGAGGAAATAAATGCATCTGCACAAGAGATTGCCAATTATCAGGTCTCTCTCTATTGATGATATAATGTTTTTTTAAAAAAAAATAAACAAAAAGAATCAGATTTTCATCATATGACCGCAAGATTGCTTGTCATAGCGGTGCTAAGTTGTTGCACCTAACATAGTTGTAAGCTTCTCTGCTACTGTTCAACAGGTAGTGTTGTCCATGGACGGGAGAATTGTTGGATTCCAACCTACAAGCCGCGTGGCTGTCAATAACTGGGCGTCAAACCCCTTAACAAAAGAGCTCTATGGCGGGAAAGACATGTCTCCTGGTATGTACTAATTTAGGTTTCTCTGTATCGCCCCTGAAATCCCAAATCACATATCACAGTCATGAACTGGAGTTCTCGCCATTACAGGTTTTCTTGAACGGGGTCTCAATATCCGACACCCAGGTCAGGTTGTTGTACTGGAGTTGTTGATGTCGGTAAACTCCAAGTCCCACTTAGGCGATTTTGCTTTGGTCAGACCACTTAATATTGCTCAACAGAGTGAATGAAGAGAGTTAGTGTGTCAGTGCAGTATTGCTTTAGTGAAATTCTGATCTCTTAATCACTGTAAAGGCGACTACATGCACCATTAAATTGAGCAAATTGTGCAAATTGAGCAAATTGTGCAGTTTTTTATTGTTCAATGTTGAAATTATGCATGTTTTTAGTTCTCCATTATACTGTGGATCATGCGAGTATTACAATATGAACCACTAATATACAAGTTTATTTTTAGTATATTATTTAAAAATAAATTTGTAATACATTAATGAAACTTCAATATACTGAAATGAACATTTATCACTGTCCATTTTGTAATATAATTTGAGGATATGTAGTATTTCATTTTACTTGTTTTGTCTATTGATTAAATTATTTTTTTTTCTTTTCTTTAATTTTTTTAAGTATGTAAATTTTATATATTAATATTAAACATAAGCTAAGGTCATAGAATTGACTCTTGAATTGTAACAGATAGAGAAAGTATAGAATATATACTGTTTTTTAATAAAGTCAATAGTATTAAAAGAATTCAATTTTTATATTTAATAATACTTTTAATATCTTTTTTAAATATATAAATTTTATATACTAATACTAAACTTAATATTAAAAAATTAAATTGAAGTTTCAAAAAAAAAATTAAATTAAAAATAACTTTAATCAAATTTTGTAACAAAATTAATATTATTTATTAATAATTACTCCGTAATATATATGACTCGATTATACGTTTTTGCGAATTGAAGGGGTTTAAACTTTAAACCTTACTTTTCTCAATTAAGGGTGTGTTTGGTAACCCGAAAAATGATTTCCGGAAATCATTTACCATGGAAAATGAGCTCATTTTTCTAGAAAATGACTTCCGGACAAAAAGTCCAGACCGGAAAATGGCTTCATGCGACCTTTTTTTGTAAAAAAAAAAATATTTCTAATAAATATTATTAGTTTATATATTTTTATATTTTAAATAAAATAATAAAAATATATAATTATACATTTCTACTCATTTTCCGGAAAATGAACTAAACACACACAGACAGTTTTCCAGAGTACATCCAAACACCGAAAATAAACTCATTTTCCGAAAAATGACTCATTTTCCAGAAGTCATTTTCCTGCTTTCCAAACACACCCTAAGAATCTCAATCCTAATTCAAAATTCAAAATTTTTTTTTATTTTGAATTAAAAATCTTATAATCGAAATGAACTCTTCTACTAGGGTTTCTGATTTCTCCTGAAACTCAATTATATTGAAAAGAAAGAGGGAAAAAGTAAAAAAATCCGCAGTAAAGCTTTTCACAGAAATGCAGCAAAGCGCTTCTTCTCTCCTCCTTACAGTCGTCGGCTTCAGTCTTATTCGGTAGAAATCGGCAGAAAATTCACTGCAAAAAAAAAAAAAAAAAAAGCAGAGCAAAAGCGGCCATGGGGAGGGGAAAGTTCAAGGGAAAGCCCACCGGTCGGCGCCAATTCTCCACTCCCGAGGAGATGAGTATGTCACCCTTGATTCTCTTTTTATCTTTCTCTTACTAATAATGTGATATGCTAGTGTCTCTGATATGTTTGTGAATATTGAATTTGATTTATGGGTTTTTGTTTTTTGTTGCTGTTCTTTTTGGGTGGATTTATCTCTGCGTTTTAGGAATTTTGAGCAGAAAGTTGTATTCTACGCTGTTATGACTTATGATGATGGGACCGTTGAATTTTGATATTGACGGTTTTGGGCTGGGATTTCATGAATACTGAGGCTGGTTCTGAGATTATTTTATTAAGGAATTTGGATTGATTTCATGACGTTTTGAGGTTGTAGATGATGATTGGAGTCTGTTGTCTGAGTAATGTGATTGGATTGGCTATTGCATTTATGCAGTTCTGTTTTGAGGACAGATAAATTACAGTTAGTACTGTTGGATAGATTTTTTATGATGTAGCTTTGAAGTGGGGAGTGATGTAAAAATTTAAATTTTATTTCATTGAGACTCCACAGTAGCTTCAACTACTAGAAATGATACTTTTTGATGGCGATAAGCACATAATGCATATTGATCAACATAAATAAGATTGCCAATTCTGGTCTTCCTAGTTAGGTTGTCCATAGCTGATTGGTTCAAACCAAGAAGACCAATAGGTCACTCCCACTTGGAGTCAAAGCTGGAACCTTGTGGTTAACAAGCCTTATTATGTACGTATGGCACCATTATGTATACCCACATTGCCACATTTGTCCAATGAACAAGTGATAGGATGAGTTGAAGAATGTCAAGAGTGCAAGAATGGCTGAGAAGCTTCTTTTTTTATTTTTTATTTTGGGTAAAAATAAGGATGAAGAATAAGGTCTAGTGAAACATATTTGAGAAAGGTTTTTCATGCAGCATCTGTAGGAGACAAAATGGTAGGATATACATTTAGATGGTTACACTGCAGTCCTAGTGTACAGGGTGCTTAAATGTGGCTTGTTGAATTTGATACTATTCATGCAGAAGTATGACTATTTGAGCTTAGTCAGCTTATATCTGATTTATTGGTTAACGTCATCTGCATGGTGGGTTCTGAAATAAGTGAATTATTAGTAATTATGTGCATGTAAAATCACTTAGAAATGATGATGAAGATGGCATCTATCTATTTAATAATCATCTGTGAAATAAAGAAGCTCAGAGTTAAATTGTATTCACGTTCCTTTGCATTATTCCATGTACTTTCCAAATTTGATTTAGGTATGTACAGTATACGTTTGAAGATATGGATGTTTTAATTTTATTGGATTTATTGTTTAACGAGTTTTAACTATGATAATTATTCTCTATTTAGTTCATGAGTGAAGGCATAATAAGAGTTCTTTTGTTTTGTGTCCATATCACAGTGGCTGGTACATCTGCATCCCGTCCTCGAACTTTTAAAAAGGTATTTTTAGTGTGTGTGTGTGTACATATATTGACTTCATTTGTATGTGATAAAAGGGTGTTTTAATATGTCACTTGAAAAAAATCAAACATTGGTGCAGTGATACGTGACTTGCACAGACATTAGAAAGCATGATTTAAGTTTCAACACTTTGAGGGTTATTGTAACTCAATTCTGACATTCAAGTTTATGATTTCTGAACTCTTATGGCAAGGTCAAGATAGACAATACTCCTGTTAAATGCAATCTTTAAATTACATCTCTGATGTTTATGCATTTTTTATTTTATTTAATTTCTTCGATGTTTTTAGGAAGAAGCTGAAGTTGAGGAAGTAGAGAGTTCAGAGTCTGAAGAGGAATCTGGAGGATCTGATGAAGAATCAGAAGTATGCACACTCATTCTCTATGACAATTTAATGTTTTTTTTTGCTCTAAATTTATTTTCTGCTTTTTTCTGAGTTTGTGGCGCTGCTAACATTTTAATCTTCACTTCAATACTGGATTGTATAATAGAAACGGAAGGGTACACAGGGCATCATTCAGATTGAAAATCCTAATCTGGTCAAGCCTAAGAATCTGAAAGCCAAAAATGTGGATGTACGATACATGACTCTATCTTCTACTCTCTTCTTGACTTTTTGTAATGTAGCGTATTTTTAAAACAAACCAGGTTTTTATATTATATTATGAGATGTTCTTTCTGTTATGCAGATTGAGAAAACTACTGAACTTTCCAGACGTGAGAGGTGTGAATTGTCTTTTTCTTTTCGTAGTATAAATTTATGTATACACAATGTACACCTTGCTCACTTTTAGTTTACATTGTTGTATGGAAATCTTCCTTGTCCTTAGGGAAGAGATAGAGAAGCAGCAAGCTCATGAACGGTACATGAAGCTCCAAGAACAAGGGAAAACAGAACAAGCTAGGAAGGATTTAGGTACTTATTTCGATGGTGTCATTATTATATCCTTTTTTTTTTTTGGATTTGAGATCAATTCAGAGTTAACGTCTTTACATGGGGAATAGTGTCATGATCAGAACAAGGATGAAGTTTGAATTGATTTGTACACAACTATTTAAGCATCAAGAACTAAATATCGCACTAATATACACACGTGGGTACACACACACGCACACTCAAATTTGCCCAGTTGTCCCCTTACCTGTGGGGTTAATGGGCAAAGAAAGCTACTGGAGTTGCATGTAATTAGCTATACTAGCCCCCTCGTCACCATTTGTACTCATAATTTACTTAATTACCCTTGAACTTGCAGAGCGTTTGGCCATGATAAGGCAACAAAGAGCAGAAGCTGCTAAAAAGCGAGAAGAGGAGAAATCTGGTACTCTTCAAACATAACCCTCGTATTCTCTGAACCCCCGTTTCCCACCTTCAAATTCATTAATCCAAGTTCGTTTATGATTGTTTTTACTGCTGCAGCTAAAGAGCAAAAGAAGTTGGAAGCTCGCAAATGATGATTGCTGATTGATGAATTCAAGATTTTACTGGGTTCTAGTTATATGTATTTATTACATACAGGGATAAAAGTGCCTGTTGGGTTTTGCAAGTTTTTTATACTTAGATTGTTCTTACTGGAGGCTGGTTTGAGCTATCCATCTTTTAATGCCTGGAATTTGAATTTCACTATGTATGGAACTTGTATTTAGTTCCTTGTTAAGGATAACAAATTTAACACATAATGGAGGGCTAAATTGACTAATTGCTTCACAGAAAGGATGGTAAAAGTTACGTTTATTCCACACAATATTAATGCTCAATATTAAAATCATGATTATGAATAAATAATTAGTGATATTTTGGTAAATATCTTTAAAGTGCATTGTCTAACATTATAAAGTGCAAAGTGCACCGGTGAACGCTACAAATTGTACCTAGTAATATGTGAAGTACTTCTTCATGATACAATTATGTACACGATGCATTTCAAAGTTTAAATGGATGATAATAATCCACCCTTTTTTATAAGAGATGATTTTTCATACAATCCTTCCTATACAAGTGGGGTTTATACAATCCTTCCTATACATTTAACAGAGTAATTGGGCAAGCAGCACTAATCCGGATTTCCCGTTACACTTGAGGAGAGGAGTTATTATCAACAGCTCCACTACCATTGAAGGCTCACCATCATTGAACAACCGTTACACCACTATTGTTATTACTTACTCATTGTATTGCTCATTATACTCAGATCAATAATACAAAATACATACCGGTAACAATAATTACCGTCAATATTACATTATGAAATTATAAGAAAACTTTAAGGTGTTGATTGACATCATGAATAGTGAAAGTTAAACGGATTGAGGACAATTATTTTGATGTATTGAGAGTGTTCTCACAACTATTACTTAATAGTCTAACTATCTTCCATGGAAGACAATTCTGAATTCTAACTTTACACACTATTTTAGCACAAAAAGGCATATAAACACCAAAAAAACATAAAGTCTAAGAACTCTATGATTAGAACATAGGAGTGGTGGTAAAAATGGTAAATGGCCTACCAAATAGAAAATGGTGAATTCTCAATTTTATAAGAAAAAGAAGAAAACGGAAGTTACATTTTTATCCAGAACAGCACCCAGCTTTCTTCACAGCGGACACATCGTCCCTGTTCCCAATATTGATAGTCTGCCCCTTAGGCAACGCCGACGGGTCATCGCCGGCGTCGAGAGACTTCTTGCTAACCACCCGGTAGATCTGAGTCAACACTTCACAAAAAGCACTCTCCACGTTGTACGCCTCCAGCGCCGACGTCTCCACGAAGAAAGTGTTCTCCCTCTCCGCGAATGATCCCGCGTCGTCCGTCGGCACCGCCCGCAGATGGCGGAGATCCGACTTGTTCCCCACCAGCATCACCACGATGTTCTGATCGGTGTGGTCCCGGAGCTCCTTCAACCACCGCTGCACGTTCTCGAACGTTACGTTGCGAGTTATATCGTACACCAGCAACGCCCCCACCGCTCCTCGATAATACGCGCTCGTGATTGCACGGTACCTATACATACATACATACATTACATCAATTACATTTCAATTCCATGCGAAATTTTGCGTTTATATCAGAATTTATGATGATTTCATATGAAATTAAGCTTCATCGTTTATTAGAATTAGAATTTATGATGATTTCATATGAAAGCTTCATCGTTTATGAGAATTAGAATTTATGATGATTTCATATGAAAGCTTCATCGTTTATGAGAATTAGAATTTATGATGATTTCATATGAAAGCTTCATCGTTTATGAGAATTAGAGAAAGCGAAATCAAAAAGGATTTTCGTAGATCTCAAAACGTGAACATGTTTGATTTCAAAACCCTAGTTTCCTGACTACTTTTGAATGATCAGAAAAGCTTTCAATTGGAAACTTTATTTAAAGAAATTCACTACTATCATTCGATTCATTTGAATTGCAATTAGGAAGAGAATGTGTATTAGTATATAGATGCAAATGAAACGTGAAAATGTTTGTAAAAACATGCATGCAAATGTGCATTCTTAATTTGAATGGGATTTGTCAAGATTCAACTGGATAAATCTCATGCATCTAACCAGATAGAAAGACGATAGTATGAAGAAAAAATATTGAGGAAGGGTGGTTACCTTTCTTGGCCAGCGGTGTCCCAAATTTGGGCCTTGATGACCTTATCGTCGACCTGGATGGTTCGGGTGGCAAACTCGACACCGATGGTGGATTTAGACTCAGCGCTGAATTCATTCTTGGTGAAACGCGACAACAAGTTTGATTTCCCGACACCGGAGTCTCCAATGAGCACCACTTTGAACAAATAGTCGTAATCCTCGTCGGATCTATATGCCATTGTTTGTTTAAGATCAAAAGAGGAAAAAGGAGATGAAGAAGAAGTTAAGAAGCCATAGAATGGCGTGTATGTGATGAGAATGGGGATGGAGAGGTGAGAGGAAGGGCGATTGCCACAAACATGCAGATATGATCTCCGAATGCTTAGATGAAGATCGAGAAATAGGAAATTCAATGAATTAGAAGAGTCCCTCTCCTGTATAACACCAATGTTATGCTAATCCACTCCCTAATTTTAGATAAAATATTTGATTTGTAAATATCAATATAACTACTCTTTTTCTTTTCTTTTTTTTTTTCTTTTTAATGTTTCATATTTAATCGCCATTATATTATTTATCATCATCGAATTGGTGGTCTTCATTTAAGTATTAATTTTATTTTTTTTTTGGAAATACTCATAATTCTACGTACATTTAAGTATTCCTAATCAGCCTATTAGCCTTCTTGCTTTGAGTCGGTTAGCTATGGACAACCTAGACTGGTTTGCTTTTTTTGCGGTCTTTTGCTTGCTAGGGTTATAAGACAGCGTTTAGTTCATGCACAACCCTCGGGTCAGGTAGTGACTGCGAGTTTTCAATATATGTTATAACACTTTTTGTTCAAATAATTTTTTTTTAAAATGACAAAAACAATAATAAGAACCTTATCATATCTACAAATTAAGTTTACCTCTAAGCTCTTAGATGGAATTTAAGCAAAAATTAGGAAATTAAAATACATTTAACCATAAGAAAAAATAATACAAAAGTATGAGAATTATTGTTATGAAATAGTAATGCCGCCTGAAAAATATATAATTTGTCTATAGAATTGATCAGTACCGGTATCGATAATATCAAATACAATCATTTAGGACGTATTTAGTTGTACTCGATATTATTGGTATCAGTTGATCTTGCTCGGTATAGAAAGTTGAAGTAGAAGTTCAAAATATGGTGCATGGCCTTCTATGTTTTTGTAACTTTTTCTTGGTCTTCGGTGGTCTCAAGGCTACCTTTATTGCAGTATCAAACACAGCTTTCACATTCTGAAATAATATAACAATTTATTAAATCAAATTAATCAGCTATATATATAACAATTTATTATCTTGGTTCCGATATTCAGTGACAGTTTCTATATTAAATTGCAAAAGAATATCAATTATTCTCTATAACATGTACCAATACTAATATTTCAAAATTTAATGCCAAATTATGAAATAATCAAATTAGTTATAATTTTCATACCAAGCATAAATTTACTATTTTTTGGCGAATACGCCTAAAAATAATAATAACAAAAATATATAAAATTTAGATAATAATATAAATTATATAAAGTGGTATATTTACCTGCTGCGTCTTTGAACTACACTCAACGTAGGCAACCGCGCCAATCATTTTCTTCAATTCCTCTCCCTAGGGATTTATATACCAAAAAAATAAAAAATAAAGTAATTACTAATAATTTCAAAAATGCAATAAATAATAATAATTATTATAATAATATCATTATTATTTGAAAATAAAAGGGACAAAAATCAGAAAATCCCCAAAGAGTACTTACTCGGACGGTTGTGATTGGAGTTGCTCCAGGATGATCAACTAAATACTGCTTGTCATCTCTCAAATCTACATTTTAATTTAATTATTTGACAAAAATCATAAATAAAAAATAAATTATAAGCTTTTAATTTTGGAAAAAATTTGATTGAGACACGTGAGACGGTCTCATGTTACTCTTTAATTTTTTAAAAACTATAATAGTTCAATAAAAAATTTTAAAATTCCAATTAATTCATAACCTAGTACTTAATATAAAACTAACTAAACTCTATAAATAAGGATGTCGGTTCACTTTCATTTTCAATCCATTTTCCATAAATGTATCAAAATTGTAAAAGAAAAAATAAAAGGAATGAAGAATGATAGGTTAATCTTACCTAGTTTTGTTCCAACTAATACAATTGGGACACTGGGTGCATAGTGTCTCAATTCAGGTATCCACTGTAATCAAGAAATTATACAATAATTTCATCATATTTACAAAATAATAATACTAATAAGAAAAAGTCGACATGATGGATCAGCATCAAAGTCCATTATATCGATCACGTATATATAACCATATAATTGGGTACTATATACCATGCAAATAGTACTTGGTATAACCCGTAATCATATGTGGTTATACTCGATATAATCATTAAAAAAAATTATAATTAATAATAATAATAATAAAATTTAGGTTGTTGTAGATAACCTTCTTGTAGATGTTTTCATAGCTAGCTTTGCTGATGAGGGAAAAGGCAAGCAGAAAAACATCAGCTCCTCTATAACTCAGAGGCCTTAGCCTGTTGTAATCTTCTTGCCCTGCACCATTCATTTCCACAATAAGTTAAAAAACAAAAAACCAAGAAATGATCAATCTCGAAACTTTTATATAGAGTCTCACGCCTATGTCACTCAAGACTAACAAGAATTTACCAGCAGTATCCCACAGGCCAAGGTTGACCGTGCTCCCATCCACCACCACATTAGCACTAAAGTTATCAAACACCGTCGGGACATAATCCTACATCCAGTCAAAAAACACACAATTCTTAAACCCCGCAAAAAAAACCCACAAATTACACTATACTGATCAATCTCACAAAATATTCATCATTTCGAGAAAAAAAAAAAAAAAAGGGCGAAAGTCTCACGTACCGTCGGGAAAGTATTGCTGGTGTAGGAAATGAGCATGCAAGTTTTTCCCACAGCCCCATCCCCCACTGTCACACACTTGATGAACCTTGCAGTACTCATAGCTCTTGTAATACTAGAAATTGAAAGAATCAATCAAATAAATCCAAGTTTTACATGTTGTTGAAGCTAGCTAAGCATCTTATATGTGTGATATGCAAAGAAATTAAAGAGAAAAAATGGTTGGCAGACAATGTGACAGCCTAAGACAACTAGGAAGACAATGATTGTGTGCATGACTGTTTCTTGACTTGGGGTTAAAGAGGTTGTGTGTGTATAGTGAAGTAGGTGTAGTGCTAAGTTGTTGTTATTGTTGGGTGGATTAAGTGTAGAGAAAGGGAATGGATGATATAGAAAGAAAATAATATATTTAACGCAAAAGGTTGCTTAATTAGTTGAACAATGTAGTATGATTGTATATACCAATTTCAAATGTTTTTTTTTTTTATTGTTGGGAAGTGATGAGGAGAGATGTGAGTTGAAAGCATGTCTTTTGGGGTGTCACTATTGTTATTATTCCATCTTTTTATTTTCACACCATTATGTTGATCGATGCAAAATGGGAGTGAAACAAATTTGTCTACACCTATAATTTTGGCTTTTTTTATCATATGAAATTGAAGTTTTGGTTAATATACTTAATATGAAAACAACAAAATTTTCTCCCAACTTTTATTAAGATGTCAATGGTTTAGATTTGTCCTCACATCCACACCTAAAGAATTGTTCTCACCAGAATAATATATATATATATACACGCACTTTTATTTTACAATAAGATTGAATACCAATATACGCATGCAAATGCACTTAATTAACTAGGCATGCCACTATACTAAAGAATTTTAGTCTAGTTACTTGGTCAAGAGAATATTAAATGGAAGAGGTTGTAGAATTACACATTTTATGAATTTTTTTAAAAGTTGAATTGTATAGATGAGATGAATGTAAACTTTAAGAAATCTTATTATAATAAGAAAAATTGAAGAATAATTAAGTTGGTTGAGACCAAGCCATTTCTTACTTCTTAAGGATATATATAGAGAGAGGGGATCTTGCTCCAATGAGAATTAAATTTTATGTGATAATTTTATGTGTGTGTGTGTGTGTGGGGGGGGGGGGGGGTATATAACTAAAAGTGAACACACTTAGTTTGAGTGCATTATTATAGATCTTGACTTCACTTATCACATATGTACTATCAAGTTTCTGCTAATGTATCGTAACAATTACAAAAATACCACAAGAAGTCTAGTTGATTTTATATGTGTATTCGTACAATCGTACGCTTCCAACTATTTTTGGGCTTAATTTCTTAGATTAATTAGCAATCATTATGGGTGAAAAATATAAGAGGGAATTGACCTCAGACACTCTAAAAGAGCCTTGCCTTCTTTTGATTAGGGCTCTGTTTGGTAAATGGTTGTTGGCTGATTGGGTTGGTTGTTTGGGTTAGAATGTATGATTTGTTAATAATATTGGCTGATTGTAGAAAGTTGTTTGATAAATTGGTTGTTTGCTGATGACTGTTTGGTATAATTTCTTTTCTCAAAAAGCTAATTGAAAAGGCTGCTTTGAGTAGCCTTTTGAATTTTAGTATTTTGGAGTTACAAAAAACTTATTAACCAAACAACTAATAGTAGTTAAATAAGTCAAAATTGGTTGATAGGCTGATTATTTACCAAACAGGGCCTAGATATTATTATGTGGATCCGGGTTTACCTTGCAAAGTGGATCCGAGTCAAAATACACAATTTACATACATAATGTTCGATCACAATTTATATATTGAACGTTCACAACTAAATGTTCACAATTTATATATTAATGCTCATAATTAAATTGTGAACATTCAGTATATATGTAAATTGTAACGGGTCCACCCAGGTCCATGGTATAACTATTGTTTTTTATTAGATTGTTTTTCATTGTGGCTAAAATATTTAAAGGGTTGTTAGCTAGGCGTAAAACTAAGTATAGCAAGTATTGTGATGAATTTTTATTCTCTTTTATGTTTAAAAAACAAGAGAGAGAGAGAGAGAATATGCTTGACATATTAGCAATTCAACGTAAGATGCACGAATTCTAGTGTTCAATACTAAAAGATTAAATGTTATATAGCTTGAAATGATGAGTTGTATGTTTTTTAAAAGTAATTTGAAATAAGTTTAATAATTTCTCATAATTCTAGTGTTTAATATTAAAAAATGTTATAGCTTGAAATGATGAGTTGTATACTTTTTAAAAGTAATTTGAAATAGTTTAATAATTTCTCATACAAATAAGAATGTTTAAAGAAATGCCAAATGATCTCATGGGGTGCGGATGAAATTGTTCTCTTTTACCTATCGCTTACCAATTCAATTTTATTTTACGATAGTGTTAACCTGTCGTTGGACTAATCCAATAATCAGAAAATCAACAATTGGTATTATTCTAGCTTATTACTAAATTAAATAGAATATTAAAAAAGTTCAATTATTATTGTTATTATTGTTGTTGTTGGTATGGTTGAAATGATATTTACACGTTCTTGTTGTTGTTGGTATGGTTGAAATGATATTTACACGAACAAGGATAAATTTGTAAAAGTACACACAAGCTACAAGCTAGCTAGTTTAAACTATAGATTTACTCTCGAAAATAGTTTCTTAACTATTGATATTTTCTAATTTTTATCACTGATTTTTAATTCAACTATAAATGGTCCAATGATTATTGATATTTACCAACTTTAATTTCGTCCTCGACTTTCAATTTGACCATAAACGGTACCTTGATAATTGATTTTGTTATAAATTTAATTTGGTCCTCTAGTTAAAAATAAATTTAGCAAACATTAATTTTATGGGTAATAATGTATAATTTTGGTTCTTCACATTTTCACAAATGATGAACCCAATATATTAAGTTTATGAATACAATTTGCACATCTCAATAACAAGCCAAGTTTTACATTAGTACGCTTAAATTTAATGTTTACTAAATTAATATTTAACCATCTATGGTCAAACTGAAAGTCAATGATGAAAATTGATAAAGTCAACGATATAGCCCATTAACAAAAAAGGAGACAACCCATTACCTTAAACCGGGTGGATGGCCTCAGCAGACCGGCAACGAGACTGCAACAGTGGTGGGTAGGACATTGCGTCGGCGATGGCGACGTAGAACGACGAGGCAGCGGTCGGCGTTGGCAGACGGTGACAGCGGATGCAGCGGACGACCAGGGGTGGTGCGGCTGATGGTGTGGAGGAAGGTTGAATGGAGAGGAACTAATTGTGCAACCATGGTGGAACACTGGAACACACACACACACACACACACACACACACACAAAAGAGGCCAGAAATAACTCCCGAAATCACTAAAATACTCGTCCATAAATAATACTCCTCCCAATTATCTAGTTTGAAAATGGGTATTTTAACAAACAAATCCCTTTTAATCTACACCATTTAGAAGACCAAGAACTGTGCACATGGACTCATTTAGTAAAATGAACTCATTTGAGCACTAGTCCATGTGTGTGTGTGTATTATATATATATATATATATATATATATATATATATATATATATATATATATATATATATATAGAGAGAGAGAGAGAGAGAGAGAGAGAGAGAGGTTCAAGTGCGGAAGAGGTCTCAGGTGCAGTTGTGCGGTTAGATCTAAGTCGTTGATCAAATCTAGATCAACAGCTCAAATCAATGGAGAAAAAAAAAACGTGCGTCTAAAAGGAAGAAGCATAAGCTAAAAATGGCACACCTTAAGTCTTCACATCGCGCACCTTCAGTTTATAACAATGGCGCACCTTAGACATAGAAACCACGCACCTTAAGCATAAAACATATGCACCTTAAGTTCCCAACTGCACGCACCTAACGAAGGAACACGACGCAACTTAAGCACAAAACTTACGCACCTTATGTTTCCAAATGCACGCACCTAAAACACAAACATCACGCACCTAAAGAAGGAACACAACGCACCTTAAGCATACGACCTACGCACCTTAAGTTGATAAATGGTTTTTTTTTTAAATTATAACAAGTCACAATTTTTGTTCCTTTATTTTATTTTTCTAATGAAATCATTATATGTGCGGAAGTTGCTTCTAACAATATACCTTTTTAGTACTACTGGCTCTGTTACAATGTAATCTCAAACCCATGATCTTCATTTTTAAAGAGCCACTTCGTGCCACTAAACCACGATGTCATTAGCTCTAAAAAATATACTTATTATTTTTTAAACTATAAAATGCAGGGCGTTTGAAAAGAATTATTTTTCTATTATATTACTACTATAAAATTTTTGAATTGGAATAAATTATAGTTTGAAAAAAAAAACATAAAAATCTAGAGGTCGTTTACTAACTTGAAAAAATGGAAAATTTTCTTAAAAAATAGAGAATTGAGGAAGTGGAAAAATGAAAAATGGAAAACTTGTTTACTAAAACCAATTCTCCAAACCAATTCTGCATCTCCATTCTTCCATTTCTATAGTATTTTGGAGAGAACCAAAATTGGTCTTTCCATTCTTCCAAATGGAAAAGTAACGGGTGAACAGTGCTTTTTGAACCCTGAGGTCCCAGGTTCGAATTGTGCTGGAAGCAGCGTGATGCTGAATTTCCTTTTGTCCTCAGCTTTTCTTTTGTCTCTTGCGCGTGCACATCTTTACATCTAATTCCTATTATTATTATTGCACATCTAATTCCTATTATTATTATTATTATTATTATTATTATTAATATTATCTTTGTTGTATAAATATACAAATGTCGTACTATTATTATTATTATCTTTATTATTATTATTGTTATTATTATCTTTTATTATTATTATTATCTTTGTTGTATAAATATACAAATGTTATATGGGATGATTGTATTTGATGAAGTTTTTAGTTTTTTTTTTTTGTAATCAAACTATGTACTAAAACTAAAGAAATGAAGAAATTGGAGAAGTAGAGAAGGAAAATTGGAAAACTGGAAAAATGGAAAATTGGAAGAATGGAGAAAGAAAAATGAAAAACTGGAGAAATGAAAAATTGGAAATGGAAAAACAGAAAAATGAAATAAACGACCCCTAATATTTTAGTTTGTTTTTAAAAGGAAAAATATATATAATATTTTATTTATTAGTCTATCATTTTCATATGGGACAATCATTTTCAACAACCTATCCTCGTTCAAAACCACGTGCAATCAAACTTTTCCTTCTTTAAATACGATCATTATCTTTTACTAGAAAAAAAATATTTTATAGAAAATAAAAATAAAAATAAAACCTTAAACTTTGGAAAATTTGAGGCGAATTCACATGACAACAATAGTATATATAAAGGCTGGTCAAGTTCATGAATTTGGATCATATGACTAGTCAAGGTCCTCAAGGATAATGAAATGCTGATTGTGTACTTGGGCCCACGGGAGCCCATTTGTTACGAAAGCAATGACGTCATCCACTTATGTTCTCCAAAATTTCAACGACTCTCTAGAAAAAGGTCCATCTTTTCTCCATAAATCTTAAAGTGTCTTATTCAAAAATTTTAATGTGCCATGTTCTTACATTTTTTATAAAAAAAAAAAATTACCTGTTTTTGTTGCTATTATTAATTTATTATTATTATTATTATTATTATTATATTGAGATAAAGATTAACTGCATGTTAGGTTGAATATTACTCCGTAGTTTACTTGTTACGGCTAATAAAATGTTTTGTCTCAATTAAAGGGAAATACGCATCAATATATAATTGTTGTTATTAGCACTTTACTTAATCAAGATTGTATTTATACCTTTACGTATATTCACAGAGAAGTAAATACATATGTTGTAGTTCTTTTTTAAATAACTGACAGTTATCTGTGAATGCTCTGTTAAATGTTTTCAAATGCACAATTACAATTATAAAAATATCACTGTATTTTTTAATTTTTAATTATCTTAAATTAACAAATGAAAATAATTCGCACATTTTTCAAGCAAATTTCAGACTCTATACTATATAGAGAAACATGGTGTAATATTTGTTTTCTCATACATTTCATAGCATGTGGGGGCACGAAATTCAAATATGAACTACTAGATAACTAGTCAAGCTAGGTAGTCGTATGTTTGGCTAACTTGAGCTTGATGGAAGATTTGGGTGTTATTATGTGGAAACAATTTATTTAAAGGACAAAATCATACAAAATTAACATTTTTTTTTGTAATTGCTAACTAATTTTTAAGAAGTGATAACTTTGGTCCCCATTTTCACGAGCAAAAATAATAGACTTTAGTGGTGTTTGTTGGTGAGAGAATTATTGAATTGTCATATTATGAAAATTAAAGGGTATATAATACTTATTATGTCAAAAAAAAAAATTAAAGTTACTATTTTGTATAAATATATAAACAAAACACAAAAGATGCTATTCAAAAAAAAAAAAAATGTTGAGCATATATAATGTATACACATAAATGCATAGTCCAATTATCAATGTAAACTTTTATTTTAAATAGAACACGTCTTCAAATTTTGTATTAGAGCAAGACGCATGTAAAAGTATCGGAGCCTATTAGAAAGGTAGATTAAGCGTGTAATATATACACTTAAATTTAATATGGGTGTGATTGAGATCACTGATAGCAGTACTTATACTGTGGACCATGGGTCATGGTTGATTGGTTGATACTGCAGTTGTGTTGAAATGATATTGTAGTTGTGTTGAAAGGATACTGCAGTTGTGTTGAAAAGGAATTGCAGTTGTGCGGAACAGAGGCCGTGTCATTCATCTGGAACTGCAGTTGTGTTGAACGGATAGTGCAATTGTGTTGAAAAGATATTGCAGCTGTATTGAACGGATACTGCAATTGTGTGGAACGGATGAACGGCCTCTGTTCCGTGCAACTGCAGTTTCCTTTCAACACAACTGCAGTATCTTTTCAACACAACTGCACTATCCGTTCAACACAACTGCAGTATCAGTTATGATCATGGTCCACAATGCATTGTGGACCATGGTCCACGATATAATTTGCCCACTGATAGAGGTACCTACAATTCAGCTAACTTAGGGGATTAGTCAAATTAAGAATAAGAGAATTAGTTACTGTGTTTGATGATGAAAAGTTGAAAATTCTGAGTGTACTCTGAGCACACTCAGAATAATTATAATTAGACTTTTAATTGAAACATAACACGATGGGAATGTTGTCCATTTGCCATTATTTTCCACAAGAGAAAATAGGGCGTGATGTACGCTGGTGGGGGTCCCACCAAGGCATGAACCGACCTGTAAATATCTGTGTGTGTCCTGCAACATGTTTGTTTTTTTCTCTCATTTTCCTCTTACCTTCCTTTCACAAACTAATAAAATTCTTCAGAAGACCCCACAACACAACAACATAAATACGCGATTCCAAGCACACAATACAAACTTTGAATCCTCATTAGCTCCATATAGAGGCCATAATTACATAAATGTCCCCCCTTGTAACACGGCAACTTCTGCCCATGGCTCCCAACGCACCCCACCACGAGGCGCTGCCGCTCAACGAGAACGACTCGCAGGAGATGGTGTTGTACGAGGTTCTCAGCGAGGCGCGTGCGCTTCCATCATCGCCTGCCGCGGCGGCTACGGCTACGCACTCCGGGAGGAGCAGGGGCGGCGGCGCCGCCGTGATGCTCAGGCCGATAGAGAAGAAGCGGTACCGCGGGGTGAGGCGGCGGCCGTGGGGGAAGTACGCGGCGGAGATTCGTGACTCGGCTAGGCAGGGGGCTAGGGTGTGGCTCGGCACGTTTAGCACGGCGGAGGAAGCGGCTCTGGCTTATGATAAGGCCGCGTTCAGAATGCGCGGCGCTAAGGCGCTGCTCAATTTCCCGCCGGATGTAGTGGTGGCGGCTGCGGCGGCGGCGGCGGCATCTTCTCCGGCGATGCAAGGAGTGCGGAGTTATGGTTTTGATGATACTGGCATGGCTTCTAGTGCAAGTTGTAGTAATGAATAGTGCATATACCTCTCCTGCTAGCTAGCTTGCACATTCTATATGTATGCCAAATTTTCTTTCCTCTTCTTTCTTTCTTCTTCTTTTTTTTTTTTTAAATGACACTTTTTTTCCTACATTCCAATTACTTGGATTAATCTCTTAAAATTTGTGATATAAATTTAATCTTTCTTCCCTTCTTCTAGTATAAAAGTGGTGGCATATCAGTATTATAGTCTAATAATTGATGAATTAAATTATACCGTTAATAATTGAGCAACTAAATCTACAGCACAATAATGATTGAAGGACAAAAAATGTTATTCTCATGTTCCTGTTTTTGTTTTTGTTTTTGTTTTTTTTTTTCTTTTTTGGTACATGAATGAAATAGGAAGTATCCATGTATAACACGTTTCTTGCACTAGAGTACAACGTTTTATGTATTTCATTTAGTTTACAATGTGAATTGTTAGAATGCATTTTGTTTTCTTTCACCCAATTCTGTGTGAAATGAAATTGAGTAATTGCGACAAATCAAACATATGATACGTACAAGTCAAACGCAAAAGGAGAAACAAAACAAAATTGAATTCGTAACGGTGCCAGCTAATTTAAGCTCTGAGCCATAGGTAAGATTAAGAAGTTTCTATAATATATAAAAAGCACAAAAACGTATTTCTCTTCTTCTAAAGAAATTTACTAATCCCAAAAGTGCTGAGTTAAAATTTAACTAGTTAATAGCATTAACTAATTATAAAAAGATATCGGAAAAAATATAATTATAGAAAGATATTTAGTAAATTAGTTGTTAACTAATGTAGTTTATTACATGCAAAATAATTTTCTCAAAAGATAGATACAAAAAAAATACTTTGAGCATCTTTTTAAATGTTAGCCTTTTAGAGCAATAAATCATTGCAAAAGGTTAATTAATCAAACACTTTTTTTTGGTTGTTTAATTAAATCAAACAAACCAAAATTAACCGATAAACTAGATAAACTAACTAAACATGCTCAGAGTAAACACGATCAGTACAATGTCATCATCAACAAAACATTACTTCTATTAGCATTTTGTCTTTTTGAAAATAAACTTCTTGAATAAAAAAGTTGGATTAAAAAGTTCTTTATTTAATAGGCATACCTTAGCATTCTTGAGCTAAACGTTTCACCAAAACACAGAAGATCATACAATAGAAATCAAGTTTGGCTACAAAAACAGAGCTAATATTGCAGGGCCAAAATGGAGTCTCCCAAGAAAACAAACCAAAGGTCCTTTGTGTTTGACCCCATGGCATTACATCTTCAATTCTGTACTCCATGTGCCTTGAACACTTGGGTGTTTAGTAACATGTCTAGTCTTCATCTTCACCACCTTTCGCCCTAACGAATTCCTTAGCCTTGTAGCTTGTAAGAGAATTTCCTCTGGATTCAAGTTTTTAACAGATACAGCTCGCTCATTCTTGTTTTCTGGACATCAAAGAAAAGAGCTTGAGTTGTATCCGAACATGAGATTCATATGTAATAACAAGACAACAGGACAGATATTACCCACAGCCCACACATCCACACAAAAGAATGAAAATAGGAGGAAGTTGAAAGCAGATAGAATTAACTTGCAATGTGTAGGAAGTGCCATTAAACACAATAATTTATCTTGGAAGAGAGCCAGATTTTAATCTTTAAAGTGAGAAAATATGCCAAACTCAACATAGGCATTGGAACTGATGCAGACCATGAAACAGTTGAAGAAAAGCAATTTCATATAAATGCGTGTACTTGTAATTTTTAGAAAATATGGGTTTGGTGTTAATTTTAGAACTCTTGCACTCAGCCAAAAATTCCAAAAATAGGCTAGTTTTTATTTACAATTGTTAGTTCTAGATTCAACTGGGTAGGTGAGTAGGTCTAATTTCTGAGACACAATACATGAATACATAAGTTTTTTTTTAATAGAATAATCCAATCTAATTTATTAACTATTGCAGCTTTCAGTATTAAGTGTTAACTGTTAATGATACAGAGTAATTCCTAAACCAAATTAGTAACATTGACTACCATGATATCAAACAATATCAAAAGAACAGTTATCACACTTGACAAAATTATATGATGGCTAATTGTTTACCGCAATTTCATGTATACAAGCTGCAAAAATAAACTCAAAATGGTGCTCAATGCAGTCAAGAAATCATAAAACAAGTTGACTTTTCATATATTCACACATTCTGAAGCATATATGGTTGCAAATTTCTTTCTTTCTTTTTTTAACGTGTGTGTCTGTGTGTCCCAGGAGGGGGGGGGGGGGAGGCTGGATATTCTTACTATATAATCCCTTCAAAAATGGATGTTGACCACGATTGAGCTCAGTGACCACTTCCAGATGAGGATTGACCTCCTTGAATGCTGGCAAATGAGACTCAATAAATGCCCTAATACATAAAAACAATTGTAAGTAATTGCCATATGCACCTAGCATTTTCATCTTCAATCACTTTTTCACTGTTAAATTTTAGCTATTGCCCATCCATTATTTAATATAGCAACTACCAATTCATAATTTAACTCTTATGTTTCCTCATTTTGCCCAAGTTCCAGTATCATTTAGTATCAAGCATTTCAACTTAAAACAGCAATGAGCATTTCTTCAAAACAGCACAGAATATGTTCTCTAACTTGAGGAGAATTTACAGCAAGCCTCACTTTACAAGTCACTTTGACAAGATTATGTTATGGTACAACATATAAGTACAACAAATATTTAAGAGTTTAAGCCACAAAATAGCTTAGATAAAGTTAACAAGATATTCCTCATTGAAGTTCAGAGCATAATACAATTCAGTTGGTTAAGTCAGAGTCAAGAAGGTGAAGATAGTCAAGGTCTGATTACTGATGACAAGCAGCAAGATCATATTCTCAAATGGAATTGCAATGGTAGAAACCAAAGGAAAACCAAGATGCAAAACATGTGTTGATTTCATCAAGATCCATGCTTTCGTTAAACCTTCTCAAGCAGAAATGGTAATTAACAAGTTAATTGAGTTCACAATAAGGTTTGCATACAAACAGAGACAGTGTAATTTCAAAATTTTGATAGTGATACAAAAAACTGCAAACCTGCACCTTACACAATACACAAAATTTTAACTAATCCATACCTTAAACCCCTGCTACTGCCTCCCCAATCACAGTAGCTCACTACCAGCTTCTGAAGTTGCCAAACACCTCTTAGTGCCATCTAATCATCAAATTTACAAAATTTAGAGCCTATCAGTTAAGTATAGCAATTTTAAACAATAAATAAATAAATATAATTACGGGGCAATCCCAACCCTAGATGGTCAGGCTATTGACTTGGTAACCACTCCATCCATTACAAGCAATATAGGAAGGTACACTAATGTCAATTCAATAGTTCAAACACCGCACCCAAGCCCTCGACGCTCTCGTGGTCAATCGAGATTGAACTCGTTTGGTTCTAGTAATTTTTACCAATATCAGAACGAACATTATCAAATTTCATTTTTCAAACAATCCGAGAAAACTAGTAGATGTCTAGATTAAGAAAAATCGAAAGCAGAAGAATGGTTACTGAGAGCTTGAAGAATGCTTCGAGTTCCAAACCTGAACTATTGCTTTCGAATTAACTTCTCGCAGTCGAAGAATGCTTTCGAGTTAACCTCTCTGTCCTCTCGCGGTGGCAATACTGCCGCCTTTGGGCTCCGGCGGTCCGGCCTCTCCGGATAGTCCCGTCTGAAAATTGGAAGGAGTGAAGCCTGATTAGCTAAACGGCCTATAAACCCTATACGGCTATACAGGACGTTCCTGCTGGGTTTATTATTTGTTCGTGTAGTGTGTACAGCGATGTTTCTAATAATTTTTTGGAAACATTATAATTTATACCCCTTAATAATATATCAATTATCAATTTGACTCCTAAATTATTAGAAATGTAAATATTGATTTTATCAAAAAAAAAAAAAGAAATGTAAATATTGATTCTTAATTTTTAAAATGATACTCCGTACATGTAGTGTTCCTCTCGTAACAAATCTGAAATTTAAAATGGGGTCGTTTTAAAACGGATATGGGATAATATATATACCGTTTTGAAAATTGAGAGGCAACATTTACACACCTAATAATTCAAGAGTCACGTTGATACTTGACATATTATAGATGTGCATAAATTACAATTTTTATTTTTTTTTAAAGGAATAATGCTTAAATAGACCAATGAACTACATACAAAAATGTAAATGATTCATTTAATTCAAAAAATAATAATTTTTGAACATTTCAAAATTATGCAATTAAATCAAAATTAACTTATTCATCCGGTTATCACTTACGCGTTGGCCATTTTATTAAAATTTTATTTTATTTTATTTTAATAATTTTAAATAAAAAATTAAAAACCTACAATAAAACAAACAATCAAACCTCCTCGTCTATAGACCGGAGACGAAGACCATCTCTTCATATTAGGTTAGCAACGAAGAAATTGCCTTCGTCTCCGACCCGGAGATGAAGGATTTTTTATTTAAAATTATTTTTTTAAAAATTAATATTTTTAATAAAATGAATGACACGTTAGTGGTAACCGGATAAACAAGACCAATTTTTGTTTAATTGTATAATTTTAGAATGTTCAATGACTTGGATGCAGTTTTTTTAATTTTGATGGTCCAATTGTATTCTCGTGTGTAATCCATTAATTTTTTGGTTTCTCGTGCGATTGACTTGATCAAAATTGTATTGTCAATAATCAAACACGTGACTTTAATCATGATCTACACACTCACCTACTCCCATTTGGAGTGATTAAATTGATTTTTATCTATTAAGTGTGTGGATGCATGTGATATCGCGAGTCTCTTTTAGTTAGTTTTATCAAGTGACAGATTAGCATACGAGTTCTAGTGTATATTGTTTTAGGAAATGTGTAAGACATATCAAGTGACGGATTGGTATATGGTAAGAAGTTCAAACATTGTAAAGAGTGCACTAACATATATAAGTGTAAGACATAGATGCTTTTTGGAGGACAATTGAGAGATCAAAGTTCACTGAATGTAAACTTGATCCAAATATAATAGTATATATTAGTAAATTACGAGATTTACTTTCTCCAAGTTACTATTTGTCTGGCAAGCTAGGAGTTCCGGTGGCTTAGCTTAAAATTAATTTAAGGTAAATTAAAATTCATATAAATATATAAATATATATATATATATATATATATATATATATATATATATATATATATGTGAAAATCACACCCATTGTCAATAACAAAAAGAAATTCTAATCACACCACACCAATATATCAAGCCAAACAATAAAAGAAAGTAGTTAGGTATTAGTGAATTATACGACAAATATAACTTTGGTTAAGTCACACCCATAGTCAATAACAAAAAGAAATTCATCTCTTTGAATCTCCTAATCATCAAGACCAACTGAGTGCAATTTTTTCTAATCATCTCACCAATATCAATCAATATTAAATGTTTCATTCTTTAATCAATTTGATCATTATATTGTTAGACCCATCTTAGTACTAGGTCATACTTAATATTGATTTTGAACTGGTTGTTTGCCCACCTTTCCAAAACCAGCTTATCAAGTCAAAATTAAAGTTAACCCATCCATCCATTTGCATTCGTTTTCTCCTGCAAATAACTAAGCTTTTGGTGAGCTAATTATATCACACAACCCTCCAACTTCTTCAACAAGTTATCTCTTTAATTGTTTTTTCAGAGCACAATGTGTCTTGAGTAAACTCTAACTATAGGAGACACCTTTAAACTTATACATACTATACTCGGACTACTAATTCTTGTTTGCACTAGCTAGACCAGTACGACGTCCGGCCAATTAAGGGACGAAAAGCGTTTGCCATAAGTTATCTCCCTTTTTATAATAAGGAAAACCCGCAACTGTACTGCTATTAGGAAAGTGTACACGGAATAAACCACCATCCTGTAAAATAGTCCACAGAGGAAATGTAAATCGCACAAGTTATCTTATGTTTTGTGAAGTTATATATATTCATTATACATCAGTGGCTGTAGAATGAGTGGCTCATGCAAGCTAGCTAGCTTTCAGGTGGGCCGGAATTAATATTACTACTTGATTGTGATAATAACTTGAGCTAGCGGACATGGCTTCTTCTTCTTCTTCTCTTAGGTTTTCCCCATTTCTTCTTCTTATAATAATCTCCATCATCAGTTCCACTTTGTGCCAAGCTGCTTTACCCACACAGAGGCCATTCAACAACACAATTTCGGCGATTTTCATCTTCGGAGACTCGACAGTGGATTCCGGGAACAACAACTTCATCAGGACGGTGTCTAAGTGCGACTTTGCGCCGTACGGAAGGGATTTTGATCAGAACCACACCCCCACCGGGAGGTTTACCAATGGCAGGCTCGTTACAGATTTTATATGTAAGTAATGAATTAAGAAGAAGATAATGAAGATCAGAAAATGTAGTTTTATGTATTTTCAATTATTGTTTATAGGGCAATATAATCTGGCCTGTCAATTTGATTAAACACTTGATTTGTTAACTAAAATTTTAAGTCGGAGTTTGTTGACCTGTGTTATTTGAGTCAATTAGTTAGGATCAACCTAATAAGCTTGTCCATAAAAGACGAAATTCTCTAATCTCTAGAGCTCGTACACCCTAGCCAAAAAAGATAGTTGATGGATAAATCGCGATGATGCAACTACTTATTAGGCGTAAATTCTAATGTGTGGTACCCACTATCCACAAAGAGTTAAGAGTTTATCACATTAGGTGTAACTCTCACACTGTTATTAAGGCTCAATCCTCTGTGAGTCAAAGAGTTGGTTTGATAACTAAAGATTTTAAGTGGGAGTTTATTGGTTTTTGTTATTTGAGCCAGTTAGTTAAGAGCAACCTAAGCTTGCTCACAAAAGACAAAATTCTCTAACCGCCCACACACTCGAGCCAAACATACATAGTAGTTGATCAATAAATCACTATGGTTCAACGACCTATTAGATCGGAAGACTAATGTCTAGTACCCACAGTGATGAGTCTACCATATTAAGTGTAACTCTCACACAGTTAATGCTCAATTATGTGTCTTGTCCACAATTTATTATACAAAAATCAATTGAACTGTCCATACAGACATGCACCACCTAACTTGACTTCATTGTGATATTTTACAAGCTACTATAATAAAACTTTCTTCACTCACACACTCTCGATCGACCAGTGACTGCGTGCTCAATTTCATAAATTAAGAAGTTGTTTTTCATGGTTTTAGACTGATGTAGTGTTGTTGTTGTTTGGAGCAGCGTCGTACGTGGGAATAAAGGAGTTCGTGCCGCCGTACTTAGACTCAAGTCTTGGCACGGAGGAGCTTATCACCGGCGTTAGCTTTGCCTCCGGCGGCAGCGGTTATGACCCTCTTACGTCTAGAATTAACGTAATTCTCTTTCTCGCTCCATCTCACACGCATGCATTGCAAATACAATAATTTCCCACCAGACTAATACAATCTGAAAAAAAATTTAAGGTGCCTATTATTGCATTGAGGGAGTAAAACAAAAAGTGAATATCAAAAATGAATGAATTAGTAATATAATGGTGTATGTGGGTGTTGAAACAAGGCAGGGGGTGATTCCCATGGAGCAACAGCTGCAATATTTCAGAGAGTACAGAGCAAGAATATCAGGCGCCATTGGAGAGGAGAACTCGAAGCTGCTCATAAGCAAAGCCGCTTTCCTCATCAGCGCCGGCACAAATGATTTGGTCGTCAACTATTACGGCACCCCTTTCCGCCGCCAGAACTTCACCGTCTCCCAGTACCAGCATTTCCTTCTGCAACTCACCCACGACTTCATACAGGTAATTAACTTCTTATATTTTTCTGAAACATAAGTGTATATATATATATAGAACTTAATTAATTAGAAAAGGATCGGAAACGTTATTTGTCGGGAATTATTGTGGTATGTGTCCTAATGATATAATAAGAAATAAGTTAATGTGTAAAGTTATACAAAAACCATGCTTAGCTTGCGAGACTTAAGGCATATGGATCGGAGCAACCCTAATGGAGTTAGTAGCTAGACGGAGAGGAGTAAAATCCTAGCAGTTTTAAATGACTGGGCGGGGTATATTAAGGTCGAGCGTTTATTTAAATTGTGACATGACTATGATACTACTTGTTAGATCAAACGATTACTAGTAGTACATCAAAAGTTATTGTTAGTAGTAAATGTGCACTTTTATTTTTTTATACCATCACATTTTCGTGAGGCATGATGCTGAACTTGAACTTTTAGGCCTCCACCCAACAATTCTCTAGCCACTTGGTGCTGCACTTGGCCATTCATCAGCCTCCACTTATCGAGATAGTCATTTGTTTGCCCGTGACAATTAGAGACCAAAACAACTTAACTAAATTGGAACAATTGAGTGAGTGGTAGATCGAGGTGTCAAACGGCGGCCGATTAGTCCCCAAGTCCATTCCAAACCCTATCTGTTTGAGACGGTCCGGTCCTATCCATATGCTACAATGAGCATATTATTATGGCTAGCCCTTTTTATACTACGAATATGATAGGACTTTAATTTTTTATCAATTGGCCTGGCCGGAGTGGGCCGTTGGCTTGTACATTTTTATTTTTATTTTTACACATATAATATACCTGTATACTTTAAGTCTTTAATAGAATAATGGTTGAGGTTATCACATTAAAAATTGTGATATTAATTTTATGCATATTAAATTCTTATGTATTGTCATATTTACTACGGAGTATTTAGTTACGGAGTATTTAATTGACTAATTAGAATACTAATTAGTAATTAATTACTACTCACAAACACCTCCAAAGTGATAATTTTTAATTTGTAACTAATTGTAGGAATTAATAAAGGAGGGAGCTCAGCTGATCGGAATTGTTGGGCTGCCGCCGATTGGGTGTTTACCGATTGTGATTACAACATTTTCCGGCCGCCCATTTTCCGGCCGTCAATGTCTTGATACGTACTCCGCAGTTGCGAGAGAGTACAACCAGATGCTGCAGGAGAGCTTGCAGACAATGAAAAATGAATGCAAGAGAATAGTCTATGCTGATATCTACAAACCTATAGATGATATGGTACAAAACCCTACAAAATATGGTAAGTTATTGCAATTTAAAAATTATATAATAAATTCCGTGCATTGTAAATATAAATTACGTAGTATTAATAAAAATAAAGATACTAGACGAGTCTCTTTCCTTTTTTTTTTTTTTTTTTTTTTTTTTTTTTTTAGATTTTGCATATCAATATTTTTTTTTTTGTTTGAAACGCTTATAATTCTTTATAAAGTAATATATGTTCTATATTTTCTATACTTTCTCAATTTTTTTCAACCCAAAGAATTAAATACTCTCACCATAAAGGTTCGATCCTCTGACCTTATATTATGTTTTTGTTGATATATAGTCACCGTATAATATGTAGAAAACCTATAATGAAGCCTTAATCACTCAAAAATTTCCCTCCGCCCTTCCCGGCCACCGCATTCCAAAAGAAAAGAAGAAATTATAGCCTAACAACACATCAATAGTCTATAGTACTATGAAAAATGTGCTAACAAATGTTTTGTTTTTTAGGTTTTGAGGATGTTCATTCAGGTTGTTGCGGAAGTGGATATTTTGAAGTATCAATTTTATGTAATTTAAGATCAGTTATTTGTCCAAATGCTTCTAAATATGTATTTTGGGACTCGGTACACCCAACCGAAGCTACGTATTATCATTTGTTTGAGGCCTTAAAGTCAACTATCGATATTGTCATAAAAAACTAACATTTCAATCATTACAAGAAACAGAAAGCTTGAAACATCATATGGGCAAAATGCCCTTGTGTTACTATTAAATGCCTTGAGATGAGTTTAGATATGTGTATGTGATTTATGTCTTACATAATAAGCTACTAAACAAGACAAAAAACAAACAAACTTGGCTGTTAAATTCAAGACCTTAGTAGAGCCTAGAGGTCAAGTAAACCAACTCTGAAGATGCTCAAATTATAAATATAGAGAATCATTATGGTGTTTGTGTTTTCTTTATCATCTGCAAAATACTTAACAATAAATTGTGTTATTGAGAATTAGATTTTAGTTTATTTTATAAATGGTCGGTTGATTAAACCGAGTAACATTTTAAAATTAATCAACGATTTTAAATTAGATCCAATTAATTAAATTAATCATTTTCCATCTCATTTAAGTTTTCATTTAATAAATATCTATTGTAACCTCATTATGTTATGTTCGCATACATATTCTCAACAATTGTGTTGTGAGACAAAATTAATGTATCACATACAATGATAATATTATCTCTAAATATTTAATTGGATATTTTTTCATACCTATCTGTCATCTATTGACAACACAAAACATGAAAACAATGATTAAATTTTGTTTAAAATGTAAATTAGAAACAAATACAAGGAAAACATAAAAATGCAAAATCATATCCGAAATGAAAAAAAAAAAAAAAACTATATTGATGGCGTAAATTAGATATGAATCTAGGGATTTATTGTAGTGTGATGAATGAATCAGAGTGTATAGAAGTAGTATGTCGATCGATCAATTGGTCAAAAGACTTTGTATGATAAGGTGGTGCTAGTGACTAAGATGAGTATAATGATAATGAGTACACGATAATTCCATTGAAGTGAGGTTGAGTGAGCTATTTACACTACACATAGAGTCAACCTACACTAAGTTGGTCCACTGGTTTGCTAGGTTAGTTGGCCGGTCTAGTCGCACTCATTCTTCTCTATTGCAAGTGACTCTCTACATCTCAAGTCCCAACTAGCTAATACCTAAATGTGTAGGTTGAGCTACTCAACTGACCAAGTAGGTATATCCAATCACATATATGTTTGTATTTACAAATATTTTCATTGTTTACTATGTTTATTTTTTAAGAAATGAATTTTGAACTTTTTTAATGTTAAGGAAATGTTTCTAGTCATAACTTTAACAGGACAGCAGGAGCCATCAATCCGTTGTAGTCTAGTTGGTTAGGATACTCGGCTCTCACCCGAGAGACCCGGGTTCGATTCCCGGCAACGGAATTTTTAATCTTTTGCTATATCTGACCTGACTGTGACACAGGCGAAAGAGACAGTCCAATCATAGCCATTGATGATATGAAGACGAACCAATCACAGGAATCAGTTGTAGTCTAGTCGGTTAGGATACTCGGCTCTCACCCGAGAGACCCGGGTTCGATTCCCGGCAACGGAATTTTTAACATTTTGCTATGTCTCAGTCTCACCCTACTGTGACACAGCCAAGGAGACGGTCCAATCACAGCGATTCATGGTAAGAAGACAAACCAATTACATGAATCCGTTGTAGTCTAGTCGGTTAGAATACTCGGCTCTCACCCAAGAGGCCCGGGTTCGATTCCCGGCAACGGAAAAACTTATTTTAGCCATGTCTTTTCCTGCTGTCTAATCACAGGCATTGGCGGGAAGGAGAAAGGGCGCACTCACTGTTTTCCCTTTTATATAAAACTCGCACGAGAGCTTACTCTCACTAGGTTTTCCAGTTGCCGAACAGAATCGCAGCGAAAATGGAGAAGCAGAGCAGAGGGAGAGGAATCGAGGAGAATACAATGGCTATTCTCGACACCTCCGGCTTCAACAGGGACTCTCACCACCGCAACGACGACCGTACGCCTTCAATTCCGTTTCTTAAAACTTTTAAAAGTAGTTCATACGTGTAGTTTGGTACACGGAAAAGTTAATTGCAGTTTTTGCTGTTTCTTAATTTTCAGGGCTTGCTTTTCTGGAAGCTGTCCGCTCCGCTTCTCTAGTTCCCGATGATGGAATTGCTCCTACTAAGTACTTAATCTTCTTATTGTCTACTCGTATGCATATACACAATGTTTGTGTGTGTTTGCGTTCGTTGATGACGCTATTGTATAATTGCTTGAGAAGATTTTCATTTTCAAAAGTAAAAAAAAAAAAAAAAAAGTCTTTTTGCAACTTGTTTGAGGAGCAAGCCTGCATTTGAAAAGAATCAAAATGAAAAAAATTGTCCTTGTTTTTAGATGAATATATGTTATTTTCTAATTATACACAAATTTTGTGTGTTTGATGACGCAATTGTATAATTGCTTGATAAGATTTTCTTTTTCAAAAGTAAAAAAATTAGTCTTTTTGCAACTTGTTTGAGGAGCAAGCCTGCATTCGAAAAGAATCAAAATGAAAAATTTGTGCTCATTTTTAGATGAATAGATGTTATTTTCTAATTATACACAAAGTTTGTGTGTTTGCATTCGTTGATGACGCTATTGTATAATTGCTTGAGAAGATTTTCTTTTTCAAAAGTAAAAAAAAGAAAGTAGTCATTTTGCAACTTGTTTGAGGAGCAAGCCTGCATTTGAAAAGAATCAAAATGAAAATTTGTGCTCATTTTTAGATGAATAGATGTTACGGAGTATTTTCTAATTTTGTGTTTATTATTGATGCAAGTTTTATAATGTCTTGTATGGGGATACTGGGGGCTTTTGCTCAAATTACTACTGGAAACTCCAGTAGCCATTAATTGTGGAGAATACTTGGCTGCTATATAGCTTTATGGTTTTATATGGCAACGATCTCATTGTTACTGTTTCAGTGATGGTGGAAGTATTATTGATTCACCCAGCTTTAGTTAATGCCAAATTAAAATAAATCCTTGTTTTTCTTGATTCAAAAATTAGATCTTTTTTCAATTTTTTTTCAAAACAAATGTATTCTTTAAGTCATTGTTGTGCACTGGAAAGTATACAAAAAGTTTCATGAGTAGAGTGGGGAACTTCTTTTTATCTCCTATTAGCCTCTTTTTCTCCTATTTATTCTCTAAAGATCATTTAATATGTTGGGTGTAATGGTGTATTTCACAATATGCTTGAATTTTTATTTTTATTTTTCTTTTACTTTTTGGTTTCTACTTAACCCAGTGAAGATTCATTTCAGTTCTCTTCTCCTTTCCCAATGGTTTGAAGAAAATGATTCAGCTGTATTTTTTTGTTATAAATGTTAAGTTATCCATTGCACGCAAAAGTTTATAAATTGTTTTTATATCACTATTTACTGTATTGAGATTTAGAATACCTTCATCTTCTGTGTTTGATTTACCATTGTGGTATGTGAAAGTTTCTGTAATTCTGTAGTTACTTTTTTCAAATTACTGGACAGAACAATGCTTGGAGCAATTTTTCAAATTCTCAAGGATGAGAGTACATTGGAACTTGTTGTAGCAAGCTATCAACTTTTAAATGAGTTGGATAAGGTAGCTTCTTTCTTTTTTATTAGTTTTTGTCTACGTTTTCAGATTAGGACCTTAATGTTTATAACATATATACTTGTGATATCATTTTTAACCCAGCGTTTTCCTCGGGTGTACCTGCCTGAGATTGAGAAGCCAGAATCATCTTCACCAACTGAACTAGTTGTGGTTGAAGAGGTACTGTTGTCACTCATACCTGATGACATAATTGTATTTCGTGTCAATCCAAGATCAAATTCTATAGGTGGAAACTAATTCCCTTTATTCATGTCAGGCTTGGTCTCCATTTAGTTTTGGGTTGGATAGTGAAAAGGAGGAATCAAACAAAGACTCAGGAAGATCGATTAAACCCTTGGTGAGTTAGATTTGCGCTATAACACCTTTCTTCTGTTAGCATGTTGCATTTTGATGAACTGTATTGTGATCTGAATTCTCTTGTTTTGTCTTTCAACAATTTTTTCTAGGGATTCCATTATCTTGTGCAAGACCTTGGTGAAGTGGTCAAGGAGGGGAAACCTAAGGCAACAGAAATTAAGGTTA
Source organism: Ipomoea trifida (assembly GCA_003576665.1). NCBI lineage: Eukaryota > Viridiplantae > Streptophyta > Magnoliopsida > Solanales > Convolvulaceae > Ipomoea > Ipomoea trifida. Next base: position 3,588,950 of record CP025644.1, read on the forward strand.
CATTCATTGAATTTGAAGTTTGTGTTTTCTTTGTTGTAAATGTGTATTATCTTGGTTGACATTTTCTTCAAAATATAATGATATGGATCCAAATTCAGTGAATTTAAATGATTCTTCTTCTCATTTGAGCTTCTGTTTTTTCCCTTATACATTTCTTTATGGCATTCTATATTTGTATTTTAAAGGAGCTGGATTTGTTTTTTTTTTGTTTTTTTTTTGTTTTTTTTTGTTTTTGTTTTTTTTTGTCTTTTGTCTTTTGTCTTTTTTGGTTTTTGTTAATTTTAAAATGTTGTAATACTATGTTCCATGCTTGTTAGAATCTACCTTTGTTTCTTGTGGATTGGTGGGGTCCAACCTATATTTCTCGTATTTAATACGAGTAATGTCATAGAACCGTTATTATTTTCACTTGCAATGCAAGGTATTCTAGGTTTAATGGACTCTCAGTTAGATTAGGACTTCTCTTTCTATCCTCCATGTGTCTATATGGCAACTTGTAATCCCTACCTAGTACCTACTCTTATCCAGTTCTACTTAAAAGAAAACTGTTACTACTTACTATTAGAATTTTGTAGTGAAGTGATCTATTTGTAGTCATCAAATTAAATGGTCTGACTCAATTCTATTGCAGACATTGAGGAACATGTTGCTACTTCAGTATCTTGTAAATGTTCTTGAAAGAGATACTTTACCCCGTATCCATTCATACAAAGGTATATTATTTTTAACAAGTGTCTAGTATTATAATTTCATAATTTTTAGATGTGGGTTTTAGAACTTTAGGTTAATCTGGTTTAGTTTTTGTATGGCAGAAAATATGAACTGGAATCTTATACGGGAGTCATTGCTTAACATGCTTCTGGTATGCGTAATTATTTGCTGAGAGGAATCAGATCAATAATATGTGTGTCCTTCTGCAGCAGTGCTCTTTTATTGTTTCTCATCTTCAATTTTACAGGGTTCAAGAAAAATAATCTACAAAAGCTTAATCAAGGACTGTCTGTCTGCTATGTGCTATATGTATCATGAAATGAGCCAGACGCAAAATTTGTCAATGGAGCTATCTGCAAATTGCAATACTGCTGTGGCTATGGCATTACCTGAAGTTAAAAGTTGTGCATGCGTTGCCCTTAAGAAGCTCCTATTATTGGTGAGTCCATAATCTTTATAGTTAGAAAATTTCTTGAGTTACAGTGTTCACTAACCATGGCTTATTCCGCAAATCAGATAATCGAGCTTGATTCCGCAAGGAACTCAGCAGATTTACAAGGCTTGACCAGTAGAGCCGATGGTGTGAGGTATTTTCTTTTACTTCTTTTCCCTTGCAACTGATGCTTATAATTTCAGTTACAGTTACTGATCACATTATGTTTATCAAAAGAAGTTTGCTACTGGCTATGATGCAGAACTCCTGTTTCGGAGATTATTCTGGACGAAATCACTTATAATAGTGATATTCTCTCCTCGTTTTTTCAGGTACTTTCTATTTATCTCATTGTGGTCCTACTTTCTATGTTGGTGATGGTGATGATAGTTTTAGTGTTTTAGTCCCCAATTTATGTCAGCATAAATGAGTTTGTAATTGGGCTTTTAAGTTCGCTTACATTGATGAAGGTATTAAAATCCTTGCAGATATTTGATGAACCAAAACAGAAGCTGAAATTAATTGTGCAATATCTCCAGAAGTACATTCCCAAGGTAAATTGCCTCTCTTATCGACTCTTATGCATATTTGAACAATATAAGCACAGCCTAAACTGGAGTCCACAATTAAATTAAAATGTTCATGAACACAATCTTCCTTTTGTCTTTTCCTATGCAAACAAAAGTAATGATTTACCATGTATAAGACTTCACCACCATTTGTCTATTCAAAGTATTTTGGTAGTGCTGCCATTTTGTATAAGAGCATTATTTTCTTGTGATTAGGCGTTACCATCTACTGGTTAATCCCCCAAAACCCCCTTTACTGGTTCTCACAATTTTCAGATTTGCAACCTGCATAGATCTTCAAATGATTTTTCTTATCTTTTTATTTTTAATATGTATATGTTATTATACAGTCTTCTGTTCGCACAAGAAGGTCTAATGGTTCAGCAAATGAGGCAACATTTGAGAGCATTTTGAAGTGTTTTTCAAATGCAAATAGCGCAAAGAGCATTATAAAGAAAATCAGTGGAGATATCGCTCAGTTGCTTTTAGGACATGCGTTTCAGGTAATTGTCCTTTCCTCTTTCGGTTTGGCAGACCCATTTCAAGAGCAAAGCTCCTAGTTGCAGGTGTTATGCAATTTTCTGTGGCCAGCATGTGGAGTGGAAACAAAAAAAAAAAAAAAAGTGGTCTTCGAAGTCCTTTCCGTGCTTTTATATAGCTCTATATTTTATATCGCTACTATTCTATAGTAATTGATTGGGTGTCAATTTCCATTTTAGGCTTACTTATCAATGTGCGATGCTGACTTTGACGAAGGTGTCAAAAGATGCTCTCTTCCAGAAGTCTGCCAGAACATAATTACTGCTTTCACTTGTATTAAAAGAGAAGACAAGTAAGATTCCCTCGTTACCTGTTCTTCGCACCCCATTTCTGCATATCGCGTCCTTATCCAAGACTTGACATTACGAAACTCTGAGGAGAGCAATATTATACGAGACTTGACAGTTCTGCATACTATACAGTATCATTACCTGTTCTTTGTGCCTCATTTCTGCATATTGTGTCCATGTCCATGACTTGACATTACTAAACTCTTGAGAAGAGCACTATTATACAAGTCAACCCCCCCCCCCCCCTCTCCCCCAACACACACAAGCCCCACTCCCTAAGTTGAGAACACTAATTTATTGCCCTCATGGGCAGCTCAACTGGTCACAAGAGACCAAAGAACGAGTCTCACTAACGACAGTCTGGGAAGAACCTCTCAAATGAGGGGGACTCCTTAGTCCTTGTGCGTAGTGAGCAAAAGTATAACCTCTGTTGATCAGTTGAGTCTTCATGATTTATCCCTCCACAATCCTGTCAGGCCGGGGTGTGGAGGCGTCTGGGATGGGTGATTCCACCTTTTTGTCACAAGAGAACACAAATTTATTTTACAATGAGATCATGAAGCCTATTATCACAATGAACCGCTATGCAGTCAAAATTTACATTTGTTTTTATAGAAGCACTTCCCAACATGCATATTGGAAATTGGAATGCAGGCAAACAGAACTTTCAGTTTTTAGTAAGGAAACACTATTTGCAGCAGCAACCGTCCTCTCATTGAAGTCGTAGGAGCACGAGATGCAGCTGTTACATTTTGGTAAGATTGTGTACATTAGGACGAGCGAAGTCATGACTGGCTACAATCTGCAGAGATTCGGTTTTTGGTTAGGAAGCACAATTTACAGCAGCCACCGCCCTCTTTTTGATGTCGTCGGAGCACAAGACGGCAGCTGTTACTTTTTGGTGATATTGTCGCATGACTGGCCACAATCTGCAGGGAACAAGAACATGGTACTCCATGCCCATGGAGTTGCTTTTATGTCTTGCTAAAATCTACTTTTACTCTCCTATAGGCTCTAGTCCTCTAAGCCATTGCTTCTGGCTAAAATCTGTTGCATACTAGCATAGTAGCATATGTATTCACTTGTACTCTCCTACAATCCTTCTGAGGCTTAGGGCCAATGAAAATGTGTAGTTTTTGTAACCATGAAGTGAAATTCTAAGTTCCCTTTTCAAAATGAATTGTCTTACTAAGGAAAATGATTGAACAGTACATTTGAACTTTATGTGAAAATTCAATTATTCTCTTGAATTGAATTTTTAAAAATTATAATTAAAAATACATTAATGTGTGGTTTTCGTGCATTTTTACGCGATTACAAGTTAGTTCTAAGTGTTGTTAACATTCTGCGTGATTTTAATGTGCCTTCACTGTCTTGTGCTTTAACTAGCTGCTATGCTTGTAACATATATAAAGTAAATAAATAAAAATTCCTATTAATTGATTAATGTACATGTGATGAGCACAACTGATTGGTGTACAATACATGTGAGGAATATGTAGGAAGTTACCCGCACTTATTGGGACCTAATCGGTAGGGGTGAACAAATTTCCATTACAAGATAGATTGGAAAAAGCTACGTGAACTATAAATATAAGATACATTATAAACGTATTATACGTATACTGAATATACAAATATATAAAATAAAAAAAAAATATAAAATAGTATACTTTTTGGTTCTCAAATTATGTACTTTCAAATAATATGTTAACTTTATTTACACAAACAAATAATGTATTTTTATTATATTAAAAGTGTAATTTTTATTTCTAATCCCCCGGTATGTGGAGCATAGTCTAATGATCCCAAAATAGCATAGCCCTAATCCCCTCCGGAGTCCGGTCAGGCGGTCACTCCCTCACGCCCTCCGGCCTCAGACCTCAGTTCATCGACTCAGGCGTCTCAGCCCGACCGTTTGCTCACCCCTAGACTGCTCGGTCTTGAAACTTTTAGGGCTCCATAATGCAACGGTTACTAAAGATTGCCAGGCGATCACGTCCCGCCGCTACTTATTTTTGCGGCCATGCTTCATTTCAATCCACGGTGGCGAAGCAGCACCACACCATTTCAATTCCGCGAGGGGTTTCTGGTAACTTGCAGAAGAATGCTCTTCCTGGCGATTTGATGAAATGGGGGTCGCTTGGGTTCTGTAGAACGTCGAAATTCGCCTCTGGGTTCACTCCGCTGCAGCGGAAACCGCTTGACTCGATCATGAGCGTGGAGAGGGCAAAGAACAAGTCCGCTGAGGAACTTGCTGATATATGGGATGATGTAAAGTTTCCTACTTTTCTCTAGTTTTAGTTTCTGTTCAGGGCCCTTTTTGGATTTTTGTGGCCATGTTCTTATAAATAATTGAGGCGCTACCTAAAGTATAAGTCCAATCTTTAAAATCAATACTTAAAATATACTCCCTCCGTCCCGAAAAGGTTGTCTCATTTGCTTTTTGCACGCTTTTTAAGAAATTAAAGTAAATGTAATGTGTTTTCCAATTATGCCCTTAACTTTTTCACTTTTGGAAATAAAAGCAATAAAGAAAGTAAAAATCATAAGGGTAAATTAGGAAAAGTAGAATGATGGTGATGTTCAATTTTGGAAATATGACAACATTTTGGGACAAACTAAAAAGGAAAGTAAGACAGGTAAAATGGGACGGAGGGAGTATCATTTTTACTTCAAGTTATCTATGCAGATTCAGGCTTTAGACATCATTTGTGTGGTTGGTGAAACATAATGGTTTTGCTATGCTCAATTAATTAGGTCATAATTATTAGGAGATAGAAGTGATTTGGGGTAAAACTGATGTGTATGTTTGGGTTGTGATCTCTGATGCTGGATTTTGATTCTCCATATCTTAGTTTCTACTTCTGATTAGAGTCCATAAGGCTTTATTATGATTGCTATAATAAAACTAGAAGAAAAGAAGGTGCTTTCTTGTAATCTGAATTGTATGGTTTTCTTTCTATTAAGGATTTAAGGGGTAGCGCTACTTGAGATTGGGCACTGGAAGCCTGCTTTGTGACCGAGAGTGCACATTGGTGAAGGCCGCTTTGTGACCTAGTCACAAGGGAGGTCTGAAAGTGTGCACTGATGAATTTGGCTTTGTGACCCTAGGTAAACCAGGTTAGGTTGCCCATAGCTGACCGGCTCAAACCGAGAAGGCTGGGACCTTACGGTTAGCAAGCTAACTGCTTGACCAACTCAGCTGGGGTTGCCCCTTTATAAGGCTTTCTTTCAAACCATTGGTGATATGGGATGTTTAGGAAGTGCATTCGAACTATGTAGGAATAATTTTATCCTTCTGCATTATTTTCTTGAAACTGAACATCTTTAGTGGAGTTGCATTAAAATTGTGTAGAGTAAATGCTTTTCAGAGTTCAGATGGTGCTATCAGGAATAGTTAACATCTTTGTCTTTTGCCCCTCAATGTTCTGATCTTGAACTTAACTAGAGGTCATAGTTTTCAGGTTTCTATAGCTAGGAGCGTTGCCAAGTTGATGATGCATGCACCCTTTACTTTAATTTGGATGTTATGTTGCATAAAGTGTCTGTTTTCCATGAAATGGTGCATTGCATTTTGATTGAAAAGTCTTCACTCTTCACATGTCGTAAGATGTTTATGTACAGTAACATTCTTTCTGTATTTTCTTGTCTACTGGCATTATACCGTACCAGTACCACTTGGGAAGAGGTCACATCGGAGCATCGATGACAGCAAAGTTATACCATCTATTGGAGCAAAGATCTGGAAGTTGGTAATCTATCCACAATTTCCTGCTCATGTCAACTTTCCTTCTTATTTATAATTCTATATCCTTCGTGCAGCCGATATTTTGTGATCCCACTGTGGAGAGGGGGTGGATACTCGACAATGTTTGTGCAAGGTCAGAACTATGAAACTGATCTTATTATTGTATATTATGTAATATCTGGCAAAATGTCAATACTTTCACCCTTTTTTTTTTCTGTTTTAAGGCATTTTGTATGCTTAAGAATGAGGCCTTTTGCCAGTAATGGCATTTTAATTTACTTTATAAATGAATCATGCTAGGACTTTAAATTGTCGGTGACTCATAAGGCTCCCAAATCACCAATATCTGCTTTAAAGTTTAAACAGTTGATTATATGATTGTCTAGAGTACCCTACTTTAACTGAAACTTTTCTCCCGACTAGGCATAATAGCTATTCGTCTCTCTGTTCTTCAGTATGCCAGTTTGCCTTTTATTATCCCGCCATCCTGGGGTGACAAGGGTGGGTGTTGTTCCAATCGATACCAGAGAAGGGAGAGAGGCCCGCTTTGTATAGATCTTTCCTCTGCCCGACTATTTATGCTTATTAGCTATTCTTCTCCCTGTTATTCAGTATGCTAGTTTGCCTTTTATTATCTCGCTATCCTGTGTGACAAGGGTGGCTGTTGTTCTAGTCAATACCAGAGAGGGAGAGAGGCTCGCTTTGTATAAATCTTTCTTCTGTAGTTGTTTGTTGTGCGAGTGATAAAGGGACTGAATTTTCTTGTTCATGCCTGTTAACGTATGTGCAGTACAGACACCGCACATCCTCATCACGGGTCTTGAAGACTACAAAGCAAGAGGAACACAAGCCGCCCCATACTTCACCATTTCTTATTACACCGAGTTTGCGGAAAGCAAGGACCTGGTCCTTGTACGGGGAGATATCGTCTTCACGAGCAAACTCACTGATACCGAAGCAAAATGGCTCTTGGAGACCGCACACTCTTTCTATCTGAACGATACCAGGTACAAACTCGTCGAACGCTTCAACAAAGAAACGAGGGACTTTGAGTTCGAGGATGTTTTGCGAGCACTCGAAATGCCCATCTTGTAGGTGAATCAAATGTGATAATATTTCCCCGCGAGTTCTGAGCCATTTGAAATAAGGCGAGTTCGGTTAGGTAGCCATGCCAAGGTTGCCTGCAAATTGAAGCTTTTTTCCTTGAGAGCATGAGACTTGAAGATGGAGTCTTAGATTATCCACAATGTTTCATGGGAGGGACAATCTCTGAAATGCCTTCAAAATCCTTCAAGGCATGAGTTTATTAACTGTATTCATGGCATGAGCGAAACTTTTTATGTTCATTAGTTACTTGTTGATTAGATTAGTGAATTTTACTATGAATCAATTAAATGATGTCAAGTTAGCATGTTTAAAACGAATTTGTGGGTTGTTTAAAGATCAATTCACTAGCACTGCCAGTTGGTACATTGGCCAAATTAGCATTAAAAAAAATTATGTTTCAAATATAGGAGAGTGACGCTTTTAGTCCCTATGTTTATGATTTGTGTATGAGTTTAGTCCCAATTAACCACTTTATTAAGTGGCAAGTTTACTCTTAGTGGACCAGGACCTTGTGGTCCAGTGGCATCAAACCCTTCCCTTTATACGGGAGGTGGTGGGTTTGAGCCTCAGTATCGGCTATATTGATTCTTGTGCTTTAATAAGTTGAGAAAGTAGTTATGAACAGATACCCTTACATGACGGAAGTTACGACCTGTAGAGAAGTCGAGATATCAGCCTTGATTCATAAACAATTGGAGTTCTAGTCACTCCTTTAATATCATGTCCTCATTTCGATTTCTTGTTTGTCGTTTTATTAAGAGATTAGTGAACTTCCTAGCTCATACTTTATCTAAAGTTGTAGGCTCTTAATTAGAGCCCCGTTTTTAGGATACTTATCCTCCTAATTGTATCCTTCCTTTATTATTAGTTTAATAAATTTTCATTTTGCTTTCAAAAAAAAAAAGGTTCTATTTTCCTTTTAAACAATTTAAGAAAACAAACAAATCTCGACTTTAGTTCTTGGTTATTATAATACTGTCACAATTAGTCATAATCTTTTAATTTTGTCTCATTACATTATTGACTTTCATTTATTTGTCATAATTAATCATCTGTTTTAATTTATACAATTCAACGATTTAACACATAGGATTAGCGTGTAATTTTATCATTCAATTAAAAAAGCGTACGAGAGATATAATGAAATTACATACTGGAGCAATTAGGAAGCTTTAATGATTTATGATTAAATTATATGTTATCGCTCTTTGTTAAATGTTGGATGACAAAATTTGTAATGGAACACTACTTACACAAGCATTTAAAAGGTAAATGATGTAAAATTAAAAGAGTGAGACTAAAGATGACTAAAAGAAAACAACACTTTTGGTTTTTAAAATGATGTGGAGTTCTATTTTGTAAATTCAATTACTATTCCCAACATGACTATTTTTGGTAATTTCATAGTAGCTGTTTCGCAAAACGAAATTAAAAGAATGTGGATAATTAAGAAATAGAATAGCAATATGACTAAAAGTAACTATAAACTGATACTGCATTGTAACAGAGTCAATAGTACTAAAAAAAAAAAAAGAATAGCAGCTTGACTTAATATCTTCATATATTAATTTATAAAGGGTAACACTTGTGTTTCCCGTCTCACGGGTCTCAATCTGTGAGACGGGTCAAGTATTTAATTCGTGATGTTAAAGATTCGATCCGCTAATTAAAGGTTTGACCCGTTAAACAAATATACGACACCGCTTCACAGATTGAGACCTGTGAGATGATCTCACATAATTGTTATCATTTTTAGATTAATGATTATTTTGGTCCTTCGGCTATGTTGTAATTATCAAATTGGTTATTGATTATCAAATTTAACCAATTAAATACTTAACTATTGATCTGGTTGTTATAAATAATGTATTTAGTGGACATTATTTGTAACCGTTATAACGGTCACCATTATGGTTGTATTATTACTAGTGTTATATGTATATGTGTATCCTCTTTGTATGTGTAGATTGATCTAATGAAAAGACTCTCCTTTCCTCCCTATCTCTATTGTTCTACATTACTTATATTATGTTATTCATCCAATCCTGCAAATGATTCACCGGTTATGAGCTAACAGGCCAACGGGCATGCCAACTACAACATTGGTAACATATTTGGACCAATTTGATAATTATGAAGGACCAAATCAATTACAAAATTAATAGTTGAGAATTTAATTGGTCACCAAAATTGATAATCGAGAAACCAATTTGATAATTACAACATTTTTTTTAAAGCACAAAGAGCTGGAGGTGAGACTCAAACCCACCCCTCCCATGTGGGGTGCAATCGGGTGCCACTAAACTACAAGATATTTGGCGGAAAATTACAGTATAATCGAGTGAGCAAAACGAATATTAATTTTATTTTTTACATTAATACCTTTTGGTTTCCTCACTCCTGAAGAAAACTTGAAACCCTCTATTATATTGGCTAAGTCAATGAATCTTCCATACTTGTATACGTAAATTACCAATCACACCCTTCCATCTCCCACTACAGAAGAAGCAGCAGTGAGTAGTCTCTGCTTGAGCGAGCAAAAATGGCAGACGCATCGGACGAGGCCAAGGACATCGAGAAGCTCTACGTGTATGGCGAGCGCCTCAACGAGGCCAAAGACAAGTCCCAGGTCCGTACGTTTCTCCTAATTCCGCCCGTTCCGTTCCGATTCGCTTCCCCTCATCCCTCGTCTTCCTAGGGTTTCCACTTGATGTGTTCCTGTGTTGTGCTAATTCGGTCCCGATTTCTTGCGTAGCACGTGGAGGACTACGAGAGTATACTCACCGCAGCTAAAAGCAACAGCATCAAAGCCAGGCAATTGGCTGCGCAGCTCATTCCCAGGTTCTTCAAGTACTTCCCTAGTTTGTCTGTCAGCGCGGTAGATGCACACCTCGATTTGTGTGAAGCAGAGGAGCTTGGGGTAAGTCCTTCACTCCTTCCTCACCCCTTTCTAGTTATTTGGGCGCCTTATTGTGTTTCTGTTTATAAGATGGGATTTTGTTGTCAAGTAGGTCAGTTCCAATTGGTTGGGTAATGTAATCTTGAAAAAATAACCTTGCTTATAGTGCAATTCATTAGGGGCTAAATTGAAGGTAGGGATTATTGATGTATCATCTTAGTAGAGGAAGAAATACTATGAGTATTGGGCTTGATGTTGTGGTTAAATGGTCACCATTTACCATTAAGTCATGTGGCACAAGGCATCAAACCTCTTTGACAACAAAGATTGTTACATTCACAGCACTTGTATGTTGTTAGAGGCTACTGAATCTCATATTGTAAGAGGAACAATATGGCATGGATTGTGTTACATTTTCTTTTAACATATTATTCAAAATGAATTCTGGGTTGCATCTTTCACCATTTTCATGCAGTTCATTTCTTGGTTGTGCTTCTTTTTTCTTTTTCTTTCTTAGTGTTGGTGGTTGGGTGTGGTAGGAGTATGCTAGTTTTGTCAAGTGATGCAATTCAGTTAGTTCCTGAACTGCATATGAGGTTGGTGAGCTGTTAATGACTACATTTTGTCTAGATGTTTTTTGGGTGTTTGTTTTGAATTTATTTTTCCATCTACCACATTCAGATCCGAGTGCAAGCCATTCGCGGTCTTCCTCTTTTCTGCAAGGATACACCGGAGCATCTTTCCAAAATTGTTGACATACTTGCTCAGCTTCTTACTGCTGGTAACAGATTTTTACATATTCCATTCCATTTTGAGATTATTTTGAAAAGTTTTTGGAATTTTATCTCCTAGTATTTTGCGATTCTTGCAGAAGAAAATGTGGAACGCGATGCGGTACATAAAGCCCTTTTATCCTTATTGAGGCAGGATGTGAAAGGTAATTTCAATTATCTTAAGTCTTAACGACTCATATCTTTGCACTCTTAATATTAAGTTTAAATTTAATTTAAGATCAAGCCTATTCATAAACATTATTTATCATAACCAAATTCCCTATTCTTTTGTTGGCCTCTAAAAGTGTGCTTCTCAATCATTTTTCCATATAAACATGCGAAATAATTGTTATAAGATAATATTAAATTGTTCAACATAATTATTTTCTTCCCATTAAGAACTCAATGGTGCTATACCTATGTGGTTGCACTATTATTATTATTATTATTATTATTATTATTATTATTATTATTATTATTATTATTATTATTATTATTATTATTATTATTATTATTATTATTATTATTATTTATGTTGGAGGTAAGGCATGAATGGAATAGTCAAATCTAACTGAAGCAATTTCAAGGGTTTTTTCCAGATACATTTGAATATTCTTTTAACTGTGTGAATCACTTGACTTACATTTATTTAAGCACTAAGTTTCATTTCAATATATTTAGATTTAGGATGTCAACAGTTCATTTCATTTAATTGATGAGCCACTAGTGAATGGGCATAAACTTTGATTGTTAAGGGAACTGATTATCTTGTTGATTCAAAGCCAAACTTTCTTGCCTAGAGTCTGTTATATTTTTATCTGAGATTTGTTTTTACCAAATTTGGTGCAGCTTCATTGACAGCTCTCTTTAAACACATCGAGAGTATTGATGAGCAGATGACTGATGAAAATCTCCGTGAGAGGACATTGATATTTATTAGAGACAAGGTAATAACACCTTTGATTTGACTTAAGGTCCATTTATGTATCTCCAACCTGCATGTAAGTGATTTCTCCATGACATTATGCACAGGTTTTTCCTATTAAAACTGAGCTCTTGAAGCCCCCAGAACAAATGGAAAGACATATAACTGATTTGATAAAAAAGGTACACCAACACTTCTACTATTGTCTTCTATCTGCATGGATGGGGGTTTTGTTTAATATTCTAGCTTAGAGTTGCTTCTGCTTACTATATTATAGATCTGTTATTTCAAAGAGTTAATATGGACCTATTGTTGTACCAAGTGAAGAATATTAGCAGTAGTAACAAGTTGATAATAACACAAATACATTAAATATCACATTAGGGAACTTGCTTTTTTCCGTTAGGAATACAATATAACTCAGTTCTCTTACAGAGTCTGCAAGATGTCACAGGAGCGGAATTTAAAATGTTTATGGATTTTCTTAAAAATTTGAGCATTTTTGGAGAGAAAGCACCCCCGGAGCGAGTGCAAGAACTTATTGAGATCATTGAAGGCCAAGCTGATCTGGATGCTCAGTTCAACGTAAGCAATTATCTTGCACTCACAATCCCCTTCTCTCTCCCCCTATACTGTCTTACAAATGCAGGGTGTTGTGTACACTCACAAAGGTGGTCATACATATTGAAGAAATATACTTTGTACTTATAAGCAACACATGCTCAGTGTAGCCTACATCTGGATTTCTTTGTCTTGTCTTTTTCATCGAACCTTTTGATTAGTGAACCTCTTAATACCCTTAGATATCATACTAATAACAATGCACTTTAGTATCCACCTGATAAGTTCTGTCTTTGTCTACACTTTGGAAATATATTTTACTGTGCCTAGTTTTTTCTAATGGTTGGATTTCAGAGCAGCACATATGTTCTTGATTAAGGTTTTTATACTGGATTGATAATGATAGTATATGGGATTATGGGATCATAAAATTTTAGGTGATTTCAGTCGCCATATGTGCTAATTGCTCTACTTATAGTTTCCATAGTTCCATGGTGCTATGTTGTCAGGTTCAGGTAGTTGGGTGCATAGATTTTGAAGTTGATCTTTTGATCCTATGTAATGAAGCATGATGTGTCACCTGAACCTTGGATTCATTTGCTTATTTACTGGCTTATTATTCCAGAAATTAGTTTGCTGATTCCTAAAATGATAGATGTGGTAGGATCAGGTTCCAGGTGTTTTTTTCTTCTTTGTTAATTCTATTTTAAATATGGAGTCATCTAATAAATTTATGAGGTCTGGAGATTTTATCAAAAAGGTCATAAATGGGAGAAGGCTGCTTCAGAGCAGGTCTAAATGTTAACAAGTTGGCTGGAGTTAAAATCAATATCAATTTGTTAGAGAGCTGCATATGAACACTTACATTGTTAATATGAATTCTTTTAAAAAAAAAAGAGAGAACAAGAGAACAGATTGATATTAATATTTGAAATTTTGAATAATTTGGTTTCTCCTTTATATCTTAAGTGTTTGCTGTGCTCCTTAAATTGCTACAATCTAAGCTGTGTTTGCCACTATAATTTCTCTGTACATGGGGTCTCCTAACTGCTTTTCTTCTTTTAAGGGTAACCAATTCTAGTTTCTACATAATGGCATGTGAACTTGATAGTGAAAGGGGGTATTTTAAGGATGAGAGAAAGAAATCTAATTTTCTAGAAGCTCCAAATTGAGGCTTGCTTTTTAGAAAGAGCCTCTTTTCTAAGAAGCCAGCAGCCTGGTCTTCTCTGGGGCTTCCATCCTCCCTTTGATTCAAAATTGTGAACTGAATGACATGCATTATCTTACTATCTTTTGATGTGTAGGTTGATGATGGAGACCACATTGATAGATTGATATCATGCTTGTATATGGCCATTCCATTTTTTGAGGTTTGAGATTATGCTTAAATCTTTATTAACTGTTATCTTTTCTGTAGACAAATGTTTTAACTAATTGAACTTATACACTGCGTGCAGAGGGGTGCATCAAATAGCAAATTTCTCAACTATTTGAACAAGCACATTTTCCCTGTTTTTGATAAGGTAATGTCTTAGAGTTAACTATTTCATTTAGTATTCATATTTCATCATAGGAAGGGATGGCCCTTTAATTTTTGGGTGACTGAAACACATTTATGTAAAGATATTTACTCATGATTCTAGGAAGAGGAGTTACATTTGGTATTCTAACATGTTCTGAAGGTTAGTTTCTGAAGTTTGTTCTAACCTCTCTTCTCTGACAGCTTCCTGAAGATCGAAAAGTGGACTTGCTCAAAAACCTTGCAGAAAGTTCACCATACACAGCACCTCAGGATTCGAGACATATCCTACCCTCAGTTGTTCAGCTCCTAAAGGTGATCAATTAGAGCCATAATTTTCATCCATTATTACATCCCTGATATCTTAGTAGTTGTTTTCCACTTTTCCTTGCATGGAAGCATAGATGATTCTCCTTGTATGCCAACTCTTTTATACAAAGTTACCAAATCTCTCAACTCTGTCATGTTCATACATCTACAAATCAAAACCTTCTCTGAGAATATATTATTAAATATTAATTTTGGGAGGATCTTATGCTTTGTTTCAAATTTTCCCTTATGATACTGCTTTCTTTGTGATTGTGTTCTGAGTACTTGACTCAATAACATATTAATGCAGAAATACATGCCTCGAAGAAAAGCCGGAGAAGAGATGAACTTCACATATGTTGAATGTTTGCTTTACACTTTCAACAATTTAGCTCACAAGGTATTTGAAATTTAATGGACACTTAAAATATATGGATTATCTATAAGTGTTGAATACTTATTTAGTCTTTGTGGTTGGATAGGCTCCAAATGCCACTAATAGCTTGTGTGGTTACAAAATAGTCACTGGCCAACCATCAGACAGGCTTGGGGAAGACTTCTCGGAGTGTTACAAAGATTTCACAGAGCGGTACTTCATTTTCCCCCCTCTATTCTTTCTTCTTTCCATTTTGGTGTTGTGAATATTGGGAAAGTAGTTATGCATCACAAACACTCTTATGAATTCACACAGTTTTGATAAATAAAAGAAATCTTATGGATAGTTTTAATAAAAAAGGAACTGTCACACTTAAGAAGAGTTGAAGAAATTTCAAAGTCACATATAGAGGATCTATCATATATAGTGAAATTCAGTGCCTTATGGGCCTATGGCCTAGTAGCTTGGATCGCCTGGGAATTATGAGAACCTGCTAGTTTTAAGAATGAACAGCTTTAGTGAAGCAAAAAGATAATGTTGGGATGGTTAAGTGAAAGTGAAATATATGCTGATAAGAATTCTTGATATAATTGTAAATTTTTATTTGCAATCCTATCAGAAACAGAATGAGAAAACCATAGTCACATAATCATCTCTGTTGAGAAGCAGTGGAATTTCTATTATTAAGCTTCAGAATTGAGATTACACAAGGCCACAACATATGTAGTCATTCAAATGAGACACGAGTAAATGCTAGGGCTGCTCAAGGTAACTACTAACTAATACTGACATACAAGACTTGGGAAAAGACAAGACAAAATACATTAACAATATCAATGAAGTAATTAATGAAAAGTGAATATTTTACATGACATTGTTGGAACAACTCTAATTGTTTTGGAGATAATATGATGTCAATTTAGGGTGATATGCTGATAGCAGAAGTTCAGAATTCAGATAGCTTTGTTATAACCTGTGGCAATCACCCTTTATTATGCTGTCTATCTGCACAGGAACTCATTGTCCTTTTCTTGTGCTGATTCAGGTTAAAGTGTGTTGAAGACCTAGCTAGGGCCACCATAAAGAAATTGACTCAGGGAATGGCTGAACACAACAAAGAACTAGCTGCAGCTAAAACTGATGAAGAGAAAGCCAAGATTGTGAGTCTGTTCTCAAAGCTTTTGGTATTTCTTTTTAGTCACTTTATAGTATATGTTGGAGAGTAAAGTATGTTTTTAACTGCAGAAAACTCAAAAACAGAATGCCACAGCTGGGTTACGAACCTGCAATAACATATTGGCTATGACACAGGTGACTGGAAGACATTATTATTTTTCCTAAATATTATGATCAGAAATTGGTTGTGTGTTTCTAACAGTATTTTTTATGACTTGCAACTCAGCCTCTACATTCAAAATCGCCTTCATTTATTGGGGACAAAAAGGTCAATCTTTCCTGGAGGGAAGTTCCAAAATCCTCAGCACCATCAACTGCTAAGGCGGCTGGGTATGTTAAAGCTCTTCCCATGTTCCTTCTTAAGATGGTTTTTTGCTTTTGCAAAAAAAGTTTATTGAACTTCCTGTGTCTGCTCTCGTAGTTGAATCATTTATCGTAGAAAGCAACACTGACTGCATGCCAATTGAATTATCACATTTTCTGTGTCATGTGCTATGGGTCCAGACAAGAGGGAAGTGCATTAAGTTTAATATATTTCTATGAACACAATCGGATATTCAGATGCCACAGTTTGTCCAGAAATGTTAATTGACTTTGTGATTTGTCAGTGTTTTCAGACTTAGTTTTCCTGACAACAATATCTACTCATTTTTATGTATGGAACAATCTAGAAGGGCTGTATACTCATTTTGGAGATATTCAATCTATTTTCTCTGCAGAGCAAAGCGATCTGCTGGTGCTGTCAATGGTTCCAGCAATATGGCTTCAAAGAAGGGCCGTGGAGGTGGCAATCCCCACCAGCTGGTCAATAGGGCTTTTGAAGGTCTGGGATATGGTGGTGGTAGAGGTGGTGGAAGGGGCAGAGGTCGGGGACGGGGTCCACGCGGTAGGGGAAGAGGATATCGCTAGGTATGGTCCCAGCCACATTGTAGCGATTAAAATCTGCACTCAGAAAGCTGATTGGAGGAGTGAAAAATGTCTGTAGATGCAATATCAGGAGGGAGAAGCTGATAACTTACTGAACTGGCATCACTATATTTCCCGAGCCACATACATGCTTTGAATACTTGATACCCAGATTCCCGTCATTTTGCAAAGTTGAAATTTATTTCCTGCAAGGTTAACTGGAGACACTCCATCCAAGAAAAAACACTGGCCATACAATGTGAGGAAAATTATGTCGGAACCTTTTCAAGTAAACGTTGATAATCTTGTAATTCTTTGTTGTATCGATGGTTATGCACCCTTCTCTTGTGTACTTAGAATTTTAGCACTGAACTGATTTCTTGACTGCTGTCTACTGCTATTAGATTTTGTGCTTTCGCGGAGTACTTGATAATATTATGGTAATGCTACTTTGCTTAAAGTAGGTTGCTCATGGGACATGAGCACATCGTGTTTGTATCACACTATCACTTTTGCCATTTTCATAGGAAGATGGTGTTTTACTATACATATTCTCATTTTATGCTTTACTATGCAACGAGTATTATTAGTTATTGTAGATTATTCTTAGGGAGATACTTAGACAATTGTTATACCATGGCTCGTATTGCATTGTGATTCTGATACAAAAATTTTGTACTGTTCGTTAATACATTTTGTATTTACCGTCAATTGTTTTTGGTACAGAATGTGTCAACTACATATATAAAATCTAAAAGTTATTTTTTGAACTAAGGTCTTTCAAGGTTTACAATGTAACGTAGACCCTGGTCCATGAACTCGGGTCCACATTGCAAGATGGGCCCGTCACAATATGCATACTGAATGTTTACAATTCAAAATGTGAACATTCAGTATGTAAATTGTGTCTTTCGGACTCAGAGTCCATCGAATAATTTGCCCAATTCTTCTTCAATAACAAATAATATGAGTCAATATCCAATTTAGTCTTAAACTATCATAATTTTTCTTAATTTAGTTCTAAACGATTTTTTGTGCTTAACTAAGTCACCGCCTTCAATAATTTATCCAATTGAATCGACTAAATAACAAAAATCACTATAGTCGATAACTAAGTTGAGTAAAACTACTAATCAATGACTAAATTATATATTAATAGAGGTAGAATTATCAAATTATTTTAACAAATGATTCAATTCAATAAATTATCAAAGTTTTTTTTTTGTTTTTGTTTTTGAATATTATTGACTCTGTTACAATGTAGTATCTGTCCATACGTACTTTCTTAACCAACTGAAGCACAAAGAGCCAATGTCCCCCACTCACTTGGAAGGGCCGCAGGTATGCCGCTCGACCCCAAGATCTTTGGCAATAAATTATCAAAGTTAAAAGACCTAATTAAACATAAAAATCATTTAGAACTAAATAAAAAAAAAACCACTATATCTAATAGTCTGGCTCTCTCTCGGACAGCAGACGCTGATACTCTGCTCAGCAGTTAGAGAGAGCACTCAGCGGCGTCTGAACTAAACAAAAATGGCACAATTCTGGAAGCCGGGAACTGAGCGGCCCCGCCTTGTCGACGACGAAGACGGCGGCGTTCTCCTCTACACCTCCTCTCCTTCTTCCTCCTCCGCGTACCATCCCTCTCTTCCCCCTTTTTATATATGTATATATGCGCCTGAGCTTTTGTTTTCACCCTCACTTAATTACTTAATTTATGCTTTTTTCTGTAATATTGTCTTCACAGATTTGGATACGGAAATATAGAGAAGCAGAGGCAGAGGCTACCGGTGCACAAGTACAGAACTGCCATTCTCTATCTGGTGGAGACTCATGCCACCACTATCATCGTCGGCGAAACCGGCAGTGGGAAAACAACTCAGATTCCTCAGGTATTTCTCAGATTTCTCTAACTCTTCGTTTTTCCCCTACATTATGATCATTTTTATTTCGTCATTGGACTGTTTGTACATTTGAATTCGTTGAATAGAAATTTTGATTCCAACTTTGGACTTTTGGAGGTTTTTTTTTTTTTTTTTTTTTTGGAAGATGTTGTTGTTTAGTACTTTATATGAATGCAGTATCTGAAAGAAGCTGGTTGGGCAGAGGGAGGGCGCATGATTGCTTGTACTCAACCGAGGAGATTGGCTGTGCAGGTATTGCTTTTTGCACTTTAGCTATATCAAGTTCCTGTATTTGGCTCTTCACTTGACTTTAAATTGTTTCAAGTATATTGACTGTTCTTGAACTAGGAAAGAAACAGGGACTTTATTGACAATTAATACTGGGATGAGTAGGTTTGTGAGTATGTTGGTTTCTAGGGCATTTAAAGGGCTTGTTAACTACATCTTGAATTTTCAAACTCCATTGATTGTTCCAATTTGACATTGATTTGCCTAATTGAATTTATGCCACTGTTTATTTTTAGTGCACAGCCAATTAGTCTGTCAATTGTAATGTTTAATTAGCTGCCCATGAGTAAACTTTCTAATGTCTGTCAGTTAAACTGAAAAACCTTATTGCATCGTTAATCGCGACTTTGGCAGCCATATTTCTTGCCCTTATTGTGAATATAGATAGATGTTAGTTACATGACACTTGAAATATCTATTAGAAGGTTCTGAATTTTCTTTCTGCAGGCAGTTGCATCTAGGGTTGCTGAAGAGATGGGAGTAAAACTTGGTGAAGAAGTAGGATATACAATTCGATTTGAAGACATTACAAATACGGTGCGAATCTTCTGTATATTTTAAGATTCTGAATTCTTTGAAAATAACACCTTACAAGTCATAGATCCATCACAGGAAAAGTTGTTAGATCTTTAGCTGTCTGTTTTGTACACTGTTAGTCACTAGATCTCTGTAGCAACATATGCTGGAGAAGAACAAACTTTGTATGTGTTCTTGTGTGACCAAGTCTGACCTTCATTAATGATGGGAATTTCCTATTCTGGCTTCACAGGACTTAACTAGAATCAAATTCCTAACTGATGGAGTATTGCTGAGGGAAATGATGGATGATCCTCTACTGAGCAAGTATAGGTACTCAGTTTGGGTATTTAAGCCTACTGCCCTACTCCCTACTTATTGAGAGGTTGTTAATATTTTTTATTTTTGAAAAACTTGTACCTTGGTTAGTCCTATCACTCTTTTATCTATTTAGTATAATGCACACTTTATTCATCTACTATTTTCAGTTCATGAACATGACTGTTACTTGTTTGACCAGTGTGATAATGATAGATGAAGCACATGAAAGGTCTATTTCTACTGACATCTTATTGGGACTTCTGAAAAAGGTATGTTTTCTACAAAATAAGGAATGAGCTCTCTCATGGGCCATTGCCTAAATGCATAATTTAGTTTTTTCTTACTCGAGCTCATGTGGTATATCAATCTAAGCTCACTATGGGAATTCAGATTCAACGGCGCCGGCCTGAGCTGCGTCTAATCATTGCTTCAGCCACAATAGAAGCAAAATCGATGGCAGATTTTTTTATTACCAGGTTTCTCCTTTAATGTTCTACTAACATTGTTGTATCTAATTTTACCCTATATTTAACAAATCAAAGGTGTTGTAATTGTAAATCCAGAAGACAATAGTTGAATAGTATGAAATATCTGATTGGTAGAACTGGTCATCCGAACTTATGCATTTCTGTTCTTTAGTTAAAATTTTATTTAAGGAGAGATAGCTTCATTGTAAGACTCTAGTAAGAGAACTTGTGGGGGTTGGGGGACAAAAGTGTTGTTCTCAAGACTACTACTCTGGAGGCTATCATCCAATAGAAAATATGAAGCGTTTGATAGCTAAATGGTAGTTTCTGTCGCATGTATGACTATGTCACAATTAGTGCCTGGTAGTGGTAAATTGGTAATTGTTTACTTCTAGAGTTAAAATTTTGTACACATTTTTCCAGAGTAATTCCATTCTTTATATATCTGAGGAAAAAATCTTTGCTGTAAGAATTGGAGTTGATATCATAGAAGATACTGATCCAGTGTTTTCACTCAGCCCACATTAAAGATTTTATGATCTTTTGCCTTGTTGGACCCAAAAATAAAATAATTGTTGGTGCATTTATTCTCTTGTGTGTGCAAAGTATTCATTTGCTTGTTATGTAAATGCAATATTTCATTCATGTTGTCCAACTTTATCTACGACTATGAACTGAATTCATTCTGCCTTTTATCTTCTGTTTGTGCCAATCACATTACTTATCAAACATTTATACTTCAAAAAATAAATAGAAGGCGTCGCCTATCAGAGCAGGAGGAGAATGGACCTAGTAGAGAACCTGCCATTCTCTCAGTAGAGGTATATGCTCTACGCCTTGTGTTTCTTTGTGAAATTTGGTTGGCTTACATAAGGCTTTATGACTGAGTTTTAATGAATTATGAATTTTATGTAAAAAGTATTTTTTTTTATACTTCAGGGCAGAGGATTTAATGTGGAGGTTTTTTATGCTGACAATCCCGTTTCTGATTATGTCCAATCTGCTGTTTCAACAGTGTTGTCAATCCATGATCATGTAAGCTGGAGCATGTGTAATAGAATTGTTGAACTGTTAAATTCCTCCTGTTTGTAGAGCTATTCTTGTGTCAGCCTTGTCATATGCAAGAACCTGGTCATTTTCTATGTTGGTTAAACACTTCTGCCTTTTGATGTCCTTAAAAAAAGGAAAAAGTAAGAAAAAGAAAAATCATAGTCTTTCCCTTGAGAAACCGAGAAACATTGCTCCAAGATAGAATTAGATAGAACATGGCATACAATATGCCTGTGCTGCACTTTGCCTAGAAGTTATTTACTCATATGGGGGACATGGATGCTAAAGTCAGTTACAATTATTTTTTTCGAAAAAAAAAATAATTATCCAGAAAACAAAAAGGAAAAGGAAATTTTGAGATATCCTCAGAGAATTAATTAATTAATTAATTAATTATTATTTTTTCATATTTCATATCATCTAGTTTTCAGGATAAGAGTGCTTGACTGGGATTATGATAAAGATGAAGTTTCATTGTCTTTTCTTTGTTTCCTTATTTTTCATTTCTTTATTATAATACTACTTTAGGAGCCAATGGGAGATATCTTGGTGTTCCTCACTGGACAAGATGATATTGACACTGCAGTTCAGATGCTTACAGATGAAGCCCATAGTAAACAAAAGAAAGGTAGTTGCTGTAGTAGTTATAATTATGGGAAGTAATCTTATCGAATATAAGACTGTCTATGTTCTAAAAGGTTTTATTTGAATTAAATTAACTTTCTAACGATGCTCATGGCTTAAAATTATAGAGCTTTCTTCTTTTGTGCTAAGTTTAATGCAATTGTTTCATAGTCCCCAATTTCAACTTTTGAAGACTAAATTTGCATGATCTTCTTTTCAATGTTTTCACATTTTGTTGCTGGTCATGGCTGGTTTGTAGAAATGTCCACTTGAAATTTCGTCCTGCTCATAGTTGTATTTCAAGGATTGCATAGCCGTTTAAAACAAATGTTACCTCTCCACTCTTATGAAGTATAGAGAATAATTTTCATTACATTTACATAATGGAAACATTTTAGCTTGCAAATGACTTTTGGAAGTTACATTAATAACATTAAGGATGGTCTCGTGCTACACCCTCTCCCAAATGAGTTTCCTTCATATTTTCATTAAAACAACACTGTTCATCACAAAGGGCAGCCAGTCTGCAAATTAGTCAACGATCGATACAAATTGTGTTTCCAAGAACAGTCCTATGCTCCAAAACGTTTTTTCCCCTTATATGTGATTGTTTCTTTTAATAGTTGTCCATTGTGCTACAAATTGTTAAAGAAGTTTTGAGGAAGTAATCATGTTGAACTCTTATGTTTCAATCTTTAATTAAACTTTCCCAACTAGATTGGAAATAGAGCCCAGTTGAGTATAGTTGAAGTATTGAACTGTTTACTGAAGTTTTGGTGTTAGTGAATGGATATTTTATTTCTCATAAAGAACATAGAAAAGGGGTGCACCTATACATTTTAGTTGTATATTGTTGCAAAAAAGGGTGCAAACTATACATTTTTAGTTTCATTTGGTTGCAATTATTTCACATCCCCAGATGAGAACATTTCAGGATCTCAGCTCTCCTGTTTATTTCCTTTGTTGATAGTCTTTCATTATAATTTTCTGTATATACATTCATAGCTTTTACACATATGTGTGGATGGTATGCACAGACATTTATTATGCCACGTCTACTTGTCTAGTTTGGTGTCATAAGAATGATCAAGGGAAATATTATTTATTCCGCCATATTTCCTCTAGTGATCTCTGACAGCTTGGCATGCTTTACCATGACTCATTGGCAGGATTGGTTTTTGTACCACTCTACTCAGGGCTCCCACGAGCGGATCAGGTCGGCAATTTATAGCACTGCGTTAATATTTGATATTCTTACATTTTGTGACCACCTGCCTTTTGCATTTGATATTTCTCTTTTATTTTATTTTTTGTTACGGTTTCTGAGCAGGATATTGTGTTTACTCCAACTCCCAGAGGAAAGAGGAAAGTGATAATATCAACAAATATTGCTGAAACATCATTAACTTTAGAGGTAGTGAGTCTTTGATTTTGGGATAAATGGGAAAGGTAGATTAAATTTATTGATCAATAGTTCTGTAACTGTCTTTCCTGCAGGGTATTGTCTATGTGGTTGATAGTGGATTCTCAAAACAACGGTTCTACAATCCGGTATAACACTCCACCCTTTTAAATTTATTTATTTATTTTTATTTTCACTTTCCTTTCTTTCTTTGTGCAACCAATCCAGCTTTTGGTATCAGAGGCTTCTATTGCAATTATTATGATGTGTATATGCTGTTTTGAGTACTAACAAATTGACAAGTCATGCCAAACAAGGTTGCTAAGTTCCTTACTACAAGTACTAAATATTGTAGTTAACAAGTGCTGTGAATTATGGATGTATTTCAAAAAACATGTTCTGCCTGTAACAGAAGCATTTAGTCCTAGCTGATTTTCAAATGGGTCATCAACTTGCTATGACAAGCTTAGTGAACATAAACTGGAAGGTGTTTTAAGCTTATAAGATTATGAAGAATAGCATTCTCTATCTTAGATTTGTTGCTGCCTTAAGAGGGACTCAACAGTAACATTAAGTTTTGCTGGCAGGTTTATCGCTATTTTGTTTTGTTTTGTTTTGTTTTGTTTGTTTGTTTGTTTGTCTTTCTCCTCCTCCTTGTCTTTCTCCTCCTCCTTCTTCTTCTTCTTCTTCTTTGTGAGAAATGCACAAAGTATGTGATTTTCAGATATTGCAAATGGTTTTACATTCTGATATTTGTTCTACATTACTTAAGATTTCAGACATTGAGAATTTAATAGTGGCCCCCATATCCAAGGCTTCAGCTCGACAAAGGGCTGGTAGAGCTGGAAGAGTTCGACCTGGAAAATGTTTCAGGTATTGACAATTTGACATCAGATGCAACTTGCCACCCCCATCCCCTGAGATAGCCACATGAACATAAAAGTAGTTGTAGGTGTTAGATGACACTCTATTTTTTAATATTAGTGTTATTTTTGCTTGTATGCAATCGAATTTGTTTACTAGGTACAACATATACTGGGAAAGTTTGTGTATGGTCAACAGTAGTTGTTACTTTAATTTTGAGTTGTAGATGCTCTTTATTTCACTCAGTTTTGCATGCTACTTTCCTTCTGGGTGACATCCGCACTTAAATTTCAATGTAAAATTTATTTGTTGGCTCTTGTTCTTCTCCATATCCAGGCTCTATACTGAAGAATATTTCTTAAATGAGATGTCTCCCCAGGGAATTCCTGAGATACAGAGATCAAACCTTGTTTCATGTGTTATTCAGGTATGCATTTAAACCAATTGATACTGGAGTCATACCTCTTTCATGATAATACACTTCTATTTTGAGTTCTGAGGTTTTAGAATGGTATTAACCTGCTTTACAGGGGTTCCTTAGAACAACAGGGTCTCTGTTCAAGATTAGGAACTAAACAAAAATTTTGTCAACATCATCTAAGGACTTCTCTTTATATCATGAAAATAAATGACTTTGAATGACATTCTTATTTTTATGCATATGATGATAGGTGTGTCAAATCCCTCATAATAAGATTCTCTTGTTTGATTGAGTGTAAAGCATAGCTATTCGGTCTTGGACATTTGTTTTAGGCAGTTAAAGTTTCTGCAGCTTATTTGGCCAAATATCTCTTGCAAATTCAAAATCTTATTCTGCTAGTTTGTGAAGGCAATGTATTAAACAGTTTTTCTGTGTTACTGTCCTTTTCCATTTCACAGTTAAAGGCCTTGGGCATTGACAATATATTAGGGTTTGATTGGCCTGCATCTCCATCACCTGAAGCAATGATTAGAGCACTTGAAATATTGTACTCTCTTGGAGTACTTGATGATGATGCTAAACTCACTTCACCTGCTGGATTTCAAGTTGCTGAGATTCCATTAGTATGTTGAAAGAATTATGGTTTAGTCTGATATTTCTATATGGTTGATTTCCTTAGTCTGGGATAGATTTACACTGCATTTCCAGTATCATGTCTTCCTATTTAATTATTAGCCTAGAAAGTTGTCAATTGTCTCAATGTCATAATTTTTATAGGACCCAATGATCTCGAAGATGATCTTGGCTTCAAGTGAATCTGGATGTTCTGAAGAAATTATTACCATTGCTGCAGTTCTCTCAATACAGGTTAAACTATTTCCATTGTAATTGAAATAAAATGAAAATATTGTCATGCATTCTGTATGAGTTTTCACTTTGTACTAACTCTGTATTTCTTGATGTCTTTTTTAACTTGATGTAATTTTTTTTTTCTTCTTGTTTTGCAGTCCATCTGGATTTCCCTGAGGGGAGTACAAAAGGAAATGGATGAAGCAAAGTTGAGATTTGCTGCAGCTGAGGTTCTATTCTTTTGAGTATTGATCTACTCATGTAAATGTTAACTCAGCAAAAATTAATAAAACCTCAAATGACATTAATTTGATTGATGCTTTTATACTAAGTAGTTGCAATTCAGTATAACAGAACTTAAGAGTGAAGCAATACTAAGTGCTGTGAATAAAATATAAATAATTTTCATCTTATTTATGACACACAATTACTCTGATATTTGTGATTCCAAATCCAATTTCCTTTCTATTCATATGCCAAAGAATACATACGTGTAAAGTTGAAGTCTCTAATTGGTATATCAAGAGTTTTCCACATTGATTGTATGTAGTAAAATCTTCAGTATTGTTTCTTTGCCTCATGCCCTAATGTATATACAATTGATGCCATTCAGGGTGATCATGTCACTTTCTTAAATGTGTACAAAGGATTCATTCAGTCAAATAAATCTTCAAAGTGGTGTCAGAAGAATTTTATTAACTATCATGCCATGGTAAGTACCTAGTTCTGCAGTTGCGCATCATTTTTCAGTTATCTTTGGTTATTCTGCAGCTGCTGTTTTCATGAAGATTTTTTCCACTTTTCTAGTCTCTATGTATAGTTGTATACTATATCATTTCCTATTGGCACTTAATCATAAAGGTTTTCTTTTCCTTTTTTAACCATTTTCTTAAAATGTGCTATATTTTATGCAGAAAAAGGTTATGGAAGTTAGGGAACAACTAAGAAGGATTGTGCTGCGCTTGGGCTTAAGTCTGAAATCTTGTGAAGGGGACATGCAGGTAATTTATGTGGCTTGTTCCTCTCAATTGTCCATTGGTAGCATTCTGCAGATTAATCATTCTGAGTTTGAAACATTGTTTTGCCTTTTTCTTTTTTGAAACTAATTGCTGCATCAGTTTTTATTTTTTATTTTATTTATTTATTTGTTGTGTGTTATAGTCAAGTAATGGAAGTAAAAGATGCATCTAAGAAAGACGTTGTAAAGAAAATCTGAAATAGCAAATTTGGCACTCATCTTAATTATGCACAATTTGACAGTGCTTGCCACCATTTTGAGAATTGAGAAGAGCACCCCCCCCCCCCCCCCCTCCCTGCATTTTTTTTTCTCTGGTGGGGGGTTTTTGGTTGTGCTTACAAAATCCAAGTGTCTAGCACTATTTTTTTTTTTTAATCAATACTAGACGACTTCGTAATGCGACTATCTTAAATTATTTTGCAGGTAGTAAGGAAAGCAATTACAATGGGATTTTTTGCTAATGCTTGTCGTTTAGAAGTGAGTATTGTCTGTGTGTCTGGGTTACCTTCTCAATTGTCCCCCTTCCCTTACGATTCTTTTATCTCTATATGATATGATACATGGTAATCTTTCTTCAGGCATTCAGCCACAATGGCATGTACAAGACTGTCAGAGGTTCTCAAGAAGTTTATATTCATCCTTCATCTGTTTTATTCAGGTAAGTAAATATATGTCTGTCTTATTGCTCCTGCTGGGGTGGGGGGGGGGGGGGGGGGGGGATTAAAGCTTCGTGTTTTACTTGCTAACATGGAAATGTTGGAAGTAATTAAGGATGGGCTGCAATATTCTGTAGAGAAACAGTAGTTGAGTGATACAGTATACACATAATAAACTACTTTGTATCTTTAGCTAGTTTCAAATGTATTTGATGCATTAGTCTTCAAAACACTAGTCTGCTCAAACATTGTTCACTCTTCTACCTTTTCCTTGCTTCAATACTTGTTATCTGTCATAGGAATTTTCATCTAATGAAATACTCTGTATATGCCATCCTCTTGGTGCAGACAATGCACTTTGATTTTAAAGCAGGAGGATTCTCTTTAATCTATTTGTTTGTTCTATAATTGGAACATCTCTAAACTACGTCTCATGACCGGCCCTTTTACCTGAGCAGACCGGCCCTTTTACCTTAGCAGACCATTTTTAGACGCTAGTGATATTAGCCTTTTACCACTAGGACTAGGAGAGGGCGGATGGGGTTTGAGAGAGGACCAATGAATTGAAACATTAAGAAAAAAGAATTGGTGGTTATATTTTCATTATAGTAACTGTGAAATGGGGTTATATTTTCATTGTAATAACTGTGAAACACGTCTCATTGGAATTTGCAGGGTAAACCCGAAGTGGGTGATATACCAATCTCTTGTTTCAACTGATCGTCAGTACATGCGCAATGTCATTTCCATAGAACCTTCTTGGTTGCGAGAGGCAGCTCTGCACTTCTACCAACCTCAACACCCCAATTCTATCCCTCGTTGATTCGTCTCCTCTTTCTTACTCCCAGAAAGTTAGCCTGATATTGTATATGCATTAGCTGAGGTAATTTTTTATGCATTACTTAGAATTGCAATATATAGTCTCAACTACACATTTCACTTCATTTTTAGACCTTATTAGTACCTTAAATTGTCGTTCTGAATTTCTAATGTTACAGCATTCACTTCTCCCTTTGGTCTGTTGTCAGACACTCTTTCCACTTGTCTGTCTGGCTACAGTTCATGGATGGTCACTGGAATGTCTCCGCCTGAGCCTTGGAAGTGGAAATAATTTTCACTTTGAGTGATGAGGGGAACCCGCAACCACTATTTTGAGGATGTGTATTGAGTAAACTTGCGTTGTAACCTTAGCTGACAAAGGACCACAAGGAGGTAAATCAGCTTAGGTTGTCTATAGCTGATCAAAGCAAACCAAGAAGGTCAATAGGTCATTCTTGTAGTCTTGTTGAGAGCCAAATTTGTAACATTGTGGTTATTAAGTCAAGAACTTAATCAACTTGGCTAGGGTTGTCTCCTATAATTTTCACCTTTTACTTGGTATAAGTTTTGGGTCCATTTTGTAGGTTTCTTTTTTGGTACAAAATCATGTATTTATAAATTATTGATAATCTTTTACGATATCTTACAATACCATATCTGTATTTGATAAAGTTATATTTCTTGCTTTGCTTAAAGTACACATGAGGATACACTTCTACGAAGCATAAAATACGTTTTTCGCATTATTGGCTACCTTTTTTGTCTTAAAGGTAATATTTGTGTGAGTCCGTCTCACGGGTCTCGGGTCGGATCTTTGACATCATTAATTAAAGATTTGACCCTTGAAACAGTTGCACACAAGTTTTTGCCTTGTAGCTTTTGGGTAGCACAAAGTACGGTTTTTGTATTATTAGGAACTTCTATGATGTCTTGGAGTAATATTGTTCCTTGTATTTAATTGAATAATTGTATTTGAATTATTTTCATAATAATTTGAAGACCCTAAACATCTTGATAATGCAGTGTTATTGAATAGTGCCAAAGCATGATTAACGTTGAAGACTTGAAGCATTGATAATATGCTAATTTTATCCAAATAGAATAAAAACTCTCCACACAGGAGACATGAAATGAAATGAAATGAAATGCATAATGACAGTACTTTCAAAGGGAAAACACTGTTTCTCTTTAAGAATCTTGTACAAGGTTTAGATCTCTCCCGTTCTTTCTTGGCATCCCTCAAAGAATTGTATTCTTCTTCCATAAAAAAGATACATGCCACTCCTAATGCAAGAACCAGAATAAGATTCCAATTAGTACAAATACTTTTATTTTCTATTCTCTAATCGTTCTCTCTAATGTAACTGTTACCCTATTAAGACAATTTAACTCGTAGGTAAAGCAGAATATTTCCCTATGCTATTATAGACGACTATAAAAAGCAAGTTAAGCTAAGCTTGATTGTGAGTCTAGTCTACTAGTAGCAGCAGCAGCATATATATATATATATATAGTGCTTTTTCCTGGATCAATTATGGCAACTCTTTCTTTACACTTGATCATCTTCATCTTCTTCATCCTCATACTTGGCCTGCAGGTTGAAGCTCGAGTTATAAGGCTAATTTCATCCGATGATCATCATCTGATATTATCAGATGGAGTTGATAATGTGAAGAACCAGTCTGCAGCATATCTGAGTCTGAGTCTGAGTGTCCCACCTTCACCCAAATGTGTTCATGTCTATGGCTTCTTCCCATGTGCAGAAAACATTGGAGGCTACATTTTCTTGATAGCTGTGTACCAGTTGCTGCTGGTTTTAGGAGAGAAACTGGTGACAGAGGGAAGCAATACAATCTTCAACATCCTTGGCACTGGCATTTTTGGTGCTAGTGTGTTCAACATCCTCAAAACCTTGCCAAGAATTGTCATGGTCATTGGTGAGTCAGTCATTATTATATTGTCTTCTTACATCACGGCCATGTTTGGTAAATGGCTGCAAGCTGATAGCTGTTAGCTGATTGTGTTAGATGGTATAACTAATTGGTAACATTAACTGATTGTAAAAGTTGAGCAGCTTTTTGAATTTTAGCATTTTGGAGTTACAAAAAGCTGATTAACCACACTTATATTGATTTTTTAACCAAGTCAAACAGTTAATAGTGGCCAAATAAGTCAAAATTGGCTGATAAGCTAACTATTTTACCAAATAGGGTCGTTATCTTTCAAGTGTATAGATGAGGGTACACTGCCCTCAAACTAATATCCTAGGATACTAGGAAAATATTCCATTCTTGAACTAATGTTTACTTACATCTATCACATGTTATCAAAAACATTAATTTTGAGCAGTTCAAACATCATGGGTAACCTGCTACACTGTCAACTTCAATTCATTCATACTTTTTGTTGCAGCATCTGGGGTGTTCACCAGCAAAACGAAAGCGCAGGAGCAGGTCTCGTCGGGACTTAGCACTAGCGTTGGAGCGACGGTCCTCAACCTCACATTGATGTGGGGAATATGTGTAATTGCTGGCAAGACAACTATGTCTAAACCATCATCTTCTGCTTCACAAAATGCAGAGCCTTCATCTCTGAAATGTCTGCACATCTTAAGGGGTTAGGCTTCTTTTACATCAATCAATGCCTAAGAATAAGTACCACTTCACCTTTGTGTTTATATAATATACAAACATAAATGTGCAGTCCGACTATCAGCTTAGACTTTTAGTTGAGATGGAACACATACTTCAATTTGGTATCAGAGCAATATAATGTTTGTCTGTCTGTCTTTGCAGATACTGGTATTACAATAGACAAGAAGACTACTTACACTGCTGGAATCATGCTTCTGTCTACAATTCCATTTATTCTGGTGCAGCTAGTAAGTAGCTTCAGCTCGCTGTTCGAAAGGCGAATCATGGTCTCCATTGCGCTCGTGGTATCAATTGTTTTGTTGCTGTCATACTTCGTGTATCAGGTTAGCTGAATTTTAATCTTATTGTCATTGGCAGACTGAATGCGCAAAAGAATTGAAGTTTCACCTCAGCTTGGTTGCTTGTGAGCTTATTGGCTTTTCTGTTTTTGTTGATTCTTTGAAGGCTATGAATCCATGGATTCAGGAGAGGAGTTTGGAGTATTCAAAGTATGAAAACTTGCTGGCTGGGTTCCTGAATCATGTGCAGAGGCATGCAGGAGGGAAGCTGATCAATGAGGAAGGCCAACCCGACGTTCATCTCATCAAACGGTACGTGATTATTAGGATCAAGTGCTTATTACTAGCTAAAAAGTATAGCTCGTAGCGAAAGTGTAACTTTATTTCCTTATATACAGTCACATTTTTAGAGGCAGGATGCTGGACTTAGCCTTTCACTGGCCTCGGTCCAACAATCCACCTAGCCACCAATTGCAGGACTTGACACTTGGTCACACCCTAATACTTAGCTTGAATCATCTTATCAAACACCTTCTGTCTACCTCTTTTTCCGAGTTCCGCCTCGCGGAGCAAGGTGGAAATTGCAAGTGGAGTGGGTCTCAATCTCTAAGCAATCACACACCTTCTAAACTCTAAGAATTTTCCTTCCCAACACCTGCCACTGCACAGTTCAAGTGTTTGCCACTACCCTAGAAGTTATAGCTCATTGCACAACTTTATTTCTTTATATACCGCCACATTTTCGAGAGGCAGGATGACCTTTCACTGGCCTCGGTCCAACAATCCCCTTAACCACCAATTGTTGGACTTGGGGTCTCCGTTCAACTGTGAGACAAATTACTGTGTAGACCATGATCTATATAGTTGTGTGGACCATGAATATAAGGTACATTAATATATCAAAAGTACATTATTTGTGTATTAAATGCACATTATTTGATATTGTGTATTGAATGCACATTATTTGATAGTATATAAAATAATGTATCTTCAGTACTCAAATAATGTACTTTTAGTATATTTTTATAGTCTGCACAGCTGTGTGGACCATGGTCCATGTAATAATGATTGCAACCGTGATTCTGCAGAAAGTGCATTGCAGTTGTGGTGTTGATTGAGTGTTCTAACTTTGGGTTTGTTGACAGATTGTTCTCTGAAACAGATAAAGATGCGAGCAAGTCCCTTACGCTTACTGAACTGGAGAATTTGGTGCATAGTATGCAGTGTGGAGTGGTTGAGGTGGACAGGAGCTATGCTCTTTCCAAAATATTGGCATCATTTGATGAAAACAAGGATGAAGAAATCGACGAGGCAGAGTTCATTCAAGGGTGTGTGAAATGGATAGAGGAAGCCAAGTTGTTAGCAAACACAACCACCACAAGGCATTTGCGCCAGGCAATCAACCATTTCCTTATATAAATCTTTAGGGACCGAAAACTCAATTAGGCTATTGAACTTTTAAAAATTGCAATTTATCAACTTGTTGTTTTTGTACATCAAATCTAAAAACTGGTTAATGACTTGCAATAATGGGTCACTAAGGTTCTGACTAGCTCCAACGATATTCTGGCGATTAAACCTGACGAATGGTCGCTAGTTGCCTTTGAAGACGACCAGCAAGTTGCCTTCTTCCGTGGATAAAGCCACTAGCTAGTCACCAAGGTGACCAATGTAGGTAGCCTTTTTCAAAGGCAACCGATGACCGTTCGTCAACCGCCGATCTCCGGGTTTAGTCACCAGAGCGTCGTTGGAGTTAGTGGGAGTCTCACTAGAACTTATAGTGACTAGTTATTACAGGTCAATAATCAATTTTTGAACTTTATACAGGAAAATGATATGATGGTTTTAATTGTAACTTTTAAAAGTCCAGAGATTAGGGGCTATTTGACCATTTTCTCGATCAAATCTTTATGTTGCTATATATTGATTTTGAAGATTGTGGGTGCAGGTGGTGGAACAAGTGACAAAGAGGCAAAAAGAGGAAATTGCACAGATTGAGCATCTGATGGCAAGAATCTTGAAACATGTTCAAGGCCATGCTCTTGAAGCTGAACATCTGCTCAGAGATGATGGGAGCCCCAACATCGAACGCATTCAACAGTACTTTCTTCAATTCAAGTCCCTATATATCATGTTTTTCACCAACATTCTATATATGATCTTTAATTTGCAATTATCATCTACCATACCTGTCTGTTTTCTTGTTTTTTACCTGCTATCTGGACTTACATACAGACTCTTCCGCGAATATGATTGTGATGGGAACAACTACATCACCCGAGCCGAGCTGCAGAAGCTAATCATGACAGTAAAATTCGGAGAAGTAGTGCAGCTGGACTGCGACGATTCGGTGAAGAAAGTGATGAGAGAGTTCGACAGAGATGGAAACAACATGATTGATCAGCACGAGTTCGTTCATGGGATCACACGATGGCTTGATGAGGCGATTCGTGTCTCCAAATGTAGCGACAAGAGAAAGGCCATTGATGAGTTTGATAAGGTGTGTTGTATTGTCAAGCTCTAGAACTCAAACAACCTCGTTTAGAAGTCCGAGTTGTTAAAGCCAATATGTTTGGCTGCGGCTTAGAGAGCTGAGCTGAGTTCAGCATTCTGCCATCATTTGATCGTGGCGTTGACTGCTAAGCAAGTATATATAGTTAAGCGCTTATTATATGTTTTCGAGGATTTTATAGTGAGTTGTTGGATTTGCAGATGAAGTGGGGAGAAATTGACAAATTGGTGTATGAAGTGGAGCCAAATGAGCAGATACACTACAAGATACTAACATGGGCATTCAACAAATCAGTGCTTCAAGTTGTGTTTGGTTTGGCTATCCTGACCATGTGTGCAACGCCATTGGGGATTAGTATCCAGCAGCTCTCCGACGCCATGGGAATTCCTTCGTTCCTCATCCCCTTCGTGGTAGTCCCGCTCGCCCTCAACACGAGAATGGCAATCTCGGCCATCTTCCCTATTAGTCAGAAGAGTTCCAAGACAGCTTCTTTGACATTTTCTGAGGTTAGTCAGTCTGTCTTTGTGTTTAATTTCTTGAAACTTTGAGATTAGAGTTTGTTGGCCTGGCAGAGACCAGTGAAAGGCCCAGTCCAGCACCCTGCCTCTTCAGAATGTGGCAGTATATAAGGAAATAAAGTTGCGCCTTTGCTGTAAGCTATAACTAACTTCTTAAGGTGCAGATATACGGGGGAGTGGTGATGAACAACCTGATGGGGATGACGACGTTGTTGGCAATAGTGTTCGCGAAGGACCTGAGCTGGGACTACTCGGCCGAGGTGCTGACGGTGCTTGTGGTGTGTGCCATTGTTGGTTTTCTGGCATTGTTTCGGACAACTTACCCGCTATGGACTTGCTTGCTCGCGTTCTTCCTGTACCCGTTTTCTGTGCTGCTCTTCTATGTTCTTGAGTATGTGTTAGGCTGGGAGTAGTATGAATTGAATGAAATTTTGCAGTGAAGGTACTAAGTGTATCCCAGCAATAAGACTTGACTTGTTAGTTTTAATGCTTCCTTGAAGAAGTGTTGATGTAAAGAAGCTGGATAGTCATGCCTAGTGTAGTTCACTGTTTTATATATATATATACATATGGATGGTTTTGTCTTGATCGATATCGGATTCACCATAAATCGAGTATGGAAGAACAGAACGAAGGTGGAAAAATGATAGTATTATTTTCCGAGGCGCTAGGCCAAAAAGAAATGCACACCACCAGAAAACGCATATGCACACCCACACATATGCACATATAGAGATCTACAATGCCCGTAAGGGCAGCCTGAGTGGCAAGACCAAGACGCTCGCGGCCGTGAGGTCCTGAGTTCGAAACCGTCTGCCACCCGGGTTTGAGCCGGTCAGCTATGGGTAACCTAGGCTGGTTAACCTCCTTGTGGTCCTTTGCCGGCTCGAGGGTTTACTCGGAAGAGGAGTGGGGTTTGCCTCGATAAACCCAATATAGAGATCTACAATTGCACACACCCATACAATAATGTGAAGAAATTAAAAACAAGACATTTCTTGCGAAATTACAATTCGAAAAGTCTTATAAATATCATGATGATTGTAATATACTTTCTTTTTTCACTTGATATGATAATTGCACTAAAAATTGACTACAACCTAATATTTGTTTGTACTAATGTGTTCATAAATACAACCGATAATAGCTATTTTAAATCCAAAATGATAACAACTAAATTACCACCAACGAGTGGAGGTAAAAACAACTAAAACAACAAAGGAAGATAGAAACTTGAAATAATTGTAAACTTTTTAACTCCATAACATATAATCTTAAATTTAGAAATTACATACATACAATCATACATGTGCACAAATACAACCTTACAACTGAACACACCCTCTACACAAACTGCACACAAACCCACAAATGCACACAAACTAACACGTAATTATTATCAATTTCACTATACACACTTTAACACTTAAATATGTAATTTTTAACAACTAAATATGCAAATCTGGTAAATTTTATAAAATTAATTAAAAAAACTAAATTTTAAATCTAAACCATAAATGCTAGACCCTAATTAGTAAAAAGTGAACTATTAAATCAAATAAAACTAAAAACTCAATCATAAACTCTAAAATTGAAACCCTAACTGCAATAATGCACTTTCGCATATTTGCAATTACAATCTTTTAATACTAAATGTGCAAATTTGAAAAAGTCTAAACATTACAGATTTTAGTGTTCAAGTTTGCATAGTAAAGTTGCTGATAATATAATTATGAAAATGCCACCGCATTTTTTAAAAATCTGATCTAGTGCGTTCAATTTTTTTAGATATAAGGTTGAGATTGGTTCTTAGTTTTCTCATAAGAATTTGTTCTCATATGATCCAATACCTATATACCGAGTTGACTTCATATGAGACAACATCTTCCCATGAGACTGTGAGACAACGTGAATGCACACACTAAATTGTGTGCACTCATGTAAGTCATGTTGGGTTAAGTGCACACACTCTAGACTGTGTGCATTCACGTTGTGTCTCAAAATCTCACAGGGAAGATGTTGTCTCATTTGTTGAAGACTTGAAGTTGGCTGTGTTATTTGGCATTCAATGGTTTTTAACTGTTTTTATTTGGATGACGAGGGAAACCTGTAGTCATTACTCCTCTCGTATTGTAACTCTAATCGACAAAGGACAACAACTAGTTTAGATTGTACATAACTTACCCGTGGCTAGTAACTCGCTTCCACTAGAATTAAATTTGTAACATTGTGATTATCAAGTCAACAATAAGTTTTGAATTGTTTACTATTATATGAAAGATAGCTACACTGTCAACGAATTTGACACAAAGTAGAATATAAGGATACAAAGTTATAAGATTATATCTAACTTTTAAAACAAAGGTCCCGTAGCTCAGTTGGTTAGAGCGTTGGTCTTATGAGCCGAAGGTCGCGGGTTCGAGCCCCGCCGGGACCAATGAATATTACTTAAATTTTTAATGGACATCAAGCTAGTTTCCTGTGTATTTTAGAGGGGTCCAGGTGACCTAGGATAGGTGAAAAATCCTTCTGTATACAGTTAAGGGAAAAGGCTGGGTGTCCTAAAGTGAAATAAGATAGGGCACTTAGCCAATACAAGGACCTGGTGTAGGCTCAAGTGCCTTATTTCCCTATGATGTGCTAAAAGAAAAAGAACATGTCATGAAGTCATTGGCAAACCAAACTGAATGCCTGCAGGCCATGGCCACCATATATATATATGCATTTTCTTGTAAGCAATTCTCATTTTAGTTCTTTCAAGTTCAGATAATGCCTTAGTACATTATTCAAGAGCACAATTATTCTGTGATGGGGTTATAGGACAATTTTATAGTCCTAACAATTTGGGTACTGTGAATTTGCTCTCTCTTTTTAGGCACAAAGATCGGGAGTCATCAGTTAGAAGGGTCACATTTGCCCTACTTCGTCATTCAATTCATCACTACCTCAACAATTATCACTTGACCTGAGCACTCAACTAAGCGACATCATAGCTCCCGTCTTACTAGTATAAATAGGAGGCTCCATTAGCCCTTGTGAGAGGATTTCAATTTCATTTTACTCATATGACCAAATAAAACCTTGGGTAGTTCGTTGTATGGTTTGTATCTAGATTACTTATAAATCATAAATCATAAATCACAATGACTCAATGGTCTATGAGTTGTCCGAGTTTGATCTTGCGTTTTTGTCCATAATTTGTCACCCACGAACCAATAGAGTTATCCATGCGTGTAATAAGTAGTGATTTTTAGTGTGCATAAAGTCTTCAAAAATACTTCATGTACTCCCAAAATCATACTCCTAACTTTTACTCCCAATTGTGTTCAAATTGATTGGACGAAGGAAAAAAAGAATGGATAAACATCATGACCTCTACTAAATTAAGCAAAAAAATGAGAATATAATTTGAGAGTTTATGTAGAATTACTCTAAATTCTTAGCATTTACCTAAGCCTAAATGTTTGGTCAGAATTTGAATGTGGATCTACCAACAGGGATAGATCATAGATGGTATGGTCTACATATATGCAGCATCTCTAACTGGCAAAGTACACTGCATTTGCATGTCATTTATGGCACACTTCTTAATTAGCTGCTTAATTAATTAATACATTTTATGTACTGTTATGCACTTTCACTCAGAGCCCTTGGAAAGATTTCATTACTTTAATTTGCTGCCAAAAATTTAAAAAAAAAAATAAATAAATAAATCTATAGAGGGTTAACTACTCTATCTTATTCATTTATGTATAATTTAAATATGTGTGCATCTAACATTGATCTTTATCTATTGTTACATTAGTAAGACAGGATTAAGATTTATACGTTGTGATAAAAAAAATGTTATTTGTACGATTTTTTAATATTAAATATTGTACCATTTAAAGTGACTATAAGTATTACAAGCTAAGCTCATGTAGTTACTCTGTCAAGTATTTGATTCTCATTCCGATTCTGATTCTCATGTGGAAACCAATTCAAACACACCATAAATATTACAAGCTCATGTAGTATGGAGTTTATGGAAAAACATAAAAGAAAAGCTCTTTTGAAAACATGATTGTCAATCCTTTATAACTAGTTAACAAAATTTTTAAATAGATGATATGAATTTTTAAAAAGAGAATAAGGGTCAAATAGATAATCCAACTATACACCAAATTGTAATTAGGCCACTGAACTCAAAAATATTACAATTAGGTTCCTGAACAACACAAAGTCATGCAATTACATCTAAAATGACTTGTTTACCACTGATGTGTTTGTTCCTTTATTTAAAAATAATTTTTTTTAGGTGTTTGTTTACTTGTTTAGGTATAATTGCATGAATTTGCGTTGATCATGGATCCAGTTGTAATTTCTTTTTTTTTTTTTTTTTTTTAGTACAATGGCTTAATTGCAGTTTGGAATTAATTACACTTTTGGTCCTGTGACTATGGGGGTCTTGCTAATTTGAGTACGCGACTTTAAAAAGTAACAATTTAGTTCCCTAACTATGTCTTTTTTAACAGATTTGGTCCTTCCGGTCAAATCACCGGCCAAAAGTCGCCGGAAAAACATAAGTGTTTTTAAATTGTTTATTAATGGGGGTAAAACAGTCCATTCAAGTCATTTCTTCTTCCTCCTGTTATCCCCACCGCCGCCCATTTCTTCTTATTCCTCCGGTTGTCTACTAAACTCAATTAGCCACTGGAATCTCCATAGGGTATAGACACATTGGCTCAAAGCTTAATCCATATATAAACGTCATTGTTTTCCAAGATTGAGCAGACTAATAATCCAATTTAAGTATCCTTAAACACTGATTTCAATTCGAAGAGACAAAGACATTAATGGCGAATATAGAAGGGTCTCCTGGAAGTTCTATGCATGGAGTGACCGGTAGAGAGCCAGTTCTGGCTTTCGCCGTAGCTTCCCCGATTGTGCCCACAGATACGACGGCGAACTTTGCTTTGCCGGTGGATTCAGAGCACAAATCCAAAGTATTCAAGCTCTTCTCCTTGGCTAATCCTCACATGAGAACTTTAATTTCCACCTCTCATGGATCTCTTTTTTCATATGTTTCGTGTCCAAGAAGCGGCGGTGACGGGGATAACAAGAGGAAGAAGAAGAAATGAATTGCATTGACCGTTTTACCCCTATGAGTAAACAATTTAAAAACATTTATGTTTTTCCGGCGACATTTGACCGGTGATTTGATCGGAAGGACCAAGGGCTTGTTTGGTTATCAGCGGTTAGATTTTAGCGGTAGCGGATTGTGTTAGCGGTTATCAAATAGCGGATTGTATTAGCGAGTTTGACCAGTGGATTGTATCAGCGGTTTGTAAAAAGATGTTTGGTAAAATTAGCTGTTTAGATTAGCGGTTAACATGTAAAATGACCAAAAGGGTATACATAATATTATATATATATATATATATATATATATATATATATATATATATATATATATATATATAATAACAATAATATAATGTTTTAATACATTAATAAATAAATAAATATAACAATAAATAATAAATAATAAATACTAAATAATACAATAACAATAATGTTTTAAAATTAAAAAAAAAAAAAAAAAAAAAAAAAAAGGGGAGGGGGGTGGGGGAGGGGAGCCACACGGCTCCCTTTGTTTCATTCAATCAGTTTGCCCAGCGCAGGCGGTGCGCTGGCAAACTGTAAGTTTTAATTTTTTTTTTAATTTATATATATAAGGGCTTTTTGGGGAAAGTATACTTTCCCCAAAAAGCCAAATGCAAAACGCTGCTATATGCAGCGTTTTGTATATTGGCGGTTTGGAGCAAATCCGCTGCTCCAAACCGCCATTAACCAAACAAGGTTTTCAGCGTTTTGACCATAGTCAAAACGCTGAAAACGGCGGATCCGCCAATTTGGCGGATCCGCTACTAACCAAACAAGGCCCAAATCTGTTAAAAAATGCATAGTTAGGAGACTAAATTGTTACTTTTTAAAGTCGTGTACTCAAATTAGCAAGACCCCCATAGTCATAGGACCAAAAGTGTAATTAATTCTTGCAGTTTGGTATATAGTTGAATGGTCTATTTAACCCTCATTCCTTAATTTTTCACATTTGGTCTCACAATTTTTAAATTCTTGAATATTAATTTTAGTACGTAAATAATTTATAAAAGAAGGTAATAAAGAATTGGAAACAATTGTAATATATTTTAAGAATGTAAATTATATTCTACTTAGAAGTTAGAACTAATAATAAATTCTAAAGTTATCAAATGTAGAAACTAGTTTTTAACCTAGTCCTACAACACTGTCGTTGTGGTTTCGTCATTCAACGTACACAAATGTTAACTTTAACACTTGTATATAAAATATAAAAGGTAACCTTTCAAATCAGTCAAACACTTGAAAGTAATTGGAAATCATGCCAATGCCAATACCCTCCCTGCCTTTATTTCCCCTATAAAAGATAAAAGAGGAAAAAAAAAAGAAGAGAAAAGAAGAAGAAGAATGTAAGCTAATGTTAACATTAAATTGTGTACCACATATATGATATGATTTTTATTTATGATAAAATTGATCAATTTAAGAGTCAATCCTACAATCTTGCATTTTCATTAGCATATTACTTATCAATTGTTGCAAGTTTAAATATAACGGATTGTGTCATTTGTTACAAGTCATATGAAATAGTATAAAATTAATTTATAAAGAAAAATATTGTAAATAGCATGTAACGAACCTATTTAGACCGAACAAGTAAATAAGGGTTGTTTGGTTTAGATTTAGGGTTTAATAATCTTCTATCTATTAGAGATAGAAGATTATATTAAGGAGGGATTGGCATTGCATTGGAGTAGGTTATAG
This sequence comes from Ipomoea trifida, assembly GCA_003576665.1. Taxonomy (NCBI): domain Eukaryota; kingdom Viridiplantae; phylum Streptophyta; class Magnoliopsida; order Solanales; family Convolvulaceae; genus Ipomoea; species Ipomoea trifida. The sequence goes on from CP025644.1 coordinate 3,629,805, forward strand.
CTTAGCTAGGGGTTGATTGAGGTGAATGGTGAGATGCATAGGTGGACTAAGAATAGTCACAGACATGACATAATCCCTCTAAACAAACAGATGATCGAGTAGATAAAACATGATAGATTCTTGTATTTGGAAGGTATGAGATTTTAGTTCTTGTTAACTGACACTCTTCTGGTTGAGCTCATCACAAATGGATTTTCTAGTGTGATTTATCAAATTTCTTCTATGTAATTTACCGACTATTTCAGAACATGATTTACTTAGTGTTATTGTCAAAATAATAATAATAATAATAATAATAATAATAATAATAATAATAATAAAAGGACTAAGGAATCCCAAGAAAGAATTGGCAATCTATGAATGAATCCAAATGGTACCTTATTTAGTTGCCAACTTGCCAACCAATGAGATGGGGTGTTACTGTTAATGCCAGCTCTTTGTAGGTTGAAACATGAAAGTAAGATTGACAGGTGCAGTTATGATTTTCCCATGTTGGAAATCCTCCTTTAATAATCAATAAATTAACTACACATGAATCTAAAGTGGCTTTTCAATCACCATCATTGCTGCATGGAGCCATTTACAATTCTAGTTCTAGACATACATGCCAATCCCAACTCCCATCCCCCCTTATCAACCCAATATTATCACACCCCCACCACACCAACTAAAAAGTAGTTAGGATTATACAATCTGTCGTAACTTAACTGATTAACCACTTTAAAAAATTCATCAATAATCGCAAAATGTAAAATTTAAATCTGTCGTAACTTAACTGATTAACCACTTTAAAAAATTCATCAAAAATCGCAAAATGTAAAATTTAATTCACCAGGCCAATGTATAAGGTGAATTATTGTACTTGTAAACCGTTGAAACAAACCAATTAAGCACATTAATGCCACTCATTTCTTGGGTACCGTGGGAGATTGACAGCAGGTTGGCATTTGGCAATGAAGATTGAGGCTTAGCTGAGTAGAGCAACATTTGGGGTTTTATATATATATATATATCAAAGATTACTCACATGTATGGGAAGAATTAGCTAGCATGAGAAAAATGCATTTTTGACACACTACTTTGACTCAAACGCATTTCCCAAACTAATTCGGTCTAGATATCAAAATCTTATTATCTTTGTTCGGGACACACCCACACACAATCTTCTCGTTTCAGTCAATTTTTCGTTGTTTAATTTTGTGGTTGAGTTAAAAGAATAGCAGTACGTGCCTAAGAATTAACATATCAGATAGGGCAGTTGTAGCTTTGAATGCTATTGAATTGAATTGCTTCAATTCAGTCACCAATTTATTAGAGCTGACAATCAACCATGAATTAATAAGATCAGAGCTGCATATATATAGAGAGAAGTGTTGTAGTAGTACCCTAAAGAAACTATCACTGTAATGGCTCAAATCAATATCCTCCATGGCCCCAAGATAGCCAAAACTAACATTCAATGTTCATGTTCTTTAATTTCATATATCCCCTTTAAAATTGATTGTTAGCTAGCTTGACAGCAACCTAGCTACCTGCACCATACCAATTAACAATGACACTTTCTGCACACCTAATTAACCTAGATCTCACATATGGCCTAGCTAGCTAAGCTAGCTAGCTAGGCATGCAAAATCTTCTTCATTTCTTCAATTCTCAGACTTCCAACTAATTTAACACCTCAAATTTCATTTGAAATATGGGTTTTCTTTGCTCTATCTCATGTAGTCATGTGCATGATTCTGTCCGGTGATAGTTGCCTACTTACTAAAAGAGGCCGGGGTGTATTCCAATTACTTGATAGTTGCCCACTTTCTAAAAGTGGGGACGATAGTATAGACGACGAGTACTATCTGGTCCAAACATATCTGGGCACTTGAACTGGATTGGATTTAATTTACTGGACTCACTTTCTTCCTTTTTCATAAATGATAATATATGGTAAATAAACTTGAACTTTGTCAAGAGAATTGGACTGATAAAATTAAAGCAGAAAATTGAAGACCATAGTACAGTGTTGGAACTTGCAGGAAAACACTATTATGATCAAGGGTTTTCTTGATCGGAGCTAGCTAGATTGGAAAAGTTTGACAATTGAAATGAAACATATATTATAGATTGAGAGAAATTAAAATGGAGGAGATCAGATCAGAAATATTGGTTCTAGTGATGATAATCCAGAAGGGAGGTGGTTGGTCTGCCGGAAGCGAGGTGGTGGTGCTCCTCCGCCGCCGCCGTAGACATCCCGGAGAGCTCATTATTGTCGCCAAATCCTCCTCCCATGGCGTAAGAGAAAGTAGTGTGAGGAAAAAAGCTGGACTGAAGGGGTTCCCTCTGAGAAAACACTTGATTTTGGGCTGGAGTGAAAGAGCCCTCTTCTGCTACTTTGCCATTTTCTGGGCAAACATTCCAACTGATTAGCCTTTGATCATCAAAGAAAAAGATGGACGATGACGACGAAGAGGCCTCTGGGAAAGACACACAATTTGGGTGCAAATTGTTACTTTCCATGGGGAAAATTGATGAGAAACTTGGATTATTTGAGCAGTTCTGAACAAGAATTTCTTCTTCTTTAAGGCCTGTTTGGTTAATCGCAGTTGAAGCGTTATTGAGAGCTTCAATCTCAGCTTTCGCCTCTTTCATTAACCAATCAATCGCCTTACTGGGCCGGTCATATCCGAGCCGGTCCTGAACATCGTAAAATTGGATCGCGGTGTTCGGCGACAGCCGCACACGGCGGTCCCGAGTTCCACGCGCCGTGCAAACCTTGCTGTGACGGTCTTTCCGGCCGGTGGCGCGTACAATCCGCCCGCCGCCGCCGTTCACATTCATCATCACTTCCCCTCCTTTCCCTCTCTTCTTCCCCTTCACTCTCTGCGTTTCTTTCTCGAATCCATCCGCCATTATTGCCCCTTTTCTCCTCCTGCATTGTTCTTCCTCTTCTTCTGAATCATCTTCCCCCTCATGAAGCACAGGATCCATATCTCTCTCTCTCTCTCTCTCTCTCTCTCACTTTTTTTTTTCTGAAACTTTTTCAGAGCTGCAAAGGCAAAAGCATTGCTGAGGAAACTTTTTGCAGAAACATTTCTGAGAATAAAGAAGAGAAAGGAAAAGGGAATGGAAAACTAATACCTATGAGAATAGAATGAAGTGCAGCTGGCTTTTATTTTGGTATCCTAGTTTAGTTGCATTTGTACACTACAACTACTATATGTTATATTTATATTCATGTCTCGTATAGGCTATATCTTATTGGTGTGTGTGTGTGTATATATATATAGTGAAGCCACAAGACATGGGGATGGAACCAATCTTGAAAATGAACTAATAAGGGGAATAAAGTTTTAATTTCATCAGTAATTTCTCTTTTTTACGATGTGTGATGAAAGATTCGCTAGATTCAGATTTATGGTACCAAACAAAATAACAGAATGTTAATTTGATCCTATGAGTATTAACACATCAATTTAAGGGAAGGTTTAGTTCATGTTATATCGCACAACATAACTCCCGATATTGCATGGAACGCTATATATCTTTATTTGGTTCAGAGAATGTGAGCATGATCTTTTTAAACAATATTAAACTCCGAGGAATGGTTCCTAGTTCAATTATTTTAGACACATTTTTTGGAGTCTCATTCTAAAGTAATATGAAATTTTCTAGAATGTCACATCTCTTATACACTTAAACGTACATAATAGATAAACTGCTACTTGCAAAATGAGTTCAATCCTTTCAACCTATGGGTGTAGATCTATACTCTCTACTGGTGACTACGTTAGCAGTAAAATGATACTCCGTAATATTTATAAGTAATAAATTGTTATTTAATTAATTGATGAGCATGACAACAAATAGTTATGGATGACGAAAAATATAGACTTGTTTAAGTTATTATGCCCCCTTTATCAATTAATTTACAAGGTGAGCTTTACCTAAAATTTATATTCACTTAGCAATTACGGATTTTTACGAAAATCAAAGAGTTGCAGATTCCACATGGATCTGGTCCAAGTAATTAAGCTAGGCAGGGATGTTCAAAAGCATTCATTCTCTCTTTTGCTGTTGAGGTACCAGCAAGAACAGGAAAAAAACTCATTTCACTATACTTTGGGATTCACAATTTCACTTTATGTGACATCTGTTTTTAAATTAGGGTTTTTTTTACCCCTCAATTAAGTACTGCCCACCATTATTGCTTTTTCAGCTTCTTTAAAGAATGGTGTAAGAAAGCAGAACAGCCAGGATTTGGACAAAAGTTTGATACAGAATCCCAGTTTAGATGTGGGATATATAAGTAATAGTAAATGCTGCAAAGACTGGGCTGGCATGGGGTGGTGAGGATGAAGGTGAGGTGTATGATGGTTTGCCTGGGTAAAGATATATGCTTTCAAAGAATATAGTCAAATCGGTTGATTAATTTAAAGAGAGTCAAGAGTTTTGTTTAATTAGTTGGTAATTGTAAGATTTCAATTTTTTATCGAAGGAGATTTATAGGTCGATGAGATACATTTCGTGATTTTTGGGCGGTGTATTTTGTATTTTAGTTAGCGGAAAAGAATGTTATTTGAGGAGTGAAATTTAGCTAGATTTCATGAAAATAGGGGTGAGTAAAAAATGACCAACTATGTAACTTAGAATCGATAATCTAAGTCCGCATGGGCGGCTCAACTGAAGAGATCAACGATTATTTCAATATCGCCCCACAAGGTCTTTGGCACTCCAATGTGTATTTAACTATATGGGTATGTAGTTATCTTATGAAGTTGAAAAAATATAATAAGTTATTTCAATTTTTCAGTCAGTTATGGTTAAAAATATTTCAGTTATTTTGGTTATTAACTGAAAATCAATAGAAACTGATTTTTGCACACACTTACATGAAAATGAACCAAGACAAATTTCATATTGAATAATTAGAATAAAGACTTAGCTCCTTGTTAAGACCTTGTGGTCTAGTGACACTCAGTTGCACTCTGGGGTGGGTTCAAGGCGCGCTTCAGTAGTTGTGAAAAAAAATGACTTAGCTCCTTAAATGGTCCAATGTATCTTTATATATATATAATTTGAAATATCTGAGAAAACCTTTAATTTATTTTTTTTCAAATTTAAAGCATGGAAACCTAAGAAATTTATATTCTGGCGAATTGAACCAAGATTCCATGACGCATAAGATTGAGGTGTGGATAAAGAATATGCTGCTGCAATAGGAGATAAAAATATCCCTCTGGCTGGTTGGGTCCCTCCTACGCTCGAGGAACAAGGGAAGTTGCATGCGGGCATGTGCATGGCCCTCCATCCTTTTCCACCATTTTGACCGCATTTTTAAAACACACACTCTTGCCATGGATATTATTCTATAGTCTAATTAGTGCAATCAGCCCACCGATCAAAATATAACTTTCACTCTAAACATTTTCTCACTTATATTCTCAGTGGAATTTAAACTTAACACTACTGCCTGGAGTTGTATCATCGGACTATAAACCACTGCCGCATGAAATTGTATCGTCAAGTCAGGCAATGAACCACCACGCTAAATTTTAGGGCTATTTCTGACATTTTTATATGACAAAAGAGCGGTTAAGTTACACCTATAAAATAATCAGCTGCAGAAGTGACTTTATTTTATAAAACACATGCAATTCTAGTAACAAATCACCAATCTTTGAAGTCATCCCATCATCATAGAAATGTATTTGCTTCTTGATGGACATATCGAGCTTTAGACATTTTTTACTTTTCAATTTGAACACATTGTTTTGTCTATTTTTTTACTAATGAAATTTGAAGGAAAACTATATTTTCTACTTTGAAATTTCAACTCAACTCTCTAGTTAAACTATTTAAGTTGGACTAAACCGTAATCAAATCATCAAATTTAAACATTTGTCGAATTGAACTCGAGTAGCTCATAAGTAATCTCTCTTTCTATAATATTTCTTCTTCTTCTTCTTCTTCTTCTTCTTTTTTTTTTTTTTTTTCATTTTCGATCATAAAATAATGTTTGACATTCCATTAATAGAATGTAAACAAAAGCGTGAGGTAAGAAACACATAGGCAAGACTAGAAGAGTAGTTGGGCAATTAATTAGGGTTTAACTTATATGGATTTGTAGCTCGTCTTGCGTGCATGCGCTAGCTATGAGCTGAGCTTCATTTCATTTCGTCAACTTTTGCTCCTCTATCTTTACACGTGATTCCTTTATTATTTATGGTTAATGTAGCCTTTCTTTTATCACCTTTTCTTTCTAGCAAGCTAGCCTTTAGTACACTTGTGCTTCAATTCTCTCTCCATCTTCAATTCCACCCTCACTAATCCTATCTAGTTTACTTCCAACAAAAGTTGACTTAATTTATCTAGAAACTAATGTTGTACATTATGGAAAATATTATACAAATTCCCAAAGTTTACTCATAACTTTACTTCATCATCCATATTAGTTGAGTATATAATATGTAAGCATAAATGTATAATCTAACAATCAACTTAGGCTTAGTTTTTAATTAGTTGAGATGAAGCACATGTTTCAATTGGTATCAAAGTCAACTTTATATCAAAGGTCATGGATTCGAATCTCTGCGTCACTCAATAAAAAAATAATATAGTCCACGTGTTGCTTGGAGCTCATAAAAAACAATCAGCCGGCACACGTGATGTAATGAAAATTACTCAACAATGATTACCACATCAGAGAGTAAAATCTATAAATTAGAATAAGAAAGTCCCTATAGACTATAGTAAAACTCATATATATTATTTATCATTATCATTTGTACTGGTCAAGAGTCAAGGCCCCTTAATTTTAAGTATAAATAGAGGGTCTTTGGGATTAGTTAGGATTCTTGTACGTTAACCTTAAGTTTGTTCTCCAATTTTACACAAAGTTTCAAATTTGATTTCCCCTAATATATACATACAATATATTATAGTCAACCATACAAGATGATCATACACCATCATCATCATGCATTATTAGACTTCTATATACTCCGTATAATATAAAAAATATTTCATGTTGAAAGTAACATCAATTAAGTTAGTTAGACTGCTCACTTGGTAACTACAAGATTATAAATGAATCTTAATGAAAGCACCCTACTGACTTTCTTGATTTTAGTCAATTTATACCAGCTAAAGTTACAAGGCAAAGTTTATGTCGTAGGATGCAGTTATACAAGATTTATTGTTTCTGATCAAGTCTGCAATGGATTTAGAAGATTGGAGTACAACAAACAAGTTAAAATGGTGTTTTCAAAAAAAAAAAACAAGTTAAAATGGTAACGAATCTTTCACGGGAATTGGTGGCCCAGTAAACAGAGAAGGTTGTCACAAGTCATGTCTTGATGTTTAATTTTCTGCAGTCAAATCACTTAACGTTTCAGAATGAATGTGTGTGTGTTTGTGCGTGTGCAAATCCACTGAAAGCATTACTCTCTTGGCTTGCATTGATGAGCTACTTCACCTTCAATTCTACTGTTCCTTTTTCTTGGTTTTATTCTCCATCTTCCTGTGTGAATTTGACACTACCTACTGCAGATTGTTAGGCATCTCCGTGCTTAAAAAAAAAAAAAAAGAAGGTCTGCTAGGTATCTTATATGGTCGACTAATCAACGTTTAGTCTTATTTTCAATAATTGGTGGAGGTTCGAACCATTCAGTCAACTTTAGGAGTAATTGGACACTTTGACCAATCATAGATGGTCAAGACTTCTTGTGTGCATAAGTGTACAATTAGTAGAGGTCTCTAGAATCATTTGATTGACAACTTAAGATTTACCTCACTGAGTTTTGAAACTGGTTAATGGGATATATAGGATAACAAATCGAAAGAATTGGGTTAAAAAAATTAATGAAAAAGTAGAATTGTTTGTTTGTCACTTTCCTGTACCCGATGGGTGTTGCACTGTTGCGCATGCTGTGTTTTTCAAAACATTATTGTATCTCTTTCCTTTTTACATAATCTTTTTGTTTACATGGAGGAATTTCCTCATACATTGGAGATGTCCTAGGTGAGAATATATTTATTTGTTCTTTTTTAAAATAACTTCAGAAGGAGTGGAGCACCAATAAATTTGGAAGCTTTCTTCCATTATAGAGATGGTGGACAGAATACACTATACTAGCTACAAGAAAACAGTAAAATAATAATAATAATAATTAATTATTATTATTATTATTATTGTTATTGTTATTGTTGTTGTTGTAATGAACAACTCCTCCAAAGGTGTTAATATCACATTCTTTTTACATTGAAATTCATAATTTGTCATTCCATTCACCCTTCTATATATCCGTCGTTATATCGTTGATTTGTGGGCTATGGTCCAAAAAACAACGCTATTTCTTTAAGTAAAGAAACAATTGTTGCTACATCTTAACGGAGTACGTATTTTTAGTGTGTTAATTACCAAATGAAATTACAATGTATCTAAACTAAAACTGTCTCATATATTATTTTTATATTATCAAATGAAACTGTAGTTGTGTTGAAATGAAATTGCAATGTATATAAAATTAATGAAACTGAATAACAGTTTCACATATTTGAGTGTATATTGTCAATGAAACTGTAGTTATATCGAAATGATACTGTAGTTATGTTATAATGAAACTATAGTGTATATAAAATGAAAGTGAATAACAGGTTCACATATTTGACTGTATAATGTCGAATGAAACTGTAGTTATATCGAAATTAAACTATAGTTGTGTTGAAATGAAACTGCAGTATATATAAAATGAAACTGAATAACAGTTTCACATATTTGAGTGTATAATGTTGAATGAAACTGTAGTTATATCGAAATAATATTGTAGTTATGTTGTAATGAAACTGCAATGCATGCATATAAAATGAAACTGAATAACAATTTCACATATTTGAATGTATAATGTCGAATAAAACTGTAGTTATATCGAAATGAAATTGTAGTTGTGTTGAAATGAAACTGCAGTGTATATAAAAGGAAACTAAATATGTTATACAAACAGAACTATTTTACGTGGAACGACATAAAAATGGCATAGAACGGGTGTCGTTTCTTTTCATTAAAAAAACAGCACCTTTTTGGATCATGGTCCACGATAAAATTTGCATCTATATATCTTACCACTTATAATTTGGACTTCCTTAGCCAATGGACCTCGAATGCCATAGCCCATAGTATGCTCATCATTTGTTTGCGAGCCCAAAATGATTTTGCGCGGTATCCAAATCAATCATTATTGCATGGACCATGGTCCACACAGTTTTGTGGACCAAAAATAAAAAGTACATTATTTTTGTACTGAAGGTACATTATTTTTGTACTGTAGGTACATTATTTTAGAGTACATTATTTTTGTACTGAAGGTACTGATAGGGATAAATCCCGGTCTCCGCAGTATACCTTCCCGGTCTCTTCATGTACGTTTACCGCCCCGGTCCGTGCCACCAGTTAGACCCCGAGCCCGGGGTGCGGAAGTGTACCTCCACGGGGGTTCGAACTTGGGACCGCACGCGCGGACCACGTGTATGAACAGTAGCCAGACCGGTGCATGTCCGCCACGCGTCCTGCATGCCGGAAGACCGGAGTGGCCGTTGGGCGGTACTATAAAAGGAGCATTTAATGAGAGTAGGGGGACTTTTGGCTATTTCTACCTAACAGTAGCTAAAGAGACCGGGAACCTCTGACCCACTGTCACGTAGCTCGGTCTCCCTTTAGGGCATTGTACTTTGTACTCCGTGCCCGGTTCATATATAATACACACTAGTACAAAATTGATCAAAAATATAAGACAATTTGCGTCCGGAGTTCAAACTCCGGACGCGTAAAGTGATGCGGTGGCATTTTTGTAATTAAAATATCCAGTATTTAATTATTTTTTTAAAAAAAATAATAAAAAATGGACCAACTGCGTCCGAAGTACTCACTTCGGACGCGGCTGATCCGTAGCGTTACAGCAGCTGCTTCCGAAGTTCCCACGCAGCTGCTTTTTTTATTATTATTATTATTATTTTATTTTTAGTTAAAATCTGGATCTCAACCTCACGCCGCACCATCTTCAAGTCCAACGCAAATCTGCGCCTCCACGTCCGAAGTACCTACTCCCCGTCGCCACTCCACTACCAACGCCGCCTCCGTCTCCACTCCCAGCCGTCGTTCACCGAACATAAACACATTAGATCCACACAATCGCCGCACCATCCTGGAACCGTCGCCGCTGTCCACAGCCTCCCGTCGCCACCTTGTCGCCGCTCGCCGCTGCAATCCGTCGCCGTCCATCGTCTTCCCCATCGTTCGCACAGCCGCCGCCGGTCTCCAGCCACCTCGCCCGTCGCCTCTTGCCACCGGTCATCGAGGAGCTTCCTTCATAAGCGACCGTCGGCAGCATGTTGTAGGTCAGTTTCGTTCATACATAGGCTTTTCTTTTTGGTTGTTTTTTCCCTAGATTTTCTACATGGTTTTTTTGTTTCAAATTTATTTATCAAATTTCTTTAGGGGTTTAGGGTGGAGTATTCACTCCAAGAGATGTGAGACAGAGCTGCCAAAATACAGTGAGGTATTTTTTCTAAACTTTTGAACAGTTCATAAGAAGTAAAAAGGGTTTAGGGTGGAGTATTCACCTCAAGTATTGCTATGATTAGCAGATAGGGCTGTGAGAGAGTGGTACCGAATACTTGGTGTAAAAAGTAAAACAAGTGCAAATCTTACCAGGGAAACTTTTTCTGCAGTAAGTATTTGACAACATTTATCAGATATTATTTGCTCGTGTCTTATGAATTTTACTAGTTTATGTTACTAGATTCATGTAACAAATGTAATCAAAGTGAAAGACTTCTTTAACTTTGATATGTTAATAGAGAAAACCATGTATGCCTTCTTATGAAACTCAAGGGAGTTTGAGCTATTTGTTTCAGAAATAACTTAATGGAGAAGAGCTAAATCATGTATTTTGCCACCTGTTTGTTTCAGAAATAACTTTAAAATAATTGACAATAATTGTCAGCTTTCTAAAATTTGATTATTTCATTCCAAAAGATTGCTTATCTCCTCTTTCTCCTTGTTTCCAAACAGGTATCTTTTGTCTTAAATTTTAGATGAGGTATATTTGTTTTTCATGTTTGATGCAAACAGGTTGAAGTCTCAACAAAGAGCCCAAAATCAGATAAACAGTATGTTTGGGAAGGGAGAGGCTAATTCTAGCACCTATAGCATTCGGGAGGAGATTGATCCTGCCAAACACATTCCTAGAGGGACTCGCCTCACTTTATATATGAAGGTTATATTAGTTGATTGAATAGCTTCTAATGCATGCTTATCAAGTATGTGGGATCAATGATGTCTTTTTTATGCTTTCTCTATGTTTTCAGAGAGATGACAAAGGTTTTGCACATCCAGAAAGAATAGAGAAACTTGTCAAAAACTATTCACAGTTCGTTTCATTCCCTATATATACATGGCAAGAAAGGGATATACTAAAGAGGTATCACTTCTTTTATTATTTGAATATTTATCTATTAAATCTTTTCCCGATGAAGTTCTAAGTATGCTACTTATTCTTTCAAAGATTCTGTTATATTGTCAACAATGACTTATGCCTCTGTATTACTGATAATACTCTCTGCTGCAGGTTGAAGTTGATGATGATCAGGCAGGGGCCAAGGCTGATGGGCAGGATGAGCCAGCTGAGGTCTTTGTCTGAATTCTACTAGTTTACTAGTTTATGGTGAAATTGATAGCTTCTTATGTTTATGCGATACTGTTTATGGTACTAGAATGAAACTTATGTAGGAACCTTTTTGAATTGTGATTGTGAACATTGATTATTAGGATAAAGGATTTGTAGGGCCATGCTTATGTCTGTTTGTGTCTGTTTCTTCTGCAGGTTCATCCTGTTTTAATGGTAACAGACTACTCTCTCGCTCCCCCTCACACTCATCTCTGCTTCCATTAACGCCTTGGAGTTTTACACCTCATGTAAGTATCAGGATTTTTGTTTTTCTCTCGAGTCTCGATTCATCAATCGTGCTTTCTCTGTACTGCTGAGAACATGCATGCATCCATTTTACTTTTGATATGATTTTTCTTTTTCGATTGAGTCTGTCGATTCTGTTTTTCATCATTCCCGTTTAGCTCACAAGTGGAAAGCCAAGGAAATGAACAGAGACTAGTCTTGATTTTCTGGATTTCGACTTGTTTCCTTGATCTGTTACTGTTATGTTGTGGCATGTGTTGTGACTTGTGAGTGTGCTAAATTTTAGTTTGACTGGAAATTCTCTATGAATTTCTGGGATCATTGTAGAAGATTCTCCAGGGACTGATTTGATTTAGATTGTCAAGAATGTCTATGCCATATGAGGAAGTGACCCAGAATGGGTGCAAATGGTATGGCAGAATAAGTTTGATACTTTGATACTCTTTTGTATGCTTAGATGCATTTTGTTTTGCTTTTAATATAATTTTACCTATCACAAAAATAAGTTTGCAAATAAATACTCTATAATGTGTTTGATATATTCGATGTTGTATTGTTGTGTTGCATTTAGTAGTTAGTATTTCTTCTTCTGTGCACTTGATAGTAATTCTTTTCAATAGTCTAAACTACATTTCTTTTCCCTATGTAAAATTATTGCAGTGCCCAAAGTTTTAGGTCAAAACTCAGTTGATAGGGTGTTGTTGGATGCTCATTGCAGTGGCATTGGGGTATGGTTTAAAGTTGATGCATCTTGTAGTGGCTCCTCTTTTCTAGATCCTATTTATCTTTGACTAGACAATTTCTATCTATGATGCAGGTCATATCTAAGGATGAGTCTGTGAAGACTTCTAAAAGTGCTGATGACATACAGATCTGTTTCTATGACAAAATTGATGACTCCCATTTGTCTAGTATTTAGAACCTTGTATAGCATCACTGAGAGCATTGTGGTATGGTTATATAGCAGAAGGTATAGATCTGTTTCTATGTCTGGTATGGTTATATACTATATAGCATCACTGAGAGCAACACTTGGTTGAAATTGTGCGTAAATTCTTCAATTAAGATTGTTAATCTTTTGTCTATGATTTAATTTGTTAATTTTCTACAGATTGAGACATGGTTGAGCTGTGATGTCTCATTATTCATCCACTTCATTGCTATGAATGATCGTTTGCAGCCTATTTTTAGGAATTATATCATGAATTGCATGCATTGGACAAGATTTGAGCAGGCAAAAAATGTATTATTATTATTATCAAATAATTTTTTTTTTGTTTTTAAAATGACTATCTGCGTCTGGAACTGAGCAGTTCCAGACGCAGATAGTCTATTTAAAAAAATAAAAAAATTACCAGCTGCGTCCGGAACTGCACGCAGCTGCTTAAATAAAAAAATATATAAATGACCAGCTGCGTCCGGAACTACCCAGTTCCGGACGCAGCTGGTGGCTATCTGCATCCGGGGCAACTCCGGACGCAGATAGTCCGGACCAACTGCGTCTCCGGCATATGCGTCTGGAGTACTCCAGACGCAAAAAGTCCAAAACTCCAGACGCAAATACCCCTTTTTGTACTAGTGACAGTACTACCGTATTTTGCTGTATCAGGTACATTATTTGATATATACTATCAAATAATGTACCTACAGTACAAAAATAATATACATTCAGTATAAAAATAATGTACTTTTTATTTTTGGTCCACACAGCTGTGTGGACCATGGTCTATGCAATAATTTGCCTTTCCCAACATCCAGGGCAAATTATGCTGTGGACCCAGGTCCACCTTGCAAGGTGGACCTAGGTCCAAAACTACGTCGTTTCTGTCCTTTTATTTTTTTTTCTTTTTTTTTTATTAAATATATTGCTGAATATAGAGTTGTCCAAAAATGTGTGAATGTAGAGGTTTCAAAGTGTGAATGTAGAATATAGAAATCGTGAATGTAGATTTATGATTGTGTGAATGTAGAGTTGCCCATAAATGTGAGAACGTGGAGGTTTCAAATTGTGAATATGGAGTATAGAAATCGTGAATGTAGAGTTATGCACGTGTGAATCTATAATAGAGTTAAGAAGTTCTAGCAACTCTTGTAGCCCTGTAATGTGTGAATGTGGAGTTCTCAAGTTGTGAATATGGAGTATAGGACATGTGAATATAGAGTTTTGAATGTGTGAATGCATAACAGTGGTAATATAGTTACTAAACATATAATGAATGCATAACAGTGGTAATATAGTTACTAAACATATAATCCTGTAATGTGTGAATGTGGAGTTTACAAAGTGTGAATGTAGAATATAGTGTATGTGAATGTAGACCCAGGTCCACCTTGCAAGGTGGACCTGGGTCCACGGCATAACAACCCAACATCCAGTATGCTAAATTGCTAATTAACTTTATTTTCAAATGTATTATTATTATTATTATATTAGTGTTTCTTAAATATTAGTGTTTGTGTCTATTTGTTAAGATTTTTAAAAATTTTGTTTGTGTTAATTTGTTAATCTTGTTAACGTTTGCGAACATGTTCGCTTGTTTGGTCAATTAACTATGTTCATGAACAACCAAGCAACTTTGTTCACGGCTTAACAAACAAACACATGTACATGTTCATGATTATAATTTGTTTATTATAAACAAGAAATAGTTTATGTTCACACACAATAACCAAACAAACAATATAACAAACTACAAAAATAATTCAAATAAGTCAAGAAAAAAAAAGTAAAATATAATATCAAAAAAAAAAAAGCTTATTCGTGAACATTACTAAATAAACACTAAACGAGCTTGTTCATTGATATTATTAAATGAACAATAAACAAGCTTGTTCACTAGCTCTTTGCAAAAGAACATACAAAATTACAAATGTTCAAACTCATTCATTTACTAAACGAGTTCTAAAATTTGTTCATATATGTTCGTTTCCTTTAATAAACAAACAAAAATGAATGTTTGTCAAATAAAAACACGATGAGTTTACCGAAAATTGTGTTCACTTAGGGGGTGTTTGGTTGGATGTAAAATATTTTTAATGGAAAATATTTTCCTAGAAGTGAAGGAAAATGTTGTTTTATGTTCTTTGGTTGGATGGAGAATATTTTCCAATGGAAAAGAACTTCCTGAAAGTGAAGGAAAACAAAACCGGAGCAAGACATTGGCCCTGTTTGATAAATGGTTGTTGGCTGTTTGGTTAGAAGGTATGATTTGTTGATAATATTAGCTTATTGTAGGAAGTTGTTTGATAAATTAGTTGTTAGCTGTTTGATATAATTTCTTTTCTCAAAAAGCTAATTGAAAATGATGCTTTGAGTAGCCTTTTGAATTTTAGCATTTTGGAGTTACAAAAAACTTATTAACCAAATAACTAATAGTAGTCAAATAAGTCAAAATTGGCGGATATGCTAATAATTTACCAAACATGACCATTTGCATTTTGTTTTCTATAGGATTTGGGAAGAAAATATAACATAGTTTGACTATTTTACCCTCAACAAAGTTTCTTAATTACACATGTATATATATTATCACTATTATTATTATTGTTATATCCTAATTCATTATCATTTTAAATCCAAGTATCCAACCAAATAATAAAATTTATATTCTCAATAATTTCTTTTCTACCAACTAAACAATTTCACTCCCTCTTGAATAATTTCCAGCAAAACAAACCGACTCTTCATGACTATCAATATCATCTATTAAAATGCCAAAAAAGTAATAAAAATAATAAAAATTACCCTGCAATATACACGTATGACGTATACATCCAATGGAAAGAAAACAAGAAATTGATTAGTTCTTGATATGAAAAGAGCATAGTACGGAGTATGATGAATGCCCAATGAATGCAATTATGCAAAATCCCTTCCCTACCAGTGCTTGATTCTGATCCTAATCGTGAGATGCTTTCAGTCCTACGAAGGGTTTCATCCTCTTCGTTTTCTCTGTCGGTTCCACTCCACAAGCCCCTCATGGATTCCTCATCATCCGCTTCCAAGAAGAAAATCCGCGGGACTTCACACAGGCTTCTGTCCTTGGCCAGGCAGTTGCGTCTCTACAAGGCTCCTCCGCCGCCGGGGGAAGATATCGATGCGGAGGAGAGCTCAGGGAAGGTGGTTTCCCTTTTGGGATTTCAAGAATCTGTGACCCCAGTTAGCAACCAGCCTGAGAGGTTCAAACCCAAGAGAGCTGCTGTCTTGATCTGCCTCTTTGAAGGGGATTCTGGGGAGTTCCGTGTTATTCTCACCAAGAGGGCTTCCAATCTCTCCTCCCACTCTGGTCAGTTAATCTTGGTTGGATAGATAACAGTGTGTGATTGTGTTTTGTGGTCAATTTTGGGGCTTTTTTTGGCCCTGTGGTAGTTTCCTTGAAGGGGTTTGATCCGTTTAAGAAATTTTAAAACTTTGGTGATAATTGCAAGAATTCTTGGAAACTTTGTCTGATTTGTAGAAGTTACAGTGATGGTAATGTGTAATTGTTGCTAGTTAGTTTGGTGATTTGTGGAAAGCCTGGAAGCATGTGTTCCATCTCAACTATAAGCCTGAGCTGATAGTTGGATTGTACATTTATTTATGTTTATATATTATATGCTCAACAGCCTGAAGGTGAACTCTTTCAATTGTGAGTGATGATTATGGCCTTGACATTGCCTTGATTAGTCAAGCTGATTGTTGTTTGAGCTCTTGAGCCATCAACGAGTGAGGTTAGACTGTTGTTTGCCGATGAATATGATGTTGTTGTATGCTACATGGCCTTGGTTGCATTTTGATGATTTACAGTGTATATTAATTGATGTTGCTTTGTTTGTTTGACGAGGAATGCTCGTCTCTTTGTCTGAGTCTGAACAAATTGGCTGAAAAGATGCTATAGAAACTTTGTTTGTATAAACAAATGTGTTATGCTGCTTGTTATTGTGCATGAATTTTACAATGGTAGCATTTAAGGTTTCTTTTCATGCTGTTCATTTGTGAAATCACCTGATATTAGTGTTGATTTGATTTGTGAAAAGTGGATCTTCATTGGTCTATATGGTCTTAGTTGTTGATTTCTCTAATAATTTCTTTGTTTAGAATAACATTTCTTCGCTTCCTTGTCATGCAGGTGAAGTTGCATTGCCGGGAGGGAAGTCAGAAGAAGGAGATGCGAGTGATGCTGGGACCGCCACAAGGGAAGCAAAGGAGGAAATCGGACTGGATCCTTCACTCGTGAATGTTGTGACTTACCTCGAGCCGTTCTTGTCTAAGGTATGCAACTATGCATCCACCCCCTATTCAAATCTAAAGTTGAGTCGCTAGATTAATCACTTGAAATAGCACTCTATCTTAGCCAAAAGGTTGTGCAAGGTATTTCTTCTGGTATATTCACATTCTCGTTAAGAAACTCATTGAATTATCCTTGTTTTTTTGGAAAACTCAAAGTTTGTGCATAAAAACCCCAAGTGTAGTATACAATTGATGTTTCTCGGTGGCTTATTTTGTTGCAATCTCTAGATAAACTGGTGTAGGTACTTCAGTGGTTAATTATACTTTCTAATTGAAATTTGGAGTTTCATATGGATTCATATCGTACCATTGGTGATATTTTTGTTATTTTTGCAGCACCTTCTCAGAGTAATTCCTGTTATCGGAATACTCACCAATAAGAAGGAATTCAATCCCACGCCTAATCCTGCTGAAGTAGAAGCGGTTTTTGATGCTCCATTAGAAATGTTTCTCAAGGTTTCGTGTTTGCCAATACTTCACTTTTTTTGCACTTAAATATATAGTTTCCTCCCATGTTTTACAGTAGAATGTCGTGAACAGGATGAAAACAGAAGATCAGAAGAAAGAGAGTGGATGGGGCACAACTATTTACTTCACTTTTTCGACTATGAGATTGGCGACAAGAAGTATTTGATTTGGGGTCTAACAGCCGGGATCTTGATTAGAGCTGCATCGGTTGTGTACCAGAGGCCCCCTGCTTTTACCGAGCAAAATCCTAAGTTCCAGGTTCCTAAGTTTGCAGACAAGGATACGACAATGACTTGAATTAAACTAATGCCATGCGACTCTAATCCAGTATAAGCAATAAATTAGACTAACACTTGTTGCCGATTGGATTCTATATGTACTGTTTATGGATAGACAGGATAGTTGATCTGATGTTGAATAAACTCTTTCCAAAATAAGCAAAACATGACTCTTAGATATTGAAGACCATCATCGGAGTTTCTGCTTCAGAAAGTATAGCGGGAATCTTGATGAACTGGGCTCAGAAGTAGAACCGAGCTTTGGAGGAGTTTCTGCTTCAGAAAATGTAGTTTGAGTCTTGAAGAAGGTTGAGATAAAGAACTGAACTTCGAAGGAAACCCTTTCCGGGCCTCCTGGAGTTGCGTTCTCCAAATGTTATCGCGCCTTTCTGAAAGATTCGAACTTTCCATCAGGTCAGCAAATCTCCAAACGAGGCGACAAAGCTCCCCCCATCTTGCTCTCCTTCTCTGCTACTTTTCCTGTAGGATGACCTCTCCCCGAGCACTGTGGTTCGCTCCAAATGGAAAATCTCGGCATCATTTATGGCACCATTTGAATTCTTAGATATGGGATTATAATTTACATGGTAAATCTTTTTTGCCAGTGTACTTAGTTGTATCTTGTGATTATGCACTCTATGTTCATGTGACATTAAATCTTTGTCTGCAACATAGCAGCAACAATGTTAATGGATGATTATTTCCTAAATCTCAGAACAGTTTTTTAAGATGCAAATTGTGTCCAAAAAAACTAATTTGTCTGGAAGTTCTTGTAGACAATTGCCAAACAAGAATGAAGAATCTATGGGGCTGGCAAATATCCCATAACCAATATTTCTGTGCAACTTTAGAAGTTAGAAGCCATAGAAATGTGCCATAAGGTGCAGAAGGTGAAAGAAAACAACAGAAAAAAAAAACAGAATATGATCAATATGGACTTCAGAATTTCACAATACAGGAGAGGCTAAAACTTTGATATGTTATGTAAGAATGAACAATGATTTTGGGGTGGGGGGGGGGGGGGGTATTGTTTTACCTCATTGATCACTAACTAATATGCCTAAAGGCCAAATCCAGCAGCCTTGTCATTTGGCCTGCTTGGAAATCAGAAAATGCAAACTCGACAAAATAGATACTAAGTGCAATAATAGCGCATCAAAATGCAATGGTAAATGTAATGAAATGAAACGACAGATCTTAATGTCGTTTAAAACCTGTTCCTCAACTAAAAACCTCGTAGAATTTCTCGATGACAAGTAGCCCTGAGTCGATGGATTCCAATGGATCTTTACGGAGTCTGTGTCTCAAGCAGTTAGGGATTACCGTTGCAATATCCTCAGAAGTTACTTCGTTTCTTCCTTTCAGCGAAGCCAATGCTCTTGCAGCGCGGTTCGTGACTATGTCACCCCTCAATCCGTCAACGTTCAATTCAGCGCAGACCTTGGAGATTTTGACGCGGAGATCATGGTCAATTGTAACAGAAGAAAGGGAGTTCCTAGCTGAGGCGATTTGGTTCTGGAGCTTCTCTTGCTCGGCCTTGTAAGACTCCCGGAATTCCTTGGGATTTTTATCGAAGCGAGCTCTCTCCTCAACGATCTTTACTCGCAGTTCTGCGTCCCGGACTGTTCCCACTTGTGCGTGCATTCCAAACCTGTCAAGAAGCTGTGGCCTAAGCTCTCCTTCCTCGGGGTTTCCAGAGCCAATAAGAATAAACCGAGCAGGATGTGAAATCGAGATTCCCTCTCTTTCAACCGTGTTCCATCCCGAGGCAGCAGAATCCAAAAGCACATCCACTAAATGGTCATCCAACAGATTGACCTCATCGACATACAGAATTCCTCTATTAGCTTTCGCAAGAAGCCCGGGCTCAAAAGCTTTTACACCCTCGGTGAGAGCCTTCTCAATGTCGATTGTCCCACATACCCTATCCTCAGTAGCGCCAAGTGGCAGGTCAACCATGTTGATTTTGGTCAGCACCACGGGAAGGTCTTCACCCGTCGTAATCTTCTCTCGGATTTCCACACTCATTACCTCCGGATCATCGGGATCCGAATTGAACGGATCACCAGCAACTACTTTGATTTCAGGAAGTAAATCTACCAACGATCGAACCGTAGTGGACTTCCCAGTTCCCCTATCACCCATAATCATTACACCTCCAATCTTTGGATCAATCACATTGAGCAAAAGGCATAATTTCATCTCATCTTGTCCTACTATAGCAGAAAAGGGATAAACTGGCCTGCTTTCACTCGCTGCAAGCTTCTTAGCCTGTAATTTCAGAAAGATGCAAACTTCATATAAGAACATACAAATCTAGCATCAAGTTGGTTACAAACTAAACCAAGATCCCAGTTTTTCAGAATTACTCTCCTTATCCATTAGAAATAGGCATTGCAAAGAAATACCTCAACATTTCAAGCAAACAAAATAAGCATTTCTTAATAGAGTCAGTAGTACTAAAAAAAAAGAAGCATTTCTTATCCTTCAAATTTGTGAGCAATAACACCAACTAAAGTAGTTCCTTTAGTTAATTAAACTCAAAGGAATCACAATTTAAAAGCAACCACTGAAGCCTAGTAGCCAAGTTGACGCAAATTATATCGTGGAATAGGGTCCACCTTGCAAGCTGGACCTTGGTTCAAAACAAGGCCGTTTTTGTCAAAATTCCTGTTTTGTTTTCCTTCTTTTTTCCTTTACACTGTTAACGGTGTTAACCATTTATATGTTTAGAAACTCAAAGCTTAATGTTCAGAAATTAGACACTATGCGTTCAGAAACTCAAAGCTTAGTTTAATGTTCAGAAACCATAAACTCAAAGTTTAATGTTCATAAATTAGATACTATAGCATTCACTCTCATGCTCAGGAACTCAAAGCTTAATGTTAAACTAAACATTATATGTTCAGAAACTCAAAACTTAATGTTAAGAAACACATTCGACGCAGTTTTTGGAAAATGAAACGGCACCCCCATTAATCATGACAACTGAAACGCTGTTTTTTTGGACCAAGGTCCATTAGTCGTTGTTCAGAAACTAGACACTATATGTTTAGAAACTCAAAGATTAATGTTCATAAATTAGATACTATAGCATTCACCCTGTTACATGTTCATTAGCAACTCAATATTTAATGTTAAGAAATTACTAATTAGACACTATATGCTCATATACTTGAAGCTTAATGTTCATAAAATAGTATGTTTTGAAACTCAAAGCTGAATGTTCAGAAACGCATTCCACAAAATGAAACCGCACTGCATTAATCATGACAGAGGAAACCCTGTAGTTTTGGACCAGAGTCCACCTTGCAAGGCGTACCCAAGTGAATTGCAATTCATAAAATTGTCAGCATTGTGTAGCAAAAAGGCACATAAAATGATCATAAACAGGGACACCCATATCAAGAAAAGATTGATACCCGTTCTTGAGCAGGGGTAGCTTCAGTGGCAACATTTGAAATTGAAACATGGAATTGAGGCCTCCCCTTGTTCACTGGCAACCCAATCCCTCCATAGAACTTCTTCCCCACACTCAACCCTGCACTCAATCCAAAGATAAACAAAAACCAATTAAAATCACAGCAAATCCCCAAATACCCAGCACAACAAAAAAGGCACAGCACACATCAAGAAGATCCAAGAAATGGGCTTTTTCTCACACATACCTGATGAAGGGGAGAGGGAGAAGATGGAGGACTTGGAGGGGTGAGAAGACAAAAAAGGTTTAGAAGCAAGAATTGCCAGTGTAGAGGAGGAAGTTCCTCCCAGAAGAGTAGCCATAGCTAAAGAATGACTGGTTTGAGTGAGTGAAGGTTTTAAAGAATGAGTGTTTGGTGTTGAGCAAAGCGACTTGGCATTGAGGACTACTGGTTCCAGTCTGTGATGGGTTTTGGCCTTTTGGGGTACTCAGGATAAGAAGATAGATTTCCAATTTTTCCATCAAATCTCTTTTTTTTTTTTTTTTTTAATAGGAGTTCTTTATCGGATTTTCAGAATTTTAGGCCATTATAATCGTACTTTTGGCTATAATCAAATGCGATTCGCGCATGTTAGTTATAATGGGGTTTGAATTCAATGGATGGGATCTTGAGTAGAACCCCATCTAGGCATCTAGCTAACAAGTTTTTCCAAAATTATTGAAAAAAAAAATATTCACCATTTTTATTGACATAATAAATTGTGATAAGCATAAAAGACATTTCATACTTAGACATTTTATATTTATGGGAAAATTGCATTTTTCGTCCCTAAGTTATAAGGTAATTGTAGAATTAGTCTCTAAGTTATGGTAATACTCACTTTTCATCCCTAAGTTATCATTAATGTTGCATTTTTCGTCACTGAGCTATTCAAATTGCAAATTTCATCCCTAAATTATTATTACGTTACACTTTTTGTCCCTAAGTTATCATTACGTTGCACTTTTCGTCCATAACTTAAGTGTGCAAACTTCGATAAATTTTCGTTTAAAAAATGTTTAATCGAACTTTTTCGGTAAACATCGTTAAAAAAATTGGCGTTGAACCGAAACAGTTCGATTAAAAATCTTTTAAACGAAAATTTATCGAAGTTTTCACACTTAAGTTAGGGACGAAAAGTGCAACGTAGTGATAATTTAGGGACGAAATTTGCAATTTGAATAACTCAGGGACGAAAAGTGCAACGTCAATGATAACTTAAGGATGAAAAGTGGGTATTACCATAACTTAGGGACTAATTCTACAATTACCATATAACTTAGGGACGAAAAATGCAATTTTCCCTATATTTATTGTATCAAAATATTTAAGGATCTAATCGACACAAGTATCTTAATAGATTAGACGTCTAATAGAGTATGTAAGTGAAAGACCACTCATTTAGCCGAATTAATTTTTGTGGAGTGATCAGTTATAAATTATAAACAATTGTTATAGATGGGTAGATTGGATTATCTATGATTGTAAAATCCTTTGTATTATGAAAATCCCCTAGGAGAATTAAGCATATCCTTTTGAGGACATTATAGGAGTGGTGTTTGTAGTAGTTTTTGTTTTTCTAAGTTGTATTAAAAAAGAAAAGTGTCACTCAATTAATCAAATTAATTTTTATGGAGTGAACAATTTTAAAGGAAAAAAATTATGTTATTAATTAATTTGGCTAAAAATGTAGTTTTCACTTAATTAACCAAAATATAAACTCTAGCCCATTTCATTTTGATTAAATTAATTATTTAGCCTAATATATACTTAAATGTATTACTCTTTATGTGAATTCCAATTAATTTAATTAATTAACTGAATTAATTGAAAATAAATTTTAAAGCAATTTTACTAAATTAAAAAAATGCTTAATTCAATCTTGATTTGTTTTACTAAAAATAGTTGGTGGACACACTCAAAATTTTTAAATTTATCAATAACATTATAATTGAGCGACATAAACATATGATAGCAACTTTTCTTAAGCCGCATGCAAATTATTGTGTGGATCACAACAAAAGTACATTTTTAATATATTAAAAGCACATTATTCGTGTTCTGAATGCATATTATTTAAATTAATGTACTTTCAGTACTCAAATATTGTACTTTTTAAAAATATAATGTACATTTTTAATATCATTAAAGTACATTATTTGTGTACTGATTTATATTATCTGTATACTAATTATACATTATTTGATATTATGATCCACACAGTTATGTGAATCATAGTCCACAATAATGATTGAAGCGGCATGGGTTAGGCTTTGTTGTGGACTGGTGATAGACATCCTTTTTTGGGCTCTAATATTTCCCCCCATAGTATGGGCTACTGCATACCCATAAATTCCAACACTTACTATATATGGATGTCGACATTATTGTGTGAATGAGTTCAATTCCCCGACTCATGCAAATTAACAATTGTTATACCCTGTACCACGGTGCACATAGCAATGTGTACCACGTAGGTAAAACGACGTCATTTCGGTGTTAGTGGACGCGGACGCGAATGACTCCAGGGAATTCATTATCTATAATACACACAATCATTATCTAGAATACACAGAACGTTTGCCTAGAATACACAGAATGTTTGCTTAGAATACACAGAATATTTATACAAAATACACAGAATCCATCCTCCTAACATTTGAATACACAAACACATCACAACATGTGTTAATAATATGAATACACAGAATATTGACACAAAATACACATAACTCATCCTCCTAAGCATTCAAATGCACAAACACATCACAACATGTGTTACTAACATGAGTACACATAACGTTGCCTAGAATACACAGAATGATTGCTTGGAATACACAGAATATTAACATAAATACAGAGACCGGCCGAAATGGGAAACATGATTTCCAAAAAAACGGACGATTAGTTTACAATGCTCAAAACGACGTCGTTTAGATACGTGGTGCACGGTATAATTTGCCGAACATGGGAAATAATGGTATAAGAAGCTGCATTATCGCCCTTAAAAAGAATAAACGAGTGGGTGGTGCAGTGTATGACCTTTGTATTTAAAGATCATGAGTTTAATTCTTGTAACACACTCTCAGTCAATTCAGTCCTTTGCACATGTTTTTCTAGTACAGTTTATCCTTCATGTGAAAACAACTGAGTATTGGAGTATTATCTTAAGTCAATAACCCAAAAAAAAAAAAAAAAGAAGAATTAATGAATTACAAGTTATGGAGGATTTTTTTTTTTTTTGGTAAATCTACCGGGTCTTTCTCCGTCCGTTTAACAGTCCGGATCTACCGGCGTTCGCTACGAGAGGCACAAGAGCTGGTCCAGGGAGAATTGTCACTTATGGGAATAAAAAATCAAAGTTCTCCCAAAATTCTTCCCCACAAAGAGACTAATTAGGATGACAAATTACTTAAAATATAATTTAAATAGTTGTCTTAGCTTTTACTCTAATTTAAATTTAATGGGTTTACCCGTTAAATTTCGCATCTTAATGATTCAACCCATTAAGATTAATATATTAATTATGATTTTTAAATGTTATTTTATAAGTTTATAAATGTTATGACATGTTATGGATTGATTTTAAAACATTGTTGGGTTAAAATGTAGATTTTTATTTTATTTTATTTTCTAAAGTTTTGTGTTAAAAAAGTCATGTTAACAAATCTAAAGGTTTTAAACATGCTATCATTGTCATGTTGACCTTAAACCTATTAACTAAACATATCTCTTATGTCAACCCAATTAAAAATTATGCTCATATTTATATTTAGAATTTTAACATGTTAAACTTAATTAGTTGTGTTCATGTTTATCCTTATCATATCGTGTGTGCGTTGTAATCGTGTCAACTTTTTAACAAACTTGTTTATATTGATTGCTTTGTCTATAGTCCATTGAGGCATATAGATTTTTAATTAGGTCTCTTTCTTTCTTTCCCACCAAGATACTCCTCACTTGACCAACCAACTCCCATGAACTAAATCTCCCCCTCTTGGGCCAAGCTCACAACCATTCTATACTAGTTGCCATTGCCTCGCCAATAGTTATATTATGAACCATAATATATCAATATAAACTTAAGTCATAATTAAAAAATAATAATAATATTTTTCCATGATTTAACTCCTAATAGACGATGTTTACATCTTAATATAAAAATAAAATTCTTTTTATTCATTATATACTATGAATGGGCGGATCTCACCCGCTCTTGAAAAAAAAAAAAAAGAATCTGCATATTAACTTATTAAGTAAATATAAAAAGAACTAATTAAATATTACCGAGCACGGAGGTAAAAAATTATGAGGTAAAATTAAGAGGGGAATGTAACATTACTGTGATCAAAATTGATAAAGCTATAGGGACCAGAATTGTTCATAATCTGACTTGACAATAAAACTCTTTTTATTTATTAGTTATCATGAATTGGTCGACCTCACCTTACATTTAAAAAAAAAAAAAAATCTACTATTATATTGCTATATCGCATGGTGAAAAACTCTGGTGAATTTTTTTTGTCCTTCTAGCTTGACCCAATCAAATAATCTCTAACATTTTTCTCCCTAATTTTTTTAAAAACTTAAATTTATTTGTTGTGGAATATTTTTCTTTTTGTAAAAATAAAATCAATATATAAAATATTATTAAAAAATCTTAATTGAGATTTTTAAAAAAATATATTTTTAATGCACCTACAAGTCCATTAAATTATTTTTATTAAGTCATTATTATGAATTCATTAAATGCTTAGATATATTAAGACTGATAGGGAATATACCCGGGTATACGACCCTAAGTACTTTATACGTACGTAAGTATACGAGTATGGGTATGAACCTATATAAAGGCCCGAACCCTTCAAGTTAGAGGACTTTTGGCTTTTTCCCCCTCTCACTCTCTCTCTCTCTAAAAGACCCAATAAGCTATTCTCTCCCGGCTCTCTCTACACTATGGAAGAACAATGAATAAATGGATGGCTTCTTTGGGCTCAATTCTTACATCTATTTGACATTACTACGTAGATTGCTATACACTTGAATGTATGGAGGATTTAATCCATATCAGGGCGAGCACGTGGCGGACATGCAACTACTCAGCCCTCCGCCCGGGTGGGGAGGAGCACGTGGCGGTTGCGATGGGCCTACTATCAACAACCGAGGGCGGCTGCGGACCCGACTAGGTCGGCCGGGTCAAAGGTCAGATACGGCTAGGGCCCGAGCCCTCGACCGTAACCCAGATCGTACAAGGTCGGGGTATTAACACTATCAAAGACACTATTACAAAAAGTTACTAATAACTCACTAATGGATGGAGTTGATCCATAAATCTATACATTAATGCACGTACGTCAATATATTACAGTCATTATATGGTGGACCATGGTCCACAATGTATTGTATGGTCACAAAACGCTGACGTTTCATTAAGTAAAAGAAACGGTTGCCGTAAGTCATAACAGAGCTCCGTAAAGGATATTACAGTTCATCTCAAAAGATACTGCCTCACATTTGTTTTTATATTATTAAATGAAACTGTAGTTGTGTTGAAAGGAAACTGCGGTGTATATAAAATGAAATTGAATAAAAGTTTCACATATTTGAGTGTATATTGTCCAATGAAATTGAATAAAAGTTTCACATATTTGAGTGTATATTGTCCAATGAAATTGTAGTTATATCAAAATGATATTGTAGTTGTGTTAGTTGAAATGAAATAGCAGTGTATTATTATAAAAGAAACTGTACTTGTGTTAAAAGGAAACTGAATAACAGTTTGACATATTTGAGTGTATAATGTCGAATGGAACTTTAGTTATATCGAAAATGAACTATAGTTGTATTGAAAGGGAACTGCAGTTGTGTTGAAAGGAAACTGTAGTGTATATAAAATGAAAGTTAATGGCCCAAAATGAAGCCGTTTCAGTTGTTTATTGTTTTCATTAATCAAAACGACATCGTTTTGATGCATGGATCGAGAATTTGTTAATATATTACAGGCCGGCCGGCCGGTTTATCAAGTTATTAAGTAGTGTAAGTTTATTAAATTGATTAAGTCAACATAAAGGGCGGGGTGGCGGGCGGAGTAAGAGGGAAGAATGTGAAGAGAATAGATGATGAGGGGAATTGAAACTACTTGTCCTTATCCACAACCTACCTTAATTTATATATGCTGATGCTAAGTATCTATCTATATATGCTTATCTCATCATCCTATAACTATGCCTAGTTGGGCAATTAACAAAAAGCCAAGTCAAATTTGACACTTATTGCTCATATCTTCCACATGGGAAAACCTCTTTTCGCCCATATGGTTGGCTTATCACCTCACTTCATCCATGTCTATCACCACCACACCAGTGTATGTGCAGCACCAGCAGAGTGATGATTCAGTGGTAGATAGAGTATGATTTTCTGACAAAAAAAAAAATTAATTATTATTATTAATGCTTTTTCGGTTGAATTCTGCACAAAGTTTTCATCATAGTATGTCTTATTTCCCTTGTAAAAATTGTGAGTTATTATTATATAAAATTTACACGATGCAAACCTTTGATGAGTGGCTGCAGATTTTCTTTGTTAAAAAAAAAAATCAGAACAGCTCAATTGGTTATAGAGGGATTAACTATAGCCTATAACTGTGTGAATATCAGACTGATTTACCTGATTCTCCGCTAATTTACTGCAATTTATTCCTCCAGACTAGGGTGTGGGGCCTAAGGGTATTTCATTTTGGAAGAAAAAGAAAAAGAAAAAGAAAAGAATATGCCCATCATGTTTCTCTCGCTTTTAACGGATAACTGCTGAATCGTCCAACCACCGACACTCCGCCGTTCGTCCAATGATCTTTAAACCTCAGTCCGTGTCTACTCAAAATCTTATTATTCCTCGCTGTCATTAAACTGCACATAATATTCCTCAATCCCTATTATATATACACTCACATATTGCTCTATTTTCACAAACTCAAATCTCAATCAATCAACCTCACATACACAACACATACATACAGTTCACATGGCTGCTATTAGGTTCAAGTTTTCAGTGTGTCTGGCATTGATATTGCTTTCATCTTCAGCGACGACGACGAAGACGACCCAAGCTCGGGTTATAAAGCCGATGGTGAGGGTTGCCAGGGAGGCGCTGCAGAAGATGCAATTCGAAATGGAGAAGAACGCCGCCGTGAATGGGCTGCCGGAGCGTGTCGCCCCCGGCGGACCTGACCCTCATCATCACTTTCTTCATTAATGTCTGATCACTCTGAAATTAAAGATGATATACAGATTGCTATCTGAAACAACTGAATTAATTACAGTAGCTAGCTTTTACATTTTACAGTTTTTTTCTTGATAACAGTTATACGTACGTGGTTTTGCATGTATGCATGCTATATTAGAATTAATGCATGCATGCATGCATATGTGGAATCTTAAATTTGTACGTAAAGATAGATAGATAGTTGGTCGGACTTTTGTACAAGAACCTCGTACTTCTTGTGAGTTTGGAGAGTGTGCGTGGCTACCTTATACATCTAAAAATCGAACTAACTATATTACTATATTATTTGTCTTTGACTCTTTGAGTTATGTATGATGGATGGATGGATGGAGACTCTAAAGTACTGCAAGCTTCTTTTTTTTTTTTTTTTTTTTTTTTTTTTTTTTTTTTTTTGGTGTTTGAAAACATTTAACATCATTTACATCCATGAGTAATATAATTAATTTTTATGCATATTAAACAAAATTGTGAAAATATTTCTTATGTTCTATATCCCATTTTTGTGCTACCCTTTCTCTAAGTAATATACATGCATGCAAGCTTCACATATGAGTACAAGCTAAGAACAAGTTAGTATGAGACAACCCCAACCAAGTTAATCGTTTACGTGTTGATTTGGTCATTATATTACAAGGTTTCAAGTTTTAGTCTCAATGAGAGTAACTTATTGTCTTTCTTAGTTTGAGCCAATCAGCTATATATAACCTAGATTAGTTTACCTCCTTATAATCCTTTTATTAATTGGCTAGGGCCAAGGATTTATCCGGTGCATACTTTTGGATAGTAACTGTAGGTTTCCTCAACACTCCGATAAAATAAAATAAAAAGTTAGTATCCAAGCCTTAGCCAACCAACTACAATGTACCAATAACGAAATGCATGCTTTGTAAATTCTTACAAGATTATATATAGGATTTGTACAATTATAAAAATCTAATAACGGTTGAGGAATAAATTACTTATATAGGTACAAACTACTTAATTTTCATGAATTACAGTAAAAGTTTTGTTGTGTGCACTAGTGTACAAGGGTCCACGACCTAGAGCTCAATCCTTTTGATACTCATTTTGAGATTCTTGTGCGCAAGTATGCTATACAATTCAAACTCTTCTTGATGGTAATTAATAATGTAATTTCCATAATATACTTTATGGAAAATAGTAAACAAGTAGTGGTCATGTTGCTAAGAGTTTGAGTTACGTACAAGATTGAGTTTGTCACTTGCCTATCACAGCAAGTACAACGACTATGATCAGTACAACGAGTGCAATAATAACTGCGACGCTCTTCTCAATAAGTGAAAAGTGCTCTTAATAAATGTTGTTGCGGTGCGTGCTATGTAATAAGTGCATTGGCTCTACGTTTAGTGCAACTGTTCCACCTGCTCTTT
This sequence comes from Ipomoea trifida, assembly GCA_003576665.1. Lineage (NCBI taxonomy): Eukaryota > Viridiplantae > Streptophyta > Magnoliopsida > Solanales > Convolvulaceae > Ipomoea > Ipomoea trifida. The sequence goes on from CP025644.1 coordinate 3,659,913, forward strand.
GCCAAGTTCCTAACCGCTACTATTAGACTATCTTAATTGCTTTGATGGTTAGACTAATAGTGTTTCAGGTCGGGGTTAACATATCCTATTATCCCGTCATCAACCCCTACTCCCGAGCTACGAGCGTACCAGAGTTAGCAAAGGAGTAATAATAATAGTCGACTCATCCAATCATCTCGTCACCAGCCCCCTTTTTCTTAGTTGCGAGTGTAGCAGAGTCAGCTTGGGAGTAGTGACATCCAAAGTTACCCCTTCATATTTTTATTAATTTTGATCCATATGTGACAACACCATGACCAATTCCAACTCGAGTTGACGAGTTCGCGATTGATGTAGTTGGAATACCTAACTGAATTAAAAGTAGCTAATGACAAGCTCGATTCCACGCCTCGTAGGACTTCTAGCGTACATGCTCGAGGATGGTTCTCGATGGAGTTATAGAAACGGACTTAACATATGGGGCTAGTTTGTCTTGTCCCGCCTGAGCTGTGAGATTTTAAACCCACAGGCTTAGCGAGCTGGCGGGGGCCCACCAAGCCTGCCAAAGTACTAAATTTAAAAAAGTGAATAAAATAAATAAATGTTAAAATTTTACAAAACAAAAACCCTAAGATAATCTCTCAATTTCAATTCTTTATCTTTAGATTATCTTTATTTAAATTTTAGAGCTTTTAGACTATATAAAATGATTTTAGCATTTACATATTCTTTTTTAAAAATTATAAATTTTCAAAAATTACAAAGTTAGTATTTTGACAGACTCCATCTAACCCCGCGAGGCTGGGAGGGCCAACGTCCCTTAGGCATGTATTATTGACAGGTTTTTTAGCCCACCCTACCATCAGGCAGGCTTTTGCAGGCCATGCCTTGCTGGCCTGCTTTAACATCTCTAGTTCTCGGCCATGTGATGGTTGAGGCACGACATCGACCATTTTTGTTAAGACTTGAAACTTCATTGAGGCCGGAGCCCAACCATTTTCTTGTGAACTTTCAACCCACTTACTTTTTTAGAACAATGATTCCACAAATTAAAATGGAAATGGCATATTTTATTTTTAGATGAGAAGATTAATTTCGGACATGATCAATAGTTACACAAATCCTATTGTGGATATTCTATTTTCTTAGTGGATGATTTGTTGTTTACATTGCATAAACTCATAGACACTTCTTCTAACTCTAGAAGTAGATGGCTCGTGGCCCTCACCCTTTCGTGACACATTTTTTTGGGTTGGCCTTGCAGTTGATGTTGTTGTTGTTGCCCTGGGCGCTTAATAAACTGACTAAAATATCTACTCTGAATGAGTTCTTTTATCTGTCTCTTCAGAACGTTACACTCATCAGTGTTGGCTAACCTGCCGGTGAAACCAGTAGTATTTAGTTTGGTATACCTTAGGGGAGACTTTCATGCATTCCTTTGAAAATTGCACTATTCTCATCTCTTTAGTTTGGTGCAAGGTCACACTAACCGGATGGGTGAGTGGGGTTAAATGGCGCAAAGAGACCAAGCGAGGTCCTCCCGAGAACTGGTCTGATCTCTACCTCCCTTCTTTGTTGATCCCGAGCTAGACATACACTTGGTTGGAATTGGTTGAACCCGTTTTCTTGGACTTTTCTCATCCCATTACCTTCCTCCTATTATCTCTTCTTCTTATTGTTCTCAGCTCCTCCACCTCCGCAAAATGGTTATTAGCCATCCTCATCAACTCGTCATAAGATTGAGGGAAGACCAGTATTCAAGTGTTTGTAGAATTCTACCGACCTCATCAGTACCTAGGTGAAAATTAAAACAATTGCCTTCTCATCAAAATCATACATATTGTTCACTTATTTCTTCTATCTAACTACAAAATCTCTTAGACTCTCTCATTTTGTTTGTCTAACAATGCACAAATAAGAAAAGTGCTTATTGCACGGAATGTTGTTAGAGAAATATGTCAAGAAGTTGTTTGGCAACTCTACAAAATTAAACTTTGTATTGACCAATCTAGGATTGTGATGAACCAATCCTGGGTCATCCCTTTCAAAGTGGACATGAATGCCTTGCACATGATTGCGTCATCTACCTCGATCATCGATCACTATAGTCGCCTTATAGATTGTCATGTGTACACACGAGTCAAATGCCCCAGTGTAGGCCTGGATAGATGGAAGACTAAAGACTTTGGAAAATACTTTAATGTTACTAGCTAGAATATACTTTATGAAAATAGTAAACAAGTAGTAGTTGTGTTGCTAAGAGTTTGAGTACAAAAATGAGCATGTCCCTTGCCTGTCACATGGGTTTAGTATTTATACTAATAAGTATAATGACTATGATCAATACAACATGACTAATAATATACGTTCTTCTCAATAAGTGTCCAGTCCTCTTCATAGCAGTTGCTCCTTAATGAGTTGCTGCTCTGTTATAAGTGTATTGGTTCTGCGTTTAGTATAATATTGTTCCACTTGCTCGATCTCTGCTCAACTCCTGGCCATTACTATTTGATGTACTATCTTAATCGCTTTGATGGGTTACACTAAGAGTGTTCTGGGTTGTGTCTAACGACTTATCAAATTATCATGTTACTTCAAAAAAAGAAATTGTATATATACTAGTGCAAACTCATATCATTCTTTAATGTTTAATAAAGGCTACTTACAAGTCTTTCAAATTCTATTTTTCTTAACCCAAATTGTTACAATTTGAGAATCAGTTTCTCATTCACTTATTATATGTTTTGAGTGTATAATATATCGATTAAACTTCACACTTAGAAGAATATGAATCCTTTAGTAAAAGGTGAAAGAATATTGACCTAATACAAATATAAAAAATAAATTAAACCACTCAAGCTTTTCCTAAAAAATGTTTTTACATGCCATCTTTAGCTTATTTTCCATTATAAACTAGCTAATACAAAAATATGGCCAAGACAATGAGCCCTTACAAGGTAATGAATATACTGATCAATCATGCTTAGGTTATGCCGTTATGGTGGGATGAGAAGCGGAGAATTGATGAAGTGGTAGGAAAGACAATCCCTTTCAACTGTCAAGGGGCTGGCCCGGCCCGCAGATCAAATCAAATTAAAGTATAATGTACTAATTAATGATGAGAGCAACAACCACTATAAAGATACTCTATTTACATATATTATTCACCTCCCTTCGGCGCACACAAAAAAATTATATTCAAGTTAATACCATGTTTAGGTCTCAATTTGATAATTTTTTAAAATTTAATTCTTGAGCAATAACTTTTTTACATTTTAGTTTAATTTTACTTTTTACTCCTCCGTCATATAATCTGTCTCTTCTATTAACTCTATGAAAATATTTTTAAATTTCAAATGTAATGATCTGTAGAGAATGATCACCAACCCGAACGCCATCCATAGAGAACCATCGCTAACATCATTCAACGTAACAGTGATGATCAAAGGTTAGAATCTTACTGTTTAGGGTTCGAATGTGGTCAGTGGAGATGACATTTGTGTTGGGTGGAGGCTTGGAGAGGCGAATCCAGCATCACACCATCGAAACGCGACGTTGATTATAGCATATGAAAATAAAATTGTGCGTTCCCTACTAGCTAGCTAAAACTTTTGGTATAGTGGTATGTGTTTGATATGAAAATTTAAAATTTACTTATATGCCCATGGAGTTAGAGCACCCTCATCAATGAATAATGAGGGGATCATAGTACATTAATTGGTGAGTGGAGGGGAGAGAGGGGAGGTGAGAGAAAAAGTGGGAGCTTCTGCAAAGACCCAAATCTTGGAACAGTAACTTAATTTTTTTTTTTTATTTAACTCCCTGCTGTGCGCGAACGCGCACAGCAGGAGTGCACGCGGGGGCGCGCCTGACGGAGTGATTTCTTTATATTTTTTTTTTCAAATCAATTTTGTTTTGGTTTTTTTTTCATCTATCATCATTTTCTCTTTCCTAATCACACTTACAATAACTCCTTAAAAACCGTGAATGATCTCCATTGATAAGGATGCTCTTAACAACCAACAACGGACAAATTATATGGTGCTAAATTTGCTAAAACATTGAAAATAAGAGTCAAAATGTGTCAAAACTATTGAAGTCGAGAATTAAACCTATATTAACATGATCATGACGTACTATTATTTTATCTATTAAAAAAATGAACAATAAAGTTGACATACTTTGTATATGACACAATGGATATCCGTATGAGGTCTACATGACTAGACATGCATATACAAGCACAAAAATTGGTATTTGAATTTTCATATGCATGCATATATATTACTATATGACTAATGCCTTCCATGTTGAACCTTATCTGATCTGCTTAAATTTTCTTAAAAGGAAAAAGTAATGATGCATACACATAATACGTATGCCATATCAGATTAGCTAATCGTTTAACGCCGTTATGCTCTTGTAGTTATCTCGCATTATAGCCGACAAAACATTATTGCATTTTTGTTCATATGTATGGATTTGGATGTATGTTCGAGGTGGGCTAGTTGTCATTTGCTGGTGTGAAAGTGTAGTGCGTCGCCCATCCTTACTTTTTCTACGTTGTTTTAATAATACATGTATTCTCTCTCTCTCTCTCTCTATATATATATATATATATATATATATATATATATATATATATATATATGCAAAGTGGAATTAGGCTTTGGATGTAGACTCCCAAGCAGTTAATGTATTGTATTTTTGGGTATTATATGTTTGGTGGCAGCTTAATTAGAAGGTGGAGTCTAATATCTTACCATCAAAACATGACACTGACGGTTATGTAAATATAAAGAAGCAAAGTTGTTTCCTCGCTACTAGTTGTAACTTTTGGTGTACTAGTATGTGCTTAATCTTGACAATTGAATCATTAGTGGTTGTAAGTGCTGGGAGGAGATTGTTGGACAACAACTTTGAGCTGTTCAAGGTTGTGTCCAATATTCTGTCATTGAACAGTAGAGCTTATTAGTTATTATACACATTCTCTACTAACTATAGTGTTTGATCAAGACATTTTATTTATTATAAATAATATAATAAATGATATTTATTTATTTTTGTTTGATATATTATTAATTTAGTCCATACATATGTTTAGCAATTTCTCATTATTAAGAGTTAAAGAATATCTAATGCTCGCATAGGCAGCTTAACTGGTCAAGGGGTGAAGTTTGAGAGGAAAGATCGAGGTGGGAAATTATTCTGGGATGTTTGAAATTAACTATTTAATTTATACATCATAACACGTCTGAGGAACGCCTAGCGATTTTTTCAACCATGGTACGCAGTACTAAAAAAATCAAAAGCCCATGGGCCGGCCCGTGGGACTCGCCAATCCGCGTCGGGCGGGCTAGAGTTATATGAATCCTAACTCGTGGGCCTAACAGGCCGGCCTGCAAAAACCAGCCAGAAATTAGGTCTGCGGAGTGAGTCGGCCCGCTTTGACAATACTACCGTGCATTACACGGGCGAAAATACTAGTGGATAGTAACATCATTATATTTGTCCTTATTCTCCCACCTTTAATCCTTATGTGTTACTTTGTCCACACTCATTATCCGTAATATTAATAAATGCATAATATCCACGCTGATAAAATATGGATTTCAATTTTCAAAGACAACATCATTTAAAAAATAAAAAATAAAAAATTACATTGGATTAGATGCTTTCAACAAATAATCCAATCCTCTCTTGGGTCCAAACAGCCTACCTAAGAATCCCTTAGCTCGCTTGTCACCCATATAAATTAGTGCTAGCATGAATCACTAATACAAAATTGACTTTTTATGTTGATTTTTTAACATATATGTCTTTTTTATAAGTATAGTATATCATAATGACGTAGTAATATAAATATCAAGATATTATATAAGTTGGTTAAATAATTACTATATATTGTATTTTTTAAAAAAATAAGAACATATGACATTTATTTTTTTAAAAAAAAATCATTGTATATTGCATGGTTGAAAGAATTGCTAGGCGCTCCTCGTGAGCCTATTTTATTTTTTAAAAATTTGTTTAAACTTTTTAAATTTTTTAAAGACTAATAATTATAAACTATTTAATACTTTAATGGTTAATATTAAAATATTAAATATTAACCTAAAAATATCTAGAGTTTGAACAAATTATTGTTAGTTCACTCAAAACGATGTCGTTTTGAGTGAAATAACTAGGGGTGCAAATAGGTCAAGCCGAGCTTTAGAAAATTATGATAATATGCTAGGTGGCTAGTCAGCGCCTAGGCGCTAATTAATCGGCACCTAAGCGAAATTTTTGCAACACTGGTATATTGTATTTTTCAAATATATATATATGACATTTTTTAAATCATTGTATATGCCTTAATTATTTTAATTAGTATATACATCTGCCGGGGGTTTAAACCATAATATATATCTAAATTTAAAAAAAAAAATTATTATTTCCAAAATTTGCTATACATACTACAAATCCGAAGACAATATATACATCAAAAAATAAAATGTAAAAAAATAAATAAATATATTGACTAACATTGTTTCCTATATAATCTTGCGATGGAGGAGGGGAAACAAAGTGAAGAAGAAAGGTTAAAATATTTGATTTTACATTTTTGTCTCAATTTTAACACCTATTTAACATAAATTTAACAGAATGACCAAAATTAGTACAAAATCAATAGTTAAGGGGCCAACTTTACTAAAATTAAAAATCGATGATAAAAATTGGTAAAAGTCAATAGTCGAATGATCATTTTTAAAATTAACTCTATATGTTATTTAAAACTTAATTTAAAAAAAAAAAAAAAAAAAACTAAAAAAGAGTCTATATACATGCTCCGCTGTATATTTTATTCTATTCTATACCACTTTTGAAATAAAAAGTAGCATTAAATAATTCAGACTATATATTTAGTTAACCCACTAAGTTTTAAGTTAACTTATTAAGACCATTAAGTTTATCAATTTATGATTGTCGGGTACAATAATTTTTCGACCCTGACCCATTAATTTTTTAATTTTTTCAATCTAACCCTTTAATTTTAGACAAAGATTGGCATCTCTGTTTTTTATTTTCTTAGTTATTCACAATTCGTCTTTTTTATTATGAAGGACTAAAAATGTTTGTTCTTTTTTTAAATATAATTATTTGGCCTCCATCTCCACTAATGTTTTTAACTTTGCACTTAGCAGATTAAAAAACCAAAATAATAATAATAATAATAATAATAAACAAAAATAAAAATTCCAAGTTGGGTAAACGGTGCACATCTTAAAGGAGGAGAAAAGGTGCAAGTTGCCTAATTGGGTCATGGAAGACCAATTCCTTTAATTATAAATAAATAAACCAATAAGAAATTAAATAGTAAATAATAAAGTGCTGGAAGACCATAAGGCAATCTAGATTCTTAATTTAACAGTCAACTTGAGAATCTATACATCCGCGGCGATTCGAAAACATAATAATAATAATATTAGATAATTTGAAGAATGACAAACTTAACTTGTAGGCATGTGCTATGCATTCATCAAGTCGTTAAACGGTGGAACATGGTCACAAAATAACGCCGTTTCAGTAAGTAGGGGAAATGGTTGCCATTAGTCGTAAGGAATTTCCGTAACTGATACTACAGTTCATCTCAAAAGATAATGCCTTACATTTCACTACAAAAAAATGCGGATATAACGACGGATTCATTCCATAACTAATTTAACGACAGAATAGCGACCAATTTAATTTTTTGTGTTCAATCGAAAGTTAGCGACGGACTGGCGACAACATTTACGACGGATGAGTTTTGTCGTTAAATACATAGCTATATTAGTCGTAAATTTTTGCGCAAAAATTTGAGACAATTTTACGACGAATTTTTCGCAGGTGGTTTCCACTATTTCAATTGCTACAGATTAGCGATGTAAATCGAGTTCCGTCGCTAGATTTCCAAGTGTTTTAGTTGTATGTACACCGTAGCGACAGATTTGGCCACCAAATCCGTCGCTAAAGTGTAAAACAAAAAACTCACGTATAAGACATAGCGACGAATTTGGTGGTTCGTTGCTAGATTTCCAAATGTTGTTAGCTGTGTGTACACCGTAGCGTTGGATTGGGTGATCCGTCGCTAATTCTAGCGACGGACCACCAAATCCGTCGCTAAAATGTAAAACAAAAAAAAAACTCATGTATAAGACATAGCGACGGATTTGGTGGTTCGTCCGTTAGATTTAGCGACGGATCACTAAATCCATCGCTATGTCTTATACGTGAGTTTTTTTGTTTTACACTATAGCGACGGGCATTAATGTCCGTTGCTAGATAGCGACGGATATTAATGTCCGTCGCTATTTAACGATGGACTTAGTATCCGTCGGTAAGATTAATACATGAAATTTTTTGAGTACATAACCTCGCGACGGAGTTCCCAGAATGAGAGATCAATTATCCTAGGTAATAGGATTACCTTCCGAGAGGTAGTGAAATTAAGAAAATGTAATATTACCTTGTTTGTTCAGTTGGGGTTTTGGGGATGTAACATTAACTTGTTTAGTTGAAGTTATTTTTGTTAATTATGTTGTGTAATTTACTTAAATTCCCTCAATATAAATAAGTAAATAAATAAATAAAATTGTATATATACATGACAGTATATTATTTTATATGTGTATAAATATATTATTGTTACTATTATTTTTATTTTATTTTATTATTTAGTATATATAAGGGTTGGTTTATAATTAAGTCCAAAATTAAAATATTGAAAATTAATGTAAGAATACCTAAGAAGATTGAGGTAATGATATTACCTTGAACATTACCTTCAAATCATACGTGGTGATAATATAAGATTATTGAGGTAATTAAATAACGTGAACCATACTCTCAAAAAAAAATAACGTGAACCAAACAAAATTATGTAATATTACCTAGGCAATGTTACATCACTTGAACTGACCACTGTACTCCTATTCTTATATTACTTTTCAATATTTTAACCCTTAACAACTTCCCCTAATAATAACAACAATAATATATTTATGTGACCGAGTGGGTGAAACATGATTCATTTTCATACTTAAAGGTTCCCATTATTTTGATTGAGCTAATCGTATGGATTTGATTCTTGCTAACACCATTATTTCAATTGAGCTAATCGTATAAAATCTAGGGGTGTAAATGAGCCGAGCGGTTCGCGAGCTGCTTGCGAGCCGCTCGGTCAAAGCTCGGCTCAAGCTCGGTCAATTCGAGCTCGAGCCGAGCTCGAGTTCTAATGTCTTAGGCTCGTGGCTCGTCGAGCCACATATATATATATATATATATATATATATATATATATATATATATATATATACATATACATATAAAATTATAGTTTATTTTTAATTGAAACACGAATTTAAAATCAAACGGGTTAAATTTGAGCTCAAAATCGAACTCGAACTCGAGTTCAACCCTGATCTCGAGCTCAAACAATCGCTGCTCGAGCCGAACTCGAGCAGCTCGAAAATTGGCGAGCTCGAGCTCGAGCATCAATTCTTGAGCTTGATCGAGCTCGAGCTCGAACTCGAGCCCAGCCTTCCTTAACGAGCTCGAGCTTGAGCCATCCTATGCTCGAGCTCGGCTCGGCTCGTTTACACCCCTAATAAAATCTATGTTGGAATTTATATTAAAAAGGAGAAAATGTTACTATTTTTGGACACTTCCTCTTTGATGATCTTATATATTTGGATTGATTGATATTATCTGATGCATCACTTCATTACCTTCTCATCTACTTTGCTACTTCAATTCCCCAATAATCTCTTCCACCTCCATAGAGATATATATATATACTTTGTGCAGTTTGCTGAACAAATATAATGGCCTCTTCATCACCAAGATCCTTCTTAGGTTTAGTACTGATTATTATTCTGTGCTTACAAGTGTGTTGTTCAGATGGAGTTAGTTATGGCAGATTAGTGAAAATGAAGAGCAAACAAGTTTTACACGATTTGGTGGTGGATTTGAACCCAAGTAATACGAGGATGGCAATGGTGGATAAGGACAGATTAGCACCTGCGGGGCCTGATCCTCAACATCATTAATTATTAGCAAACATCTTCAATCATGCCCTCATTGCCAACCATCATACAGAATAATGTTGCATTCATGAACTTGAGTATTATATTGTTGTGTTCTTTGTCTTCAGAGTCAGGTTTTTTTTTTTTTTTTTTTTGGTGAAATCTTTGTTTTTCTTTTTTTCTTTTTTTTTTTTTGGTGAGAAAGGAAATTCACACTCACTAAACTGCACCTTTATCATTTTCACTCCAGTGTAATAGCTCACAAATGTATTTGTAAGTTGCACCTTTACAATTGGATTTAAACTCTACTACTGTACATTTGTTTTACCTTTTTTTGTGTGTGTTTTGGAATAAAGATTTAAATCATGAAGGAATGAAAGTCATTCCTTTATAAAATTCTTCTTTTGTTTTTTGGTATGAAAAATGAGAAGAAAATATTAAAAAGAATTTGTTTGCTCTGATCCATTTCTCAAGTCACACACATATGGTGCCAATCGGATTGTACATGCTCAAAGACTTAAAGTAAAACAGTGTGGAATAATGTTGACTTTATACTTGGTACAAACTCAAAGTCTTCATCATTCACTTTAACCTGTTATTGAATATATCGTGTCTTATACTTTTCTTATATGATAAAGATCATATAAGAATTTGTTTATTGAATAACATACACTAAAAACTAATCTCAGCCATCTATTAGTTAGATCTAATGGTTCTAAACTAATGAAGTAAAAAAAAAATAAGTGGCAGTTTTATAAATTTCTTCAACTTTAAAAGTAGATGAGAAAATTTTAAGAGTACACAAGAATGGAATAAATCCTAACACGTGTGCCTGCACTTACCTACTTGAAAATGAGAACGGTCGGTTTTCAATACAATTCTATGTGAAGCATTTAATCTAATTATTTGTAATTTAATTCCCCTATCATTAACCTGTAGTCGGTGATAAATGTAGTAATTGTTATACCATGAAACAAGGTTCATCTAACGAACTATGATACAAAAATTATGTAGGTTCAATTAATGCATTATGTATCCACAGTTAACAGTTTTTGTACATGTAAACAAATAACTTGATTTTGTTGACACAATATGATAATTAACTATCAACTACAGGTAAAGAACGTGTCAACTACAGATACAGAATCTGAAAGTTATTTCTGAACTAGGGTATACAATGCAAGGTAAACCCTAATCCATGGTATAATTTGCCTAAATGTAGTGTTGTAATTACCATATAAAAAAAAATGATATGCACTCAAAGAAACCTTCAACTTAAACTTTGGTGTCATCTGTTGTTCCAGTGATATACTGGGCATATAAATATGCAGTTATGAGTGAATTGATTAGCACAAACCCTTTGTATCATATAAAAACTGTGAATTGAAGGTTCCTGAGGTACATTAGTACATATATATGTCTCTAGGCATACACTATACCATATAACTATATATCATCAATGAAAGAATTGCTCTGTCTTCCCCATCTACAAATCTCACCGCTTATATGAAGGTTAGGTTCCAGGACACTGCAATCTAGCGGCCGCCTTCCTCGCTCAAGCCAAGGAGCATACCTTGTCTGGAAAAAGACGAGTTCATCAACTGTTAGCATGTGTGCTAGTCACAGCTAAACGAGCGAAGTAAAAAAAAACCAAGAAATTCTTTCCACGATAATTTGTGTAGAATTCTCTGCTAGTGAGATTAAGTGCAGACAAGAAGATCCGAGTGTATTTACCTTGTCTGGAAGTAGCACAGCATAAGCGACTATCGTCTATATAGGTTGTTTGAAGGCCCATCATCCATGATCCTACTGATGTATCTTCATAAGCATAAGCCTTCAATGATGCACTGTGTAACAGCAAAATGTGAAACTGAGAAAACTATTATTGGATTTGATTATTATGCCTGGAATTGAACAAAGAGAAGAGGTATCTGAAAACTCACTGTTCTCCATTTTTTCAGAAAACTAGAAAATTCTCCCGTTAATATACAGGCCCTAAATCTACATTCTTAACATTTGACTTTCAACTCATGTTAATGACTATTCATAATATGATAATATGAAAATTTTCTTTTAAGCAGTCAGTTAAAAAAAAAAATCACAATAATAGAACACTCGATGAGTAATAATCGGTGTTCAAACTTTACAGTGCCTGTTGTACTTTCTTCTTATTGATATCCTCCATTACAAAATGTAGTGATTGTAGTCATACAAAAGGAAAACTATTATCAAGAGTCACACCACAAACAAGTTGAAAACTTATGTCAAGCACCAAAATAAATAAATAAATAAAACAAAATATGTGAATACACATACAATAGTATCAGATATCAATAAATGGTTTCCAAATTTAAGATGATCACAATACAAATGAACCAAGTATATTGGAAGTTGGCATTTTCACCTCTCCCATCAACTTCAAGATTGTATAGGGCATGGTTCACTAACTTTCATGAACACAAGCAAGACGGTGTTTGTCATCCCATTACTTTTCCTTAAAAGTGGATGCAAAAACTAACAGGAAGATCAATGCCACGTGATTCCCAAATTACATTGCCCATTGACTTTCATGAATTGGACTGCTTTTGTTCTCCTATTACTTTCCGTTAAAGGCAAAACGAAAAGCTAACAGAAGGATGAATGTAATCTAATTCATAAAATTTGAGGGGCCATGTCTCTCTCCAATTTTAAAGCTGAGGATGTAAAGTGGAAGTGCCACTATGGTGAAGAATCATAGTGGCATGCTTTCTAACAGAATTAAGATTATGGTTTGGAGTTAATGCATCTACCATAACTCACCTGTTAATGTTAATATGTTGAGCCAAATCTTTTGTGAGTATGAGAAGTGAACCAGCTGCATGACGGAAGTACCTGAACACAAAAGAGATTTAAGAGAGAGGGAGATACAACAATTACTGTTTTGATTTTCAGATGCTTTATATAGGCTTACAGAAATTACCAGGATACTGCTAAACTGGATTCCAAGAAATTAATGCATAATTTTAAGAATAAGTATTGAATCTTGATTATTCATAACTTCAGTTACTTTTCTAGTTTCCATTCTTAGCACAGGCAAAAATATTCAAGGACCAAGACTGCATCAATTTTTAGAAGACAATGAAACTCTTTCAATTCTAAAAATATAGGCCCATAATTAATCCCAGAACCCATTCCATGTGCATATTAAAGACAGCATTCTCTTTTTTAATCTGTGCATAAATAACTGAATATATTGACCTCATTGTACACTTAGAAATTCCCTTGGTTGTAACTTGTAACCTAATAAGGCAAACTTCTACTAAAATTTATGAACGATTTGTCTGGAATTTTTTAAAGTTTTGAGTATGAATTATCAATTACATAATAAGCAAGAAATACATCAGAGAATGGAAAGGAAATTCAACCAAAGATTTTCCAACAAAACCAAAGTCAGACATATGCCAAATAGAAACTACCATTAACATAGGGCACTATTAAATTCATGACAACCAAAAAGCTCACTTACGTTTTTTCATCCCCAAATTTCCACCATTCTGGCTCATACCACGCTTTTCCCCTGGTAGCATGGTAAATTTTAGAAGTTTTAACTTAGCCAAGACATTGAAATTATGTAAAAATTAAAATAAGAATATTACTCTTCAGCAACAACTTCACCAGACTTCATGCACCCGATATAAGCACTGCCTTGATCACGACGGCTTTGAAGAAGTTCAATCAACCCATCTGAAAAATTTACAAGCAAATAAGTTTCAAAAAGTCAAATAAAGGGTTCAACATCACCCTGCACCCAAAATAAAGCACTCTTAACACCCCCCACCCCAAAAAAAAAAAAAACAAAAAACAAAAAAAAAAAAAAAAAAAAAAAAACCATATATATATTTTAACTAAGGGTTAATCCCAGCTATCAATACCTCAACTATTGTGTTTTTCTTTTTACTTTTGGTCCTCAACTTCAAAACCTACCAATAACCCTAATGTAAGACTAAAAGTGCACATTTTCAATAGTCGAGGACTAAATCTGGTCGCTTTTGATCTTGATGGCCAAAAGTGGAAAATGCGATAATTTAAAGACCAAAATTGGATTTAACTCACTAAATAATAACCCAAAACATTTACCTAGATCAAGATTAATATTGTCATCAACTTTTAAATAAAAATCAGCATCCCAATTTTGAACTGCTGTACTGAAGAAAAATTTTGCTTTCTTGGGCAACTCCTCTTGAGCTTCTTCATGTCCTTCCTATAAAATAAAGAGCAGAGAACTAAAGTAAACACAATGACACCTTTTGCGAATATCATGTTTACCAGTTGCAACAATAATTTAAATGATGAAAACCAAAAAATCAGAATAATGGAAATAGACTTAGATGTTTCACAACTATACTGGAGTAGCATCCACCTTACCCCATAAGCTGTCTTATTAGCTACTACTTTTGTGCTATTTATATCCAGATTACAACATAATATTTGTTAACTGTATCATTTAGACTATTTCATAGACAAACATAAACTTAAGAGACAAAAAGAAGATGTGTCTGAGGAGTTGAAACTGAACACTGAATTGTCACAAACATAAAAACAAAAAATAAAAATATAAAAAATAAAAAGAAGACCATTTACAAATAAGAAAAGTTTATTTAACTTACAAGAATCAAGAAGTCCTTTGTTGTCTTGTTTTCTTCATCAATATTGCGGTCCAAGCTATCACCTCTATTAGGACTGCGAAATGCAAGATATCCACTTTTATTCCAGTTTTAGTCAAAAGTAATAGCGCAAAGGGCATAAGAAAAAGGAATAAGCAAATGAGCAATTATAAAAGTAGTGAATGGTGAAACAGAGTCACAGGTGAAAAGGAAGACCTTCGACCAACTACAAATCTTATGATCACTCCTCTTTCTTCAAGTTTTTTTAAAGCATCACCTGACAAAGCAAATAAAAAATTGAGCACATCTACCACATAACAGCATTAGAGATATGATACTAATGTTCACAAAGAGTGATAACATTTTTTCATGGGTCAAGAGGTGTTATATGCAACTATGCAAGCTATGCGGTTTTATTTCTAGTTTTTCAAGGCTGTCATTTTTAATATAACTTTTCAAGATTGCCATATAGCATATATATAAAAAAAAAAAAAAAAAAAAAAAGTAATTTTGGGCAACAACAAAATTCAAACTAGATAATCTGGAAAAAAAATGGTCTAATATCTGCCTTGCACTATAATTTAATCACAAGGAGAAAATGTAAAAATACTAATCAAGGTCATTATTAGTCATTGTCAGGAAGAAAAAGCAATTTTAGCTCAAAGGGCAGTATATAAATTATCTGTAAATCTCAAGCACAGATTTCTAAAGAGCAAAAAAAAAAAAAAAAAAAAAAAAAAGCCTCAGTCATTTGATAAATAAAATATCATCACACAAAACAAAATTTTGATCTTATACATGTGTGAAATACTGAAATAATCCTGTTTCAAGAGCATTCATATTATATGGAATTTTATAATAGGTTTCAATGGAACCTCCTAATAAAAATTGGTTCCAAAATTTTGAAAAACAAGACAATATGTTTGTTGGATTCACTAAATAAGACCATCATTGAACTCTTAACAGATCATTCAGACGATGAGATATGTTACAGAGTGATTAAATTGATGTTTTCTCTGATTTTGTGAGTTCCAAACGAAATCAAACGCATTAAATTAGTAAACAAATGAGAATTATTGTTCTCATATCAGCAGCATATAGACTGTTGTAATTTTCTCATATTTTAGCTCCTCAAAATCTAATGGTAAAAGATGAGATTTCAAGGCATAAGTCATGGGAAACCACAAAAAGTTAGAAAACAAGTGAATGTATAAAGTTGACCAACCATTTGGCATCCAGGACCCTCTAAACACATTCCGTCTCAATCGACTTCCAAAACCAGTGTAGACTCCTATAACAGCAAGAAGCTTTTTGCTGGAAGATGAACCACTTTGCTGCAACTGATTCCTAAGGTAGCCCTGACTTTTAGCTAAAGTCAATTCCATTTCAATTTCAACTATCCTCCTTTCTAAATCCCTGACAAAGTAATATAATATGTCAATGGAAGAACCGAGTGACCTCAATTATAAGTATATTCCAAAATGGAAGTGGAAGGGATTGTAAAGAGATGTACTTGCAGCCTAACACCATTAGCTTGTCTTCAACAGTCAGCACTTTTGGTCTCTGCCATAAGAATTAGGGTTAAATTAGAAGCAACCAAATTATATATCACAAGCTAAACAAGCCCTCTGAGTTAATTGAAACAAATTTGCATAATACAATAAGCAAAAAGAGAAGAAACCAATTTTCAATCAAACCATTACACTATTCGTTCCCCAAAAGAACTACTCTACACTCTCAAAAAAGCAAATTCTCAGATACTTGATAACAGTTTCCAATATATTCCACCATCTCATTCCCAATTTAATTCTCACTGCCATGACAGCAAGCATTAACCATGATAACAATATTCACTAAATTTGAACTTCTAAGCTTCCAAGCCATCAAGCAAAGCCTTGGGTACTTGCAATACAGAAAAGCAGAAAATAAAATAGGAAATGCAAACAAAACCTTCTCTGAGTTCTTTTTCAACAGACTAGTCAACAATGTTCTGTTCTCTGCATCTTGCCACAACCTATTTTCAATCAAAGAATAGATATATAAATAAAATAAAATAACATAAAATTCAAACCACTTAACAAGACAATCACATTTTGGCGATGCATTATTTAGATTAGAACACTTGAACTGAAAAGCATTGTCCAAAATCGATCTTTGACCATGAATTTTTGCTAGCATAAAAGTGAAAACTAACACTTTAGCCGCGATGCGTTAAATGCTTAAATTAGAGATCATAATTAACGAACCGTCCGGCAACATAGAGCCAAGCGAAGCAGGAGATGAGTGCCATGACGAGAGAAGGTTTTGAGGCTTGGTTCGACTTCGATTTGGATCGCCTGTCCGATTTCGAAGACGTCGTTGTAGGCAAGATGCTATCCATTTCCTAATCACCGGAGAATAATTCGGAGTCGGTATGAGCCGGTCAGACGCGGTGATCGGAGTGTGTGAACCGGCGGCGATTCGAGGGGCCCGATCTGACTCAGTAACGAGTAAACATGGATACACAACTGCAGATTGTCAGGGAGACGAGAAACAAGATTGGTTCGAACAGATGAAATCGTGTTGTTTATGTAGGAGAATATCTGCAGATTGCTCAGGTTCAATTTTCTTCTTTTTTGTTTTTAAATTTTTTAATAAATTCTAGATAGCATTTTAAAAATTTTCTATAAATATGATACCGTATCAAATAATATAGTAAGTAATCTTTTAAGAGTTAATGTTATATGGCATGTGGAATTCTTCGAGTACAGTGATGTCAGTGACTCAGTGAGCACAAGGTGCTTGGCTTACTTTTTTATATTCTCACCGTAATGAAACATTATTTATAATGTTTCATAAAATAAAACTATTTATTTTCATTACTTGCCTATATTCTATGTATTTAATATGGAGTAATTAATTTCGCTACAAGTTAAGAAAAAATTCAAGTAATAATCAAATCAAATAAAAAAATTAAATATAATTTTACTACGCATATGTTTTAAATTTCTACTATTTTATTCATTATTACAATTAAAATTAAATTATTAAATTGAAACTTTTTGGAAGATTTTTGGAAATAAATAAAAGACATTGGTGAATTTTTTTATACCTAAATTGTATTATTATTAAATGTAATAATATATCCTTACTGAAATTATTCTCTAATATTCACAGTCTATTCCCCAATCTTTTTTTTTTTTTTTTTTTGAAAAACGTCTATTCCCCAATCTATTAAAATTCAATTCAATTACATTCAAACTCGTGGATACGTAACGGCGCCTTGAAAGAGATACTCTTGAATAAGACTTTGATAGAAATTATCTCTGACTTCGTCTTCGTACGTATAAACAGTCGGTACATAGACCCTCAGCATATCTCTCAAAGAACCAACTGTATCCGACCAGACCCAAGACTCACCTCGTCGGAATAAGGCCAATACCGACGTAGAGTTGAACAACGGAACCCAGCCGTAAAGACCTCTTCGTCCATCCCGATCTTCTGACCCCCGAGCAGTCATAACCAATTGATATGATTTATAGCACATGTACGCTATAGCTTCCACCCGACGATATGCCTATGCATGTTCTCCACATGCTTGCCACGCCGAGGGGGCAGATTTTGTCCTTTTTCTCTACCTATAAATACTGCATTTATTGATAAGAGAATGAGATTTTTGGCAATTACACTAATGATAGCTATATGCTCGGAGAGTTAAGGCTCATTGCACGGTCATCCGAGATAGAACCCTTGACTTGACGTTCAGACAGGTCGAACCGGTCACACTAGCCGCTTTGTATCCGGTTCTCAATATAAATAATAAAATACGGTTGCTTCTTGTTGTCTACGAGTATTTACCGTTATCAGACTTGATTGAAATTTGTCTAAATTAGTTTTGTTTTACGAGATGACCTTGTTTGGTAATTGGCGCTTATTGGTTATCAGTTAGTGGATTGTGTTTGTAGTTTTGACAAACGAATTGTTTAAGTGGTTTATAGAGAAATATTTGGTAAAAATATTTTTATGGTTACTGGTTAACATGTTAAAACATATATAGACAAGCGTATATTTTATAAAAAATAATTCATTAATTATTAATAATATAATAATTTTTATTTATAAAAAATTAAATTAAATAAATAACATAAACATATAAACAAATAAATAAAAATAACTATTAATTATTAATTGTATTATATTTTACCAATTATATTTTAAATAATAATGTATTATTAATATTTACAATTAATTATATAATATTTAAAAAAAAAAATTGGAGCGTGCACTTTTTGGCAAACCGCCAAAGCCAGACGCTACAAATTTTAGCAAAATTGTAAAGTTGACGGTTTACCCTCAAAACGTTACCCAATTCAAGTATTAACCAAATACAATTTTTTAACGTTTTAACTAAGTCAAGTGACTAAAGTATGGTCAAATTACCAAACAAGGTCATAAATGACAGTGTATGGTATCATGGAAATATGTATATACAACAGTACAACATCATCACATTTAAAAGTTAGGTTTGATTACACAAAAGTCAATCCATTTTAATTAATTGTAAAGAAACCAAACAATAAGATCACATCACATTTAAAGATTAGGTGATTTTACCCAAATGTCAATCCTTTTTAAATGTACATAACCACAAAAAACTAGCTAGTTATATTGTGAACCATAGCTTATATTATACTGCCGTTCACAAATAAATATTAATTTTTAATATATTATAAGTTCATTTCTAGATAGTATACTAAAAGTTACCTTTCAAAAAATGAGTATATAATATATTAAAAATAAACCTTTATTATACTAAAATGAACATTTATGAAAGTGATTCACCTAACAATGTAAATCATGATCTATGATTCTATGGTATAAGCATATTGTTAAGATTTCAAACTTATGTACATGTAATAATCTTGATTTAAAAATATTTTTGTACCATTTTCTAATTAATCAAATTTGTTTTACAAAAATTTCAAGTCATTTCTTTAATTAATAAAAAATGGGGAGCAAGTTTCCAAGGGCAGAAACGTGTCTCTAGCCCAAATTAAAATAATAATTTCATGGGTAAAAAATTTAATATATAAAAAAAATTCAAATTAATTATCGAAATACATGCAAAAAGTACAATTAAACTCCTGTCCAAAATGATGCGATTCAACCAAATTTGACATGTTTCTCAAGTCATTACTGACATGTCAATCATCTTATTAAAAAATATTATTTTTAATTTACTTTAATAATTTTAAATAAAAATAAATTCAAAGAAAAAAAGAAAAATATCATTCCCTTCCCATCTTCGTCTCCGCCTCGAGACAGAGATTTCTTCATTTCCGGCATTGAGATAAATATCTTTTTTTTTTTTTTTTTGAGTTATAGTGATGTACTAAATTTGACAAAAATATGAAAAGTAGGATTGTATCTGTCAAAAAATTAAAGCCAAAGGATATAATTAATGCGATCAAATAACAGAACAAAATTAAATGCAAAAATGTCACTAATAGTTTAAGATTAAAATTTAAAATTTACACAAAAAAAAAAAAAAGATAAAAACCAAATGTATGTGTGTATATTGATGGTTTATTAATGGGACCAAGCCCATCATAGAATCTTGTTAATATCGAAGAACAAGGAGAAAAATTAAAATTAATATTAAATTAATAAGACC
>CP025644.1:3684003-3696065 GCA_003576665.1 Ipomoea trifida
CCCTATTCAATTGGGGGTGTTTTAGATCATGCATATATACTTCCCATTTATACTCTATTACTTTTATTCCCTTACATACATAACTAGCTATGATAACACATTTTCATCACGTAGGTCCTATCAAAAGTATTTACATTAAGAGTATGAGTGTGGAGTATCAAAAGTTGAGAGCACATGTAGCATTTTTGCTAGGAGGGGGTGGGGGTGGGGGTTGGTCCTTCAACTGTAACACTAATATATTAGCAGAATTTGCCCCGAAAGGGGTAGTAAAGTGAGTGGAGCATTATTCTCGTACCTAATAACTGCAGTGCACCGTAATTCCTTTATTTTTTTTTTATTTTTAATTTTTTGTTTTGTTTTATTTTTTTTTCTTCCACCTCATTTTTTCTTTCATTATCACTTACAAAAACTCCTAAAAAACCACACCCAAATTTAACTATTGGGGAAGGCATAATAGACAAAATGACAAATATGATTTTTCTTTTCCCACTTTGGTGGTTGGCTGGTAGGTGGCAGGGTGGGTGTGTATGTAGGTCAATATAAAAATTCTTCGCCCCACCCCGCCCCGCAGCGGACCAAAAAAATTCGAAAATTCTTCATGGCTTTCTCCATCTCCCCGTTGCTAGCAAACTCTGCGATTATCTGCGTTCTTCTTGTATTGTTTGCATCGCACCGGGATGCTGCTGCCGCTACTGGATATAATTGCTACAAATCCATCATTAACTTCGGCGATTCCCTCGCCGACACCGGAAACTTCATTCGCATGTCCAATCCTGAAAACAAAGGAGCCACTCCGCCCTACGGAGAAACGTTCTTTCACCGCCCCACCGGCCGCTTCTCCGACGGCCGATTGATCATTGACTTTATCGGTATGTATTTACCGTATTTCATTCACTTTAATTTAGTGTTGGCTGTCTGGGATCTGGGATATGATGCTGATATTAGTTGTGATTGCAGCTCGGAGCTTGGGGCTTCCGTTTTTGCGGCCATATTTATCGGCGGAAAACGGCGAAGAAGAGAGTGATTTCGAGGAAGGGGTGAATTTCGCCGTCGCCGGAGCTACTGCGCTTCATATCTCCTTCTTCGAAGAAAGAGGAATTGTTAATGATATGACAAACACCTCTTTGGGAACACAATTGGATTGGTTCCAGAAATCTTTCTGCAACAGCATTCATTCTGCAGGTCATCTCTTCTTTTTTTCCCACAGAGTGTGTTGACTTTTAGTTATTTGGGATTAAATTCTACCAACTTCAACTCTCTTCAGTAGTTATGCCATGGACCCGAGTAGGTGGATCTAAATTTATGTTCACAATTTCATAATTTCATTTTCATAATTTCATAATTAAATGTCCACAATTTCATAACTCTATATTGTGAACGTAGAGTTCTAAAATTGTGAACATAGAGTTTAAAATTACATATGTAAATTGTGAATATAGAGTTTTAAAATTGTGAACATGAAGTTATGAGGCCAAGTCCATAGTTTTAAAATTATGAACATAGACTTGGATCCACCTTGCAAGTTGGACCCGAGTCCATAGCATATTTGCCAACTCCCTTTCACTAAACTTTAAGCTAATCAACTACTACTGTATTTGTTGGGCCGAGGCCAAGTCCATCAATTAGTGGCTAGGAGGTCTAAAAAACGTGATTATGAAATTATGCATTTGTTATTAATTATAGCAGTAAACTTTTAATCTTAACAAGTGGCATAGAAGTGTCTACAATAGAGAATTAGTTACTTTGTTCAATATTAGAAACTCTAGATATACCAAAAAAAAAAAAAAAAGAGTTAGGTTACGCGTTTGAGTCCTGAGGAATTGTTTTTATAAATGGGTACATTTTGTTATTTTATCAACATGCAGGGGTAAAATTGAAATTTTATTAATAAAAAAGTTTTTAAAAACAATTATAAATTTAAATTAAAAAAGTTATTATCACTTATAACATTATCAATTTTAGTCTTGGATGATTTTTTTTTAAATTTTTTTTTGAATTTAAAGTGTGTTTAAAAGAGCAATTGAGCTATCTAATAAAAGGGCATTTAGATGAATTGTTATCAAAGTTCTAATTGCAAAATTTCGAAAAACTTATGGCATTAGTGTATTTGTTGATTATAAACAGATTGCAAAGAAAAATTGCAAAGCTCTCTTGTAATGATGGGAGAGATTGGAGGCAATGACTACAATTATGCATTCTTTCAAGGCTTTCCCAGAGAAGAGATCTCATCTTTTGTTCCCAAAGTTATTTCCACCATTAGTTCAGCTATTACGGTATGATTCCTATTACATTACCAAAAAAGCCACAAAATTATTTAGGGATTAGAACTTACAATTTAATTAATTTTTGCAGAAACTAATTGAATTTGGAGCTCGAAGCATTGTTGTTCCAGGAAATTTACCTATTGGATGTATACCAGTTTACTTGTCTTACTATATGAGTTCCAATCAAAGCGATTACGACTCTTCAACAGGCTGCATCAATTGGTTAAACGAGTTCTCTATGTACCATAATGAGCAACTTGAACGGGAGCTGAGTCGCCTCCGAGAGCTTCATCCAAATACCACCATAATTTATGCAGACTACTACAACGCGGCCATGGAGTTATATTCTTCTCCAACCAAATATGGCAAATTCCCAGCTCCCATTTCTAACTTTTATTTGCTTCATTTCACTTCACAGTCATCTCTGATTCTGAATTTGTGTTATCTTAATGGTTTCATAGGATTTAAGAACACATTATCAGCATGTTGTGGAGCAGGAGGCCCATACAATTACGACGCAGACGCTGAGTGTGGGTTAGAATCAAGGGTGTGTGATGAGCCATCATCATTTGTAAGCTGGGATGGCGTTCACTCCACAGAAGCTGCATATGAAGTGATAGCTCAGGGGCTACTTCATGGCCCATATACTTCACCTCGTGTTAATGGATTGTGCACTCTTGAAGGCTCAAGATTTCAAATATCTGACCATTGAAGAATATAATGAAGATGTGATGTTGGGTCTTGGAATTATCTCATGACATTTGAATATATATTATTTAATGTTATGTAATTCCAGGCCCGTTTGGTTGGAAGGGGGAATTAGGGGAAAAGGGAGTATATGATTCTGTGGATTAGGTTCGAATAGAATTAGTGGATTTCTATAGTGTTTGGTATATATAGGAATTGAAAGGGAATAAATAGTATAACGATTAAAATGTCTGTGTAATTGCAATTCCTAATAAAGAGTTGGCTTATTAGGGGGGACGATTTGTTCCTTACACTCTAAACTTTCTTCTCATGTTTTATGAAATTGCAATTCTTAGGGGGGAAGTGGATAGGATTTGTAATTCCTCAAATTTGAGAAATTGTAATTCATCTTAATTAAACTCTGAAATTTTTCACTTTTTGAAATTATATGGGAGATGAGATGATATTCCTCTCTACCAAATAAGAACAATGTATGTCTTGTTATGAAAAGTGATGTTCAGCCGTCTATCAATATTCATCAATGGTTGAGAGTTTTAGTAAAAAAAAATATGGAGTCAAATTTAAAATTATTGAAAAATTTTATTAACCTGGTTCATTTTACAATTATTTCGAATTTGATAGTTTAGTAATATTAAGATTCTAACGTTTAATTTCTTAAGATGAAAGGTGTGGATGTGTCTATACTTTTTATATGGAGATATGTTCTTATTTGAACTCTCGAAATTTACAATAAATATCACAAATTTTTTTATTAATTTTTTTGATTACAAACTTTCTTATTATTTGATTATTTACGAATGAATTAAATTTACCAATTGAAATCAATTAAATATGGTAGGTCATGCAACACAAGTTGGTGCATTAAATTTTAGGTGTCTTTTGTCAATTTTTTTTTTTTTTTTAATTTTTAAATAGGTGTCTCATTAGGCTCCACATATTACCCCACTTGTCATTCAACAAATAATTTTATATCTTCAAAGGGTTAGTTAGATGTTGTTGGAATGTTGGGGTGAAGAGTGAAGAGTAGGTGGAATATTTTTACATCTTCTCGCTAGCAAAATCTGCGGCTATCTCCATTCTTATTGTACTGTTTGCACCAGGTGAGGATAATCAATCACTAGAGTTGTCAGATCGTGAGCCTCAGTGGAGGCGAATTAACTCTTTGTGCTTCATCAGGTTAAAAAAGTATAGATGAATAGATATTACAATGAAATAGGGTCAATTGTATTAAAAATAAAAAAAAAGTTGTCAGATCAAGCGCCTATTTGTACCGAGTTCTACTACATATATTCCATTTTTTTACCCCATTACTTTTATTCTAGCTCTTAGGTGTCAATGAATGATTAGTTATCTTCATCTTGTGAGTCCCTAGGAAAATGTCAACATCAACATTTTGTGAGATGGAGTAAAACTTGGGAGTATAATAATTTGGGAGTACAAGTAGTATTTTCCATTTGTACCAGGCGCAAATCCGTAATATATTTAGATACAAATTGTCAAAAGAGTTCTACTACATGGACTCCAATTTTATACTCTCTGACGTGACAAGGTATTATAGGTTATCTTCATCCAGTGAGTCCCAATGAAAGTGTCAATATCAAACTTTTGTGTGAGGGAGTAAAAGTAAGGAGTATAACTTGGAAGTCCAAGTAGTATTTTCATTGTCAAAATCTTATGCCTACTATTACTATACGTCAAAAGTTATAGCTAGTAGTAAATATGCAACTTTATTACATTATACTTACGTAAAAGTCAGCGTCATGTATTAACGACATGATGTTAGACTCTGCTCTCCAAGCCGCCGCCCAACAAAAATATTTGTAATTGAGATTATTTGAAGTATATGCTGAAAGCTATAGCTAAATATGTAGGGTTTGATTATTAATAATAACAATAACAATAAAATAATAATAACAATAGTAATTTAATAATAATAATAATAATAATAATAATAATATTGATAATAAATTATTACTCACTCCATTCCATTTTGTTTGTTCGATTCGATTAACGATGCTTGATTAAAGTTATTTTTAATTAAGTTTTTTATAATATTAAATTTAGTATTAGTATATAAAATTTATATATTTAGAAACTACATTAAAAGTACTATTAAACCCAAAAAGTTAAATTTAAAAATAATTAAAAAAATTACTAAAAAAAAAAAAGCAATATGAAGAAATAGTACGTTGAGTTGACAAATAAATAATAAACAGGACAAACAAATTCAAAATGCGTTGAAAAAGAATTATTATTAGAAGGAATTCTTAGAGAAGAGACACAAAAAATGTAGTCCATATTAGATATCATCAAGTTCTCAAGCACTCAAAAGCCTTACAATGCTATTCATCAAGTTTTTAAAAAATTAAGATCTCGCATTTCTTTTGTTGGAGGATCATTCAACCTTAGCTTGTGTGTTGAATTTGTTTTGGACTCTACGTGAGCGATAGATAAAGAAACTCTTAACAAATTTGTATGACGTGCTTAGTGATCAAAACACTTATTTTGCTAATTCATTTGTAATTGTGTGAAGATATCAATTGAGAGTGCATATCCACTTGAACGATAGGATAATAGTGGAGTAGAACGATATATTAATAGCTTGGGAGATAGTTTTTTAGGATTTTGTTTTTATTATTAGTATAAAGTATAGATTACCTAATAATTATTATGATAATTAAGGAATTAATTGCACATATATTATTATAATTGACTAATAATTATTATGTTGATTAAGCTAATAATTACATGAATATTAGTATAATTATAATTAAACATGGGTCGTTTGATTTTTTTTTTTTATAATAATTACAATTAATTCAATCAAGTATGAAAGATGAGAAAAATAGTAAAGGCGATTTGGTGAAAAGGAATATACTTAAAGGTATAATAGTATAATTATTGCACATATATTAATATAATAATTACATAATAATTATTACGGTAATTAAGCTAAACATGGATCATTGGATTTTTTGTATAATAATTATAATTAAATGATTTCTCCTTTTTTCCATATTTATTTTAGGGAAAAGGTGCAAATAAGCCCCTAAACATTTCGCGAAAAGTCAATTAGGCCCACGAACTTTTTAAAAGTGCAATTGAACACATGAACTCACGATTTTGAGTCGTTTGACCCCATTATCCGGTTACATCTCAAGTAAGAACCGGTAAATACCTCTGTGGCATGCCACATAAGCTTTGGAGTGAGTACTTGGCCGCCACATAAGCAAAAATAGAAAAAATTAAAAAATAAATAATAAAAACCAAAAACAGTAGCGGCTGAGCTTCGCGACAGATCCGACGACTTCGTTCTCTGAATCCCTGGTGAGCTCAAATAGCGGCAGGCAACCATCGACTTTCCCCTTGCCGGCGGTGACAACTCAGAAGGCGACTAGAACTTCTTTTCCAGCGAACTGCAGTTCCGGTAATGGCGCCATGGCGGCGTGGCGAACTATTGGGTTAAGTCCAAACCTGAATAATGAAAGGACCTGAAAATGAGATCCTTAATTGATTCAAGATTAAACAGAATAAACTGCATAATGAAATCTGAAAAATGCATATTCAATCCATAAATAAGCTGATTTAGCAGGAAGAATTTTTTTTTTTTTTTGAAAGCAGGAATTGGAAGAACTATAGTCCAGAAAAAGGTAAGGTAGATTCAACATGGTGGGGGAAGGGATTGTCACAATAGTGTTTGATAGTCAATTAGGAAAGGAAAATGAAAAATCTCATATGCACCAGAGTTTGAAGAGGAATGTATTTACCAAACTTCCCACATTCAGTTCTCATATCCTCCATTTTTGTTCAAGGAAGCATATATTCAACCACTTGAGAAAACATTTGCTATAGACATAAACATATCTGGGGCACAACAAAAGGAAATATTATCTACCTGCAATGCTATTTGCTGATGTGCATGCATTAAAATGCTCATTTTCAGGTCCTTTCATTATTCAGGTTTGGACTTAACCAAACAGTTCGCCACGCCGCCATGGCGCCATTACCGGAACTGCAGTTCGCCGGAGAAGAAGTTCTAGTCGCCGTCTGAGTTGTCACCGCCGGCGAGGGGAAGTCGATGGTTGCCTGCCGCTATTTGAGCTCACCAGGGATTCAAAGAACGAAGTCGTCGGATCTGTCGCGAAGCTCAGCCGCTACTGTTTTTGGTTTTTATTATTTATTATTATTATTATTTTTTTTTGCTTATGTGGCGGCCAAGTACTCACTCCAAAGCTTATGTGGCATGCCACGGAGGCATTTACCGGTTCTTACCTGAGATGTAACCGGATAATGGGGTCGAACGACTCAAAATCGTGAGTTCATGTGTTCAATTGCACTTTTAAAAAGTTCGTGGGCCTAATTGACTTTTTGCGAAATGTTTAGGGGCCTATTTGCACCTTTTCCCTTTATTTTAATTATAATATAATTACATAAATGATATTACATATCAATTTTTTAAGATAATTACAAACAAACGAGTCATATATTATTCAATTAATTGAGTGATACTTTTGCTCTAATCTTAATATCTTATAATCAAATAAATATATACTTTCAAATATTAGAATTTCTTTTATAATTTCATCTTTAATTATATTATGTAAATATATAATAACAATTTTTATCCGTCCGAGGTAATTGGACAATTGTTCGTTGTTAACATCAGAAAAATAATCAATCCAACCCATTTCATCATTGCACTATATAATATTTATTGTTATAATTTATATAATGGTATATCAATATAATAAATTCATTCCGTACAAAGCCCGGTGAAAATATTAGTTTTAAATAAAATAATTAAAAAAAATAACTCCCTGGGAGTTGGAGGGTTTTTATTTTATTTTTATTTTATTTTTAAAGATAAAAAATTAGAGTTACGGAGTATAATTTTTTTTTTTTAAATTGTTTCTTCCCATAAATCCACCGAATGGATGGCCTTCACATGTCAAATTAGATAATTCATGGCTTTTACCAGCTTCCTCTCGCTACCAAAATCTAAATAACCCTTTGAAGATATAAAATATTTGTTGAATGACAAGTGGGGTAATATATATATATATATATATATATATATATATATATATATATATATATATATATGTGGAGTGTAATGAGACACCTAAATTTTTATTTTTATTTTTATTTTTGACAAAAGACACCTAAAATTTTATGCACCAACTTGTGTTGCATGAGCTACCATATTTAGTTGATTTCTTGTGGTAAAATTAATTCATTCGTAAATAATCAAATAATAATAAGAAAATTTGTACTCAAAAAAAAATAATAATAAGAAAAAAAGCCTTGAGGTGATATGTTTTAATAGTTTTAAATAAAATATTAAAAAAAAAAAACTAACCTACGAGAGTTGGAGGGGGTTAGTTTTTTTTAGTACTAAAAATACATTATTTTATATAATGTATATTCTATACACAAATAATATATTTTTAATATATTAAAAATATACAGAGTAATTTTTTATGGTCCCCAGTATGTGGACAATGGTTTATATAATAATTTGCTGGTTGGAGGGGGTTAGGTTTTTTTTTTTAATTGATAAAAAATTAGAATTACGGAGTATACTTTTTTTTTTAGAGTTAATTATCGAAATAGTTCCTTGACTATAGTAAAATTATCAATTTGGTCTTTGATTATTTTTGACCAATTAAGTCCCTAAACTTTAAAATTCTTAACCAATTTAGTCATCTGTTTGTTTTGACGTTAAATATCCATTAACTTGGTACCGAATTAGTAATTTCGTTATAGTCAATGAACCATTTCAATAATTAACTTTTCGGAGGAAATGATGCATGTGATAACCGAAATAATTTTAAATTAAAAGAAAAACATAACTCCCTGGGGGTTGAAGGTTTTTTTTTTTTTAATAATTAAATTAGAGTTACGAAGTATAAATCCACGGAATGGGTTTCAGAAGTCAAATGAGATAATTCATGGCTTTTTCCAGCTTCCTCTCCCTACCAAAATCTGCGGCTATATGCATACTTCTGTTTCTACTGTTTGCTCCAGGTGGGGAGGCCACTGGATGCTACCAATCAATCATTAGTTTCGGCGATTCCCTCGCCGACACCGGAAACCTCATTCGCATGTGGGATTCCTTTAATATTTCGGCGCTTCTTCCCTACGGAGAAACCTTCTTTCACCGCCCCACCGGCCGCTTCTCCGACGGCCGATTGATCATTGACTTCATCGGTATTTACTATATTTCATTCAATTTAGTGTTGACTGTCGTGTGTCTGAGATCTGCGGTGCTGATATTAATTGCGATTGCAGCTCAGAGTTTGGGGCTTCCGTTTGTGCGGCCATATTTCTCGGCAGAAGACGACGGCGGAGAAGAAATTAATTTCGAGAAAGGGGTGAATTTCGCCGTCGCCGGAGCTACTGCGCTTGATATCTCCTTCTTCGAAGAAAGGGGAATTTATAATGCGATGACAAACACCTCTTTGGGAACACAATTGGATTGGTTCCACGAATCTTTCTGCTCCAACACTCATTCTACAGGTAATCTCTTCTTAACATCCCACAGAGTGTTGATACTTAGTTATTTAGGATTAAATTCTACCAACTTCAATTCTCTTTCAATAGGCTAAACTTTAAGCTAATTAACTATATTTTATTTTATCAACATACAGGGGTAAAATTGGAATTTTATAAACATAAAAAGTTTTTTATTTAAAAAATTGAAATTTAAATTAAAAAGGGCTATTATCAAATACTCCCTCAGTAGCTCCGTCCTATTTTATGTGTTTTGTTCGGTTAATGATGATTGACTGGCGTTATTTTTAATCCAATTTTTTGTAATATTAAGTTTAGTATTAATATACAAAATTTATATATATTTAAAACTACATTAAAAGTACTATTAAACAAAAAAATTAAATTTAAAAACAAGTAAAAAATATTTAAAAAAATAAACAAAGAAAGAAAGAGTTTAATTGGTTTGACCAATGAATAGTAAATATGACAGATAAAATGGGATATAAGGAGTATGTTAGACTTTAAAGTAAAAATTATATATATGTTTCACTCAAATGGATATATCTAAAATATTTTAAATATTAATATTATTTAAATTAAATTTTAGGTCGAATATATTTTTAGTTATGTTATATGTGAATATAAATTTTGTTCGGATATCAAATGTGAAAATATTACATATATTAGATTTAAAAGTAAAAATTATATGCCCCCGACGGGCTGCGAGATCTTAGTCCGCAATGATCAGTTAGGGGCTGTGTTTCCGCGTCTCGTCTATGCTGAGACGACGTAGGCTGTTATCTCTTTCTTTTGTTGTCTAACAGCCTCTTTTAATTTTGCCATATAACATCCTTGACTTTCATTTCATTGCCACCATTGGTCCTCCGTTAAGTTTTGCCTTAACAATAAGGTCAATAATGTAATTTAATAATTTGTCTCAATTACATATTAAAATTCATCTTCTTTATCAGACTTCCATCATCTAATCATCTAAGAAGATGGATTTTAATATGTATTTGAGACAAATTATTAGATTACATTATTGACCTTATTGTTAATGGTAGATTAACGGAAAATTTAACGGAGGACTAATGGTGGCAATGAAATGAAAGTCAAGGATGTCGTATGGTAAAATTAAAAGAGTAGGATTAAATGTGGCAATGCCACAATAGTCGAGGACTAAAAATGGATTTTGCTCTTATTCCATTTAAACTAAACATATTCAAAAATATTTTAAATATGAGGTCTATATATCATTCGGCATTGAACTTGTGTTTATTTTATAACGATTAGTCTAAAAAAATAAATGTAGAAAAATGAGTGTTAGTAGACAAGTTTTTAAACAAAAAACAGAGAATAGAAAACAAAAAATGAAAACTGAGAAAATTAAAAAATAATTAACGATTACCAGACTTGTGAAAAGATGTTTGATAAAATTAATTGATTAATGTTACCAGTTAATTGTTAAAAAGGCATAAAATGACATTCTTAATAATTATTGTTATTATGTAAGAATAAAATAAAAATAAATAATAGCAATTAATAAAAAAATAATTTTTTTTAAAAAAAAAAATGATTCCACATCGAAAAATCAATGAAAGAGGGGGTGTTGAATTCCGAACTCAATGCCTCCTTTTCACCCCTTGCTCATTCGAGTAGAAGATTTTTTTTTTTTGGTAAAAGTACAGGGTCTTTCTCTCCGTCCGTTTCATTCGAAGAGAAGATGAACCTCCTTCATCTAGATAATTAATTTTTTTTTTTAAATAATTTGGAGGGGGGCGTTTTAATTTGGGGAAAGAATTTTTTTTTTTTGGGAAAATGACACTTTTTCCCCCTATGTTATGTACATATAGCACTTTTCCCCCAGTGTTATTAAAGTGACACTTTTTCCTCCTGAAATGTTAAATTGACATTTTTGTCCTTAAAATAACTATTTCATTTATTTTTCATTCTCCAACAAATTATTACTTATATGTATGAATGATCACGATTCGGTTCGAACCTAACCAAACACTGTAGCAATCATACCGAAATAGTATGGATGGTTCTGGTTACGATTCAGAACCGAAAAATAAAATTAAATAATTGTTGAACCGTGAATCAGAACTGAACAATATAGTCATATATAGTGAAAAAGATCAAACACTTAGTTTGATAAATCGGTACGATTCGGTTCCAATTTTGATTTTGAACCGCCAATCAAAACTTATTTATTTATTTATTTTTATAATTTTATTTCTTATTTAAAAATAGTCTAAATTCAACAATTATTTTATTTTATTTTTTTTGGTTATGAATCGTAACCGTCCATACTAATTAGGTTCAATTGCTACAGTGTTCGATTAGGTTCGTATTGAACCGTGATCTTCCATATATACATATTAGTAATAATTGGTTGGAGAATAAAAATAAATGAAATAGTTATTTTAAGGGCAATAATGTCAATTTAACATTACAGGGGAGAAACCTATCTACCACTTTAAAAATAATTGAGGGGGAAAAAGTGCCACTTTAATAACTCGGGGAAAAAAGTGCTATATGCACATAACATATGGGGAAAAAGTGTCATTTTCCTCTTTTTTTTTTTTTTTTTTT
>CP025644.1:3696090-3709705 GCA_003576665.1 Ipomoea trifida
GAATAAAATTCTTTCCCCCAAATTAAAACGCCCTCCCCTAATATAAAAAAAATAATTATCTAGATGAAGGAGGCTCATCTTCCCCTCAATGAACAACGGGTGAAAAAGGAGCATTGAGCTCCCTTTTATAGAGGAATTCAACACCCCCTTTTTCATTAATTTTTCGATGTGGAATCATTTTTTTAAAAAAAATTATTATTATTATTTTATTAATTATTATTTATTTTATTTTATTCTAACATAATAACAATAATTATTAAGAATGTCATTTTATGCCTTTTTAACAATTAACTGCTTTTTCAAAACGTCAACTCTAAACGCTACTTTTAGAAGTGTTTGAGGTTTTGGCGATTTAAAGCTAAACGCTGCTCCAAAGCATTGAGTTACCAAACATGTTAATGGACCCCCTTTTTTTTCATTTGAAAACTTGTTTTTCCATTTTTTCTAATTTAACATAGGATTTGGAAAATATTTTTTTACACGTACCGATTTTAAACATGTTTGACACTACCTATATATTACTCCAAATCATCTCGAGACCTATTTAATGCAGGCACATGCTCGTACACACATAATTTAGTATAGGGCATGAAAATTTCACAACTACCCGAATTCATTTCAAATTAGACTATAAATATCAAATTTGACTATAACTATCCAAACCCATCCTATTAGGGTTTAGGTAGCCCATAATATTTTACAAAATTGTCATCCATTGATATTATTCATATCATCTAAATTTAAAACTCAACAAGACTTAAAATTTTGAATATCCAAACCGACTCCATCCAAAACGTATACACAATTGCACCACTCAATATTATTGTCACCTTTCACAAGCATTACTTGTATGTTAATAAGATGAAAATTAAAAACAAAAATCTAGTTTCAAATAACTTTGTATTTTTCTCATTTGAAAATTAAGTTTTTCAGAATTTAGGGGTGTGTTTGAAAGAGCAATTGAGTTATTCGAAAGATAATTTAGATGAATCAATTGCAAAAATTTCAAAGACTTATGGCGTTAGTGTATGTGTTCTTCACGGAAAATTTCACTGTTGATTATAAACAGACTGCAAAGAAAAATTGCAAAGCTCTCTTGTAATGATGGGAGAGATTGGGGGCAATGACTACAATTATGCATTCATGCAAGGCATTCCTAGAGAAGAGATTTCATCTTTTGTTCCCAAAATTATTTCCACCATTAGTTCAGCTATTACGGTAAGAATCCTATTACATTACCCACTAAATTAACTATGGATTAAATACTTAAGATTTAATCAAAATTGTCACAGAAACTAATTGAATTTGGAGCGCAAAGCGTGGCTGTTCCGGGAAATTTCCCTATTGGATGTTTACCACTTTACTTGTTCTTCTTTAAGAGTTTGAATCAGAGCGAGTACGACTCTAAAACCGGTTGCATAAATTGGTTAAACGAGTTCTCCATGTACCATAATGAGCAACTTAAAAGAGAGTTGAGTCGCCTCCGAGAGCTTCATCCTAATACCACCATAATTTATGCGGACTACTACAATGCAGCCATGGACTTGTATATTTCTCCAAGCAATTATGGTAATCCCCGGGCCAGCTCCCATTTTTAACTTTTGCTTCATTCTTTAAATTTTCAAACCTCTTATTATATTCTCAAGTTTTGTTGTCCTAATGATTTCATAGGATTTAATAATACTCTATCCGCATGTTGTGGAGGATGTATGTTATCAAAATCATCAACGGTATGTGATGACCCATCATCATTTGTAAACTGGGATGGCATCCACTTTACAGAAGCAGCATATGAAGCTATAGCGCAAGGGCTACTGCATGGGCCATATACTTCACCTAATGTTTATGAATTCTGCATTCTTAAAGGCTCAAGAGGTCAAACATCATCGGATCATTTAAGAATGAACATATGATATGATGCCGGGAAGGGCAGTTCGATCAGTTGATTCTTAGGTGATAGATTATGGGCAATGACAAGAATGAACATATGATGTTGGATTTGGTACGGTATAATTATCTCATGATCATGATGAGCTTTATTATCATATTCTTCTAATTTAAATGGTTTGCTACAATTACAAATGAATGTGATTGTTGTAAATCGTTGCATTTGGTGTAGTTGATGTGAACATATTGTCATGGTTGTTGTTGCTGCATGCATAGTGTTACAGACTTATCGGCGTTTGGTTGGAGGGGAAGGAATTAGGTGAGAAAGGAATTGTAATTTAATGGGAAAAAAAATAATGTAAGAATAAATTGGGAGTTTAAATTCCTGTGTTTGGTGTGCTGGAATAAAATTACTACAAATTTTAATTTCAACTACATTTAGCCACATTTTAACTACATTTACCCTTTTCATCCACGTACATTAATTCCAATACTTTTTCATCATATGCATGGTTTAATATGTGTTGTGGTGTGCTAGGCTTTCACCTTCCAAGTTCCAAGCACTCTTAAATCAAGAATGGATATCTCTCACTAGCACAAAAATCATATAGGTTTACTATATTTTGATGTCTAACGACCTCGGCTAAACTATGAACTTCATTTAAAAAACTTTTGACATTGCACAAGTATATTAATCTTCTTGCCTAGTGGCCTTGAACTTCTTTATAGCAACTATTTGACTACTTGGTAGCTCAACCTTAAAAACACTGGCATGTCCGGTCTCGATCAATAATACAATATCTTGAATTCGAAATTCTTAATCACATCATCAAGGATACTTTTATATGCCACTTTCCCCTCAAAACTCAATGGCCCTGTTTGGTAAATAATCAGCGTATCAGTCAATTTTGACTTATTTGATCACTATTAGTTGGCAAATAATAAGCTTTTTGAGAAAAGAAATTATACCAAACAACTAATTTATAAATCAACTTTCTACAATCAGCCAATGTTATCAACAAATCATACCTTCTAACCCAAACAGCCAAACCAATCAGCTAACAGTAATTTACCAAACAGGGCCAATATCTTCAACACAACTTTAGTAATTTCCCTTGGTCTTTCTCTAATACTGCTCTTTGATCGAATAATTAACATGACAAGAATGCCAATAACCACAAACAAACTTCCAA
This sequence comes from Ipomoea trifida, assembly GCA_003576665.1. Lineage (NCBI taxonomy): Eukaryota > Viridiplantae > Streptophyta > Magnoliopsida > Solanales > Convolvulaceae > Ipomoea > Ipomoea trifida. Next base: position 3,699,171 of record CP025644.1, read on the forward strand.
ATCTTACTAGTATGATTATAAACAATATAATGATTACAATTTAAATTAGAAAGATGAGAAATTGATAATTATTATTCTTAGAAAACCAAGAACACAACCAAAAGGATAAATAGTATGCAAATGACATGAAGATTAATGTTGTACTCAGACAGTGGGAAATTGAAGACCAAACAATTGACTAAGTGCGATATGAGGAAACAGATTTGAAGGCTGCATTTTCTTGGACAGCAATGCAGAAACTTGAAACATGGTTGGCTGAGATCCTGGATTGAAATTCAGACATGCAAATGCTATCTTTGCAATCAACACCAATTCTTCCGCTTCATGTTTCCCAGGACTTGAAAGTCGAGGGTCCAACACCTCCTTCAAAACAACGTCGTTTTGGGTTTCAGATAATGAAGATGGTGATGAAATGGATGCAACAAGTTTACCTGGATGTCGTCCCATAATCACTTCTAAAACTACCACTCCAAAACTGAACACATCACACTTTTCGTTCACCTCCATTGTGTAAGCAAACTCTACAAAATAAATCAAAAAAGGAATTGAATAAAAAATTGGATCTATAGATGTATGGTTTATATAATAAAAAGATTAGTATGTACAATAAATACCTGGAGCAGCGTAGCCAAATGTTCCAGCAAATGAAGTCCAGGTCGATGAATTAGAATTCAAGAGTCTAGCCGTGCCAAAATCAGATATATGAGCCTCGTATTCATGGTCAAAAAGAATATTCTTACTGGATATGTCTCGGTGAACAATGGTAGGGAAACTACTGCGGTGCATGTATGATAATGCTTTCGCCACAGCTTTAACAACATTCACCCTCTTAATCCAGTCCAATTCTATTGATTTTTCATCATGGCTCAATACTTGCGCCTAAGTACTCATAAACTAGGAACGAATGTCGCACATGAGAGCAAAAACCATACAGCCTAACAACATTTCGATGTCTCACCTCACTTAAAGTACGGATCTCATTTGAAAAACTTTTGAAGTCTCGAGACTCGTCTCCTTGTATGGATTCATTCAACTTTTTTACAGCGAGTCATCAGCGACCGTTCGATGGTCGCCGGTGACTTTTGTGCCGGAATATGGCCGGAGTGTGCCGGAATTTTGACCGGAATCTCAATGACCTGTAATCACAGGTCATTAACAGGTTTATGGACTTTTTTGCATCAAAATACAATGTTGATAGGTTTAATTGCTACTTTAAAATGTTCAATGGCCTAATTGACTCTTTAGGTAATGTTGGAGGGCTTATTTGACTCTTTTCCCTATTAAAAATATTTTTTTTTGGGTCCATCCACAAAGTATGTAGACAATAGTCTATACAATAATTTGCTGGTTGGAAGGGGTTAGGTTTTTTTTTTTTAATTGATAAAAAATTAGAGTTCTTAACCAATTTAGTTCTCCGTTTGTTTTGCCATTAGATATCAGTTAACTCGGGACCAAATTGACAATTTCGTTATAGTCAATAGATCATTTCAGTAATTAACTTTTCGGGAAAAATGGTGCATGTGATGTCTAAAAATTAAAAAAAAAAAATACATAACTCCCTGGGGGTTGGAGAAAATGGTCCCCCCCCCAAAAAAAATTAAAAAAAAACATAACTCACTGACCAAAATAATTGACAACTCTATTGATTGATTCGTAGCATCCCCATTCCCCACCTGGTGCAAACAGTACAAGAATGCAGATAGCCGCATATTTTGCTTAAAGTCTTCACTCTTCACCCAACATTCCAACAACATCTAAGTATCTAACCCTTTGAAGATATAAAAATATTTGTTGAATGACAAGTGGGTTAATATGTGGAGTGTAATGAGACGGGGATGGAACCAAAGACACCTAAAATTTTATGCACCAACCTGTGTTGCATGAGCTACCATATTTAATATATTTCTTGTGGTAAAATTAATTCATTCGTAAATAATCAAATAATAATAAGAAAATTTGTACTAAAAAAATAATAAGAAAAAAAGCCACGAGTTGATATGTTTTAATAGTTTTAAATAAAATAAAATATTTTTAAAAAGAAACTAATCTTGATAGTTGGGGGTTAGTTTTTTTTAGTATTTAAAGTATATTATTTTATATAATTATTATATACACAAATAATGTATTTTTAATATAAAAATATATATTTTTTATAGTCCACACAGTATGTGGACAAGATATGGTGACTATTTTTTTACCAATTAAGTCCCTCAACTTTAAAATTCTTAACTAATTTAATCTTGCGTTTGTTTTGCTGNCTAGGAGTCTAAAACTGATTATGAAATTATGCATTGTTATTAATTATAGCAGTAAACTTTTAATCTTAACAGTGGCATAGAAGTGTCTACAATAGAGAATTAGTTACTTTGTTCAATATTAGAAACTCTAGATATACCAAAAAAAAAAAAGAGTTAGGTTACCGTTTGAGTCCTGAGAATTGTTTTTATAAATGGGTACATTTTGTTATTTTATCAACATGCAGGGGTAAAATTGAAATTTTATTAATAAAAAAGTTTTTAAAAACAATTATAAATTTAAATTAAAAAAGTTATTATCACTTATAACATTATCAATTTTAGTCTTGGATGATTTTTTTTTTTAATTTTTTTTGAATTTAAAGTGTGTTTAAAAGAGCAATTGAGCTATCTAAAAAAGGGCATTTAGATGAATTGTTATCAAAGTTCTAATTGCAAAATTTCGAAAAACTTATGGCATTAGTGTATTTGTTGATTATAAACAGATTGCAAAAGAAAATTGCAAAGCTCTCTTGTAATGATGGGAGAGATTGGAGGCAATGACTACAATTATGCATTCTTTCAAGGCTTTCCCAGAGAAGAGATCTCATCTTTGTTCCCAAAGTTATTTCCACCATTAGTTCAGCTATTACGTATGATTCCTATTACATTACCAAAAAAAGCCACAAAATTATTTAGGGATTAGAACTTACAATTTAATTAATTTTCGCAGAAACTAATTGAATTTGGAGCTCAAGCATTGTTGTTCCGGAAATTTACCTATTGGATGTATACCAGTTTACTTGTCTTACTATATGAGTTCCAATCAAAGCGATTACGACTCTTCAACAGGCTGCATCAATTGGTTAAACGAGTTCTCTATGTACCATAATGAGCAACTTGAACGGAGCTGAGTCGCCTCCGAGAGCTTCATCCAAATACCACTATAATTTATGCAGACTACTACAACGCGGCCATGGAGTTATATTCTTCTCCAACCAAATATGGCAATTCCCAGCTCCCATTTCTAACTTTTATTTGCTTCATTTCACTTCACAGTCATCTCTGATTCTGAATTTGTGTTATCTTAATGGTTTCATAGGATTTAAGAACACATTATCAGCATGTTGTGGAGCAGGAGGCCCATACAATTACGACGCGACGCTGAGTGTGGGTTAGAATCAAGGGTGTGTGATGAGCCATCATCATTTGTAAGCTGGGATGGCGTTCACTCCACAGAAGCTGCATATGAAGTGATAGCTCAGGGGCTACTTCATGGCCCATATACTTCACCTCGTGTTAATGGATTGTGCAATCTTGAAGGCTCAAGATTTCAAATATCTGACCATTGAAGAATGAAGATGTGATGTTGGGGGCTAGCTGAAATTGTCTCATGACATTTGAATATATATATTATTTAATGTTATGTAATTATAGCCGTTTGGTTGGGAGGGGAATTAGGGGGAAAGGAAGTATGATTCCGTGGATCGGATTAGTTGGAATAGAATTGGGAATCAGTAGTATAATGATCAAAATGCCTGTGTAATTGTAATTTCTTAAGAAAGAGTTGGCTTATTAGGGAGGATAATTTGGTCCTTACATTCTAAACTTTCTTCACATGTTTTATGAAATTGCAATTCTTAGGGGTTAAGCGGATAGGATTTATAATTCTCGAATTTGAGAAATTGTAATTCATCCCAACAAAACTCTGAAATTTTTCGCTTTTTGAATTAAATGGGAAATGAGTTACAATTCCTCTCTACCAAATGAGAACAATGTCTTGTTGTAAAAAGTGAGGACTAATCTTAGCCGTCCATCATATTCATCAATGATTGAGAGTTTTAGTACAAAAAAATATAGTCAAATTTATAATTATTGAAATTTTAAGAACATGGTTCATTTTATAATTATTACGAATTTGATAGTTTAGTAATGTTTTTTTTTTTTTTTAAATACAACTGATATTACATTTGTAGTATTGTTCATCTATACTTTTCTCAACCTGTTGAAGGTTCCACTGAGACTCGAACTCATGACCTCCCATCTGAGGGTGGCACTACATGCCAATTGAGCACAAGGTGTGGATCCTAACTTTGATTTCTTAGATGGAAGGTGTGGATGTGTCCACACTTTTTACATGGAAATATATTTTATTTGAACCCTCGAAATATACAATAAATATCACAAATTTTTCATTATTTTTTTAGTACAAATTTTCTCATTATTTGATTATTTACGAATGAATTAATTTTACCACAAGAATCAATTAAAAATGGTAGGTCAGGCAAGACAAGTTGGTGCATAAAATTTTAGGTGTCTTTTGTCAAAAAAAAAAAAATAAATAAAAAAATTTAGGTGTCTCATTACACTCCACATATTACCCCACTTGTCATTCAACAAAATATTTTTATATCTTCAAAGGGTTAGTTAGATGTTTGAATGTTGGGTGAAGACTTGGTGGAATATTTTTACATCTTCTTCTCTCTAGCAAAATCTGCGGCTATCTGCATTCTTCTTGTACTGTTGGCACCAGGTGAGGATGCTATACGAATCAATTACTAAAGTTGTCAGATCAGGCGACTATTTGTAGTTATTGTACCAGGAATGGTCTCTTTTACATGCTTTGCTGCAGACCTTATTTATTTATAAAAATGGGACCACAAAAAATAAAAAAACTGGCCCGATAAGAAACTAACGCTTATTACTCATCACAAAGTCAGAATAATGCCCAGGTAATTTGCACACTCTTTGCGGCCTTCTGTTAACAAGTTGTTGCTCTCTATTGCATGAATAAAGTCTACGTCCACAGTATGTTAACTTTGGCTTTGCATGGTTGTATCATTACCCCATCCCCAAAGACACGTAGCCAACGGAAGCGTCGCGAAGTGAAATTAACGATGGGCGATATGGTTGGTTAAAACTCCAACCTTTCTGACAACTCTCAATCGCAAAGCGTTCTTACCAGAAATTGGGAGCTTGTTTTTTTTGTTTTGTTTTTTTTTTTTTTGATTTTTCAAATCTTAGAACGGGTTGGGAAGTTGCTTATCATTTGCAGCTTCTGGACGCATCTAGAATTCATCCAGTTTTCCACGTGTCTCTTCTCAAACCATTTCGGGGACCTACCGACGGTATTTTGTTGTCCATCCCTATTGACTTTACGCAAGAAGGGTCCAGTGATCCGATCTCTATTCTTGGTTCCCGTCGTATCATTCGAAAAGGTGAGTTGGAACTACAAACTTTAGTTCATTGGGTGGATCGTCCGCCAGAGGAAGCCATTTGGGTGCCTATGGATGTGCTGGCTGGTGCATTTCCCAACTTCCACCTTGAAGAGTCATGCAATGTTGCGCAACAGCTAGATTAGCTTTGAGTTGAGATAAAGCTCATTACGATCCTACAAAAAGTGTTCCTAAAGGCCCATCTGCTCATATCTCAGACCATTAATGTATATTAATGGATTGTGTGTTCCTAAAGGTCCCTGTGATCATGTTAACTTGTTAAAAACACAAAATCAAGCGGTCATTATTGTGGCCCGTTAACAACGCGGGACACTAAGGCTAAACTCAACTCATTTCTTTCGTATCAAATAGTTGTAAATCTTTCTTAAAATCAATTGGTGATAAGTAGGTGGACATTAACTATTTAATAACATCTCTGATCTCCATGGTGAGTCATAGTGCCACGTTTCGAATCGAGTATGAGCTGAACTCGACTGGTTCGGCCGACACTCACACTCCTCTGTTTCATTTTATCTATCATATTTAGTATTCAATGGTCATAAAAGAACTTCACTACTGAAGATGCTCTAATAGCCGCATGCCTGCATATTTTGCTACCTTGAAAGAGATATAAAAATATTCCACCAAGTCTTCACCCAACAACATCAAAATAACCCTTTGAAGATATAAAAATATTTGTTTAATGGCAAGTGGGGTAATATATAAAAATATATAACACTTTTTTTTTTCTTTTTTTGACGAAAGACACCTAAAATTTAATGCACCAACTTGTGTTGCATGAGCTACCATATTTAATTGATTCCTTGTGGTAAAATTAATTCATTTGTAAATAATCAAATAATAAGAAAATTTGTACTCAAACAAAAAATATTTTCTAATATGCCTCGAGTTGATATTTTTTAATAATTTTAAATGACCCTGAGAATTGGAGGGGGTTATTTTTTTTATTTTTAGTACTAAAATTACATTATATAGAATATGCACCAATAATATACTTGTAATATATTACTGGGTTGCCTTCTCTGGTGAGAGAAGGCAACCCACCGGTCGCCTTCTCACAGTGAGAAGGCAACCTAGATGGTCGCCTTCTCACTGTGAGAAGGCAACTGATGGGTTGCCTTCTCTCCAGTGAGTAATCGGCGACCGTTCGATGGTCGCGGTGCTTTTTGTGCCCGGAATATGGCTGGAGTGTGCCGGAATTTTAACCGGAATCTCAATGACCTGTAATCACAGGTCATTAAACAGGTTTATGAACTTTTTTGCATCAAAATACAATGTTGATAAGGTTTAATTGCTACTTTAAAATGTTCAAGGGCCTAATTGACTCCTTAGGTAATGTTGGAGGGCTTATTTGACCCTTTTCCCTATTAAAAATATTTTTTTTTGGGTCCATCCACAAAGTATGTAGACAATAGTCTATACAATAATTTGCTGGTTGGAAGGGGTTAGGTTTTTTTTTTTTTTAATTGATAAAAAATTAGAGTTCTTAACCAATTTAGTTCTCCGTTTGTTTTGCCATTAGATATCAGTTAACTCGGGACCAAATTGACAATTTCGTTATAGTCAATGGATCATTTCAGTAATTAACTTTTCAGGAAAAAATGGTGCATGTGATGTCTAAAAATTAAATTAAAAAAAAAAGAAATACATAACTCCCTGGGGGTTGGAGAAAATGGTCCCCCCCCAAAAAAAAATTAAAAAAAAACATAACTCACTGACCAAAATAATTGACAACTCTATTGATTGATTCGTAGCATCCCCATTCCCCACCTGGTGCAAACAGTACAAGAATGCAGATAGCCGCATATTTTGCTTAAAGTCTTCACTCTTCACCCAACATTCCAACAACATCTAAGTATCTAACCCTTTGAAGATATAAAAATATTTGTTGAATGACAAGTGGGTTAATATGTGGAGTGTAATTAACTTTTCGGAGAAAATGATGCATGTGATGACCGAAATAATTTTAAATTAAATAAAATAATTAGAAAAATAAAACATAACTCCCTGGGGGTTGGAGGGGGTTAGTTTTTTTTTTTTTTTTTTTAAAATAAAAAAATTTTTAAATTAGAGTTACGAAGTATAAATCCACGGAATGGGTTTCAGAAGTCAAATGAGATAATTCATGGCTTTTTCCAGCTTCCTCTCCCTACCAAAATCTGCGGCTATATGCATTCTTGTGTTTCTACTGTTTGCTCCAGGTGGGGATGCCACTGGATGCTATGAATCAATCATTAGTTTCGGCGATTCCCTCGCCGACACCGGAAACCTCATTCGCATGTCGGATTCCATTAATATTTCGGCGCTTCTTCCCTACGGAGAAACCTTCTTTCACCGCCCCACCGGCCGCTTCTCCGACGGCCGATTGATCATTGACTTTATCGGTATGTATGTATACACACCATTACCATATGCGCTGGGGCTTAAGTCTCATAGATCTGGGAATCTGGGATGCTCATATTAATTAGTTGTGTTTAATTTGCAGCTCAGAGCTTGGGGCTTCCGTTTTTGCGGCCATATTTCTCGGCAGAAGACGACGGCGGAGAGGAAATTAATTTCGAGAAAGGGGTGAACTTCGCCGTCGCCGGAGCTACTGCGCTTGATATCTCCTTCTTGGAAGAAAGGGGAATTTATAATCCGATGACAAACACCTCTTTGGGAACACAATTGGATTGGTTCCACGAATCTTTCTGCTCCAACACTCATTCTGCAGGTAATCTCTTCTTAACATCCCACAGAGTGTTGATATTTAGTTATTTAGGATTAAATTCTACCAACTTCAATTCTCTTTCAATAGGCTAAACTTTAACTATATGTTATTTTATCAACATACAGGGGTAAAATTGGAATTTTATAAACATAAAAAGTTTTTTATTTAAAAAATTGAATTTTAAATTAAAAAGGGTTATTATCAAATACTCCCTTCGTATCTTTCATTTTATGTGTTTGTTCGGTTAACGATCCTTGACTAGAGTTATTTTTAATCCAATTTTTTGTAATATTAAATTTAGTATTAATATACAAAATTTATATATTTAGAAACTACACTAAAAGTACTATTAAACACAAAAATTAAATTTAAAAACAAGTAAAAAATATTAAAGAAAATAAACAAAGAAAGAAAGAGTTGAATTGGTTTGACCAATGAATAGTAAATATGACAGATAAAATGAGATAGAGGGAGTATGTTAGACTTTAAAGTAAAAGTTATATATACGCTTCACTCAAATGGATATATCATCTAAAAATATTTTAAATATTAACTCAAAAGTATTAATATTATTTAAATTAAATTTTAGGTCGAATATATTTTTAGTTATATGTTATATGTAAATATAAATTTTGTTCGGATATCAAATGTGAAAATATTACATATATTAGATTTAAAAGTAAAAATTATATGCCCGATGGGCTGCGAGATCTTAGTCCGCAATGATCAGTTAGGGCTGGTTTCCGCGTCTCGTCTAGGCTGAGAGAGCGTAGGCTGTTATCTCTTTCTTTTGTTGTCTAACAACCTCATGTTTCCCCCTCCTTTTGTATTCCAAAAAAAGAAAGTAAAAATTATATTTATTCCATTTAAACTAAACATATTCAAAAATATTTTAAATATGAGGTCTATATATCATTCGGCATTGAACTTGTGTTTATTTTATAACAGTTAGTCTAAAAAAAATAAATGTAGAAAAATGAGTGTTAGTACACAAGTTTTTAAAAAAGAAACAGATAATAGAAAACAAAGAATGAAAATTGAAAAAATAAAAAACAATTAACGATTAGCGGGTTGTGTTACACTGTTACCAGACTTGTGAAAAGATGTTTGATAAAATTAATTGATTAATGTTAGCAGTTAATTGTTAAAAAGGCATAAAATGACATTCTTAATAATTATTGTTATTATGTTAGAATAAAATAAAAATAAATAATAACAATTAATAAAATAATAATAATAATTTTTTTAAAAAAATGATTCCACATCGAAAAATTAATGAAAAGAGGGGGTGTTGAATTCCTCTATAAAAGGGGAGCTCAATGCCTCCTTTTTCACCCGTTGTTCATTGAGGGGAAGATGAGCCTCCTTCATCTAGATAATTATTTTTTTTATATTAGGGGAGGGCGTTTTAATTTGGGGAAAGAATTTTTATTCCAAAACGTCAACTCCAAACGCTGCTTTTAGAAGTGTTTAAGGTTTTGGCGGTTTGAAGCAAAACGCTACTCCAAAGCGTTGAGTTACCAAACATATTACCTCATTTTTTTCATTTGAAAACCCGTTTTTCCATTTTTTTTTTTTCTAATTTAACATAGGATTTGAAAAATATTTTTTTACACGTACCCATTTCAAACCTGTTTGACACTACCTATATATTACTCGAAATCATCTCGAGGCCTATGTAATGCAGGCACATGCTCGTACACACATAATTTAGTATAGGGCATGAAAATTTCACAACTACCCGATTTGAAATTAGGTAGCGGATATTATTTTACAAAATTGTCATCCAGTGCAACAAGACTTAAAATTTTGAATATCCAAACCGACTCGATCCAAAACATATACACAATTGCACCACTCAATATTATTGTCACCTTTCACAAGCATTACTTGTATGTTAATAAGATGAAAATTAAAAACAAAAATCTAGTTTCAAATAACTTTGTATTTTTCTCATTTGAAAATTAAGTTTTTCAGAATTTAGGGGTGTGTTTGAAAGAGCAATTGAGTTATTCGAAAGATAATTTAGATGAATCAATTGCAAAAATTTCAAAGACTTATGGCGTTAGTATATGTGTTCTTCACGGAATATTTCACTGTTGATTATAAACAGACTGCAAAGAAAAATTGCAAAGCTCTCTTGTAATGATGGGAGAGATTGGGGGCAATGACTACAATTATGCATTCATGCAAGACATTCCTAGAGAAGAGATCTCATCTTTTGTTCCCAAAATTATTTCCACCATTAGTTCAGCTATTACGGTAAGAATCCTATTACATTACCCACTAAATTAACTATGGATTAAATACTTAAGATTTAATCAAAATTGTCACAGAAACTAATTGAATTTGGAG
>CP025644.1:3715775-3734363 GCA_003576665.1 Ipomoea trifida
TCCAGTCTGGCCTAAGCACAATAGTTATGCCGTGGACCCAGGTCACCTTGCAAGGTGGACCTGGGTGCAAAAACGACGTCGTTTTTTTTTTTTTTTTTAACATATTGGCCTGAAATGTGGAACACAAAATCTACATTCACATACACTATACTCTACATTCACAATTTGTAAACTCCACATTCACGCATTACAGGATTATATGTTTTAGTAACTATATTACCACTGTTATGCATTCACACATTCAAAACTCTATATTCACAGGTCCTATACTCTATATTCACAACTTGAGAACTCCACATTCACACATTACAGGGCTACAAGTTTCTAGAATTTCTTAACTCTATTACAGATTCACACATGCATAACTCTACATTCACGATTTCTATACTCCATATTCACAATTTGAAACCTCCACATTCACACATTTCTGGGCAACTCTACATTCACACAATAATCATAATCTACATTCCGATTCTATTATTACTCACACTTTGAAACCTCTACATTCACACATTTTCGGACAACTCTATATTCAACAATATGTTTACTAATTAAAAAAAAACAAAAAAAAAAAAAAAAACGACGTAGTTTTGGACTCAGGTCCACCTTGCAAGGTGGACCTGAGCACACAGCATAATTTGCGGGCCTAAGCAACATGGGCCAACAATATTAACTTAGGCCATCTCGTATTAGCTCATATTACAATGGGTTATGTTGGCTCGGCTCATGTATTTAAAATGCGGTCCAGCCTTTTTTTTTTTTTGTTTTTTTTTTTGAAAAATAAAAACGAAGTTATATTAAACAGAAGAAGAGAGCGAGTAGCGAACCAAATACCATTAGGAGGGACTGAGTCCCAAAAACGAGAGTCAGCCTTCGTTGATATAGACACATAGTACGACCCACTTAACGTCACTAGTTGCTTCAATAACTTCTTTTCAAATATGCGATGCACTGAACTTTTGTTATCTTTTAATGGTTTCATAGTTTCAATTCATAGGATTTAAGAATACACTATCAGCATGTTGTGGTCCTGTGAACTAGTGTGGAGGAGGAGGCCCATACAATTACGACGCAGCAATTGTTATACCATGGATCAGGGTAAGGTACATATTGCATTGTGAATTTTGATATAAAATTTTTTTACCTTCAGTTAAGACATTATGTACCTACAGTTAACAATTTCTGTACATGTATCAAATAACTTGTAATTGTTGACACATAATATGATAGCTATAGGTACATAAACTATCAACTGCATGGACATAACGTGCCAACTATAGGTACAGAACCTGACTTGATAATTGCTGACACATAATATGATAGATACATGTACATAAATTATCAACATCAGGTATAGAATGTGTCAACTATAGATACAAAACCTGACTTGATAATTGTTGACACATAATATGATAGTTACATGTAAAGAAACTATCAACTGCATGTACATAATGTGTAACTATAAATAGAGAATCTAGATGTTATTTTTGAATCAATGTCTTCAATGCAAGGTAGACTCTTATTCATGGTATAATTTGCCGACTTCACAGAAGTTGCATATGAAGTGATAGCGCAAGGGCTACTGCATGGCCTATATACTTCACCAAGATACACAAAAGGTCATTAACCAACACCTATCTTCATCATCTTCTATTGAATCTTTAACGTTGCATGCGTGTCTTCAATCTTCACAGCACTTGTAAAAAGGTTTATCACTAAGAAAACACCATAGCAGCTTCTCACGAATTTTGATGAAGAATTAAAGCAAAGGAGAATGTCAATTTAATAATGTGCAGTGTTCAAAAAGCTTCATCGATCACCTCCACTGGCTCGATCTCATGACCTCCCATATGAAAAAGTCACTACATGTCATCTGAGCACAATGCGCTTGGCATGTGTATCATTAGTACACTTACAATTAGTATATAAAATTTATATATTTAGAAACTATATTGTTAAACAAAGAGAAATTTAGTTTGACCACTGAATAATAAATAAGACATTTAAATGAAACAAATGAAGTGTTGATTGTTCAGTGTCGGCCGAATTGGAAGAGTTCAGCCCCTACCCAATTTGAGATGTGACGTTGTGACTTACCATGGAGGGATATGATTAAATAGTTAATGTTCACCTACTTATCACCAATTGATTTTAAGATGGATCGCAAATTTTAATGTGGACCATGCATGGACGTCGTTTTGATTAATGAAAACAAACAGCTGAAATGACCTCCGTTGTGCGTTGTTTACTTTCAGTTTATATATACTACAGTTACATTTCAACACAACTGCAGTTACCTTTCAACACAACTATAGTTCCTTTTTGATATAACTGCACTTTCATTCGACACTATACACTCAAATATGTGAAACTAACTGTTATTCAGTTTTTTTTTCAACACAACTACAATACATTTATCTTTCAGTACAACTGTAGTTCCTTTTTGATATAACTGCACTTTCATTCGACATTATACACTCAAATATGTGAAACTGTTATTCAGTTTCCTTTTAACACCACTACAGTTTATTTTATAATACATTGCAGTTTCCTTTCAACACAACTACAATATCATTTCGATATAACTACAGTTTCATTGGACAATATACACTAAAAAATGTGAACGAAAATGTTATTCAGTTTCATTTTATATACATCGCATTTTATATACACTAAAAACTGCGCAGTTTCATTATTTCAACACAACTACAGTTTCATTTTGATATAACAGCAGTTTCATTCGATAATATAAACACAAATGTGAGACCGTATCTTTTGAGATAAACTGTAGTATCAGTTACGGAGCTCCGTTACGATTTACGGCAACTGTTTCCCTTACTTACTGAAACGGTGTCGTTTTGTGACCATGGTCCATAATGCATTGTGGACCATGGTCTACCGTATAACAACCGTACAGAAGATGGATATAACAACTATTGGGTACGAATTGAAAGAAACGACTTTGAGTTTAGCCTTATGCGTCCCGCATTGTTAACGAGGCACAATAATATCCACTTGATTTTGTGTTCTTAACAAGTTAACATGTTAAGATAGACACGATATTCACCTGCTATTTAACACGTTAAAGTTATTATGACTACATATTTACATAAACTTGTAACACAACAGGTTAATAGCCAAACAACTTTACTATTTTAATATTGTTATTTAAAATAATATTGTGGACAAAAGGTACTAATAAAATAAGGTCATGCAACAATAGTTGTTGCGCATATAAGATTTTAGGTGCATCATTACTCTCTACATTAAGGGTGTATGTGCGTTTGGTTTATTGATTTACACAGAAGAGAATCAAAATCATAGTTATTGTTTGGTTGTCAACTTTTTAATATAGCGAAATAATCTTACGAACAGATTATTTCTGGAAAAAATCAGATTATTTTTTAGTACAAGCTGAGTCGAGCGAAACACTCTTTCCTTAAAACCTTATTTGCTACCTCCCAAAGGTGCTAAGAGTGTTGTAACCAAGGTTTCCCATGATAAAATATATTACAACTCAATGTTTGAGCACTCAAACAAGTGAGCTCGGTGAACTAGAACACATAAAATTTTGACAAAGAAGTTGAGCAGAGTTTCGAGAGAAAAAGTTGCAATTTTCGGTGTTGTTAAATCACCTGCTCAACCAAGGGCTTATATAGGAGAAGGAGGATAAATATCATTTATCATGACATTAAAACTGATAATAAAATCTGTATGTGTGACATCCATAACAGACAACCATTACTCTAATAATTAATTTGTAACTAATTCTGTAAATCAGATCGAATTAATACCCAAAACGGTATATCGAAGAATGGTTCGAAATATATGAGTAGTTCGATGGGTAACTACTCCGATTGGTACATTTCGAAAAGTTACGAGACGAGGAGTCAACCATACAATCAAAACCAAGCAAATGGTTCAAAGAGTTATAGAATGTTGGAAAATATTTTTCGAAAGGTTAGCATAACCACTTATGCCACTTCCCTTATAGATGCTAGTGTACACGAGTCAAGCTTTTTTCAGTTTATTCTAAGATTTGATTTGCACCTTCTTGTGCGCGAGAGAGAGTCTCTACATTATACAATTCAATAACCTTTTAAAAGGCCCTTATATATATATATATATATATATATATATATATATATATATATATATATATATATATATATATATATATAGTGGTGCAAATTCACTTATTTTTTTAATGTGGGGCAAGTACTTGTTTCAAGTCTTTCCACCTCTATTTTCCAACTCAAATAGGTTAGTTTGAGAATCAATTTATCATTCACCCATTATCCGTTTTGAGCGTACAATATAGCAATCTCTTCGTCTCACGACAAAGAACATGAATCCACTTTGGCCGGACCCAAATCAGAAGTGGACCCACATATATTTGTACCACAAAATAGCCACTTACAATGCCATTATTTTTGCTATTTTTTCCAACAATTCCCTACATGAATGAAAAATTGATTTTCAGGGCGTTTTAAAAATGGAGCGACTGTGTTCAACGTTCGATCTCTGCATAGGATAGGTAGGTATTACCTTTGAACCTTGTGAAGATATATTTACTCTTTTATTTGTCATTATTATTGTGTGAATAGATATGTAATACCTCGAGTTATTATTCAATAATCGTGGAACTAACGCTTGTGTTGATTAGCTGGTGAACTTTCATGATTGTAATTATTTGGTACTATATGTTCTATACTACATATATAGTAGTTGGCAGATTCATAGTAATTAGTTTTATTGTTTTTGTCTATTATTTTTCTTGGGTATTGATTAAAAAAACACACCACAATAAGCTGACAAGGGTGTGTCCGCACGGATTTAACTCGCTGGTTCAGTATGTAATATTTGAGAGAAGTGGTCAAGTTTGAAATTCGACAGCGGCATAAATTACATCCTCTCACAAGTTCTGTCCGGATGGAGATTCAGTCATTTGGGAGAAAATATACTGTTGTCAAAATGGTCCGCCATAGAATATATAATCAAACTTCCCTAATATTGTGGATTATAATATTAATTTATTGGTTGTTATTATCATCAACTGGGGTTTGAATAGGATTAGGTAGAGATAAGGAATATAATATTAATTTTTTATTATATAATTACTTCGATCATATCATGAATAGTGATTATATTATATAAACTATCTCTTGACTTTCAAAAGAAAATATAAACTATCTCTTATATTCCTTTTGTTTTTTTTTTTTTTCATGTCCCAATTCCGAGACATGATCTGATCTGAATCTCTGATATTTATTACTCACCATGTTCAAAACAAATCTTTATATAAAAGTATCGACATATATATAACTAAATTCAAATAAGATATCATCATTAATTCAAAGGAATATAATTTATTAAATATATAATCCCTATTCGAATTAATTAATATTTATACTAATTTTGTTTTTCTTTTTTTAATGAAATCAAAATATATATAAAATAAAAGTCAAGTAGCTCCACCCTGTCTATACACTCATCTCCTATATTTTTTTTTTAAATACTACTGATTCTATTATACCGTAGTATCTATTTATAATTATTTTTTTAACTTATGAAGCACCCTGACTCAATATGGCCTCAAAAAAATTATACTTCATTTATATATTTAGCCCGGCCTATTCATATTGGAAAATTGGATCAAAAACTTGATCTGCTTTCTCCATCACAAGCGGCCGAAGAAGATTCTCTCTTCACGAGAGCTTTTTCCATGGCGGCTTACTCATCATCTTCCTGCTTTTCCCCCCTTAGAAATGGGATTATTTGTTTATCTCTTGCTCTGTTCCTGTCAAGGGGACTACTTATTCACGTTGCAGCAGGAAGATGCTACAACTCCATCATCAGTTTCGGAGATTCGCTCGCCGACACCGGAAACCTCTTCCACATGTCGGAATCCGGCGACGGCGTCCCCTCCTCGGTGCCTCCCTACGGTGAAACTTTCTTCCGTCACCCCACCGGTCGCTTCTCCGATGGCCGTCTTATTATAGACTTCATAGGTAAGCTATCATTAAATGTATTATATTATCTGAAAAGGCGCTTTTAGCCCTGTAGTAAGCTATCATTGAATGTATTATATTATTGTGATGGTTTTGGTCTGTCTAGCACTCTAGCATACGAAAGAGATTGTATTGAGGTAGGTAAATAAAGCGATGAAAATAAGATAAATTGATTAAAAAGTTAAAAGTCCAATATTAGTAATAAGATAAGGGAATGTGAGATCAGATTACCTAAGAAATTGAGATGCATCTCATATTCCCTTCCAATAGTTAAAAATTTTTCTTAAGGTTATGTTTGGAAACTCGAAAAATGACTTCTATATTTTTCGTTGTTCATATTTAGATATTCAATGAAAATAAAGTAAAAAAGAAAATATTCATTCTGATTATTTATCTACTATGATCTTTCATATCTAGCTTTTCAAGCTAGTTTCCGAGTTTATTGTCTTGTGTCATAAATTTATAACTCAGAGATGGTTTCAGATTTAATTTTCTTTAACATTAATTGTAAATAAAGATTATTCCCAGTAATTTTATAAATTGAATTATTATGAATTGGGCATAATGTAGCATTGAGTTTGGGGCTTCCATTGGTGCAACCATATTTCTCCGGCAAAGGCATTGGAGAAAGGAATTTTTTGCAAGGGGTGAACTTCGCCGTCGCCGGAGCTACGGCGGTGGATTTCTCATTTTATCACGAGAGAGGAATCTTCAGTGGAGTCACCAATGTTTCTCTTGGAGATGAACTACGTTGGTTTAAGGAAATGTTGCCATCTTTTTGCGATCCCCCTTCAGGTAATTGTCACGTTTTTTATTTTTATTTTTTAATAGGTTTAAAGGGTGCATTTAGTAGAGTCCTTGAAGTGGTCCATCCAACCTCTCTAAAATGTTGTTTTGATGAACTTTGGTTTAAATTGTTTGTCACTTCGACTCTAAAAATTATTACTAGAGAGAAAGAGTTTAGTAGTAGTCGAGCGTTTATATAAGATTTTATTTCTTTCTTTTTTTTTTCGATAATTCAAATTAAATTGATTTTTTTTTTGAAGATAAAATTAAATTGATTTTTTTGGTCCAAATTATTCATATTTTTTTGTGACAAAGAAAATTCACAATCACTAATTGAGAGTGTATATTAGATAAATACCGCCTTGTAAACCTACCCAACAAAGGACTATAAGGAGATATTTTAAACTACCTTAGGTTACCTATAGCTAATTAACTGGCTCAAATAAAAAATGTCAATAGGTCACTTTCACTGAAAATCAAACTATGTTCACCAATTTAGTTGGATGGGTTGTCCAAATTATTGTTTGCGAATAAGGCATGAATCTTATTTGAGTTCTAGTACATGTACTCCTAAATCTTACTCCATCAAATTTACTCTATGATGTGATTGACACTTATAAACTATTTTCATGTGAGCCCCTATAAATGTGTTTACATCAAAATTTTAAGTGTGAGAGTAAAAGTTAGAATTAGAAAATGAGAATACATAAAGGTCCTGTTTGGTAAATAATCAGCATATCAGTCAATTTTGACTTATTTGATCACTATTAGTTGTTTGACTTGGTTAAAAAATCAATATAAGCGTTTGGTTAATAAGCTTTTTATAACTCCAAAATACAAAAATTTAAAAGACTACTCAAAGCAGTCTTTTCAATTAGCTTTTTGAGAAAACAAATTATACCAAACATCTAGCTATTATCAAACAACTTTCTACAATCAGGTAATGTTATCAACTAATCATACCTTCTAACTCAATCAGCTAACAACCATTTACCAAACAAAGCCAAAATATTTTTCATATTATTTGGATAAATCATGTGGCCTGTCAGTTTGTACAGGTCAGCACGAGGGTGACTCAATCCGGATAATTCACAAAAATGTGGTAGATACATGTGAAAAAGACATCTCTGCTCTCTGGCTCTCAGATTGTATAGATATAAAAATGAAAACATCATTGAATTGAAAAGTATGAGATTAATGTGGGTGAAGACTGATTAGGTGGGTAATAAGTAGTAACGTACACGTCTTCAAGGTTCGAAGAACCTAGACGAAAATAAAATTCAAACTTAAAAGCATTTTAGAAAAAAAAAATCATTAAGTTGGATATATATATATATATAATTATATATACTCTCTTTGTCTCATTTTACCTGTTTTACTTTCATTTTTAGTTTGTCTCAAAATGTTCTTCTCTTTCCAAAATTGTACATCACTATCAATCTACTTTTCCCAATTTATCTTTATAACTTTTGCTTTTCTTTATTGCTTTTATTTCCAAAAATAAAAAAGTGAGGGGCATAATTGGAAAGCACATTACATTTACTTTAATTGGAAAGCACATTACATTTACATTGGTTTTAGATTTTTGTTTTGATTTTTTTTTGTTAATTTTTGTACTTTGGATGTAGATTTGACTTTTTGTTTTTTTTTTGTTTTTTTTGTTTTTTGTATTTTTAAAATTTTTATTCCTATTATAGGGTCATACATAACCAAACATCAATATTGGTAATCATTTTAGTTCCATCCTACTACTAAACATGCAAAATACTTATAATACATCTGATAAATACACAACAAATGTTAGTATACAAGTCAGAATTAGAACTCTTTATGTAACATCTCTTACGACACGGTAGAGCTAGGCCACTACCATTATATACATATGGTTAGGCATATTCTCATACACAATATTTACTATGGGACAATTGAATGATGAATTAGGGTTCGAGAGAAATAATTTCAAAATTTATATTGGAATTTTAAAAATCTTTTTTTACTCGATTACCTGTCTTCTTTCTAAAAATAGAGAAACTGGAAATATTTTGAATAATTGATTTGGGAAAATTAGGAACTATGTGACAAAAATAATTAATTATTTATTTATTTATTTTATAATTTCACAAATTAAAGGACATTGAAGAATGTTATATATATATATATATATATATATATATATATATATATATATATATATATATATATATATATATATATATGTAATCATATTTAAATTTTTTTAATTATTAGTTTTATTGCTTGGTGAAAAAATAATCATGTACAAATGATGATAAACAGAATGTAAGAAATACCTGCAAAGTTCTCTAATTCTAATGGGAGAAATTGGAGGCAATGACTATAATGATCCATTCCTAGAAGGCCATTCCATAGAAGAGATTCAATCTTTTGTCCCCAACGTTATTGCAACCATTGGTGCAGCCATTAATGTAAGGACCAAGCTTGTCATTTAATTTATTTTTCTTTACAAAAGGTTGAACCCACAACCTCAAGGGCCCCCATGCCCCGGCCTAATAGAGCATCTAAGATTATGTATCTCGCGAGATTGCTCCCACACCGCCACTGATGAAACTCGATCTCGACCAGGTCTTTCTTCCCGAACTTCACTCATGTGACCAACTGAGTTGACCATGCGAGCTGTCATTTAATTTATTACCATGCTCACAATACATATAAATTCAAATTTATGAGAAAAAAAAAAGTAAATTTATATATATAGTCATATGTGTCTCTAAATCATCTTTCATCTTTCTTTTTGTTTTTGTAAATAGGAATTGATAGAACTTGGGGGTGAAACATTTGTAGTTCCAGGAGTTTTACCGTTTGGATGTTCACCTTCGTATCTATCTTTCTTTATGAATTCCACTACAAATAATGATTATGACGATAAAACCGGTTGTATTAAGTGGTTAAATGAGTTTGCTGAGTACCATAATGAACAACTTCAGAAAGAGCTTCATCGTCTCAAAGAGCTTCATCCTAATACCACCATAATGTATGCTGATTACTACCATGCTTCAATGGAATTATATGCTTCTCCAAGCAAACACGGTATTATTTTCAACCCCCCCTCTTTTGTTCATTATTAGGGGTTTTTTTTTTTCTTTTTTTTTTTTTTTTTTTTTTTTTTTTGTGTTTTAAATCATGTATTGTGCGTGTTTATAACTAGTATGCACAATGAATAGCAATACTAGTCATTTTAGTCCCTGAGAGTGTTTGATAAATAGCGGTTAGCTTATTGGTTAGTGGGTTTGACTAGTTGATAGCATTCGCTGATTGTAGAAAGATGTTTAATAAATTAGCTAATTATATGCAAAATGACTTTCTCACAAAAACTAATCAAAAAGTTTATTTGAGCAACTTTTTGAATTTTATGGTTTTATAACAGTAAGCTATTACAAAAAACTAATTAATCAAATATTTATATTAACGGTTTACCAAGTCAAACAACTAATAATGGTCAACTAAGTCAAAATTGACAACGTACAATATATAGTAAGGTACTTCTAATAACTTTTTTTTTTTTGGTAAAGATATAGATATATTTTGCAGCAACAGAAAGGTAGGAGCTAAAACTGCTAGAGTTGCATGATTGGGGGACTAACATAAACGTATACTTTTGTCTAATATCAGAAAGGTCGAGCAGCATAGCTGTGGCTTCTCAAATGAGAGGTCTCAGGTTTAAACTTGAGTGTGGGATATTGACTCTTTGTGCTTCAGTAGGTTGAGAAAGTATATATGAACAGTACAGATACTACATTGTAACAGAGTCAATAGTACAAAAAAATATAACAATACTAAGCAAACATAATATAGTAAGGAAACAAGTATAATTAATATGCTCCAAAATGCATTTAAAGATTAATAACTTCATGAGATTTGACAGGATTGGAGCAGTCTCTATATGCATGTTGTGGCACTGGAGGTCCATACAATTCCAGAGTGGACATAACCTGTGGGCGTTCACCACCAATTGTATGTGATAAGCCATCATCATTTGTAAGCTGGGATGGGGTGCACTTAACAGAAGCAGCATACCAGCAGATAGCCAGTATGATATTGGAAGGTCCATATATGACACCCCCCATTAATGAAGCTTGCCTTCTAAAACCTCTCAGTGGTGAAGTATCAGACCATTGACATGAACATATTGGGTTTGTGTTGTGCTGTGTATACCACTTGGGCTTAAATAGACACATTCTACATTTTGTGTTTGTTGAAGAGGAAGTGCAAATGTGCAATTGTTATGCCTTTCGTTCGGATTATGTATCTGTAGTTAATATATTATATAAGTTTAGTTAATAAATTATGTAGTTATTATAATTAATAGATAGATTGTGTACTTAGAGTTAGTAAATTATATATCTATTATAATTAATGTAGTGTGAGTCTACCGTTACCATATTATGCACATTCAGTCAATAAATTATGTCCATATTACAATTAACATACATATTATGCATATTTAGTTTTTTTTTTTTGGTTTATGTACATAATCTATTAACTGAATATACATAATATGTTAATTGTAAGTGCATAATTTAAATATTATATACGTAGTATTATTTTGGATTGGAGTACAGAATGTAAAGTGTTTCCAGGTTGTATTTCAAAATTTATACTCAATAGATGAGTCAAACTAGATATTTCAAAACCCTCAATAAGTTTTGAGTAATATACACATACTCCCATATATATTCTACTCCACTTTCCCCTTCCTACTTACATGTCATCTTTTAATTCATTCAGAAAAATGTGAATCACACTTTTTATTACTTTATTTTCATCATCCTCCAATAAAATCAAGGTACATGGCGGGAGTTTTACACCCTTAGACTCAATTCATCATTTTCCATAAGTTAATTTATGGTTTATGATTTACTACTTACGGTTTATGGTTTTAGGGTTTAGGATTTAGGGGTTTTATTTAAAAAAAAAAAAAAAAAAAAAAAACTTCATTGAATCACCAAAATAAATACTAGACAAAAAACTGGACCAAATCATATCTCAAGTATAAACGGGGACAAACCCACTAATCAACAATCAAAATATGTATCTAAACTCATAGTGGTCACGCGCCCTCTCGCGCCTACCACCAACCCAACCTCCTTTGTGCCCGCTAGCACGCTCAAACCGACCATCATGCTCAATATAAGTGTCTTCCTCAAAGTCATCTCCCTCAAACAATCCAAAACTCGGCTCACAATCTGAGTCAGAATTCTGGTCATGTAGCTTTGAAGAAACCATCAAACTAAGCAACCCCTCTAGCTC
This sequence comes from Ipomoea trifida, assembly GCA_003576665.1. Taxonomy (NCBI): domain Eukaryota; kingdom Viridiplantae; phylum Streptophyta; class Magnoliopsida; order Solanales; family Convolvulaceae; genus Ipomoea; species Ipomoea trifida. The sequence goes on from CP025644.1 coordinate 3,727,859, forward strand.
CCTCGACCCAAGTAAACTCGTCGTAGTGGACTTCAATAGCTACACCTGATCAACTGTCCTATCCTCCTTATTACTAAGGCAAAATTCCCAAGTCTTAGGAATAGTCTTACTAAGGCAAAATTCCCCAGATGATTAACATTGGCAACCTTTCTGCAATATATCTTTCCAATCTGTTTTGCCTCTTCTTACTCCACCAGCTATAGCAAACTTGTGCCAGGCTTCTTATCTGTATTTTCTTTCCCAAGGTAGCTGCAAAATATTCCCAGACCTCTCTAGCTACATCACCTGTACAAAACACATGCTACAGGGTGCAAGCAGATGGTGTTGCACAGCAGCTGCATTTTGACACCAAGTTATATCCAAATCTGGTTAGCACATCATCCATTGGGACTTTTCTTTGAAACACTCTCCATGCTAGGAATGAGATCTTCCATGGTACATGTTTGGCCCACACTCTTCTCCTCCAGTGCTTAAAGCTCAGCCTATACCCTGCCTGCCTTTTTTCAAATTTCTTTGCTGCTGCATAAGAGAATTTCCCATTAGACTCTGTCCTCCACTGAGCTATATCAGGTACTCCCTCCCTCAATCTCACACCATTAAACAATCTCCTCCCATCTGGCTCAATCCCTTCCAAATTCCAATCCCCATCCCTAAACAGATCACTTAGCCTTTCTTTGGACCTTGTTTTTCCAGGCACATTCAAAATTCTAGCCAAAGCCCCTTCCCCAGTCCAGTTATCCCACCACAGATTCACTCTACCTTCCCCCACCTTCCATTTAATTTCCTTTTCCACCCTCTCCCTTGCCCTCACCATTCTCCTCCAAACATGTGAGTCCCTGTATTGCCATGATTTGCAAACAGGGTTTGATCTCCCACAGTACTTTGCCTTCATATAATCACCCCATAGTGACTTTTCAGTTCTAAAGTGCCACCACAATTTTGTACCAGCAGCCTCCACCATTTCCCTAAGGCTTGTGAATCCAACCCCTCCCATCTCCACCTCCTTTGCCATTGATTCCCAGGAACTCCAGTGATATCTCATCTTTCCCCCCCTCCTCTTCCCAAAAAAAGTTAGCAAAGATCCTTTCCAGCAGCTTGATCACAGCCTTTGGAGGATCAATAGCTGAGAACACATACATAGGAAGAGCCTGCAGTACCGACTTAACCAGCACTGCTTTCCCTCCCTGTGACAGCAACTTGGTGTGCCATCCTCTACATCTTGCTGAAACTCTGTCCACCAAAGTTGCAAACAAAGCAACATTCTTTCTTCCCATGTAAACAGGGCACCCCAGATAGGTAAATGGGAATGCCTTATGCTGAAAATTTGTTATGGATCTCACTCTGGTTATTACCTCACTCCCCATATTCCTATGCATGTAAAAACCACTCTTACTCTTGTTGACTAACTGCCCTGACTGATTTTCATAACACTCCAATGTTTTCATAATATCCTTCAGCTCTTCCCCCTTCCCAGTGGTGAATACAATCATATCATCAACAAATGAAAGGTGATTGATCTTAGGACCCCCCTTAGCTTGTGAAAAATTAGCAGAATTCTCTCTTAGCATGCATGATAACAACTCAGCTGCTATAATGAACAAGCTGGGAGACAAAGGGTCCCTCAGCCCTCTAGTGGAGTGGAAAAAGCCACATTGATTGCCATTTATGATGATTGAGTACCAAATGTTATTTATTGTCTTGTTGACTAATTCCACCCACTTTTGACTAAAACCAAATTTTTCTAGCACAGCCAAGACACATTTCCAGGACATCCTGTCATATGCCTTGGCCATATCTAGTTTAAGCACCACATCCTTATTTGCAACAGTCATTCCTTGGCACAATTCCTGTGCTAATAGGATGTTGTCTATGATGTTTCTTCCTTTGACAAACCCAGCCTGAGAAGGGCCCACAAGTCTAGCCAAAACCTCAGCTAGTCTCATGATCATGATCTTAGAAATTACCTTGTTGCAGAAGTTACTTAGGCTTATTGGCCTGTAATCAGCAAAGGTGGCTGGGTTTGGGACTTTAGGAATTAAGACTATGGCAGTATGAGTTATGAATTTTGTCAAAGATTTGCCTTCAAAGAAACTTACAATTACCTCACACAAGTCACCTTTGATGATATCCCAACAGCTCTGATAAAATCCTCCTCCAAAACCATCTGGTCCAGTAGAGCTGTTGGGATTCATGCTAAAGATACTGTTCTTGATCTCCTCTGGGTTGGTTTTGCTACAAGTCTATTGTTTTCTTCCTTTGTTACTCTACACTACAAACATTCAAACACAGTTAGGTCAGGCTGAGTTTCCTCAGCCTCAAAAAGCTCCTGGTAAAACTGTATTGCCATATTGGCAATTTGATCCTGCTCCCTCACCCAATCTCCCTCCTCCCTCTTTATTTTATGAATAACCTGCTTTCTTCTCCTCTCTTTTACTAAACCATGATAGAATTTTGTGTTCTTTTCTCCCTCAACCACCCACCTCACATGAGCTTTCTGTTGCCAATACTTTTCCTCTACTGCCACAGCCCTTTGAAATTCAGCTTGCACTTTCTTGTATAGGATTAAATTTTGCTCAGTAGGATCATTCTGAACCTCTACCTCCACCTCCCTCACCTTTCCCTCAAGTTTTTTCACATTTTCAAATATGTTCCCAAAAGTCCCCCAATTCCAGCTATTCAGCTCCCTTTTTAATTTTTGAGCTTAGTCTGGAACCTATTCATGGCATTCCCTTCCACTTCTTCTTCCCATACCCTCTTTACAACACCTGTGAACTGCTCATGCTCAGTCCACACATTCAGAAACCTAAAAGGCTTTTTTCCAAGCTTTATCTGAGGTTCCACAGTTAGAACCATTGGAGAGTGGTCAGATGATGCCTTAGACAGGTATTGATTATGTGTTTTCAGATTCTCATCCCATTCTGCATTCACTAGACACCTATCAAGCTTCTTCCAGACAGCCTGTTCTCCTTGTCTCCCATTCCACCATGAGAAAGGCCCCCCATATGATACCACTTCCCTCAAACCAGATCTGTCCACACATTTTTGGAACTCCTTGCTTTTTGTGATGTTGTAGGGCAGACCACCCTTCTTCTCCTCAATACTCAGTATACAATTGAAATCCCCAATGCAAGTCCATCTGCAGTGCCCTAACTCCCCAGCCATTCTCTCTAAGTTCTCCCATAGCTCCCGTCTTACCCTCCCATTACAACTTGCATACACACAAGATACAAACATTTCTTTTTCCATCTCAGGGCATTGCATTTTCAGGAGGATAACCTGTTCACTCATTTCAACAACACTTACAGAGACCTCATTTGACCAATATATCCAAATTTTATCATTTCCAGCACTCCTACTAACCTCCCACCCAATTGACAGACTCACATCTTTCCTGTAACTCTCTTCCCTCATAGGTTCCAAAAGACAAAGAAAGCATTGGCTTATGCCTCCTCACCAAGTTTCTAATTCTATAAGGGGAGCATTGGGAGCCCACTCCCCTTATATTCCAGCAAACAATGTTAATCATCATCAGGCCTTGACCCCCCACCACTGCCTGGGCCCTAGCCCTCCCCCCACCTGGTCCTTTCTTTTTCTTTAACTTCTTTTTTTGAGCTTTTGTCAGCTTTGTTGGTGTGGCATTCACACCCATTAGTCTTTCTTCTGCTTCTTTTTGTACCTCATTTAGCCTCTCATACTCCTCCTCACTTTCACTTTCTTCCACGGATGCTGTGAAATCAACATCTAAATCAACAGACCTACTTGTTTCCTCTTCCTCCTCATCTCCAGGGTCCCACTCATGTTCAGCATCCCCATCCACATCTACTGGCAGGACCCCATAGTAATTCCCTTTTTTCACAGCCTTTGTCCCTCCTTTCTCCCCTCTCATCCTTCCATCCTCCTTTCCTTTCACATGTTCCCACCCTCCTTCTCTGCTTTCCTCTTTATTCATCTCCTTTTTCTTCTCTCCTTCCTTAAAGAGCTCCTTTTGGATTTTATGCTTTTGTTCACAGTCACCTTGCCCCCCTTCACTCATATTTTCATGTTTTTTCTCCTCCTTCTCAGTCTCATAGCCTTCTGGTTCATAAGCCCTTGCTTCAGGGTTTAGCCCTCTCCTAACTGTTCCTCCTCTCCCTCCTCTGAACCCCTCTCTACCACCCCTTCCCCTATATGTCATGCCCCTTCTTCCCACATATTTTTCATTCTGCCTTCCATATTCTCCATCAGATTTTTTTTAATTCACAAACCCTCCCTCTACTTTTTCCTTCCCCTTGTCAGGCTTATTCACTTCATTTCCTTGTCTGTTTTCTTGCTTCTAGGGTTTTCCTCCAGCCCCCCATGTTTAGGGAGTTGATCATCCTCCTTCTCAACATTTTCCTTTGCTGTTGTGTTTGCATTTCTTCCCCAATTGGGATTTCTTACACCAGTACCTGCACCATTATCAAATGGATTTCCAAACTTGCAGAAGTCACCATTGTGACCCTGCTTAAAGCATTTGGAGCAATAGTAGGGTACCCTTTCATATTCCACTTTTTGTATGTACCCTACATCCTCCTTTCCTGGTTCCCTTGAGAAACCAATGAATACCTCTCTCACAAGAGGTTTCAGCAGATCTAGTTCAACTTTGACTCTAGCATAACTAGGCCTTGAGAAATTTAAGGTTGCATGATCTGCAGCCAGAAACTTCCCAATAGGTCTGCAAATTTGTTTCAGAGCAGCCAGGTTGAACATATTTGCACTTAGCATAGGTAGCTTAACCCACACAGCAGCTAGACTGGACTCCTTCTCTGTTGAGAAGCCAAGAGTCCATCTAAAAATCCTCATAGGATATTTGCCTTCAAATAGAATCTGATCTTTCATCAATATCTCCAAGCAATCCTCTTCATTAGAGAATGCTAAAGTGATATGCCTAGGGTCAATCCACCCAATGGTGAGAGACCCTTTTAGCAAGAAGTTTGTATCAAAGTACCTCCTGATGTCCTCCAAACTTGGCCTTCCCCATGAGAACTTCCCAATTAGCAAGTGGTCCTCAATGGCATTTAGCTGTTTGATCTCTGTCTCCTCAAATCTTATTGCCGGGAGACCTCTATGCATTTCAGTCACCTTGTCCTTGATTTCTGGTTGAGCAAGGCCAACTAGCACACTAACCCCTGCCTTTGTTGTGTCCTTTGAGAACAAGGATGCATAACTGGGCATTGGTTGTCCCTGTTTCACATCTTTCCTCCCTATTCCACCTCCTACATTCTGATTATTGAGTCTATTCACATTGCCTCACTTTCCTTCTCCATTTTTCTTATTGAAATTTTCACAAGCAACTGCAGTGCTCTTTGGATTCTCCCTTTCACTTGCAGCAGGTGGCCTCTCCTTTGGAGCATTTTCACAAACACCTGACGTGCTCTTTGGTTTAGCATTTGGATTATCTTTGTTTTTCTTTTCAATTTCATCCAATCTTGCATCCATCAGCTTTTGATCTCCTTCCCTTGTCTCAGAATCATTCAGGTTATCTCCATTCTTCATCCCTGTCATCTTTTCTCCATCCTTAACTTCCACATTTGTTCCCGCATTCACTTTTGCCTTATTTGTCATTTTTAGATTCTCCAGAGTTGAAAATTCTCTTTCCTCCATTGGTTTCATGACTCCTCTCGTTTGCCCGCATTGTCCCTCTTCCCCCATCATTTTCACCACAGGTTTTGAGAGATCTTCAATTTTGTTCTCAACTTCCTTGGCGAATTCCTCTTCAAGCTTACAACTATCCATCATCGCCTCTGTTTTTCTCTTAATTGCTTTTGATATCTCTCCCATTACATGTTTCGACAGTAGAGTCTCCATATCACCCTCACCGTTTTTTGATCGCTCCAGAAGATCGTCCAACACACCAGGACTTATCGGCATTTCAAGTCCACCGAATTTTACCTTAATAGCATCCGTATACTCACTTGATGATTTTGAGGATCGCGATCGAGTAGAGCTCTCCACTCCAACCGACCTAAAACCCCACCCCATTTGCACCAATTCTTTCTCTCTCAAGAAACGCTCTCTCCTTCTCTCTAGAATTTGGATTCGGATTTGCTAAGTCATTTTGCTATCCAATTTATGGTCTCGGCTTCCACTGCCGAAAGGAAAAGAAAACACATCAGGGAGAATTTCGGCCAAATGGCCGGTGAATGACATGAAGAACAGCCTGTTCAGGAGGCAGAGCAACCGCCAATGACGGCGGATTGTGGAGCTCCGGTGACGGGTTCCGTCACCCGGAAAGAAAAGAAGCAGATAGAGATGCTCGGATTGACGATGAGAATCAGGATCCACAATCTGATCATGAATCGTCAATCTCGTTATGGAGGAATTTGATGAAGCATTATGGTATGAGAATGATGAAGAAGGCAAAAGGCACTCCATTCAACAACTGATAGCGCGATGCAACATTTTCATTCAGAAATTAAATTTCGAGGAGTTCCAAAGTGCGAATGGAGTGGCAGAATGCAACGCAAAATTAGAAGGGAAGAGGAAC
>CP025644.1:3742725-3802151 GCA_003576665.1 Ipomoea trifida
GGTTCTGATTTGACGCCCAACAGTCAGCTATCACCTAGCTCGGCGATCGGCGGAGAACCGCCAGACATTCATCGAGACAAACCAATAAGCCCTCTCGGACCAACCGGCAGTCCCGATCTCCCGATCTAAACGCACCAGATCGGCTCAGGTCCGTCTGCGTAGAGCGGGGAGTGGTCAATACGCCGACCTAATACATGTGCAAATACAGGTGTGGGGTACGTATGTATGATGAAGCTTTCTGCGACTATGACAGCAATTCTTGTCCTTGTGATAGGATTAATAATGTTGGGAACAAGTGTAGAAGGAGGGGGTAGTGGAGAAATTCCAGGAACACAATATTGCATCAGAAAATATGTTATTAAGTGCGAAGGTCAAGGCGCAAATTATATCGTGGACCGTGGTCCACAATGCATTGTGGACCGCGCATCAAAACAGCGTCGTTTTGATTAATGAAAAGAGACGGATGAATTCGCGCCACTCACTTTCAGTTCATATACACTGCAGTTACATTTCAACACAATTGCAGTTACATTTCAACACAACTACAGTTACATTTTGATATAACTACAATTTCATTCGATAATATAAAAAAAAAAAAAACACAAATGTGAAACTGTTATTCAGTATTAGTTCATATACAATGCAGTTACATTTCAACACAACTACAGTTACATTTTGATATAACTACAGTTTCATTCGATAATATAAAACACAAATGTGAAACTGTTATTCAGTATCAGTTCATATACACTGCAGTTACATTTCAACACAACTACAATTACATTTCGATATAACTACAGTTTCATTCGATAATATCAAAACAAATGTAAGGCATTATCTTTTGAGATGAACTATAGTGTCAATTACGAGTTCCGTCTCCCATTTACTGAAACGACGTCGTTTTGGGACCACGGTCCACGATATAAGAACTAAGGCCAAGGAGGAACTTGTTTGCCAGATTGCTATGCACAATGTCTCCCTCCTTCATCTCGATTTCATATGGTATACTTTCTTGCTTTTCTTTTTCTCATTCTTCTCCAAACCTTTTTTTTTTTTTATACAAGGGAAACCTGCCACCACTACTTAGTAAATCAGCCTAAATTATTCATAGTTGATCGGCTCAAAAACAAGAAAGTTAGGATTCGTACTCGTGATCTTGTGGTTACAAGTTTGTATCCTTAATAATGTTGCAAATCGCGCTTAGGCATTGGCCGATAGCATAGCATATCATTATAATCGATGGTCTAGGTGGCCGGCTTGCTAGGCCGCCTAGGCATTGAGCGTTTAGGTCGACTAGTCGGTCAATTAGCTATTGATACAAATTATACTCATTACACCTCCCTATAATTTAGTAAAGGGATCGGATTAGTCAATGTGTTCAACAGTGTAAATCCTGAGTTACACAAATAAAACACCCCTAATTTAGGTTTGAGATCAGGGCATAGTATGGGATGAGTTTCTACTAAGAGCAACACTATGTGTATTTTGATATAAGTATTTAAGATTTAAGATTTTGGTCCTAATATAATGTAAATGTTGATTCTCACCAAAAACAATATTGTGCACGAGTTTTATATTATTTATAGCTATTTAAAATTCAATACTGATTGTGGTTTAATTTTTTGTGCCTTTTAATGACAGATGAAGAGTGGATGATAATAAGATTGGAGAAAACAATATTATGAGGATATCAAATTTCAGTATGGAGAAAAAAACAATACAATTGCTTGACTTGTTTTCAATAATGTAATTTATGTGCCCAATTAATGGATATTATTGTTCTTGGTCATTTTTCATCTTTTTTTTTTTTTTTTTTTTTTTTTTTTTTTTTTTTTGTTTCTCTCTCAATTATGAAAGACATTTTTGAGATTCCTATCTCTTTCTCTCCTTCTAAGTAGTGTTAAATGGGTGGATTTGGCTAGTCTGATTAAAATATATATTTGGTCAGATTATGTCAAACAATAAAATTCATAGCCTGCCCCATAACCCAAAATGATTAAAAATATATTTATTTTTTTTAAATGAAAATGTCTTTAGTTTAGACTTATAACATTTATTTATCAATGACTGATTGAAATATGGATTGGGTTGGGGTTGATTAAATAATAAAAATCTTAGCCTAGACCATGCACAACCCAAAAGTAAAAAAGATTAAAATTAAATTTTTTCTTCAATTTCAATTCACTAGTTTATAGTTATTACACAGTACATTTTATCAATGTCTTATTAAATATGTGTTAGGTTGGGTCGGGCGGAGCCAACACATTATAAATTTTGGCTTGCCCCAACCTCAAATGACAAATTTTATTGTGGACCATGGTCTATGTAGCAGCGTGGACCGGGTAGGAAAATGACAGTAGTTATGCCGTGGACCCAGGTCCACCTTGCAAGGTGGACCTGGTCCAAAAACGACGTCGTTTTTTTACTAAACATATTGGCCTGAAATGTGAAACACAAACTCTACATTCACATACACTATACTCTACATTCACAATTTGTAAACTTCACATTCACACATTACAGGATTATATGTTTAGTAACTATATTATCACTTGATATTGCTAAATACGGGCACCAAGTAAACCGGAAAATACGATCGTATATAACAAGGATCAAAACCCGGTTACAAAGCAAGAAGTGCTCAAAAGGCTCGGCGGGTCGGCAGTGGGCTTTCCTACTGTCCGAGCTCTCTTTGAGTCTTTGTCTAATAACGGCTGAAAGATCCTCTCTCTCCTCATAAATGCGCTATTTATAAGAGAAAAAAGTGCGGTTGCCGGTCCTCCGGCATGGCGGGAACGTGGCGGACATGCGTTCACCTCTTTCTACGCCCAAGCGGGGGAAGGTACGTGGCGGCTACTGGTGCGTTGCGTCGGGGCCCATCGGGGTACTGTTCGGTCCGTGACGTCCGGCTTTCCAGCCGACCGCTCTCCGAGGGTCCGACCTCCCGACCGTAAGCTTTTGGACCGAGCCCGAGGTGTAGCCGACCGGTTCCGGAGTATATACACTATCACATAGCCCCCTCACCTCGAAGTGCGATGAGTAAAAAAGACACGAGGGAGTCCTTCGGGGTGAACAAACCGGAGTCTAGCCGACCACTCTGCCTCGGGCCGACTTGATCCTTGCGCAGGTGTACCGGAACTCGATGAGGGCTCACTCACGGCGGAAAAACGCTTTCGGCGGGAAAACCCTCGAAACCCGAACCGTTGCGGACACCACCTATAAATACACGCTCCACTACCGTGCCACCACTTTCGCCTTCAGCTATCCGGAGATCAGAGCCTCCCGAGCATAAACGAAGAAAAACACGCCGCGTCACGTTACAGAGTATTTCTTCTCCTCCGATCTTCATACTCGGTAAGCTTTCCATTTCCTTCCCTTTTTTAGCAAGATAGGATCCTGTAGTTTAGGTCGGCTACGCCCCCCAAGCTGAACCCCAATCCCTTCGCTTAATTAGGAATTAGGATGTCGGACTCGGACAGCCAAAACGCGTCAGCCCGGGACTACGACGAAGGCGACGAGGCGATCAGCAATAGCTCTTCTCCTTCGACCGGGGGCTCTACCTTCAACCAGATCGACGAAGTAGAGCGCGTTTCACCTTTCCCCGAGGAAAAAGACGGGTCGGCACGGCCCACTGCCTCCTCTGAAGATGTAAGCTCGGCAGGCCCGGGCAAGTCGCCCCGGGTCGTGCTTTCGAAGATGTTTCCTCAACTCTCCCCTCACGAAGCGGAGCAAATTGGCGCCGGCCTTCCTCAAAAGGCCATCCCTCGAGAGTTGCGATATGGTCGACAAAAGCCAGCCCTCGGGGCCCCGTCCCGACCTCGCACGCTTCCGGCCCCGGGTGAAGCAAGTTCTTCCGTGCCTGACCCCCGACTATCATCAACGTCATCTGCCCCGGTGGCCACTAGCTCGTCAGATCCGAACGCGCCCGAGGCCGACCAACACGCCGACGCTTTGCCTGCGACCCGCAAGAAGATGGTCTTCTTAAACAGCGAGGTCGTTCAGCAGCAGAAATGTCTTCTCACCCGGGCGAGAGGTGGATGAGATCCACGCGTTATTACGCGGTCGGATCCCTTACAAGGTCAGCCGGTCGCTCGGCAACGTGATCGACCGTCACATCGGCGACTGGCTCGGGATCCATTTGGATTCCTTGAAAGCGCCGCTGACCTTCCCCTTCTCACCTTTCCTCCTTGCCTTCTTGAGGTATTACGAGGTGCTTCCCGGGCAGATCATTCCGAACGCTCATCGGATGATCGCGTGCTTTCCCTAGATCTGCACTCGGCACGGGTTGATGTGCACGATGGAGCTGTTCAACTTCCTCTACGACGTCAGGCCTCTCGCGCCCAAGCACGGAGGGGGTTATCTGATGCTCCAGTCCCGAGGGCACCACTGTACTCTCACCAACGTGCCCGACAGCAACAAGGGGTGGAAGAACCGGATACTCTCGGTCGAATATAAGTGGAGGTTACCGGTCCCCCGAGTATGGTCTACGCACGTTACCGAGCATCAGTTTCCCAAGCGGACCCGAGCTCTCACCGATGCAGCCGCGAAGATCTCCTCGGAGGTGTACGATTACCGCATCTTCCGCACCCCGGAAAGCTACAAGAGCGCCAACCTCGAGCCCCCAGACTACGGTCGTGAAGAGAAGTACGAGCCGGTGTCGCTCGCCGTTCCAGCCACCGGGGAAACCGCCGCCGAGCCTAGTCAAGGTCGGCGAGACCCAAGCGGGATTCTTCCAACTTAGCCAGATCGGCCCTTTAGCCCGGCTGTTCATACTAACCCATTGTTATATGTGCAGGTATGTCGCCCGAGCGAGCGTTCATTGCCCCGGCTGCCGCCCCTCGCCCCAAGACGAAGGTGGCCTTGGGCGCGAAGAAGGCCGCCAGCAAGCCGGCTGCCGATCCCCCTGTCGTCAACGTCCCCGACACCACCCCCATGGACGGCTCGGCTAGTGGAGGCGCAGCCCCCGACCTACAGGTGGCCCTTGGCCCGAGCCGGCGAGGGAAAGAGAAGCGCCAAGAGACGGAGGTCGAGGAGGTCCTCACCTTGAAGCGCACCAAGCGCCCAGCCAACACCCGACCGGCCGAACTCCACGAGGGCCTGCGGGAGAGGGACGCGCTGGCCTCCACCCTCGTTGACCAGATAAGGGACAAGGTCCCCGGCCTAGAGACCATCATGGGGTGGTCGTGCAACCGGCTCGGCGAGCAAATCGCCGAGGACATCCTTCGGGTAAGTGTCTCCCTCTATGTTAACCAACTCTGATCGGTGCAGTAGTCCTGATCTGTTTTCTCGTTCGCAGCTTTCCCATACGACGACCGAGCTTTTCAGTCGGGCTCGGGCATTAGAGGGCATCCGAGAGAAGGAGGTTGTGCCTCTTCAGAAGCAGACCTCCGCGGCCGAGCGTAGAATTCAAGAGCTGGAGAAGGAGCTCGCAGCCGCCGAGGACCGAGCTGAAAAGGCCGAGAAGAAACTCGGCGAGGCGGAGGCCCGAGCTAACAAGGCAGAGAAGGCCGAGCAAGAGGCCATCGACAAGATGAAGGACGCCAGCAGCCTTGCTCAGTTCATCTGCACCGACGAGGCCATAGCCAAGGAGTTCCTCACCGCCTTCATCAACACGGAGGTCGGGGACAAGCTGACCTGAGTGTACGGTCAATGGGCCTTCTCTTCGGGCTGCCAGGCCATCGAAGAAAAGGTTCACACGGCCCTGATCGAGGGCCTCGAGGAGTCTGACCTCCCCGCCGTGATGGCCCTGCTCCCTGATAAGGTTGCCGATCCTGGCCCTAGACCGTACTCCAAGCCGGGTCCCTCGGAGTGAGCGGCTGAAGCGGGGTCTCCTTAGTTTTGAGGACGCGGAGCTCGGCCCGCTATGTGCCGAGCATCTTTAAACAGATCTTAATAAAACTCTTTTGTCAAAACTCTGCGTGCTTGTCTTTTTGTTTCAAAGTTTAATAGGTCGGGCACCTTACTCCCGAGATGGGCACCTTGCTCCCATCGGCCTCAAAGGGCCATAAGGTCGGCTGACCAACTAAATCGGGCACCTTACTCCCGAGATGGGCACCTTGCTCCCATCGGCCTCAAAGGGCCATAAGGTCGGCTGACCAACTAAATCGGGCACCTTACTCCCGAGATGGGCACCTTGCTCCCATCGGCCTACCGAACCTCAAACCGGAGCGAGAATGTCCGAACAAACTGAGCCGAAGCTCTTCATTTAATTAACGAGATTCTTGATACAATAAGGGGCTACTCTTAGCCCGATTACAATACCCCACACTCTAGGGTTTACAATTTCTAATCCTCTAATGGTGAAACAAGACCAGATGCTCCGAGTTCCAAATCCGATCGACCGGCTTTCCCGTGGTTGTCTCCAATTTGTAGGTGCCAGGTCGGATTATCGCGGAGATCACATACGGCCCTTCCCATGTCTGTGCGAGCTTTCCGCCTTCATTCGGTCGGCTAGCCTTCCGCTCTCGAAGAACATAATCCCCCACTTGGAAGTATCTCGGCCGAACTCGGAGGTCGCGGGACTGTTTAATCTTCTTCTGATATTCGACAATCCTTCGAGCCGCAACCTCCCTTCTTTCTTCCACGCCATCAAGCTCGGCGATCATCATTCGCTCGTTACCATCTTCATCATACGCTCGCTCTCGAGAGGTCGGGATCCAGGCTTCGATCGGCAGCCGAGCTTCAGCTCCGTAAACTAGCGCGAAGGGAGTTTCCTTGGTCGCCTCTCGAAGAGTCGTTCGGTACGCCCATAGTACATAAGGCAACTCATCCGCCCAGCTTCGTCCGGCGTCGAACAACTTTTTCTTTAATCCTTCCAGAATCGTTCGGTTTGCATTCTCAACCTGCCCGTTCCCCTGGGGGTACGCCACGGATGACCGGATAGACTTCGCGCCGACCGTAGCTAGAAAATTTTGAAAGTATCGGCTCTCAAACTGCTTTCCGTTATCCGTGATTAAATGCACGGGAACTCCGAAGCGGGCGATGACATTCCTCCACACAAAACGTGCGCATTGTTGGGCCGTTATGGTCGCCAGGGCTTCCGCCTCTATCCACTTCGAAAAATAATCGATGGCCACGATCACGAATCTTTTCCGGGCTGCCAAGGTCGGGAACGGACCTATGATGTCGACCCCCCAGCGAGCGAAAGGGATAGCCGTGCTGATTGGCTGGTAGAAGGTCGCCGGTCGCCCGGGCGTCTTTGCGAACTTTTGACAAGCCTCGCATGTCCTCACCAGGCTTTCGCAATCTAACTGAATGGACGGCTAGAAATACCCTATGAGCATGATCCGGCGTGCAAGCGATCGGCCTCCTTGATGAGCCGAGCATAATCCCGAGTGCAGCTCCTTCATGACGACCTCCGCCTCGAATGCATTTAAGCACCTCATCAACGGACCCCCGTAGGATCGTCGGTAGAGACGGTCATCCACGATCTGAAATCTGGGAGCTCGAAGCTTTACTTTACGCGCCCGATCTGCCTCGTCCGGCAACAGCCCATCTTGGAGGTACACTTTAAGGTCAGTTATCCACTGGTCTTGTTCTGCTTCAACCGGCTCGATCTCAAGGGCGTCGATACAAGGCGCGACCGCTTCCTCAATGCGGGCTATCTTCGATATATGCTCGGGAGCCTCGTGCACTAGTCGGGATAGCATGTCGGCATCGGCGTTATTCGACCTAGGGATGTGGACGAGCTCGTGAGCCTCAAAACGCCGCAGGATAGCCAGCACCTGATCTCTGTAGACCATCAACTTATCACCATTGGTGACGAACTCACCATTCACTTGACCAACGACCAGCGCGGAATCTGTTCTAGCTCGGATAGCCTTCGCGCCTAGCTGTTTCGCCCGCAGCAGTCCGGCGATCAAAGCTTCGTACTCAGCTTCATTGTTGGTCGGCGAGAAGTGAAGCACAATAGCATAATAGGCCTTGAATCCCTCGGGAGTCGTGACAACAATCCCCGCGCCCGCTCCTTTCTTCCCGCTGGACCCGTCGGTACTAACCTCCCACCACTCCGGGGTTTGGGGATCACTCGGATCCACCTCGGCGTCCCGAGCGGTACATTCTACCATGAAGTCGGCCAGGGCCTGAGCTTTGATAGACGGTCGGGGCTTGTACTCCAGAGCAAACTGTGTCAGCATCATGGCCCACTTCACTAGACGTCCCGACGAAGTGGAGGTCCGGAGGATGGCCCCAATCGGCTGGTCTGTCAGTACTCGGACATTCCGACCTTGAAAGTATGGCGTTAATCGCTTTGCGGCAATGGTAAGCGCGAACACCACTTTCTCCAGCCGAGTGTACCTGAACTCCGGTCCTTGCAAAGCATGGCTGACATAGTACACCGGGCGCTGCACTCCCTCGTCATCAAGTCGGCATAAGACGGCACTGACGGCCCGATCAGAAACAGCTAGGTACACCTCCAGATCCTCCCCGGGCTCAGGCTTTGACAGAACAATCGGGGATGCCAGATAAGCTTTAAGATCTTCGAAGGCCGCCCGACTCTCCTCGTCCCAAACGAATCCGTTGGACTTTTTCAAGATCTTGAAGAATGGATGGGCTCGGTCGGCCAGCTTGGAAAGGAAACGGCTGAGCGCGGCCAATCGACCGGTAAGTTGCTGTACTTCCCTAATGCTGGTTGGGGGCCTCATATCCAAGATGGCTTGGATTTTCGCCGGGTTCGGCTCTATCCCGCGTCGGGTCATCATATAACCAAGAAACTTCCCGGTCTGTACAGCAAAAGTGCACTTCTTGGGGTTCAATCTTAACCGATGCTCGCGCATGACTTCAAAACATGCTCGGAGATGGCCCGGGTGGTCGGTCCGCACAGTGCTCTTGACGAGTATATCGTCGATGTAAGCTTCCATAGAACGTCCGAGCAGGCCCCCAAACACTGAATTGATCATCCGCTGATACGTAGCCCCGGCGTTTCTCAACCCGAATGGCATCACTCGGTAGCAGTACAACCCATCCGGGGTTACGAAGGCGGTCTTTTCTTCGTCGGCTTCGGCCATCATGATCTGGTGGTACCCTTTGAAAGCATCCATGAAGCTCATGAGCTCGGCTCCCGCTGTCTCATCGACTATCTGGTGGATGCTCGGAAGCGGATATGGGTCAAGGGGACATGCGCGGTTGAGGTCGGTATAATCNAAGGAAGTGAAGCTTGCAAGTAGGTAGAGATATATATAAAGAAATTATTATTTAAAAGCACACATCTAGCCAATCTTCAAGCTCATATCAAGCAAAATCCAGTGCTCATCAGACTAACTAAGAAGTAAGAACTCAAAGCATTATCAAGACCAAAATTGACTCTACATTAGTATCAAACCATTTCTAGTGAAAAAGTTTGGAAACAACTCTACTATACGGAAGTTGAAAGAGGAGTAGCAATTATGGAAAACCTTGTGTATGAAATACCTAACAAACTTGTGAATACCTTGGTGATTATATAGAGTTATCAATGCGGGTCGATGGGGTGTGCCTATAGTAAGTTGGTCTGTCGGGCCACCTTCAAGGCTCCTTGAGCTTATTTATTTTTATTTTTTAATGGCTATGGCCTTACAAGTTACAATTGTTATACCATGAACCATGGTCGATCTTGCGTTTCATACTTTCATGTGGATCCTAGTCCAAAAATTATGTGTCTACAATTAACATATTATGTGCCTGCAGTTAACATATTACGTGCTTGTAAATAAATTGAATGTACATAATATGTTAACTACAAATTCTGCAAATAAACACATAATAAGTTATCTTTGGAGCATTATTGGATGGACCATAAATAAAATGTACATTATTTGTGTACATAAAGTACATTATTTTGTATACTATCAAATTGTGTATATTCAGTACACAAATAATCTACTTTTAGCATATTAAAAATGTACCTTGTATCCAGAGAAAGTAAATTATTTAAGTTGTAAACGTATATTATTTTATATAATGTAAATTCAATACACAAATAATGTACTTTTAATATATTATATTAAAAATTATTTTTTATGGGTCACAGACCATATTCCACATAATAATTTGCCCATGCCCCCTCCCGAATTGGTATTTCAATTTCATGATTTTTATGAAGAAAAAAAAATAAACTTGAGATAAAGTTACCCTTTTTTAAACTTAAAATTGATATTTGACCTCTACTTCTCGATCATAGCGTGATGAACCATTTCTATGATGTTTTTGGATGCAAAGTTTTAAAAATTAACATTTTACGTACTATGTTTAGTTAGTTTGTGAACTTTTATTTTTATGAATTTCTTTTGGATGTGAGCTTATGAAATTTAATATTTGACGAAGTATTTGCATAAAAATTTAATTATAGTCTATCCAATTTAAGAGGAGATTATTTGTGTACTGAATATACACAATTTGATAGTATACAAAATAATGTACTTTATGTACACAAATAATGTACATTTTATTTATGGTCCATCCAATAATGCTCCAAAGATAACTTATTATGTGTTTATTTGCAGAATTTGTAGTTAACATATTATGTACATTCAATTTATTTACAAGCACGTAATATGTTAACTGCAGGCACATAATATGTTAATTGTAGACACATAATTTTTGGACTAGGATCCACATGAAAGTATGAAACGCAAGATCGACCATGGTTCATGGTATAACAATTGTAACTTGTAAGGCCATAGCCATTAAAAAATAAAAATAAATAAGCTCAAGGAGCCTTGAAGGTGGCCCGACAGACCAACTTACTATAGGCACACCCCATCGACCCGCATTGATAACTCTATATAATCACCAAGGTATTCACAAGTTTGTTAGGTATTTCATACACAAGGTTTTCCATAATTGCTACTCCTCTTTCAACTTCCGTATAGTAGAGTTGTTTCCAAACTTTTTCACTAGAAATGGTTTGATACTAATGTAGAGTCAATTTTGGTCTTGATAATGCTTTGAGTTCTTACTTCTTAGTTAGTCTGATGAGCACTGGATTTTGCTTGATATGAGCTTGAAGATTGGCTAGATGTGTGCTTTTAAATAATAATTTCTTTATATATATCTCTACCTACTTGCAAGCTTCACTTCCTTTTTATACTTAGATCGAACTCAAATTTGTCCATGGTAGATAGACAAATTAAAGTAATGTTGCTTGGAAATTATTTTTTATCCAATAACTTATTTTTGACATTTATAGATTAGCCTAACTGGTCATTCATTGCAAGTTGGCTTTTAAAAAAAATTGGTGTTTCACATCTTTTTATGAGCTCGCTTATTTTAGAAAAGATATTCTATGATTTTTGTGTCAACGACCAAAATTAGCAATGAAACACCTCGTACAACTTATCTTAGTTTTGAGAAAGAGTTTATTATCGAAATGGTCCCTCGACTATTGCGAAATTACCAATTTGGTCTCTTGACTATAGCAAAATTACCAATTTGGTCCCAATTTTAACGGCAAAATAAACGGAGGACCAAATTGGTTAAAATTTTCAAAGTCGGGGGACTTAATTGGGTACGAAAAATTGTCGAAGACCAAATTGGTAATTTTGCAATAGTCGAGGGACCATTTCGGTAATAAACTCTTTGAGAAATTAAGTTCTAAGTACTAGGTATCTTCTTAGGCAAATCTCCTTGTCGTTTGAAATCCTTACTGCATGGCGTCTTGCTATCTTTTTGGCTTATTATCTTGTTCCCACACTACTTGCCTTATGAAAAACTGGATTACTGTCTTAATCATTTACTGCTTGAAAGTTCTTACAGTAGTAAGAGCTTACTACATGCCTTGTACTCCTTGCTATGTATAATCTCCTTATTGCTTTGAACTTTAATTTGGTGTTTTTCACTAAGGGTGTATTTAAAAATGAGAAAAAATAATTTTTGGAAGTAAATTTGTAGAGTTTTTAAGTGTTTGACTATCAATGAAAAATGAAATCAATGAATGATATTTATTCTTCTTTTTTTTTTTTAGTACCACTGACTCTGTTACAATAGTATCTGTTCAGAACTACTTTCAAAACCTACTGAAGCACAAAGAGTCAATATTGCTCCATGAGGCTCGAGTTCATAAGGCCACAACCTCACATATGGAAGTGCAACTTGGTGCCACTAGATCCATTCTAATCAAAGGAAAGGAAAAATGACAAGGAAAAATGACAATAAAAAATAGAGTGACTCTCAACTCAAAAATAGAGTTGAGAGTGCCACAACCTCTCCATTCTTGTCTTGTCGGCGCGCATTCGGGACTCTCAAAGGAAAGGAAAGGAAAGGAAAAATGACCAGTCAAAAAAGCTATTTTTGAGTGTTTGGTAAATGACTTATTGGCTCAATAAGCCAAAATACAAAATGCTGATCAATGCAGCGTTTCTAACAAGCTGCTTGGGTAAAAAGTAATCCTCCAGTAGCATACCTTCTCTGATCTGCCTCTTCTTGATCTCCACGTTGATTGTCTTCAATTTGTAGTTCAAAATTAGTGCTTTCTCTCCAATTGATGATGATGATTAATTTTAAAAAGTAATTTAAGAATTAAGAAATTAGTACAATGTCCTTATAGGTCATTTTACATCCAATCAGCTAAAAGTAAACTGCTAATTTACCAAACATTTTTCTATAATCAGTTGATATAATCAGCTGGTCAAATCAGTTAACACAATCAGCTATCAGTTATCAGCTAACACAACCAACTATCAACTGATTGCCAAACATCCCCTAAATTTTTTCTTCAATTTCACTAGTTTATAGTTATTACGCACTACATTTTATCAATGTCTTATTAAATATGAGTTAGGATCGGTCGGCCTGAGCCAACACATTACAAATTTTGGCTTGCCCCAACCCAAATGACAAATTTTATTGTAGACCATGGTCCATGTAGCAACGTGGAACGGTAGGAAAATGATGTCATTTGAAGTTTTTTTTTCCGTTAATAATGGTAGATGACAAATTGCATTATGGTACGTTCATGTAGCAACGTAACCTCTCTTATCATTCAATTTCATGTTAATTCAACTACAGTTTCATTTGACAATATACATTCAATATATGAGAGTTTCATTTTATACATACAATAGTTTTATTACAACACTAAAATATTATTTTAATTCAACTATAATATCATTTAACAACATACATTTATTGTATGAGACCTACTATTCAATTTTATTTTATACTCACAATTTTCATTACAACAACACTAAAGTGTCATTTTATTTCAACTATATTTTCATTTTACAATATACATTCAATATATGATCTCTAATATTCAATTTAGTTATAATTAGATCCACATTTGGATAGCCTCCCAATAATATCACATAGTGTATTTGATTAGTCGGTACTGGATATTGATATGATAATGATTAGATTAGTTTTATACCAATTAATGATTTTAATAATCTATTGCAATAATGTTAACGAAACGTACAACTTTGATCTCCTAATAAATATCCGTGCAGTCGCATATTATTATTTTGGTGGTTTGGTCATCCACTATTATTTTGGCAATCAATTTGAGAAAGTATTGAACAGGTATTAGTTTAGTTAATATGTTTTAGGTCTTTACAACATGATATGACATGATTACTTGTTTAGGATTTAGAACAGGTTAGAAAAGTAAATATAATTTTATTTTTAGAAAATAGATTGTGTACGGGTTAAATTATATTGGACTACTCTCCATTTCGCCGGTTAGGTGGATTACATGTACAAAACTTGATTTTATATACCTGTCTGTGGTCAGAAATTCATAGAACACTTTTGTCGCGGACAACTTAGTTACGTACAGCAACATACACGTGTCCTACGTTGCACACTCCGTATTTGAATATTTGGCAATGTGTTTTTTTTTTTTTTTGAAAGAAAAGTGTTCTATGAATTTCTGCAATGTGTTGTGGCTAGTTAATGTTGCATGTGCAGTGCTTCGTACGACATGCACGATTGACATAGTTGGGTTTAGAGAAAATTTTTGTCAACCTCATTTGGAGTGTGATTTGCATTCTCACATGGTAAGCTAAGATAGGAATTTTAGTACTACGTAATATATTTCTACATATCTTATCAAGCGAAAAAATATATATATTTATACTGATTCAAAATTATATATTTATATTGATTTAAACTCATATGATACAATTCAAATTATTAGTAGATCGGATGAGGAAATCTCTACTATTAAGAAATTTTATGGGACGAGCTTAACCTAGAAGATATTGACAATGATTGAATTACTAACACTTTGGTACTTCAATTACGTTACAACCAAGAAAGATTTCAATCATTATTCTATGAATATATCATGATCCACACATTTGTGTAAACGATAAATAATAAAAAGTATATTTTTAATATACTAAAAGTACATTATTTGTATATACATAAAATACATTAGTTGAAAATACATGACTTAAATTTTTTATATATTATCAAATAATGTACATCCAGTATACAAATAATGTTCTTTTAATATATTAAAAATGTATATTACAATCGTGGTCCACATAGCTTTGTATGTGGACCATTGTCCACACAATAATTTGTTGGAAGATTTATACAGCATGCATGGATTCCGAAAAATTAGAAGATGCATGTATGCAGTAACCCAAATTATACTTGACCAAGTTTTAATTTCCTTTTCAAACATAATCACAAAAGAGCAGGAGATACTAAAAGTCCTCCACATGTGTGTGTATGTATGTATATGTGTATATATATATATATATATATAATATATATAAAGAGAGAGGCAGAAAATGCGCAAAAATCTCAGCCATTAGTTTCATCCAATCTACTTTGTGTAAAAAAATTACACTATAAATTGAATATACTTGCACCAAACGTTATCATTAAGTACACCAATGTGAAAAACGTTATCATTAGATGCACCAATATTTAAAATTAAAGGTAAATTACTTGCACTAATAAGTGAAAATTGTTGCACTTTTAACGGGATGTTTGATTGGAGGGAATTACAATTCTGCGGAATTGAAATTCCTCATTTTCATCATGGAATGAATTAGAATCCCATGCCCGGCCCCTTGGTATTTCAATTCCATGGATTTTAAGAAGAAGAAAAAATTGAAACAAAATTACCTCACTCTTTTTTTTTTTTTAATCTAAAATTGATGTTTGACCTCTCTCTTTTGATTATAGTGTGTCTTCTTCTTATAGTACTCTCAACACAAAATGTCAATCAGTATATGTTTTCTCAAAACTCCCTTATCTATTTTATCCGTGAGTCTGTAAAATGTCAATCAGTAGGCCAACCGGGTGCCACTAGACCATATGATTTTTGGCATGAGCATTTTGACTTTATACTATTTATTTTGTTTCAATTTTCATGTATACCAAACATTAGAATTGCAATTCACAGTAATTATATTCTTGCAAATCAAATACTGAAATATAAATTACCCCTTTTATTCCTGCATTATATTCATCTCCCATTGGAAATGTAAATTCTTTTCCACCTAATTCCCTCCCTCCAACCAAACGCCCCGAAAGTGATTTAATAGCACCTTTTACTTGCACTTTTAACACATGTTACTTGTACCAAAGTTCAAGTTATTTATAAAAATGACTATACCTATTTTTAAAAAATTACATCATCTGATTCATTAAATCTGGACACATGAACAGCCGCGGTTAGTTCTTAGGTCTTTCCGTGCATCCGTTCTCACCAATGCCCAAGTAGTATATATATATATAGGCGGTATGGTGCAACTTCCCATTGCCCATGTAGTATATAAAGCAGCAGACTTATATTCACATCATAAATACGCTTTCTCTACAAAGCAAATCATTTGCATTTGCAATGGATTCTTCCATGAAAGTGATTTGTATGCTGATGTTGTTGTTTGCTTCAGGTGCTCAGGCTTCAGGTTGTTACGAATCCATCATTAGTTTTGGCGACTCTCTTGCCGACACCGGCAACTTACTTCATCTTCTCCGGTCCAATGGCCACTTCGTTTCCTCCGCCGCCGCATTTCCCTACGGAGAAACTTTCTTCCATCGCCCCACTGGTCGCTACTCCGACGGCCGTCTCATCATCGACTTCATTGGTAAGATGCAAAAACTATCATGCTGCGGTACATGAATGCGCGCTGCCTAGTTTTGTTGTTTTTGTTGTTACTGCTATTATTGTAAGTAATTGATTTCGTGACCTTTAATTCAGAATGCAAGCTCGTATTTATATCCAGAACAACCTCGTATTTATATCCAGAACAACCTCAGTCAAATTGATCAAACTGTTCACTTGATTTTCTCCATCATTCAATATATGTATATAGGGTGGGTGTGAATTGAGCTTCCCGTGTGAATGTGCAAACTGAAGGAATGCATCGCAACTATTACACGGATGTTCATGTGCGGTGTATTTCTTAGTAGTTCCTAGGTTAGCATTTGAAAGTATATATATCAAATGAGAACAATTTGCTCTATAAAAAGTGAGGACTGATCTTAACCTGTTTATCAATAGTTGAAGGTTTTAGTAAAAAAAAAAAAAGGTTAATTTTATAATTATTGGAAACTTTTAATTGCAGGTTCATTTTATGATTATTGTAAACTTAAAAGTCTAATAATGGTAAGATCCTAGTACTTCGTTTAATTTGTTCACACTTTTTACAGGTCACCTAACCCCTCCCTTATATATTTATGAAAATGGCCTGGCCCGAACCTATTTTACTTTATCTCCTATCTCCTAACTTTTGATCATCTCAGATTGACGGATCATATTAATTATGTCATAGTTCTCATATATATATATATATATATATATATATATATATATATATATGGGTTCGTGTGCGGTTAGCTTTTTTCGATGCGGTTGTGCTGTTGGTTTAGGTGCGTAGTTTTCCTTCTTAAGATGTGTGGTTTGTGTGCTTAAGGTGCGTCAGTGCCTCAGTGGTGAAACTTAGGGTAGGTGAACCTAAAACTTAAGGTGCATCATTTTCTTAAGGTGCGTTGTTTTCCTTTTTAAGGTGCGTGATTTGTTGAAACTTAAAGTGCACCATTTTAAAACCTTAGGTGCGTGATTTGTGTTTTTAAGGTGCATGGTTTGTGTATTTAAGGCGCCTGATTTGTGTACTTAAGGTGCGTCGGCTTAAAGCTTTAGGTGCACGTGGTTTGTGTTTTAAATTAAAGGTGCTTTGTTTGTATGTTTAAGGTGCGTGGTTTGTGTACTTAAAATATGCGTATTCACACAACCGTATGAGAACCATTTCCCGTACCTGAACCCTTCCCCATATATATATATATATCCTTCTCTGCAATTAGGGCAAATTTAAATGTTGTAAATAATCAATAATGCACGCAGCTCAAAGTATGGGGTTCCCATTTGTACCACCCTACATTGGGATGAAAAACGCAAACAAAAGCAATTTCATAGGGGGAGTAAATTTTGCATTTGCTGGATGTCCAGCAATGGATCCTTCATCACTGGCAGCCATGGGGATTGAAGACCCTTTTGGATCAGATGCTTCTTTGGGAACTCAGCTCAACTGGTTCAAGGAAATGCTACAAACATTTTGCAACACTCCATCTGGTAATTACTTTCTATCCATTTTTCATAAATAATGCAATTATTATATTAATGATTAGGTGTACGAATGATCGATATAAATATCGTACGTGGAAACCAAAGTAACCAAACTATATAAGTAGTTTGATATGTTTATTATTAAGTTGTACGGTTATTATTATTATTATTATTTTTTTGTGAATAAAGTACGGTTATTTTTATGATTAGTACATAAGTTGTTGTAAATGACAAGATTAAAGTTGGATGGGTCCATTTTCAACAAAAAAAAAAAAAAAAAAAAAAAAAGTTGGATGGGTCCGAGTCATTAAAAAAATAAAAGTTAATTCATAGGCGGTTAGGGTTAGGGAAGCTCTAAATTCGCTTAAAGAAATGTAAATGGATGGATTGAGGTCAAGATAGACAATTTTATTATTCAATGTTATAAACTTTACGCATAACTAATAATTAATAATCGAAACTTAATTCTCATTACTACGGGTGAGAATCCATAAATCTTTTGATCATTAGTGATATTTCAATCTAAATGGAGTGGCATTATTATTATTATTATTATTATTTTAATACTATCATTGCATCAATCATGATAAGCAGAGTGTAAGAAATATTTGCAAAGTTCTCTGGTTTTCTTGGGGGAGATTGGAGGCAATGATTACAATGGTGCATTTTGGCAAGGCATTCCCATTGAAGAGATCAAACCTTTGGTTCCCAAAGTTATTGCAACCATTGCATCAGCAATCAACGTAAGAACTAATTAAAAATCCTAAATGCTGCTTCATCTATTCCATTTATCTATCATGTTTACTATTTATTGCTCAAATAAACTATTTCTTCTTTATTTATTTGTATTAGTATCAGTCCAACTCTGCCACTATTACAACTTGATTTGTTGATTCATATTCTTGATCTAGGAAGTGATTGAATTTGGAGCTGAAACGTTGGTTGTTCCGGGGAATTTACCAATTGGATGTTCACCTTCTTATCTAACATACTTTATGAGTTCCAATGAGAGTTATTATGACTCCAAAATCGGTTGTCTTAATTGGCTAAACGAGTTCGCTGAGTATCACAACAAACTTCTTCAAGAAACACTCAATCGCCTCAGAGAACTCCATCCTCATGCCACCATCATTTATGCAGATTACTACAACGCAGCGATGGAGCTCTTTAACTCTCCAAGCAAATTTGGTATGTTCTTTTTAATTTGTACATATTTACAAAATATTTCCAAATACACTTTTAAAAAAAAAAATTATTGTTCGGACTGGACTGCTACTTGGAGGGTCGAGTTTAGCATATTGCCCATCTTGTGCATGAATAGGATTTAACAGCACCATAAGTGCATGCTGTGGAGTGGGAGGTCCATACAATTACAACAGCAGCGTTGGTTGTAAAGTTCCAGAATCTAGTGTTTGTGAACATCCTTCGTCTTACGTTAGCTGGGACGGCATACATCTTACAGAAGCAGCTTATAAATGGATAGCACATGGCTTACTGAAAGGCACATATATGACTCCTCGTATCAGTGATGCTTGCATTCTTAAAGGCCCAACAATATCACATTGTAAGGAAACAATGAAAGCATGAAATTGAAATTCTTAAAACGTAGCTTTAGATTTCAAATATGATTGTGTTACACGTGATAATTTTCTTATGTATTATTGTAAAGATTCATAGTTGTATTCAAGGTTGCAAAAATGGCAAGACGTTCCTCGGACAAACCAGGGCCCGAGTTTTTTTTTTTTTTTTTTTTTTAATTGGATCTAGGCGCAATTCAGAGGTTTCCCAGGTGATGGCAGATGTTTTTGTTTAAAGGCAAAAATAGCTAGAAAGAAGATTATTCAAATTAAAAAAAAAACCAATCAGACTGGAGTAGCAAATT
This sequence comes from Ipomoea trifida, assembly GCA_003576665.1. Taxonomy (NCBI): domain Eukaryota; kingdom Viridiplantae; phylum Streptophyta; class Magnoliopsida; order Solanales; family Convolvulaceae; genus Ipomoea; species Ipomoea trifida. The sequence goes on from CP025644.1 coordinate 3,762,108, forward strand.
AAATTACTTTTGTTAAGAATGGAACAAAGCAAAGTAAAAGCAATTCGATAAAGTCTTTTATTATTATTATATATATTGCTGAGATGATTGAAACATAATAATTCAAATACAAGCTAGCAAACCTCGCACACATGCATTGGACTAGACAGCTAGCCACACGCGGCTACTAGTTGCCTCAGCTCCAATTTTATTCAAAACACACCGAATAGTTATAGAAAAGTCTTCACGAAGCTAGAGAAGACTTAGTTTTATTCAAACACACATGCAAGCAAGCAAGGAACTCTTTCCGATCCGTTTAAAATGTCTCGTCCACTTCATGATCGTCAAGGATATAATTCCCGTCGTCTTGCTGAACCATTCCTTTATCCTTTATGTTAGACCATCCTACAGGTATAAGATACTCGTCTTTCAGAGCACCCTGATACCTATTAATTTTGGAAAGATCAAAGTCTCCCTGACGCTCAAACCCTCCCTGAGACCCCTGGTATCCATCAATTCCATGCATATAAAGCATCAAGTCGTGAAAGCCCAGGTTCTCAGGCTTCAAATAGTCGGATTTCTTAGATTCAATCACTAAACCCACCCCCACATCTACGTAAGGTGTTGGTGGCGTTATGTCACCACCTTCAGGTGGAAATATGTTGTCACCGTATTTCCACCCAAACGGCGGAACTGCCGTAACAATATCATTGACGTCGGAGATTCGCAACACTCCAAGGTTTTGTTGATTAGAAATGGCATTTTTAAAATTCTCATCCCCTACTTTGGGGCTTGCATACAAGAAAGCGGTGACAAGAATATCTTTATTATTGTTGATTGGATTGGCAGCCAGGTCTGTTGCATTCAGTGTTGCCATGGATGAACCCAAGCTGTGTCCTATCACGGTTATGCTAATTTCCTCGCCCTTGTATAACTCAACAAGTCTTGCAACTTCTCCACGAATCTATATATACAAAGACAAGTCAAGTCAAATTCTACAATAATATAATATTATGGCCCTGTTTGGTAAATTGATGTTAGCCGATTGGGTTAGAAGGTATGATTAGTTGATAACATTAACTGATTGTAGAAAATTGTTTGATAGATTAGCTGTTAGATGATAGCTGTTTGGTATAATTTTTTTCTCAAAAATTAATTAAAAAGGCCACTTTGAGTGGCCTTTTGAATTTTAGTATCCTACAAAAACCTTATTAACCAAACAACTAATACTGGTCAAATAAGCCAAAATTGGCTGATAAGCTGATTATTTACCAAACAGAGCCTATATATACCTGATCTCTGGCACTCTTTTGATTCAATTGGGAATCTTGATTGATGGTGGTATACATATCGTACCAGCCCTTATGCACCTGAGGATCAGAGTCTTGGCCAAAGAATAATGGCGCTTTGACGAACCAGAATGTGAAATTCTCATTCCACTCTGACGGTCTCATTGTTCCCCTCCATGCAATCAGAATGTCTCTTCGTCCCAAAGCAACTTTCCCTTCATCCGTGGCCACAGCAACATATCCATTCCAGTTTGATTCCTTTAGCACTGCATCCCGTTGCACCGGCCTCACATTATACCCTGTAGCTCCAAATTGGATCGTTGATGGTGCATAGAAGTATTTGGTCACCTCATATCTGAAACAATAAAAACGAAATAAGAATATAAACTAAAACTAGCTTAATTGTGGGTGAATGAGAACAGAAACTGAGATAGAGAGATATACTTGAAAGGGTTTCCCTTCACTACTCCACAGTTGGCAAGGAGGTTTCTCCTGGCATATCGTGATAATCCCACATTTTTGGAAGCTGCTTCGTTTATGAAAGAATCGGTTGCGGGTCCCACCATGGTTCCGTAGTGAATGAGGTAGCGGCGGAGATCAGAATCCAAAGGGTCCAGTAGCCCTTCCCAGTTATCACTCCCACTTAGAACCCTCCATCTTTCAGCAATGCCACTCATTTTCAATTCTCTCTCTCTCTTTCTCTTCTTTTTTAGTTTCTTTTGTTGTGAAGTTGTAAGTGGTGCTGAAACTCCCCACTTACTCCCCCTTTTTATACACATCACCCATGTTATCATCTATTCCGTTTGCAGTAACCAGCCAACTTCTTTTATATTACATCACAAAAGGTATTTCATATTTATTACTTGGAATTGCTTGTAAATTAAATGACGCCACTACATTTTAAAATACATATTTAATTCATTTGCTAATCACAAATTTACAAATTTGACCTCAGCTCCAAACAAAGTTGTAGCCCTTCAAGTTGGCTTTCCGCGCACGAATCACCTCATTTGGACATCCCTAGACTGAGATATGGTCCAATAACCAAATAGTGGTTGAAATGAACGAAAATTGCAATTTTTTGCTCTTCTTTTGTTTTGATTTGCCTAAATGACCAAGGCCATTGAAAATAGCAATCTTAATTAGGCTTCATTAGGAGTGTTACATCCATCTACATAGCTTCATATTTGGCCACCATTTGACTCGCCCATCAAAATGGATAAAAATACTCATCTTTACTTCCAAAATGCTTTCCAACTCATATTCCTTGCAAAATAACACAAATAAGTACTAATTCTCATGAAACTTGGAATGATCTATAAACAAAATGACTCAGTGAAAGAGAGAAAAATATAGACAAATAAGCACTTATCAATGCCCCTATATTAGACCTGGCAATTGTCGACACGACCCGTTAACACGACACGAAACCGGACACGAAAATAACGGGTTAGTGTTTAGCCTTAACATGTCCCTGGTCGTTAGCGGGTTAACCCGTTAAGAACCCGTTAAGTTTTCGTGTCTTAACAGATCAGCCCGTTAAACCTATTAAGAACCCGTTTAACCCATTAACATTATCGTGTTAACCCGTAAACACAGACCTGTTTAGAACCCGCTAAGAACCATTATCATTTTTGTCTTTACAAAATATATCATGAACATGGTTAAGAATGAATTTACTACATTAGGACAAGATCATACGCCAATTATTGATGTTCAACAATATGAAATTTGAATGTTTATTGTGTTCAATTTTATTCTAAAAACTAGTATGGACTTCTTTAATTATGATTTTTGGATGCTATTTTATAATTTTATGAATGTTATAAATTGAATATTTTTTAGTTTGTTTGATGAATTGGATTGTATGTTTTATTTCTTTTTTATATAACTTAACTTTAAATTTTAGTTTTTAATATATCAATATATATATATATATATATATATATATATATATATATATATATATATATATATATATATATACACACGGGAGGTGGTGGGTTCGAGCCTCAGTGGAGGCAATACTTACTCTTGTACCTCAATAGGTTGAGAATGAACAGATACTGCATTGTAATAGAGTTAGCAGTATTCAAAAAAAAATATATCAATAGATTTAGCGGGTTTAAACGGGTTTCGTGTCATATCGTGTCGACACGATCTGAAACCCGTTAACAAAGCGTGTCTATCGTGTCAACCCGTTTAACCCGTTAACAAATCGTGTTCGTGTTACAATTTTGAACCCGTTTCGTGTTCGTGTCGACCTGTTAACGAACCCGTATACACGAATTGCCAGGTCTACCCTATATCACCACTCACAAACTTGTCAATTCTTGTTGTTGCAAGTTCTAATAAGTTGATATTTAAAATAAAAAAGGAAAAAGAGTAAAAACAAGCTTATTAAAACTTGTCACATCATGATTTGTGAGTGGTATTTGATAGGACATGGTTGCAATAGGCCCTAAGCGCTAGTCGGGAGGTAGACTAGTGCCTAGTACCTAGGCGGCGACATATAAAAACAAAAAAATAGTGCATGTCACACACACACACACACACACACACACACACACACACACACACACACACATATTTATATATATATTACTTCTCTTATTTATATAAATAAATAAATTTAATTAAATATATATAAATATAATAAAAAATTAACAAGACCAACTCAGCCGAATTCGACTGAGTTAGGCGCGGCCGGCTACCTAGGCGGCCGCCTAGGGAGCAATTCGCCTCCGCCTAGGAACGCCTAACGCCTAAGCAGCCGATTTTTGCAACCGTGGCTAGGAATAAATAGCATGCATTTTCGTATTAATAATTTATACATATAATAACTACATGTGAAGGTATAATTATATTCTACTTTGTAGTCTTTAAATTTGCAGTTTCCCTTCTAGGAAAAGTAACGAAATAGAGAGCATACTTATTTAGGTGGTTGTTGAGCCTAGGCTTGTGCAATTAATAAACTACAGCTCAAAAACACTTCCAATTCCTTCAATATCTTTTGCATTTATGTGCATGCCATTAATGGACCGGAAAACCATGTGTGGAGCATGTCTGGATATCATCTTCAAATTAAAATATATTCTCATTTGTTTAGTATTACTATTGATGGTCCAGAGTGATCACATGCATGCAATGGAAAATTATAGATGGGTAAATTAAGACCGTTAACTAACTGAAAATTTTCTTCGGTTTTTGAAAAATTGAAGAATTAAAGAACAAAAAGTAAAATAACAAGTTTACTACTAACATAGTTTTCTATTTTGAAAACTGAAAGCATTTTCCAATAACTTTTACTCTGCCCAGGACCATTATTATTGTCATTATTATTATTATTATTATAATTATTATTATTATTATTATTATTATTATTATTATTATTATTATTATTATTATTATTAATGCACTTGTATTCTTGTAATGTTTCAAACTAATAATTTTTAAGTCCTAAATTATATTATAATAAAAAATTTAATTATATAAAATAATAATTTATATATTTTTTCCCAAAAGGTTGAATCCCCAACCCCAAGGGCTCCACGTCCATGCTCATCAAAGCATATTATATAAAATAATAATTTATATATTGAAATACATATTGAGTGTAGTATATTGTCAAATGAAACTGTAGTTATATAAAAACAATACTGTAGTTGTGTTGTAATGAAACTACAATGTATATAAACTGAAACTAAATAACAGTTTCACATATTTGAGCGTATATTGTCCAATGAAACTGTAGTTGAATTAGAATTATAATTTATTGGTGTTGAAATAAGACTACAATATGTATAAAATTAAATTCAATAACATGTCTTACTGTAATAAGACTATTGGGTTCGAGCTTCAGTGGAGATAACTGTTGACTTTTTGTGCTTCATTAGGTTGAGAAAGTAGCTATGAACAGATACTACATTGTAACAGAGTCAGTAGTACTAAAAAAAAAAAGACTATTATTGTATGTATAATGTCAAAAAAACTGTAGTTGAAACAAAATGAAACTGTAGTTGTACTGAAATAAACTACAATGTATATAAAATAAAACTGAATATATTATATAAGTAGAGCTAATTACACGGAACATGTGACGTTTCTTTTTATTAAGAGAAATGAAACCGTTTGGAACCATGGTCTAGAGTAAAATTTGCCCTCCAAATTCTAAGAAGAACAATGACGAGCCAAGTTGAGCTAACCCAACCCTGTCAATGTAATTCATTAACTACTATAACTATGTGTTCACGTGATACATCCATCAAATTTCCTTATTTCAAGAGGCTCCATATCTCGTTTTAATTACCAAGTATAAGATCGAACACAAATCCACTAATGTAATATATAGCTAAATATGTTTTTTTTCTTAAATTTAATTATTTGATCCACTTTTATATTATACTCTATTATATAAAAGTTTCTTTTTCTAAAATTCCGCAATAGAAAACTAGGAGCACAAATTGATCAAAATTCAAATAGGGAATACTTACAGATTATCTCCAGCTTTGGAGCATATATATATATATATATATATATATATATATATATATATATATATATATATATATATATATATATATATATGCATTATGTCCTTTATTTTGTCTTAGGAATCTAACGTTTTCCATTAAGTAGCATGCATGCACGTGAAGAAATATACAACAAAAGGGTAGGTGTATGAATGATAATTTTGTGCATAAATAATATAATGTTGGTCCCATGCAAATAAAAGTTTAGAAGAGAAGCGAGTTAAATAGAATTTTAAAAAACTTAAGGAGTTTTTTTTTTTTTTTTTAAATACTATTGACCCTGTTACATGTAGCATCTGTCCATATACTTTCTCAACCTAATGAAGCCCAACAAAGTCAACATTGCCCTTACTAAGGCTCGAACCCATGACCTCCCACTTGAGAGAATCACTTCATGCCGCTTGACGAGTTTTAGAATATAGAAAATTTATTTCCCCCTACAGAGCCTTTATAGTATGCAATTTAAATTTCCTTAAAAAAAGGGATTTGTATTTATACTAGTGCAATTGTCTTCTTTTTCAATGTGGGACAAGGGTTTCTTCTAAGTTTTCCCACCATCATTTTTTTCAACTCAAATGAGTATTCTTTTAAAATTAATTTCTCACTTACCAATTATCCGTTTTGAGCATACAAATTGAAAGTAGGCAATAGTGATATTTGTATCACAAAATAGCCCCTTACAATGTCATTTTATCTAAAATTTCTAACAGTTGGACAAATTAAGACCAAGTTATGTTGGACGTACTCAATTTTGAAATGACACCGCTCTCTTTTTACTTGAGTTTTTATCCATCAGATTTTACAGATCGATGGCTTAGGTTTGTCCACAGGTTCTCACTTTGGGAGTGGTTCTCATATGAACCGAATTATTATTATTATTCATATTATTATTATTATTATTATTATTATTATTATTATTATAATATATGTGTGTGTTAACGTGATGCATCCATCAAATTTCCTTATTTCAAGAGGCTCCATATCCCACTTTAACTAACAAGCATAATAAGAACAAAAATCCACTGATATTTTTTAGCTAAAATTGTTTTTTTTTCCTTTAATTTTATTCGGTCCCGCTTTATATTATAATTTATTAAATAAAGTTTCTACTTCAAAAATTCCGCAAAAAAAAAAAAAAAAAAAAAAAAAAAAAAAGAGAAAAAACTAAGAGCACCATTTGATCAAAATGCCAAATATAGAGAATACATGCAGATTATCTCCAGCTTTGGTGCGATAATGCATATATATATATGCATTATCTCCTTTATAGCTTTGGTGAAATATGTCCAAGCCGACCACCGACCAATGAATTTTTTGAACCTATTCTTATTAGTGTTACATTATTGATTCTTGATTTCATGTAAGTTTTTTTGTTTTGTTTTGTTTTTTTTGTTTTGTTTTTTTATTTCTAATCTGAGTAGTTTTAATTTGTAGAATAATTTATTTATTACTACTTCTAATCTTCAATATAAATTGATTATTATTTCAAAACATTTTCTAAGATTTCTCATCCTTTTTTATATTATGATTTTATTTATATAGTTAATAGTTAATTGACTATAATAAAAATAGGAATAAGGGTCAAATACCGCAAATTATATCGTGGACCGTGGTCCACAATGCATTGTGGACCGCGGTCCCAAAACGACGTCGTTTTGATTAATGAAAACACACGGATGAAAAAGTTTATTTAATAAATTATAAATACTGCACAATGCCACTCACTTTCTTTTCATATATACTGCACTTTCTTTTCATATATACTGCACTTTCTTTTCAACACAACTGCAGTTACCTTTCAACACAACTGCAGTTACTTTTTGATATAACTACAGTTTCATTCGATAATATAAAAACACAAATGTGAAACTGTTATTCAGTATCTTTTCATATACACTGCACTTTCTTTTCAACACAACTACAGTTACTTTTTGATATATCTACAGTTTCATTCGATAATATCAAACACAAATGTGAAACTATTATTCAATATCTTTTCATATACACTGCACTTTCTTTTCAACACAACTACAGTTACTTTTTGATATAACTACAGTTTCATTTGATAATATCAAAACAAATGTAAGGCAGTATCCTTTGGAATGAACTGTAGTTTCCATTACGGGGCTCCGTCTCCCACTTACTAAAACGACGTCGTTTTGGGACCGCGGTCCACGATATAAGAACTGGTCAAATACACCATTCAATTACACACCAAACCGCAATTATGTCCAAAACACTACAATTAAGTTCCTGAACAATACAAATTAATGCAAATTACACCTAAAATGACTTGTTTACTGCTGACGCGTCAGTTCTTTTATTTAAAAATAATTTTTTAAATTTTATTTTAATAATTTTAATTAAAAATAACTTGTTTACTTTTTTTTTTTAATTTCTAAGTATAATTTTCTTAGTTATTATTCATATTGTTAGAATATATATATATATATATATATATATATATATATATATATATATATATATATATATATGAGCAAATACCAATTTTGGTCCCACGACTATTAGCAAAATGACAATTTTGGTCCACATGTTTCATTTCTACCAATTTTGGTCACACGACTATTGTTTAGTACCAATTTTGGTCCAACGACTACTGTTTTAGTGCCAAAATTCATCGCACCGGTCACCCATCCGTTTAAAACGTGCTGAAAACTAAAAATTTTGAAGGTATTTTCGTCCTTTTCAACTTAATATCCCAAATTAGAGCATGAATAAAGAGATTTAAGCCCTAAGATCGATCACAATTCATAATTCTCTTCCTCAAATTAAGGTAAAATGAGGAGGAAAACTGTGAATTTTGATCGATTTTATGACTTAAATCCATTTATTCATACTCAAATTAAGATATTAAGTTGAAAATGGTGAAAATACGCTTAACAATTTTAGATTTTTGCACGTTTTACACGGATGGGTGACCGGCGCGATGAATTTTGGCACTAAAACAATAGTCGTGGATGAAAATTGGTACTAAAACAATAGTCGTGAGACCAAAATTGGTAGAAATGAAACATGTGGACCAAAATTGTCATTTTGCTAATAGTCGTGGGACCAAAATTGGTATTTGCTCATATATATATATATATATATATATATATATGAAATACAATATAATTAGGAATAAATTAATTTAATTATATAAATTTTCTCTATAAATTGATGTAAATATATACATGTAATTATGTAAATATGTACCTGATTTGAGATTATATTAGTAAATGCAGGCTATCAAGTTCCTAAAGATATATTTCTTTGGTAAATGTAGGTATAGCTATTTACACCCATCATTAGTACTCAATCTAACTGAAGTGTGAGAATCACACCATGAGTTATATATTCTTCTCATAAAGGTTGAATCAACGGTACAACACTCTGGCCCGACACAGAGGCTAGACATTGGTTCATGGCGTACAAAAAGCTCCCCTCAACATGAGTTATACATTATTCTTCTCCTAAAGGTTGGATCCCCACCCGGCCCCCAAAGGCCCCAAGCTCGGGCTCTACACAAATGTTAGACATACATTTGCTCATTGCGCACAAGAAGTTCCCCTCACTTTAAGAGGTTGCTCCATATTGCTGCTAGTGAGACTCGATTTCAAGTCTCTTCTTCCAAATCTCACCCTTATAACCCGTTGAGCTGTCCATGCGTGCATGAGTTATACATGCTGATCTTATGATTGAATTGTATTCAATTGCATAATAAGTAGCATGAGTGTCCTGGCAAGAGGATATGATACCATTGCTTTATTGATTTTTAGAGGCTTTCCTTTCCTTCGATTAAAACAAAAAATTCTACCATCCACTTATTTAAAATTTATATTGGTCATTGGCGGCATGATTTTTGTACTAAACCATTAATATGACTTCCATTAACTGAAGAACTTTAAAAGGACATGACTAACAGATGGACATAGCATGGTTGATGCATACAGTTTAAGCTCTTACATCAGGTTTGGTTCGAATTTTGAGGGAATATGAATGTTATTCTATAAGAAATAAAATATAAGTAAGGAATAAAACAAAATTGTATTTTATTGTTTGATTCGCTGAAAGAATAGACTTTAATAATACTATTTTAATGTTTGATTTGTTTAAAGAATAGAAATGAAATACGTTTTTAAAAGACATAAATACCACTAGACAAAAGGTTGCAGAGCTTGAACCAGAAAAAGTGTTGTACGGATGATAAAGAAGTGTTGTGATAGGGAGAAAAAAAAATCTAAACAAATTTTAGATCAGATTTAACTGGGGGTGGGGGTAAAGTATGAAACAACAAATTTCGACTATTCTTGAGAACGTAACTCAGGAATTGTCTAATACTAAAGGCCCTGAAATCCCTATTTCCTTGCAAGGGGATGGAGGATCTCATTCCTGGAAACAATATTTCCAGAAATAAAAAATACTACCAAACAACGGAATAGACATGTTCTCAGAAATGTCATTCCATTTCAAGCCTATTTTGTGAACAAAACATGTGTTAATGCAATATTTATGGGTTTTGTATCAAAAATTGTTTGAATTACATCCACTTGTCTCGGCATATATATATATATATATATATATATATATATATATATATATATATATATATATATATATATATATATAGGATCGCGTTCAGGTGAGAACTGGGCGCCCAGGAGAGAACTGAGAACGAATCACAGCGCGCCACGTGTCCGGAATGTAGTTGCAACTAACGCTATAACTAGGTGCACTTCATGTTATAACTAGGTGCACATAGGTGTACCCAGGTGCATAAATGTTAACAAGGTAAATTACTTGCACCTGCAGGTGAAAATAGGTGCACACGTGCAAGTAAAATGTATAACAAGTGCAAGTAAATTATACAATGAGCATCAATACTAAGTGCACCTAATGTTATAACTAGGTGCACCTATTGCTATAACTAGGTGCATATAGGTTGCAACCAGGTGCATGAATGTTAACAAAGTAAATTACTTGCACAAGTGCAAGAAAAATGTATTGCAGATGCAAGTAAAATGTATTACAGGTGCAAGTGAATTGTACAGTGAGCCAATACTAAGTGCACCTAATGTTATAACTAGGTGCAACCTATGTTATAACTAGGTGCACCTAGGTTGCACCCAGGTACATGAATATTAACAAGGTAAATTACTTGCATTTGTAAGTGAAAGTATTTGCGAAAATAGGTGCATGAATATTAATAAGGTAAATTACTTGCACTTATAAGTTAAAATATGTGCGAAAATAGGTGCACTTGTAAGTGAAACTAGGTGCACTTTTAAGTGAAACTAGGTGCACTTGTAAGTGAAACTAGGTGCACCAAAGTTCCAGTTATTTACGAAAATGCTACCGCGTCATTTTTTTAAAATTGCATCTGATTCGTTGATCTGGACACGTGGACGACTGTGGAGCGTTCTCATTTCCTACCTGGGCGAGAGTTCTCACGAGAGTGCACCCCTATATATATATATATATATATATATATAAACAATATGTATCTTTTATTTATTTATTTAGGAAGTTTACACAAACTTTAAAATGTATGCTGCATAATTGAAAAGAACAAACACATTTTCCCCCAACAATTCATAATTTGACTTCCAATTTACACGCACAATAACATGTTGACGTATGAAATAGAGAATCAATCAGGACTTTTAAAAACTTTTAAAGTGATGGATTTTAATTGATGACTTTTGTAGAGTTTTTGTAGACTTCTTCCTTGTATACGGGAGGTGGTGGGTTCGAGCCTCAGTGGAGGCGTTGCTGTCTCTTTGTGCTTCAGTAGGTTGAGAAAGTAGTTTATGAACAGATACTACACTGTAATAGAGTCAGTAGCATTCAAAAAAAAAACATTTATAGACTTTTAAAAACTTTTTCATATTAAAAAGTCTACAAAAGTCATTAAAACTCTAAATTGAATACACCCGTACAAACATTCAATAACTTCTATTGATACATTATTTATAATTTTTTTTATAAATTTATATTTTTATAAATCATAAATAAATTAATGAATTGCAAAAAAAAAAAAAAAATATTGATTGTCACAAGAATAGAGTATATTATACTAAAGAAAATATAATCAATTTTCACTAAATATAACCAATAAAAATATTTCTTGAACTAATAAAACAACTAATGTTGAGTAATATAATAATCATCAACTCATTACTCTCCTCATGTGCCCATATTGCATAATTTTTATTAACTTTGTTTTTACTTTTACTCTTTTCGTGATGAACATCTCCCATTTATTTTTTGAAAGGAGAACATCTCCCATTTATAATTACTATAAAATAAATAGAATATCTTAAAAAATTCAACTTAACACAAATAAATATATTAATAATTAATTACCATACAATTATATAAAATTTTATTAATTAAATAAAAATTATTCAATATAAATTATACAATTGTAATACTATATACTATTGGAGAACACCTTCTAAGTTACGAGTCATGCCCAAATAATTGTTATTCAATTGTTATTCGTACTACTATTGTACACTAAAATATGGCAATACAATTCCTAATACAATATATTCTTTCATACTTTCCTATTCGTAATACAATTTTAGATTAATTAAAAATTACTAATTGTAATAAAATTGAACATATTAATAAAAAAAAAATCATACATTTTAACTTCCCTCCCAAAACATTCCTATACTATTAATGTTTGCGTAATATTGTAAACTTTTGACACTCGTTCTCCAAATATTAACTATACAGATGGATGATTTTCACCTTCTCAACAAAACATTCCAAGTGAGCCTATTGAATATTTAAATGGAGATGTCGAGTACATGAGGACCTCCGGGTGCGGGAGAATCGTTTTGCAACGCAATTAGAAAGCTCAAGATATTGCCACCCGGTTGACTTTAGTTTGACTGTTATTCTTTTAGTCCATTATTATGTAAATCATCTACTATATGTGTAGAGCCAAAAAACAACTTCTTTGTAATCAAAAAATACCATTTCCTAAAATAGGATTTCACAAAAGAAAAGTCATCGAAAGGACTAAAAGTGTCCAAAATATGATAGGCTAGGGTGTTAAATGACAAAAAAAAAAAAAAAAAAAATTATCTGGAGCTAAATTTGGAATTGTCACCAAAGGCTGTGGACCTCTACTGAAATTAACTCATTGAAAAAATAATTAAAAATTTTGAAGAGATAAAATTACCCTTGCCTAAAATAGATTTTACTAAAAAAAAATTCATAAGAAAGATAAAAAAAAATGTCCAAAATATGATAATCTGGGGGTGTTAAATGGCAAAAATAGTAGTCTGAGACTAAATTTAGAATTACCACCAAGGACAAAAGACCTCCGCTAGAATTAACTCTGTTTGTTAAGTATTTTATTTGAACTATTTTGTTATTAGAAGTTCTTTTCTATTATTTTCTTTCCTTTTTCTTTTATTTTTTAAATTATAAATAATGTATCAATAGAAGTTATAAAATATTTGTAAGTATGTATTCAATGTCCTACCGTACTATGGATAAAAATAATGAAGTTGGAAAAGTAATGTTGAGGAAGAACTAGAAAAATAATTTTATGATATATTATAATTTTTGTTTTTTTTTTGTAAAAAAATTATAAATAATAAGAATCAAAGTCATTAAAATTTTGTAACGACGCATATTCGAATTTGAATTACTTTGTAGAATTTTTAAAATGAAAAGGTTAATAAAAGTCTATAAATATTTTTTATATACATTTTTATAAGCTAAGTTTACAAAAGTTAAGAACAATTTTATAAAAATCATCAAAATTTTTTTAAAAATCTATCATCTTAAAAGTTTTTAAAACTCTAAAAAATAATGATTGAATACACCCTAAGAAGAAAAGATAAACAAAAGCAATTATGTATTTTCTATGGGCAATTGGGCATAGAGAATTATGGATAAGTTTGTGCTCTTAATTTTCTAAGCCAATTTTGCCAATTTTGCGAATACGTAGCGGTGGGCGGGCGGTGGATGATAATATACATTTATGATTTGCATTATTAGTACGCCAATTGCCTAAAACCTTAATTTATTATAATAATGATAATATGCATCAATAATTTTTGAATTTTGAAATAAAAACTTTTTCTAGTGTCACCTTTGTTTTATCATAATTAAAATTTACATTACACTTATTATTTTACATTATGTGTATTGTCAACACCTCTCCACAAAACATGTACATAGAGTATATTATACATCATTTTAACTTATAAAATACTTTATTATAACGCATAAAGTATATTAGTATGACTCATAAAATACATAATCTTATTTCAGGAATTTCAATGCATTATTTTAACAAATATAAATGACTAAATTGTCATTTTGGTCCACTGACTATAGGAGTCCTGTTAATTGTAATCCATGACTTTCAAAAGTGTTAATTGAATACCTTGACTATTCAATTTTTATCAATTTTGGTCAATTAGGCCAAATTGGTGACCAAATTTTGCCTAATCGGGTCTGGTTTTGGTTAAATCGGACACAATTAAAAAGACGAATTACCCTTCAGATTCAGCATTAATTGGCTAGTTAAGTTTTTCCGGTAAAATTTGGCCGCCAATTTGACCGGGGTGACCAAAATTGATAAAAATTGCATAGTCAAGGTATTCAATTAACACTTTTGAAAGTCGTGGATTGCAATTAATAGGATCCCTATAGTCAGTGGACCAAAATGACAATTTACTCAATATAAATTATATTATTCTAACTCATCATAAAATACATTATCTTACCACAGAATGTTCATTATTCTAACACAAGCCTAGAGCAAACATCAAAACGATGTTGTTTTAGAACGTGATCCACACAGCTAATTTGCCAGGCTTTATCCAAAAAATTTCATAAGAAGGCCGTCTAGTGAACAGTAAAACTAAAATTAGCAGGCCACGAGGAGCGCGAGCGCTTTCGTTTGAATTTTTTTTCTTGGGAATCTCACGTTTTCCATTATATGTGTTTTGGTAGACGGATGAGATGAATGGCAGGCTGAGAGATGTATATAAAGCTCAAGAATCTGCATGTAGCTTCACCACCACGTACAAAATCTAATTAAACAGAAATAGCTTTACAAGAAAGGAAGAAAGAATTGAAGATGAGTAGTGGCATTGCGGAAAGATGGAAGGTTCTAAGTGGGAGTGATAAGTGGGAAGGGCTACTGGACCCTTTGGATTCCGATCTGTGCTGCTACCTCATTCACTACGGAACCATGGTGGGACCCGCAAGTGACGCTTTCATAGACGAACCAGCTTCCAAATATGTGGGATTATCTCGATACGCCAGGAGAAATCTCCTAGCCAAGTCTGGAGTTGTGAAGGGAAACCCTTTCAAGTATAAATCAATCAAACCTTCTCTCTCTTTCTCTCTTTCTGTCTGTTTATTATCAATTTCTCATTCACTCATCCACGAGTCAGCTGAGCTAGTTTTTTTAATTGTTTCAGATATGCCCCATCAACAGATATCATATTCCAAGATAAAGGGTATATGGTGAGGCCAGCGCGAGTGGATGCAGTAGTGGTAAAGGAATCAAACTGGATCGGATATGTTGCAGTGGCCACGGATGAAGGAAAAGTTCGTTGGAGAGACATTCTGATTGCTGGGAGGGGAACAAAACGACCCTCAGAGAAGTTAGCCAATGTAACATTCACTTTTGTTAATGCGCCATTATATTAATCTTTGGCCAAGATTCTAATCCTCTAGTGCATAATGTTTATTAGAACCCTTTATGCGCTTATAACTTGAATGCGGAAGCACAAATAACAATGAACCGCATGTAAATCAAATTAATCAACTAAACAATGTTCATGATTATAGATCTTTAATTAAAACAAGAATAAAGATAAAAACTTACTTGATTCCATTGAGATGTAATCTCTAACCTGAATAATCAAGAATGCTTCACCTCTCTGATCTGTATACCTTAATCACCTCCCGGAGACTAGAAAACTCAGAGACTAAAAACCTTATGATCAGAAACCGTATGATCCTGGAGTTTTCCTGGGTATTTATAGATGTGATGAGAACCCCGGCCCTCTTTAAAGAGGAATGGGAACCTTCCTTTAAGGAATATAAATCCCTCTAGGAATGTGAAACCTCCTTTTAGGAGAACTCATATCCTTTTTCCATTATACATCTTTTAACCCTTATATACTTAAATTTTAACAGAATGAGAGGGAGGGAATTTCACCCAGTAATTCTGCCTTTATACATCACTAATCATCAACGTGAGTCCTTATGAAATTACAACCTTTATTATATAAATCAATGTTAGGAAATAATTATTTCTAACAGTCTCCCACTTGATTCATATAAGCATGACACCTTTATTATATGAATCAACGTTAGGAATAAATTATTTCTAACATTCTCCCACTTGATTCATATAAGTATAACTTTACATTTTCAATCCTTCATTTGAGCTCACTTAATATGAAAATGTAGAAGTCAGAACCTCATCGAACTTTACTAACCGAATCATGGCGGTTACAGGCCTGACATAGCGTCCTGCTCCCTTCCATGTATCACAATTAATAAGAATTCGAACCATAATAATAAGGTCAAAATCCGAAATAACCTTATTCCTTATGTCTTAACTAAATAAGACCAAAGTTATCACTTCTGAATTATGCATAAATAAGTGATCAACATCAACAATAACAAAATAAAAACCTGAATAGATATCTAAGAGTATCAACCACCCAATGTGCTAATCAAACATAAATCCATACATGTATGGCAGGATTAACCGTTATACAAGGACTTTACCAGTATGCCCAATTTTACCAACATGGCCAATGAAGGTTTTGGGCGCCAATCCCTTAGTCAACGGATCCGTGATCACAAGATCGGTGCCAAAGATGCACTATTGATACTCCTTTTGATTTTGTACCTTCTCCAGACAGAAATTTCAAATCCATGTACTTGACACCTCTAGTATATCTGTCGTTCTTTGAGAAGAACACAGTTGCCGCATTATCATAATGAATCCTCAATGGTTTGGCTATAGTGTCGACAATAACCAAAACCAAAAATGAAATTGCGCATTCGTGATGATTTGAATCTGTAGCCTCAAAGCATGCTACAAATTCTACCTCCATAGTGTAAGGAGTAATGGCAGACTCCTTCTCACTTTTCCAAAATATTGCTTCATCAGCAAGTAGGAAAATATGTCCGAATGTGGAGTTTCTGTTATCCAAACATCCGCCATAGTCTGAGTATGAATAACCTACAACCTCCAGGTTATTCTTCCTTCTATATGTGAGCATGTAGTCCTTAGTGCCTTGTAAGTATCCTAGGACCTTCTTTGCAGTTTACCGGTTTATATCTTTCTAAAACTTTGTTAATGTAAGCCTTCTGGGATAAACCTAAAATCCCTTGTGATTTATCATGAAACATTTCTATTCCAATCACAAATGAAGTCTTAGAAAGATATTCCTTAACATCACGCATTATACCTTTATCAAAATAATTCTCAAAGAGTCTTTCTTAGAAACCAGAGAGAAAGTCTCTTTATAACCAAAATGAGAATTATTGCCCTGTATGGCTTGGTTAAATGAGACTGGATCATTATCAATGCTCAAGTCACTTTCATGCTCAAGTGCATAAACAATGTAGTCACTACATCAGGAATGGTTGGTCTTCGTCTAGTAGATGTCCTTAAAGCCGCTTCCTGTTGAGTTTGCACTAGATCATCAACTTGAGTTTCAACCTCATCTTCATTTACAATAGCTTCCTTATGTGGAATTGGAGCATCTAGTTGCTGTTGTTCCAAAGTATTTCCATAAGGCTGCACTTGCAGCAATAGGAACTACAGCAGGAAAGGATCACTTGATGAACATAGATCCATCAATGACTCCTTAATCTCAACATTACAAGCTCCCACACTCCCACAGACTTTGCTATTTTCAATGAAGTGAGCATTACCAGACTCAACAATCCTCGTACTATGATTAGGACAATAAAACATGTATACCTTAACCCTTTACGGATATCCAATGAAATTACCACTATTGGTTATGGAATCCAATTTATTTCATGTGAATTATATATCCTCACTTTAGCTTGACAGCCCCAAATGTGAAGATTCCTCAAACTAGGTTTCCTTCCTATCCATAGTACATAAGGTGTTTTAGAAACAACCTTAATAGGAACCCTTTTGAGTAAGTATGCTATTGTCTTTAATGCATACATTCACAATGAAACAAGCAATATACATTTTATTAACCATACTCCTAACCATTTCCATAAAAGTACGATTTTGCCTTTCAAAAGAGACACAGCCATCTGTATGTATCATCTTGTGCATTTCTTACAACACAACATCATTCATAACATTAAACCAGGAATTAACAAAGTCTGCATTAAGATTGAAACAATATAAAGTATCCAACAAAACACTATAACCACAAAAAGGTGTTTTGATGATACAAAGAAAATATTCGTTTCCAATCTTAAGGTTAAAACCCAATATGTCCAACATAGATGCTGAAGCAAGATTTCTAGAACATTCTGGAACATATAGACAATTCTCAAGATCAAAGCAAAAGCATGTATCCAGCTTAATGCTATAAGTTCCAATACCTTTAATTCTAGCTTTCATCTTGTTCACATGAAAAGAAACTTTTCATTTTCCCTTTGAGGTTGAAACATCAGAAAACCTTGCATAATGTTAGAAACATGTGTTGTAGCACCAGTGTCTAACCACTAAGTATTAGAAGGAACCTCAATAAAATTGAATTCAAAGCATACTGAAATTGAATGTATACTTCTCCTTTCCATCCAAGCTATCCTCTTCAGGCATTTAGCCTTCTTGTGCCCAGGTTTGTTACAGAAATAGCATTTATGCACTTTCTGAACGCACCTTGCACCTTCATAGGATGCTTTCCCTTCTTTTACTTTTAGACTTACTGCCATTATCACTGACATCATAACTGCCACCATTATAGCGTGATACAATAGTGTTCACTACAACCTTTTATCTCACATATCAATTGCCTTGAGTTAACAAACCTTTATTCAGACTATGATATATAAACCTTAAGTTTGTATTTAAATCCGCCTTTGGGTCAAATTTAAATACAATGTCAATTTACCGACATGCATCATTCACACATACTTGAATGAGATTATTCATCAAGTTCAAATTTAATATATAGGCCATCTTTGGACATGCGCTACATATTAACAAAACAAGAATCATAATCTCCTAAAATTGTCATTAATCACATGTCTGATTCACCTTTGGGTGACCGCTAGAACCATTTGTTAATGATCACAAATGTTTATCAATCCTTAGTGTCATTCAATGATGCAAAATATCATGTGTATAATAAACATTTGTAAACATAAATAATTATTTAGCTATTACCTTGAGTGGGCCACTTTGGTGACTAACGCACTCGCCTTATGCTAATAATTCATTTATGTGAATAAACCTTAATTTATATGTCGTTTTATTATAACATATAAATTAAGAGTGGATCAAATCTCCATCCATAATTGATCCTTTATATATACATATGAGCCCAGAATTTAAAGCTAGTCCAAATGCTTTAAACAAACCGTAAGGGCCCAAACTTATATATAATCCCTTATATTTTAAGCCCAAATTAAATGAGCCTAGAATTTAAAGCAAGTCCATAATACCTTAAATAACCAAAGAGGCTCAAATTAATTGGCCAACAAAATAATCCTCATTTTGTCTTTTCCTCTTCATACCTCCCACGGAGCCGACCGGAAATCGGAGAAGCTCCACCGCATGCCCTCCGTCGTGGGAACTTGGCTACGCCACCATAGCCGTTCGTGACTCCAAGTTTGATTCCATTACAGTAGTTGATTCCAACATTCATACAAATAATCCAGCAATAGGAGTACACATACGTAATATTCGATTCCAGAAACCAACCAAATCAACTTATATATAATCAAACAGTACATGTATATATTTGTTGGTTTCAATTTATTTTGATTCCACGAACATATTTATGTGGACAAGCCTTAATTTATATGTCGTTCTCTTATAACATATAATACATGATTAATAGTGACAAACAATATACTATATAAATCATGTAATAGCAAGTAATATGGACAATCATACATATTAATTTTGATTCCAAGTACGGTACATACATACGCATCATATATGCTATTGATTTCATAACTTTGATTCCAAGAATTAGGACAATATATATGTAGTATATATGTATAAACAGTACGCTGTACGCACATTGATTTAGAATCATGCAAATCAATTTTAATATACATAACCTATATGTTTGTTGATTCCAGGAAATACGCAAACCAATTTACATATCATTAAAATATATTTGATTTCAAGCAGTACGTGCATACGTATACATATTTGATTGTGAGTTGCCAATTTGATGAATGAAATTCATATAATCAATTCATTACCAACAAATACGAACCGTGACGACTTTAAAACCCACAATCAATTAAAACCTTATAATTAAAAATCCCCAAATATCATGAACCCTAATTTTAGTAATTAATCAATTTACAAGTAGGCTCTGATACCAAATGTTTATTAGAACCCTTTATGCGCTTATAACTTGAATGCGGAAGCACAAATAACAATGAACCGCATGTAAATCAAATTAATCAACTAAACAATAATGTTCATGATTATAGATCTTTAATTAAAACAAGAATAAAGATAAAGACTTACTTGATTCCATTGAGATGTAATCTCTAACCTGAATAATCAAGAATGCTTCACCTCTCTGATCTGTATACCTTAATCACCTCCTGATGATACGGAGACTAGAAAACTCAGAGACTAAAAACCTTATGATCAGAAACCGTATGATCCCTGGAGTTTTCCTGGGTATTTATAGATGTGATGAGAACCCCGGCCCTCTTTAAAGAGGAATGGGAAACTTCCTTTAAGAATATAAATCCCTCTAGGAATGTGAAACCTCCTTTTAGGAGAACTCATATCCTTTTTCCATTATACATCTTTTAACCCTTATATACTTAAATTTTAACAGAATGAGTGGGAGGGAATTTCACCCAGTAATTCCGCCTTTATACATCACTAATCATCAACGTGAGTCCTTATGGAATTACAACCTTTATTATATAAATCAATGTTAGGAAATAATTATTTCTAACACATAAGGGTTGGTACGATATGTATACCACTATCAATCAAGATTCCCAATTGAATCAAACCAGTGCCAGAGATCAGGTATTTTTATTTCATTTCACTCTCTTTTTGGCATTATATTACTCCCTCCATCCCATTTTATGTGTCTTATTCGCTTAACCAGGTTTGACTTGGCTTCTCTTTGTTATATATATAGATTCGTGAAGAAGTTGCAAGACTTGTCGAGTTATACAAGAACGAGGAAATTAGCATAACCGTGACAGGACACAGCTTGGGTTCATCCATGGCAACACTGAATGCAACAGACCTAGCTGTGAATCCGGTCAACAATAATAAAGATATTCTTGTCACTGCTTTCTTGTATGCAAGCCCCAAAGTAGGGGATGAAAATTTTAAAAATGCCATTTCCAATCAAAAAAACCTTCGAGTCTTGCGAATCACCGACATCAATGATTTCGTTCCAACACTTCCCCCGCCTGGACCAATAGATGGTACCACATGGCCACTATATGATTACGTAGATGTGGGGGAGGGTATTGCAATTGAATCTAAGAAATCCCAGTATTTGAAGCCTGAAATTAATAACCTGTTAACTCACGACTTGGTGCTTTACATGCATGGAATTGATGGATTCCGGGGGTGTCAAGGAGGGTTTGAGCATCAAGGATACTTTGATCTTGCCAAAGTTAATAAGTTCCAGGATGCTTTGAAAGACGAGTATCGTACGCCGATAGGATGGTTGAGCGTAAAGGATAACGGAATGGTTCAGCAGGAGGACGGAACTTATATTCGCAGGACGAGACGTTTTAAACACCTACAAATAGTTTCGTGTGTGCGTGTTTGAATAAAGTAGTCTTCATGAAGACCTACCTTTCTATATATAATTAGTAGTGTGTTTTGAATAAGATTGGAGCTGATGAGGCAACTAGTAGCTTGTGGCTAGCTGTCTAGTCCAATGCATGTGTGCTTGTATTTGAATTATTATGTATCAATCATCTCTCTTCAAGAATATATATAATATAATATAATAAAAGACTTGAATTATATTAATGCTTTTCTCCCTATATGCTTAACAAAACTAATTTAATTTGAATAATCTTCGTTCCAGCTGTTCCTGCCTTTGTGTTGCGGAGCTGAATGTATGAAAAATGTTATTAGTATTTCTAATTTTCATTATGTTTATTTCCTAATAAAATATATTATTCCCTACGTTATTATTCTTAATACAATTCTAGATTAAAATTATAATCGGAATAATATAGTACATATATTTTCCTACAATGCAATCTATACCATTAATAAAAATAAAATTCTCAATTTTAACTTCCCGTCCAAAACACTCATATACTATTAAGGTTTGTGTAATGTTATAAAATATGATAATACAATTCCTAATAAGATATATTCTTCACACGTTCCTATTCGTAATACAATTATAGATTAAAATTACTAATCGTAATAATACACCTGCAATGCAATCTATACTATTAATTAAAACAAAATTCTCTATTTTAACTTTTTGCCCAAAACACTCCTATACTATTAGGTTTGCGTAATGTTATAAAATATGATAATACAATTCCTAATAAAATATATTCTTCCATACGTTTTATTCGTAATACAATTCAATTAAAATTACTAATCGCAATAATACAGTACATATATTTTCCATAATATTAATAAAAATAAAATATTCAATTTTAACTGCTATTTAAATAGACTTTGTATCCAGAAACAACTTTAGTTTTGAATACAATTTGAAACTTTATGAGTTAATTTGGTTCTTGAGAGTTTCTCTCTTTGTCACTTGTTGGCATTGTTTGTTGTCCTGTATCAGTTGGTATATATCAGAGCTGAGATCAAGGTAAACGCTTAGTGAAAATATGAAGGAAAATGAGAAAACTTTTTATGAAACAATTTTTGCGATGCCCTGTGATTAGGGGTGGGAATAGGCCAGGCCCCTTCATAGGGGCCTACGGCCTAGCCTACTTAGGGCCTAGCCTATTTAATAAAAAGGCCAGGCCTAGGCCTAATTAGAAGCCTATTTAGTTAAATAGGCCTAGGCCTATATTTAAAAGCCTAGCCTACAAGCCCGCAGGCCTAGCCTATTTATTTATATATATATAATTTAACCTCACTATATATATATAACTTACCACCCTAATTCCCAATACCCAAATCCCAAATACGACTTACTAATTAGTAAACAGTGTTAGATATTACTAGTTACTATTGCTATTATGCTAAATTGCTAATAATTAGTATTACTAATTACTAGCAATAATTCTGCTAGTCGTTTAGTGTTTACAGTTTACTAGCAATGAGTAAAGTAGTAATACTAATGTAATATGAGCCTACTAGTAATTGATTGCAGGATTTATATATTTGTAGTAATATAATACTAGTAATTAGTAAACAATACATTGTTGAATTTTTTATTACGAACTTTTACTTATTAAACTTGTGATGTTGGATACTGTATTATGAAATATGAACTTATGATTTTGTCATTCATTATGAAATATGAACTTAGGTATTTTTTTTAAAATCTTTTACATGTATACTTTAAAAGGCTTTAAAAAAGCCTATTTAGGATCTATTTTGAAGCCTTTTTAAAGGCCTATATGCTAAATAGGCTTTTAAAAAGGCTTCAGGCCAGGCCAGGCCAACTGTAGGCTCAGGCTTGAGCCTAAAAAAAAGCCTACATACAGGCTCAGGCTCAGGCCCAGACTTTAGATTTTCATAGCAGGCCCAGGCTTAATTTTCTAAAGCCCGGCTCGGCTTAGTCTATTTCCACCCTTACCTGTGATTACTAGATACATTTCTTTCAAAAATATCATAATGTTAGTAAATACGCAGAGGACATGTTATGGATGAGATCATGTGAAATTCCATCTTGCATTCTGTCAAATTTATGAAGACTCTAAGAAATTAGCTAGTGATCATAAATCTGATTGCTTATCAGAAACAACCTATGTACGTATGCTATTAACGTAGTAAATCTCTATCAAGTATAAATAGAATTATATTCCTTCAAAGCTTAGAAGAAGATTTTTTTTTTTTTTGAGAAAAAATTATTTGCTCCTCCCTAACTGATTATCAACAATTAGCCATTAGTTAGTACCATACTCGTCTTTTAGCAAATATCATGCATCATCGGCCTGATTGAGACATAGTAATCATATAAAGCTCCTTGGGAACATTGAAGGTGCATTCAATCAAGACTTTTAAAAACATTTAAATACTTTTAAAATGATGAATTTTAATTGACTTTTTGTAGAGTTTTTGTAGACTTTTCTAGAAACTTTTAAATTTTTATCTACTTTGTAAGAGTTTATAAATATCCATAGAATGAACATTTATATACTTGATGGATATATTGGGAAGTGGAGCGGAGCGAACCGACCCGGAAGGGCGGAGCAAGCGAACCTGCACCCGAGATCAAGCTCCGTATAAGCCATGGCTCGAGTGCCGACCCCGGGTCGGCACTCCATGACTTCGGAGGACTTGGGCCGTGTTTGGTGTCGACCCCGGGTCGACACCTTGGACATCGGATTGGTCTTGAGCCGTGGTGGGTGTCGACCCCGGGTCGACACATGAGACCTCCGTTTGGGCCTTGGGCTGTGGTTGGCGGGGTCGGCACCTTGGACCTCGGCCGGGTTTTCGACCCCAGGTCGGTCTAGAGGGCTCGGTCAAAGAAGGACTCGGGGGCCCACGATCAAAGTTTGTTACAACCAACCCCCGTTTTAGGGGGGGCGGTTAGAGGGCTTGGTAGTATAAAATAGTCCATTGTTGTCTTAACAAGACATGTGATCCTAATTGTCCTAATACAACACCCTTTGTATTACTCTTACACACTATATTTAATACAAGAATTGTCCTCGCGACATTCGTCCATTATCTTTCCTATCGAATCGTCTATTCGCTATTTACAATTATTTATTCGGGTTTAATGATTCGGGCTACCCCGGGTTAATTAAATCCATCAATACTTTTAAAAACTTTTTCATATTAAAAAGTCAACAAAAGTCATTAAAATTCTAAATTGAATACACCCGTACAAACATTCAATAACTTCTATTAATACATTATTACTCCGTATAATTTTTTTATAAATTTATATTTTTTTAAATTATAAATAAATTAATGAATTGAAAAAAAAATATTGATTGTCACAAGAATAGAGTATATTATACTAAAGAAAATATAATCAATTTTCACTAAATATAACCAATAAAAATATTTCTTGAACTAATAAAACAACTAATGTTAAGTAATATAATAATCATCAACTCATTACTCTCCTCATGTGCCCATAATGCATAATTTTTATTAACTTTGTTTTTACTTTTACTCTTTTTGTGATGAACATCTCCCATTTATAATTACTATAAAATAAATAGAATTTCTTAAAAATTCAACTTAACACAAATAAATATATTAATAATTACTTACCATACAATTATATAAAATTATATTAATTAAATAAAAATTATACAATATAAATTATACAATTGTAATACTATATATGTAATTTTTATAAAAAAAAAATAGAATATTTATGTTGTTGCTACTGTTTGCAGCAAAAATTTGCTACCAACAGCAGCAACCTGCTGCGATCGCAGAATTTTCTTTTGCTGCGATCGCAGCATTTTTTTTTCTTTTTTTGTGATCGCAGCAATTTTTTTAATCTATTTACATTAATGAAGAAAAAGTCTACAAAAATTTCTATTCTGATAGAGTCTATGAAAGTTAATGAATTTTTGAATACCAGTAGACTTTTAAAGACAATAAAAGTCTGAATCGAATACCAATATACTTTTAAAGAGTTTTGAAAAGTTTAGATCCAATACCGTAGACTTTTAAAGAATCTTTAAAAGTCTAAATTGAATACCACCAAGTTGATAAAAGTCTTTAAAAGTATATGAAAGTTATGATTGAATACACCCCTTAGTTATGTTTATTATTTACAAATAAAGAGAAATTGGACCATTATTTTGCAATTAGTCTAATCAGATTTTGAACGTGTTTGGAATATCATAGAGCATTGGAGAGAATTATGAAGTAAAGGAGTATCATGGATGGAAGTTTATAACGTATGAGCTAATAACTTTGTAAGTTGAAACTTTATGAACAGTATGATATTATTAGGGAGTAAGAAATAAAATAATAACCGAGATATTCATGAATTGATATTGCAATTGGAGAACACCTTCTAATGCACCTACTTGATAATTATACAATAATTATACTGTTTAATTTCGGATGAATGTTTTGTTATAGCTACGCTTCGGATAAGTGCTTTGTTGCAGCCGATTCTGCGACCGAAAATTTGATCCTTCTTCATTCTTTTATTTTATTCTTGACAAAGTAGCATGAAAAAAACTACAAGAAAACTACACCTCTACAACAACACTAACTGGCTGATCTTCGCCATGTCACTAACCACAGCAAGACCACATGTTCTAAGGGACAAACTCAATGTTCTCTCTAGATCGAGAACCTTAAGCTTGAGAAGAGTATTAAGACTCTGTATTCTAGGCGCACTACAATTCATTCTCCTTCTCCGGCTCCTATATTATTAGAATTATTACCATTTATCATTCTTATCATGATTAGGACTCTTAGTATCATAATAAATACATCTCTTCATCATTTACTTAACATCATCATGGATGGATCAATAATAATATCATTCCCAAAACCATTATTCTCATAGCGTAGCGGTATGAATTTTATAATTAATAGTTAATGCTCTAAATGCACCATAACGTGTTCAGAAATATACTATAGTAAAATGCACAAATACACCATCCCCTAATGCATTTCTAAACACATTGTGGTATATTCTTGCATACCTAATAGTTAATTACTTCAACTTTTCGGGGGTGCTACATACTCAGCACATTTTACTCAAAAGCACTTTCCGGATGCACTCTCAACGAGAGGTAGCTGCACCATCTCACATCACTTATACAATTGGAAAATTTTATTTAAAAATCTGGTATAACTTAACCTGTTGTACACATGCAGGTCGTCGGCACACACGAATCAAACCTCATTATGTGATTTGATCTGCACCCCTTGCACGTGAGATACAGTCTTTATGCTATATAATTCAACCACCATTTACTAGTACGTGCATACCCATCTCTCTTTTCAACGCGTGATATAGGCTACTTCCAAGCCTTCCCAACTCCATTTTCTAACTCAAATAGGTATATTCACACGTTATCCGTTTTCCGCGTACAATATATTGATTTTTTCGTCAATCTACGAGAAACCTAAGTTCACTTTGATCCGATTCAAATTTGTAATGAACTCCAGATATATTTGTACTGCAAATTTCTTCTCTTGTCTTCAAATAAATCACTCTTCGCTTCTCTTCAAAACAAATCCCTCTTCTTCCCGACCGCGCCACCGCCACCGCCTCTGCGACCTTCCCCGTCCCAACAACGCAATCTAGAGTCCTAAACACGGTTGGTGGGATAAAAAATAGGCCACTTTTTAAAAGGGAACAAAGATAGGAAAAGTACTTCCACAGAATGCATGCTTGATTAACAAAAAAAAAGCATTCTGAGAATGCATGTTAGTTTTTCCCAAAAAAAATTAGTTAAAAGGTACAAAATTATGGTATTATATGTGTATGAGTACGGTATTGTAGGTAAAAGGAAAAAAATATAGTATATACGTATAAGGAGAAAAAAATAGTATTGTTGTTAACCTCATTAAATCCAAAATCAGAGTAGTTAGTTAATTAGACTGTACTAATTATTATATAATAATGAGGAAAATTTAATGTAATTACAATTAATTTGTAATTAGTATATAATAATAATGAAAACTAAATGTTTAATAGTTACATAATTACTCCAATTTTTTTTTACTTATTACGTAAAAATTTAAGAAATAAATAGAATAATAAAATGCTTGCAAATAAAAAAAAAAAGTGATAAATTGGTGTGTTCATATTTATGATTCATTTAACTAATTGGTGTGTTCATATTTATGATTCATTTAACAAGTTAAGTTCATCGTACACGTTGTCATGAATTTAATATTCTACCGATCATGGATAAATATTCTCAACATTACAATTACCAATCAACATCATTACTACGACATTGTCCTGCGTATTGAATAATACAACATTATCTGTTGCGTCAATTTGAAAATATGTTGATATTTCCTCCCACAGTTGCGTGAATAATGTCTCATCGAAGTAGAGCTCTAGTTTTCGAGTTCCAACAATTATTGTTAAAGTGTCATTGAAGACGTCGGAGTGGTTGAGAGATGCACACAACAAAGCATGCTAAAGAAGTGTAAGAATAAGTTAGTAAATAAAATTAGCATTTTGACGGAAATTGATAGTATAATCTAATGTGTATTATTTCTTACCGCCGAAGGTTGAGACAAATCAATATACCATGAACGGTGTTGGATTCTCTATTTAGGTATTTTTTATCCCTATATTTCAAAAAAAAAAAAAAAAACAATAACTACGTATTTATTATTATTATGTATTTATTTACCGTATTCTTTTCATATTCTCTTCGTAGAATGTACTGTATTCAAATTTGAAACAAATATTAAAAAAGATAAAAATGCATTCTTAAGATGTATGTTAAAAAAAAAAAAGAAGAAGTAAACATGCATCCTACAGACGACTACAGTGTAGTGTGTCTTATATTTGTATCCCAATAATATCCGTCATTTTTTGGTATCCCACCCAAAAAATAAGCATAATCGGCGAAACCACCCACACAATGTATAGAATTTAATATTGGAAAGCTGTATTGGAAAGCTAAGCAACTAATTTAATATCGAGTAGTTTCTTTCCAATACAGCTCTCAAATTAAATTAGAAAACAAAATGTCATAAATATATAAATTCTATACATTGTGTAGTTGTATTCCTAAATGTTAAACGTGTCATAATTTTTAAAATGGTCCCACAATTATATACTCCAGTAATTTTCAAATTTGTTCTGGCTATCACTTAATACAACTATGTCAACCTAATTTAGTCATCGGAATATGTAACAAGTACAAATAAATAAAGCAATTTTTTTTCATAATTAATGAATCATTTTTATGAATTAATAATCGAGATAAAATTGAAACTCATCACATAGTCAAACGACCATTTTAAGCATTAATTGTTAAACATGTATGTAATTGATTGAAGTAAATGTGACAAAAGTATTTCTATACCTTTGATTTATGAAAAATTCACAGGGTATCCAAATGTTTCTATTCCAATATGGTTGTCATTTAATTTTTACCTACAAGTCCTACTATACATACCCCATGAATAACTTGTATTTAATTGGAAAAGCAGTGGTCCATGCTGCAGTAGTTGTAGTATTTTTCTTCAAAATTTTGAATACAATCACATAATCATAATATTTTAAATTAAAAATTATTATATCCTAATTACAATTTTAACCCAATTAATAATTGAGAAGTGTGTAAATGTTCATATTTTAATCCATATTTAACTTCATTTAAAATTGTTTCAATCTTGTTGGAACTATGACTTAGTTATGTTTATTTTTTTAGTACTACTGACTCTGTTACAATGTAGTATCTGTTCATAGCTATTTTTCAACCAAATGAAGCACAAAGAGCCAATAGCGCATCCACTGAGGCTCGAACCCACCCCTCCACTTAGTTATGTTTATTATTCACAAATAAAGAGAAATTGAACCATTCTTTTGCAACTATATATTCTAATCAGGTTTTGAACGTGTTTGGAATATCATAGAGCATTGGAGAGAATTAGGAAGTAAAGGAGTATTATCATGGATGAAAGTTTATAATGTATGAGCTAATAACTTCGTAAGTTGAACGTTTATGAACGGTATGAATTTATATTGCAGTTGGGGAACACCTCCTAAGCTAAGAGTTGTGTCCAAATAATTGTTCACTAAAACTCAATTGCAATTTTTATACTTACAAAATTTGTGAGATATACAAAACTAGCCCAATTCAACAACCTATTTAACTTCAAATCTAGTACAAAACTTTAGAAAGTTCACATGGTACAATTTTTACTAATCTAACAGTTATAGAAAATGCACCTACCAGATAATTATACAAGAATTATACTGTTTAATTTCCGATGAATGTTTTGTTAAAGTTGCGCTTCGGATGAGTGTTCCGTTGCAGTCGATCTTGCGATCGAAATTTTGATCCGTCTTCATTCTTTTATTTTGTTCGTGACAATGTAGCATGAAAAGAACTACAAGGAAACTATATCTCTACAACAAGACCAACTGGCAGACATCCTCACCAAGTGATCACTTACCACAGCAAGACTACATGATCTAAGGGATAAGCTCAATGTTCTCTCTAGATCGAGAACCTTAAGCTAGCTTGAGAAGAGTATTAAGATTCTAGGCGCACTATAATTCATTCTCCTTCCCCGGCCCCTATATTATTGAAATTAGGAATAAGTTTCAAATTGGTCACTGATCGTAACTTGAAAGTGCAATTAGGCCACTGAATGGAAAAAAAAAAGTGCAATTAGACCACTGAACACTCCAAATGCATGCAATTTCACCTGATAACAGGTTACCTTCCTTTTCATTAGGTTGCCTGCTTACATGGATGGTGAGTTGACATTTTAAAATATTTTTTTAATTATAAACTTTAAAATTAAAAATTAATTGGAAATATTAAAAAATTAATTAAAATATTAAAAATATTAATATTAAAAATATTAAAAAATTAATATTAAAAAATTAATATTTTTAATTTTTATTATTTAATAAATAATAAACTTTAAAAATAAAATTTAATTAAAAAATTAAAATATTAATATTAAAAAAATTAAAATATTAATATTAAATAATATTTAAAAATTAATAATAAAAATATTAAAAAATAATATTTAAAAATTAATACTTTTTAATTTTTAATTTTTTATATTTATTATTAAAAATTATTTTAAAATACCACATCACCATCCATGTAAGCAGTCAACCTGATGAAATGGAAGGTAACCTACTATCAAGTGAAATTGCATGCATTTGGAATGTTCAGTGGCCTAATTGCACTTTTTTTTTTTCGTTCAGATACCTAATTGCACTTTCAGGTTACATTCAGTGACCAATTTGAACCTTATTCCTTAGAATTATTACCATTCACCATTCTTATCCTGGCTAGCACTCTTGGTATCCTTATAAATACATCGATCTCTTCATCATTTACTTAACATCACCATCATGGATCAATAACAATATCATTCCCAGAACCATTATTCTCATAGCGTAGCAGTATGAATTTTGTAATTAACACTTAGTGCTCTAAATGCGCCACAACGTGTTCAAAAATATACTACCGACTTATATACACTCAGTTTTCTACGAAACCACGATAAAAATTTAAAAACATTTATAATTAAAGACATATAACGTTAGTTTTTTCAAACAACCGACGTTGTATCATATGATTATTTTTTTAAAACATTTTTTAATTAAAGTTACGACTTCGGTTAGTATACAAACCGATGTTGTAACTATTTAATAAAAAATAAATTAATGAAATACATAATTATATGACGTCGGTTTGTAGACTAACGAACCGGCGTTGTAACTATTTAATAAAACCATAAATAAAATACATAATTATACGGCGCCAGTTTTTAGACAAACCGACATCATACGTAACCTTTTAAAACAAATAATTTTAGAGTTATACGACGTCGGTTAGACGAAGAAACCGACGTCGTATTGCTATTTTGTCTTCCGATCATATTTGCAAATTTCATCCCTTCTCTTCAAACAAATTACTCTTCTATTCTCTTCAAAATAAATCCCTCTTTTTCCCGATCACACCACCGCCTCCGCGATCTTCCCCATCGCCGCCCACCGCCTCTACGACCTTCTGCACCGCTGCCAGCCGCGACAATTATAGCCAGACGCGACCGTCCCCGTCGCAACCCACCACGACCTTCCTCGCTATCGCTAGCCTCGTTCATCACCGCTATATTGCCAGCCTCGTTTGCCGTCGCCAGCTACTACATCGATCGGTAAAAATAATTTTTTAAAAATATATTTTGAATTTGAAGGGTTATTGTGTATTTTAGAAATTATTATTGATATATTTCCAATTTTAAGAAATTATATTATATTTTACGCATAATAGATTAATATATTTCAAATTTTAAAAATTATTGGTTTCTCTAATCTCTCTCGTCTCTGGTTATCAACTCGGCCGCCGCCTCCGTGAAGCAAGCGCATCGGAACCGGCGTCTAGGGATGGCAATGGGTCGGGTGTGGGTCGGGAAGGGCTACATCCATCACCCGATCCACCTTATATTTTCTCCACCCACCCCCACCCCCAACCCGGATCGGGTGGATTTTTTCAAAACCCACCTCCACCCCCACCTGATGCGGGTGCCCACTACAGGTACCCACCACTTATCATCTTGTTAATTTTTTTTTCAAAAATTAATATTTAAATTACTTACACATAATAAAATAAAAAAATTCATTAGTTATACTAAAACAAAAAATAATAAAAATATCCAAATATAATAACTAAATTGTTAATTTTTAAAAATAAACTTAGTAGTTTAAATATAAAATAGTAAAAAAATTTCAAAAATTATAGAAACTTTTATAATAAACTACATACTAATACTTATTTTACTATTTTATATATACATACACACACATGGTGGGTCGGGTAAGGTTCTAGGTGGGTTTTGTACATAAAACCCGAATTCAACCCGACCCATCGCGGGTTTACTTTTTAAGACCCACCCCCATTATCACCCAAAAAAACCCGATCCGCGCAGGGTGGATTCGGGTGGATATTCACGGGGCGGATTGAAATTGCCATCCCTACCGGCATCCCATCGTCTTCCCCTGCTGCCATCTCCACCTTAGACAGCGTCCGCCCTACATTGTCTTCTCTGGTTACCGGTTGTTACTCTCTTATTTTCGCATTGTTGTTTCCATTTGCTTTGTTTTACTGTTTTAATTTTGTTTGCAATTTATGTGTTTTTCCTCTCGTTGTTTTGACGAGTTTCTTCCTCTCGTTTACTTTGGCGAGCTTTTTTTCATAAAGCGTGAAACGATAAAACTAGTCATGACGTATGTGAATCTCTTCCTGGGTGACAAACATGACAATGAAAAAGAGACTCCTTTGAACTATGATATGCAGTTCAGCTCGATGGAGATATTGTCAATGGATAGAAGGAATGGAAATAGATACTCAGGTGGTGTGTAAGACTATTCGTTTGACCAAATCATTAAAGAAGATTTAAGTTCATCCAAAGAATTCAAGTTTTTTCCAAATCACTAAAGAAGATTTAAGTTCATCCAAAGAATTCAAGTTTTTTGTAGCATTGCTAGGGAAGTCGATCGATCATAATTGTAAGCGCTTCAGGCTATGATTAATGAATTAACTTGTTTATTTTGAAAAAAAAATGTACTTTGTATTCATAGTCCAAACAACTATGTAGACGATGATCCACACAATAATTTGCTTTATAAGGGAGCTCAACGCCCCTTCTTTTTTAACCTTCGATGTGGGATCAAAATAATCCCACATCTTTTTTGTTTGTTCTTTTTTTCTTTTTCCTTTATTATTATTGTTGTTGTTGTTGTACCTTTTCAGTCATTTTACATGTTAACCAACCGCTAATCTAAACAGCTAATTTTACCAAACATTTTTTTACAAACATACATTAGTCAAACCCGCTAACACAATCCGATATTCGTTAACCGCTAATACAATTTGCTAACCGCTGGTTGCCAAACAAGCCCAAAACTAGTGACCCTCTATATTATTAATAATTTATAAATAGAGTTAATTACATTTTTTGTCTTAGATTTATAGGTGCAGTACACTTTTAGTCATTTTTTTTTGAGGTAATACTCAATTTAGTCCTAAATGACTTTTTGTGTTCAATTTAGTTCTCGACTTTGATGGTTTTACCCAATTTAGTCATTTATTAAAAAATCTGTTAGTGAACGGTTAGAAATAAGGTCGTCTTAATGGTTTTTAATTTCTAATCCTTCATCCCATTTGGGATGATTCCTTCTTCTTCCCCTATTAAGACCCATGCAGAAATGCAAATCTTCGTACCCAAATATTTATTTACTTTGTATTTATTTATTTAGGGTTGAAATTGATTTGGTACAAAAATTTGTATTTTTGCTTGTATCTTAATAAGGGAAAGAAAAGGAATCATCCCAAATGAGATAAAGGATATGAAATTACCATTAGTACCCTATTTCTAATAGTCAACTAACAGAATTTTTAACAAATGACTAAATTGTGTAAAACCATCAAAGTCGATGACTAAAAGTCATTTAGGACTAAATTGAGTAAAATCATTATAGTCAAGGATTATATTGGGTATTAACTCATTTTTTTTCAAAACATCCACTTTTGGTCATAGTATTAATGGGACATGACCAGTTTTTGTCATCTAGCAACAAAATAATTTAAGTGTCATTAAATACAAAGACGTTTCAGTCTTCAATTATATATTTTTTTAAAAAAATAAAAAAAAATATAGGGGTCAACCTACTTTGTATAAAAATAATCATTATATGGACCATGGTTCACATAATATATTGACAACACTAAAATTGGCAGCAAATTATTGTGTGGACCATGATCCATATAGTGTTGTGTGGATCATAACAAAAATTACATTTTTAATATACTAAATATACATTATTTGTGTATTGAATGTACATTGTACAATATAATGTAGATTCATTATACAAATAATGCGCATTCCCTGAATATAATGTACATTTTAATATACTAAAAGTAAATTATTTTGTATAATGCACATTTTTTTTGAAAATAAATAATGCACATTTAATACTAAAAAATATATTAAAAATGTATTATTTTTATGGTCCACACATTATGGACTGGCAAATTATTGTGTGAACCATGGTCGACATAATGTTGTGTGGACGGCAACAAAAAGTACAGTTTTAATATACTAAATGTATATTATTTGTATACTGAATATACATTACATAAATAATGTACATCCCTTAAATACAATATACATTTTTAATATACTAAAAGTACACTATTTTTATATTAAATATACATTATTTGATAATATGGCCTACACTATCTCCACGGATCATAATCGAAAATTGGCTGCCCACGATTTCTTGATATGGTCGTCTAATGAACAGTAAAATTCGGTGCCACGAGGAGCGCGAGCGGAATGGCGGCCGGGCGATGTGTATAAAAAGGGGGAGTATGTGGGGGAGTTTCAGCACCACTTACAACTTGAGAAATCCATAGAAAAAAAGGAGAGAGAGAATTGAATATGAGTGGGAGTGGGAGTGGGATTGGGAACATTTGGAACCATGGTTGGAAGGAGCTAAGTGGGATTGGAAACTGGAAAGATCTACTGGAGCCGTTGGATTCTGATCTCCGCCGCTACCTCATTCACTACGGAGCCATGATTGAACCCGTAGGCGATGGTTTCATAAAAGATTCAGATTCCAAAAATGTGGGAATGCCACGATACGCCAGGACAAACCTCTTTGAAAATACAGGACTTGTCAAGGGAAACCCTTTCAAGTACAAATAAATACTCCGTCTTTAATTTCATTCTTTCTTCACCCTGTACTACTAGTAGTAGTTATATATGCATGCTTTACTGTATGTATGTTTCAGATATGAAGTCACCAAATACTTTTATGCAACATCTGAATTAGCATTCTGGAAGGAATCAGACTGGATTGGATATGTTGCTGTGGCCACGAATGAAGGAAAATTTGCTTTAGGACGAAGAGACATTGTGGTTGTTTGGAGGGGAACAGTCCGACGCTTAGAGTGGGCTGATGATGCCATATTCCTTTTTGTTAATGCGCCATTAATCTTTCCCAAAAACCCTGATCCTCTGGTGCATGAGGGTTGGTACTTTATGTACACCACCACCACCGATAAAGATGATGGAAAGAGTCCTAGAGATGAGGTATATATATCAGTGTTGCAAAAATTCCGCCAACACCTGACTAAGCGCTAGGCGCCAATCGACCGCCTAGCGTATCACCTTACACGGTGGTCTAGGCGGCTGGCCAGCTAGGCGACCGCCTAACCACCGCATAGGCTGCTTAAGCCCTAACAACCTAGGCCTCCTAAGCGCCTACTAGACCTCGACTAGGCCGCCTAGTTGGTCAATTAACTATTGCTCTTTTTCTTTTTTTTTTTAATGGGTTATTTTACTCAAAACAATATAGTTTTAACAAAATAACCTTAAATTTTATAAATTCATATTTTTATGTTAATATTTAATATTTTAGTTAATATTTAATATTTTAGTATTAACTATTAAAGTAATATATAATTTATAATTATTAGTGTTTAAAAAATTAAAAATACTTAAACAAATTTTTTTAAAAAATACAATAGGGCCTAGGCCCGATTGATCCCGCCTAGGCATCCTAAGCGCTAGAGTTTCCGGAGCACTCGAGGAGCCCCTAGCGATTTTTTCAACCATGATATATATATATATATGTATAGCTTCCTTTTTATTTTATTTGTATTGTAGAATTTGACTTCACTTGCCTTTGCTATATACATATATATAGATTCGTGAAGAAGTTGTAAGACTTGTTGAGTTATACTATGGCTCTGTTTGTTAAATTAGCTGATAGCTGATTGGGTTAGAGGGTATGATTAGTTTGTAGAATTAGCTGATTATAGAAATATGTTTGATAAATTAACTGTTAGGGAATAACTTTTTGTTATATATATAGATTCGTGGAGAAGTTGCAAGACTTGTTGAGTTACACAAGGACGAGGAAGTTAGCATAACCGTGATAGGACACAGCTTGGGTGCATCCATGGCAACACTAAACGCAGTAGACCTGGCTGCCAATCCAATCAACAACAATAATAAAGATATTCCTGTCACTGCTTTCTTGTATGCAAGCCCCAAAGTAGGGGATCTGAATTTTCAAAAAGCCTTCTCTAATCAACAAAACCTTCAAGCCTTGCGAATCTCCGACGCC
Source organism: Ipomoea trifida (assembly GCA_003576665.1). Lineage (NCBI taxonomy): Eukaryota > Viridiplantae > Streptophyta > Magnoliopsida > Solanales > Convolvulaceae > Ipomoea > Ipomoea trifida. Next base: position 3,799,068 of record CP025644.1, read on the forward strand.
CATGATCTTGTTCCAAATGTTCCGCTGTTTGGATGGAAAGATGGTGAAACCATAGCTTCATCAAAAGCTTACGAAGATGTGGGGGTGGGTTTGCAGATTGCATCTAAGAAATCCTACTATTTGAAAACTAAGGACCTCAACTATCACGACTTGATGCTTTATATGCATGGAATTGATTTATACCAGACGTCTAAAGGGATGTTTGAGCGTATCGGAGACTTTGATCTTGCCAAAGTTAATAAGTATCAGGATGCTTTGAATGACAAGTATGGTATACCAATAGCATGGTTTGACATAAAAGATAGAGTAATGGCTCAGCTGCCCAACGGGAATTATATCGTTGACGATCATGAAAAGGACAAGACATTTTAATGCATATATATATATATGCATGTGTGTTTGAATAAATTAAAGCTAAGTCTTCTCTAGCTTGATGAAGACCTTTCTATAATTATTCAGTGTGGTTTGAATAAAATTGGAGCTGATGAGGCAACTAGCCGCTTGTGGCTAGCTGTCGTCTAGTCCAATGCATGTGTGCGAGGTTTGCTAGCTTGTATTTGAATCATTATGTTTCAATCATCTCAGCTCTTTTCAGCAATGTATTATAAAATAATAAAAGATCAGACTTGATCGTATTGCTTTTACTTTGCTTTGTTCCTACTTAACAAAACTTAATTTAATTTGCTACTCAAATTGGGGTTGTTTACTTTGAATAATCTTCTTTCTAGCTGTTTTTGCCCATTCCTGCCTTTCAACATAAACACCTGCCATCACCTTCGGGAAACCTAAATTTCTGGGTTTGTGCCTAGATCAGCAAATTGGGGTGAAGATTACTAGATTAGGTTAATCAATTCAACTGAAAAAATTCAGTTAATTGCTTTTGATCGATTTGAGATTATTAATAATATCGCTTATATATCTATTGGTTTTGTTCAAAAGTTTAGTTAATCAAAATTCTTAGGGTGTAATTATTGGTAGGAACATGGGAATGGGAATCATAATGGGAATTAGTATTTGATAATTGGGAAGGGTTTTGGTGAAAGTATTTTGCATGTTTGGTAAGTAAGGTTTGAATTCGAATGATTATTAATATTGATGTTTTGTTATGTATGACTTTATAATTAATCCGATTAAATGTTTTATAAATAAAAATAAAAATAAAAAATCAAAGTAATTGATTTTAAGAGTGACGATGAAGTGAGTAGGGTGTAATTGGTAGGAACATGATATGGGAATGGGATCATAATGGGAATTAATATTTGGTAATTGAGAACGGTTTTGGTGAAAGTATTTTGCATATTTGGTAAACAGGGTTGAATTCGAATGATGACTAATATTGATATTTGGTTATGTATGACCATATAATCTGATTAAATATAATGTTTTATAAATAAAAATGAAAATAAAAAATCAAAGCAATTGATGTTAAGAGTGACGATAAAGTGAATAGGTAATGCAGTGAGGATGTTGGTGGAGTGAAGAAAGATGAGTAAGAAGGCAATGAAATGAGCAGTCGATGAAATAAGGAAGAAGAAGGCTGAATTAATGCATGATATATACCTATGAGCAAACGATGAGATGATGCAGAATAAGATTGAATTAATGCATGATACTTATGAGCAAGCGATAAAATGAGGACGAATAAAGTTGAATTAATGCAATGATACTTATAAGCAGACGATGAAATGAGGAGGAATAAGCTTGAGTTAATGCAAGGATATCTATGAGCAGGCAATGAAATGAGGACGAAATTGTGAACTCAAAGACACTAAAATGCGCGCTCGAAAACAAAAACTATGCACTTGAAGGAATAAATTATGCATTCAAAGTGAATAAATTATGCACTTAAAGAGACAAAAATATGCACTCGAAGAGAATAACTAATGCGTCCGAAGATTAAAAATATGCACTTACAACAAATTACCAAAAATGTCACCGTGGAGTTGCAGACACATCATTGCATACTGCATAGTATCAATGGTGGAGGCAGTGGAGTGAGACATTTGATTGATCAATAGTTGATCTTAAGTTCTTATCTTAATTTTTAAATTTTTTTAAAAATTTGATTGAGGTTGAGGATGTTTATTGTTGTCAGATCACTACCTGAACACTTGTTGTGGCTTACAACTGCAACTATTTATCTATTGTTGTTATATTAAGTTTAATTTTTTCTTTACAAATATGTAAGCCTAATAAAGTGTATAACATGTAGATTTTAAATAGACTCAAAGTCTATTTAAAGTCTAGTCTCTTTTTTTTGAAAGGAAAGTCTAGTCTCTTTAATGACCTACATATTGAATAAACCTTTAAAAAGGCTTTTTAGCCATATCGCACGTATTGTAGGCTCGAGTTTAGGCCTTAAAAATCCTGCTACATATACAAACTCAAGCTTAGGCTCAGTCATCAATTTCTCATAGCAAGTCCATACCTAATCTTACACAATCGTTATACCATGCACCACATACGTAAACGACGTCGTTTCGATGTTAGTGGACGCGGACGCGAATGACTACAGGGAATTCATTATCTATAATACACATAATCATTATCTAGAATACACAGAACATTTGCCTAGAATACACAGAATGTTTGCCCAGAATACACAGAATATTTACACAAAATACACAGATGTTAGTGGACGCGGACGCGGACGCGAATTACTCCAGTGAATTCACTATCTATGATACACATAATCATTATCTAGAATACACAGAATATTTGCTTAGAATACACAAAATATTGACACAAAATACACAGAACTCATCCTCATAATATTCGAATGCACAAACACATGTCACAACCTATGTTAATAACATGAATACATAGAATATTGACACAAAATACACAGAACTCATCCTCCTAAACATTCGAATGCACAAACACATCACATGTGTTACTAACATAAATACACAGAACGGTTGCCTAGAATACACAGAATGATTGTCTGGAATATACAGAATCTATATATATATTAAAACAGAAGTAATAACTTTCCCGCTCATTTTAGTCCAAAAATTTTGAAATTGGTCAACATAATATTATATAATAATTCCTTATCAGAAATTCTAGCCTTCCTTATCATTT